>CM064884.1:43093392-43168435 GCA_003313485.2 Penstemon barbatus | reverse complement strand
TTAAACTTATCTGACAGACGAGTGATCTGTTATCTGATATTACTAGAGAAAGCCAATAGCTAGTAATCTTCCTCTGTTGTTTGTCAATCCAGCAAGATAAATTTATCTTCAATCTTCAAGAATTAAGAACAGATCTTCTGATAACATAACTTCAACTAACTGTCATTAACAAATTTCATCTTTAGAACAGAAGTACCGCTAGTCTTACACGTTCCCCCTTTCTTTAAGAATTCATAAGTTAACTAGTCTGTTGAAAGTTAATCCTTGAATATAATAACGGATAACTAAGCTGATGAACTTCAGTCTTCTGATAAGTTCCCCCTCAGCTTATGCATCCAAATTTAGTAGTCCTAGTTCAGCTCTTAGAGTTGAAAACCTTACTTCACTTAAAGGCTTAGTGAAAATGTCAGCAATCTGATTGTCTGTATGAACATACTCTATCATAACATTGCCTTTTTCCACATGATCTCTAATGAAGTGGTGCTTGATCTCAATATGTTTAGTGTTCTGAGTAAGTGAGATTGCACTTGTATTGTCACAGTAGATTGGAATTCCACTGATCTTGATGTTGTAATCTTCTAGTTGATGCTTCAACCAAAGTATTTGTGCACAGCATGCTCCAACAGCTATATACTCAGCTTCAGCAGTAGATATGGATACTGAAGTTTGTTTCTTACTCATCCATGAAATCAGACGACTGCCCAAAAATTGACAGGCACCTGTTATTTTCTATCAATCTTGCAGCCAGCAAGGTCTGAATCTGAGTATCCAATAAGCTCAAATCCAGATTCTCTAGGATACCACAATCCCAATTCTTGAGTGCCCTTAATATATTTCAGTATTCTCTTGGCAGCTAAGAGATGAGATTCCTTGGGATTTGATTGAAATCTTGCACAAACCCCAACAGAGTACATGATATCAGGTCTGCTAGCTGTTAGATACAACAGTGACCCAATAATGCCTCTGTATTTGGTTATGTCCACTGATTTACCATCTTCATCTTTATCCAAACGAAGACTAGTAGACATAGGAACAGTAGCAGTAGAGCTAGTTTCCATACCAAATTTCTTGAACAGATCTCTTGTGTTTTGCTTGGTTGATGAATATTCCATCAGGCAACTGTCTAACTTGCAAACCAAGAAAATAATTGAGTTCACCCATCATGCTCATTTCAAACTTATTTTGCATGAGCTTGGAGAACTTGTCACACATCTGTTGGTTAGTTGAACCAAAAATAATATCGTCCACATATATTTGCACAATTAATATATGATTCTCCCATTCAATTGTGAACAAGGTTTTGTCTACCTTACCTTTACGAAATCCTTTAATTAAAAGAAAATCAGATAGGGTATCATACCATGCTCTTGGAGCCTGTTTCAGTCCATAGAGGGCTTTATTTAGACGATACACCTTGTCTTCCTGTTGATAAGCTTCAAATCCTGGAGGTTGTTCAACATACACTTCTTCTTGCAATTCTCCATTGAGAAATGCAGACTTCACATCCATCTGATAGACAGTGAAGTTCTTGTAAGCAGCATAGGCTAGAAACAGTCTGATTGCTTCAAGTCTTGCTACTGGTGCAAAAGTTTCATCAAAGTCAATTCCTTCTTCTTGACAATAACCCTTGGCCACTAATCTTGCTTTATTTCTGGTAACAATACCATCTTCATTCATCTTATTTCTGAAAACCCATTTAGTGCCAATTACTCTTTGATGACTTGGTCTTGGAACTAAGTATCATACTTCGTTCCTTTCAAATTGATTCAGCTCTTCTTGCATAGCTTCAATCCAGAAGGAATCATTTATGGCTTCTTCAATTTGTTTAGGCTCTATTTGAGATAGAAAACTAGCAAACATAGCATCTTATGCAGCAGCTCTTCTTGTTTTCACTCTATCCAAAGGATCACCAATCACTAACTCTGGTGGGTGATTCCTGAGCCATCTGAGATCAGGTTGCAGGTCTGGATGTTGTCCTCTGTTTTTGATCTTGCAACACTACTGTTGGAGTTCTAGTAGTAGTATGTTGAACATTTGTTGTCTGTTGAACAGTCTCTGGTCTGTCAGTTGTTTGTAACTCGTCTGTTAGACAATCAGTGATCTGATTTTGAACAGCACTTGAGTTGGCAGCTGAGTTGAGATCAGGTAGTATGATGGGAACATATTCTTCATTCTTTCCAACATTCAACTTCTGTAAATCAGTAGGCAGATCTTGATTAATATTTTGATTCTTTTCAGAAGATTGACTTGGCTCATCAAATACTACATGAATGGACTATTCTATTAGTAATGTTCTTTTGTTAAAAACTCTATAAGTCTTACTAACAGTAGAGTATCCTACAAAAACAGCTTCATCAGCCTTCTCTGCAAATGCAGTAAGGTGATTTTTCCAATTATTTAACACAAAGCATTTACAACTAAAAATTTTAAAGTAATGAATGTTTGGCTTCCTGTTGTTCCAAACTTCATATGGAGTCTTGTTCTGATTTTTGTTGATCATGCATCTGTTCTGGGTAAAGCAGGCTGTATTTGTTGCTTCTGCCCAAAATCTTTGAGGCAGCTTAGCTTCAGCTATCATGGTTCTGACAGCTTCCTTCAGTATTCTGTTTCTCCTTTCAGCAACACCGTTCTGTTGAGGGGTTCTGGCAGCTGAATACTCATGATGTATTCCTTTGATATTACAATACTCTTCAACAGTAGAGTTTGTAAACTCTGTCCCTCTATCTGATCTGATCTTCAATATTTTTATACCTTTCTCATTCTGGATCAGTTCCATCATATTGGTAAGATGTTCCTTGGTTTCACTTTTCTTTCTTCATGAATATCACCCAAGTATATCTTGAATAGTCATCCACAACAGCTAGACAGTATTTCTTTCCACCATTGCTGACTGGATCAATGGGTCCAAATAAGTCCATGTGTAGCAGCTCCAAGATTCTTTCAGAAGATTGGTGCTTCTTGCTTTTGAATGATAACTTGATTTGTTTCCCTTTCTGACATGCGTCACTGAGCTTGTCTTTGCTCATGACTGTTTTTGGAATCCCTTCTACCAAATCATTCTTTATCAATCTGTTGATGGTCTTGAAGTTTAAATGATTCATCCTTTTGTGCCATTGCCAGCTAACTTCACTTGGTGTTGATGCCACCAAACAAATGTTTGAATTCTTGTCAGCAGAATTCCAGTCGACTATGTAGACATTTCCTTGTCGTCTTCCAGATAAAATTACCTTCTTTGTACCAATCTGTTCAACGTAGCACTTATCTGTTGAGAAGATGACTGAATATCCTTTGTCACAAAATTGACTTATGCTCAACAGATTATATTTGAGGCCTTTAACATATGAGACGTCAGATATCTCTATGTTTCCTCTAATCAGTCTTCCTTTTGCTTTAATCTTGCCTTCTTTGCTGTCTCCAAAAGTAACCTTTGGACCATCCACAGCAATAGCATCAGTCAGCTCATGTATGCTTCCACACATGTGCCTTGAACAACCACTGTCCAAGTACCAGATCTTCTCTACTTTACTCCTACGCCTAATCCTAACCTACAAAACAAAATAAAAATTGTTTTAGGTACCCTTATTGAGAAGGTCCTGGAGGATTAGTTCCACCTTTGACAACCCAAGATGTTGATGTCTTAGGCTTCTTAGGCTTCTGAGTCTTGACAGGAGCATGAACAGTTTCATCTTTATCATGTTTAGCAGATAAGTCATGTTGATGATCAGTACGATAAGAATAATGTTCATAAGCAGGGTAATGTGCATGATAAGCAGGGTATGCATGCATTGGATGAGCAGGGTAAGGTGCATAGTAAGTTGGAAACTGAGGTGCATGATACATAGGAGGATATGCAGCAGGTTGCACATAATATGACTCATTTCCATACCAAGCATTTTGATTTTTCTTATTCTTATGCTTCTTTGGTTTACTATTTGCTTGATCATTAACAGACGACTTAGTTTTACCACTAGTCTGATTCAATTTAGCCTTATCAGCAGACTTCTTAGGACTCTGCTGTTTGGTCTTACTAGTCTGTTTACCTACACTAGGCTCTTTGCTCTTTTTAGCCTTAGGAGTTTTCGTCTCCTTTAATACTTTTTCAGGTGAAGCAGGTTTAGTAGTTTGAACATACAGAATGACCTTACTATTGTCAGCAGATATGAATTTTTCAGTATGATTCAATTCTAACTTATCCTGTTCTAAATGCATCTTCTGTTTACTAGACATGTGAGTGGATGCAACAGATGATTTCTCATGAGACTCAATGACTTTCTCAAGTTCTATGATTTTACCCTTATAAACTTCACATTCAGCTTTCAGAGATTCATGTTCTTGCTCAAGCTGTTTATAATCAGCTGATTCTCTTAGCTTTTCGGCTGTGAGTTTCAGTGAATTATTTTGCTCTTTTAGCAATATCATCTCTTCCTTAAGCTTTTTGTATGCTTCAGCAATAGTAGTATTGTTAAGCATCATTTGTTCAAATGAATTAAACAATTCATTTTCAAGAGGAGTTACCTCATCCTCAGAGTCAGATTCCTTGGCCATCAGGCAGAGGAGAGCAGGTTTCTCTTCATCAGAAGACTCTTCGTCTGAATTAGATAAGTAGACAGCAGTCAGCTTTTCTGCTTCAGCCATCATTGCCTTGCCTCTCTGATGCTTTCTTTCCTTTCTGATTCTCTTCTCTTCTTCAGTGTACTTCTCTGCTTTTGGATACGGACAGTCTCTGATGAAATGTCTCAATTTCCTGCAGTTATAACACATTAGTTTTGCTTTATAATCATCTTTATCTTGAGAAGAAGAGTTAGGTTTAGAAGTAGAAGCATTGTTGTATTTGTTCTTCATTTTTCTCTTGTAGAACTTCTTGAAATTGTTCATCAGCAATGCTACATCTCCAGCTGTGTACTCCTTTTTGTTGAGTAGTGTGGCTTCATCAGATGAGTCCACTTCTTTACTTCTCTGTGCTGGTCTTCTTGGACTTTCAGCAGCAACTAGTGCAGCTGTGGGTCCTGAAGTTGAGGTTTCTTCAATTTCCATTCTAGGCAGTTTATACTCGAATGCCTTGAGTACGGAGAACATCTCTGTAAGAGAAATCTTCCCCAGATCTCTTGATTCTTCCATCGCTGTTACTTTCATGTTGAACTTGGGAGGCAGGGCCTTCAGTACTCTGACGGTGATCTCCTTGTCAGTGAAGATCTTTCCCAACTTTAGAACTTCATAGAGTGTTCTGGTGAACCTGGTATCCATCTGATCAATGGTCTCTCCAGACTTCATCTTGAAGTTATCCAGTTTCTCCAAGACAACAGTAAGCTGATGCTCTTTGATTGCATCATTTCCTTCACTCATATCACGAACTTTATCCCACATCTCCTTTGCAGTCTTGCAATGTTTGACTTTGTCAAACCGATCATTATCCAGGGCTTTAGTCATGATAAATCTTCCGACTTTATCCAGATTAAATAGCTTTATTTCCTCTGGAGTCATCTCATGAAGGTCTTTTTCCACCACAGTATCAACTTCAATTATCTTTATCGTCTTGGTGAATCTGAATGGACCTTTTATGATACATGTATACATGTTGTCATTGTAGGCAGCTAAGAAGATCTCCATTCTGATCTTCCAGTCTTCATAAGACATACCAGCAATGTGGGGAACATGGCTGATACAGTCCATTTTTCAAAAAGTTTTAATTTCTCAAAAAAATGCTCTTTTGAAAAGTTTTGAAAACCTTTGAAAAACACTTGGATCAAGCTCGTTGATCAGGCAGCTGATTCTAATGAACCACCTGCTCGGATACCACTTCTTGGTCCCAAGTGGTCAGATGAGGTCTAGAGGGGGGGGGGGGGGTTAATAGACCTCTGAAAATTTTTGACTTAAAAACTTTTCAGTCTTCTGTCAGCAGACTAAGCTGATGAAGAACAGTAAGCTGACTATGCTGATCGTGAACAAATCTTGAACATCAGAGTGACCACTCTTCTTACAGTTACTTAGCTGTTTTTCAGCAAGACAGTTTTATCAAGAGTATACTTGCAGCGGATGTTTGAAAGTGTTTTTCACAAGTAGACTAAGTCTTTTAAAAGATTTTATCCTCAGTTTAAAACCCCTTTAAAATCTTTTTTAAAATAGTTCAAAGTGTAAACTTATGCAATTTTGAGATATGCAAGAAAACTTAAATGCAAAATCAACACAAAGAATTTTTATAGTGGTTATATGAATAAAAATCCTTTAGTCCACTCTTCCAGATCACTTAGATTCTGGGTTATACTATAAACACAAAGTTTACAATATTTCTCCACTTATACCTAGACAACAAATGAAAAGGCTATAAGCTCGCAATAGGAAATCACTCAGAAAACCTATCATCTGAAGTTAAATCACTCACAAAGACGGATTTAAACTTCGCACAACACTCAGCTAATACAAATTCACTCAGAATGTATTTTCTATTTGGCTTCAACTGGGTTTCTGTCAACAGATGACTTTCACCAGACGAGTGAGCTGTTCGAGCTTCTTGAGACTTAGAAAAATTTCAGCTTCGATTGCAAAATCTCAGAATGTTGTTGTGTGTCTCGCTCGTTGAAATCAGCTCTATTTATGCTTGGATTTGAAAATATGACCGTTGAAGGAAATCACAATTCAAATCCATAGCCTTTAGCCCGATTCAGAACGGCTCCTTGCTACAGTCCTTTCTCTGCTGTACTTTCCTGTAGCAGCATTAAATGCACTCTGCTGATCCCAGAGTTTTCTTCAATCATTTGTCATTACTACCCTTCTCTTACATCATTTATTACACCAGGTGCATTTATTACCGTTGAACTTATCTCATGATCTTTTCTACTCTGCTGATCGAAGCAATTCTCCTGATAGATACTCTGCTGATCAAATACTGAACTAATCTGATTTGAGTCAGCTGATGGTCTACCCTACTGATTGCTGTTTCAACATGAGATCAGTAGTCTTCTAGGCTTTGAACTTTGAACTCTTCTGATGTCTTCTTTAATTGTTCAAAATTCTTCTAAGGGAACTAAGCTTTCCATACTTAGCTGATTTTGACGTTATGGAAATCATCAAAACCTTCCCTTCTTCTTTGCACTTCATCTTCATCTTCATCCAACATAAGTAGTATAACGAGAAGTGGTTAACTGTGCTGTTCAAAGATTTGTTCGCGATCAGCTTAGTCAGCTTACTAATCAATAACAGCTTAGTCTGCTGACAGACGACTGAAAAGGTTTTAAAGTCTAAAAAATTCCAGAGGTCTATTCACCCTCCCCCCCTCCCCCCCTCTAGACCTCATCTGACCACTTGGGACCAACACCGGTGGGGTAAAATCGGTCAAAAACGTAAAGTTGGTAAGAACATATTTAATCAATAAAAATTTCAGGTGAATAATATGTGAAATTAGTTTAAAAACATGAAAAAGGTAAAAACGGGTTAAAATGGTAAAAATGAGTGATAGTTTAATTGGTGAAATCGGTAAAAAAATGGTTTAAACTGAAGAAAACAAACAAAAGAAATTGACCAAAAATGAGAAACAATGAAAAATATTATAACCGATAAAAAAAAGGGATAAATTGCTAAAATAAAATAAACCGATAAAAAAAAGTTTAAACAGTGAGAACATATGAAACGATGAAAGTTTGGGTGAAATTTGTGAAGAAATAGATAAAATCAGCCAAAAAAGCTTGGAGTCAGTGAAATCATGTTTAATCAATGAAAAATTTAGGTAAATAATATGTGAAATCAGTGAAATAGGTGAAAACGAGTTAAACTTTAACCGACAAAGAAAAGATAAAATCGGAATAAAATGGTTTAAATTGGAAAAAAAATTGACGAAAAAGGGGAAAACAATGAAAAATGTTATAATCTATTAAAAAGTGAAAAAATCGATAAAGAAAAATCATACAGTGAAAACATATGAATTGATGAAATGTGAAATTGGTAAACACTGTTGAAGTTAGTTCAAAAACTGGTGAAACCAGTAAGAAAAAATATTCGAGAAATAGATGAAAGTTCGAGTGAAATTTATGAAGAAATGGATGAAACATGTGTCATCGGTGAATAACGGATAAACTTGACATGAAAACCTATGATGGAATGAACTAAATAATGTTTTTATGATCTTATTTTGGAACCAATTTTATAAGATGTAATGACTAAATCAGTCCTTATTTAATATTTTCTTACAACTATTCAAAGCCATCATTTTTCTTATAAACCAATAATAACTAATAAAAATGAAATTCTTAAAAAATAAATTGACCAGTCATAAATATATGATATTCTATGACATATAAAAATATCTAATTTTATTCTAATTTATGAAAAATACATATAAAATTAAAATTAGACCCGTATAACGTACGTGCACTCTTCTAGTAACATTAAGAGTAGATAAATTTAGACTCTTATATAGAGACAATATATATAAGTTAATTACTTGTGACTTTCTTAGATATATAAAGTCTTGACTATGGAAACTTCATAGTAAAACCTATACTATGAAACTGCACTTACCTCCCCTATACTATTAGTTAACCTTCACCAATCATCCATGTACTATTAAAACATTCAATTACCCGTTAACTTTTCAATTAAAATATCGTTAACATGTGTGGAAGTGGAGATAAAATTAACTGTACTTTTTAATTTTACCCTTATTGTTTATTTTCACGTATATCTCATTCATGTACTCTTATATTCTCACACTTCTTGCATTATTATAATTACCTCATGAGATGACAAAAGTCAACAAAATTATTATATCTGGCACAATTAAGCTTAATTGAAAGCTGAAACCTTCAATTATCATGACTAAATTCACTTCCTCTTAAAAATTGCTATCACACAATTCTCCTAATTTTCTCATTTTTCTAATGTAAATTCAAATCAAATCCTTTTCTTTTTTTGATCAATTTGTATACAAGTTTGGCTTGATGCCTAGATTATATCCGTTGTATAATTTGTAGCTATAAATTTCTAGCATATAACATTGAAGGAATTTATGAAACAAATCATAAATAACTTAAGAAAATAAAAATTCATATGCAATTACAACCCAATTCTTGCAAATAATAAATATTCTCTCTCGATTTCTCATTGTCCGTGTAGTATGAACAAGAGCTTAATTTCCATAAAGACACTGTGCTCCCCAAAATTTGGTGTATACTATTTAAGGAGTGCATGCATTGTCATAGTGTTGCAGGTAGAAAATAAATCAATTTCTAATATTTGTAAATGCTAAAAAAATATGCAATTATATCTAATTCTGAAAGAAAAACACAAATAAATTAAATTTAGTTAAAAATAAAAAAAGCAAAATGTTTAATGAAAATTTAGAACTGTGTGAATTTTTTTAGGGAAAGTGAAGTTAATTTTAAGGTAATTTAAGATTTTAATTTAACGAAATTGTATAAAAAAAGTTTGATTTTTGACGATGTAATTGAAGATTTTTATAGTGCATGGAGCAAAGGAATATATAATAAAAGTATATGTGATACATATGAAAACAATTAAGGGTGAAATCGGGAAGTAGAGCTTATTTTTGGCCAGGGATTATGATCTTATCTGGTTTCGTATGTGGTCAAAATAAGAAGGTATGAAGAAGGAACATAGCGATATGGGCAGATCAATCACAATTATATATATTTCGAACAAGGTACAAAGGTTACAATGGGCCTATTCGAGCATTATAGGATGTCGTACAAGCTAGATGCTAAATTCAGTAAAAAAAATGATTTAATCTAACTTTGAAGGAGAATCCGAGCAGTAGGACCGATCAAGAAGCACCTGAGAAAGCGTCTCTGATGTCATAAATGCGAGTGGTATTTGTAGTTGAGGCTGGGTGCTAGGTTAACCTTACGCAGGGATACATTTCCTAGCCCAAAGGCCTGGGCCGGGGGTCGGCTCAACAGTGATTCTGAACGAGAGCCATTTCTTGCCAAGAACCTTCGAGCGATCGGACTGGGCTGATCGGAGATCGCAATATGGAGTTCGGAATTATGTCTTCGAGGTCGGATTTCCTGATCTTCGATCAAAAACTTCCCGAAATAGAGAATCCAACGTACCCCTCATCAATATTCCCCCACTTCTCGAGCGTAAGTGAAGCTGAAGCTCGGAGAAGTAGACGTTGCCTCAAGGTAGATGAAAGGCTATCATTGTTTTGTGTTTTGTATATGCCTCATTAAAAACCTTGTTCGGAAAAACCCAGTGGGATAAAAATCGAACCGAGAAAAAGAGTGCATATCTTAGAAAGCCCAAAATGATAAATTATTGTGAGGAAAGAATACTGATAATAATTAATCTTGCTTATTTTTTATCAATGTGTCCGTTTCCATGGTAGTAAATCCCTCATCAATACTTCCACACTTCTCGAGCGTAAGTGAAGCTGAAGCTTGTACAAGTAGTCATTTGGCCGGAACTAGAGGTGGTGCATATTCCTCGCTCAAGCTGCTTTGATCTACTTTTCGAAAAGTATAGGAACTGAAAGTGCAATTTTTGAGAGGATAAATTTGAATTTACTGCGAGGGAGCTCAACTGTCTTAACCTTATATATATACGTTGACCACCGACAATTCATTCACGAGAAACTTTTAACCCTAGATCGGAGCTTACTGATCGAAAATACTGAAAACTCTTGCAATTTGATCAACCATAGCAAGTATATTCAATATGTCTGGTCCAAAAGGCAAATCCAAGGTGAGAGAGGGATTGGAATCTAATCCCGAGTTAAGAGAAATAGATGCGTTTAAAGCTTCTGATGACGAAAACACCAGTAATTCGAATGGAACCACCAATTCTGACACAGAAGAGGTTGAGGTCCTCGATGAGACCGAAGAACATACCGAAGCTCGATACGAGGGCGATGTTGAGGAGGAGGTGGAGGTGATTCAGTTAGAGAAATATGAGATGACCAGGTATTACATCGGCAGTGGCGTCTACGAAAGCATATATAAATTAGATAAAATTTCCACCAGTGCTAGCCACCACAAAATCAAGGAAAGGGCTGATGAGACCATCTGCATATACGATCCAGCCAAACACCAAGCCATTTTGGATAGAGAGTTCGGAAAATTCCTTCTCGACGGTTTTTCAATTGTGATTCCCACTCCCGAGCAGCGGGTTACCGACCCCCCAGAAAGGTGCCAAGCCTTCTACAGCAAGCAATTCTTATACAGGCTCCGAATTCCTTTTATCTCCTTGCTCGAGGATGTTCTAGAGGTTTTCTCTCTCGCCCCTGCTCAAATTCTCTAGAACTCGATCGGATACATCGTTGCGTTCAGCATTCTGATGAAGGCCAAGGGAAACGAGGATAGCTTCCGGAACATCTGGCAAATTTTTAAGATCAGCAACTCTGCGGCCTCTAACGTTGGATTTGTATATTTTTTGCAGACATTGAACCAATCCATATTGTCGAATATGGTGACGAGCAATACTCCTAACTGGAAAAAGAAGTTTTTCTTTATCAAAGGTCCAAACATCCGATCTCCGAGGGAAGGTCGGAAACAAGATCTTACCCCTAGAAGGGCCAAAGGCACTAGGTTTATGGCAGACGGAGTGTTAGCCAGAAAATTAAGCCTATTCTCTGTAAAAAGTTCTTAGAGCCTCTTCGATCCGATCTCTACCAAACGGGCGCTCTTTGTTCAAGAAGGAATCTTGAGGATGGCCGATTTGAGTAACGCCACTTACCCCGCCTAAGAGATCGTGACGGGCCAAAACCCGGAGAATCAGGGGACCAAAAAATCCGAGCAATAGAAGGAAGGCACTTCTGATGACGCCCCTGCTGAGAAAGCTCCTCCTACCCTGAGTAAGGCATATTTACTTATGTGATTTTATTTCTTATATCTTCTAGTTATCTTTGCTCATATTCCCCTGCCTTCAATAAGTGAAATAATAGTAGGGTTTCACGCCTCCGTGGTCGATTCGAATGTGGCTTCCTTTTCCAAGAAAACCCAGGGTAAATCTCGGAAGCAAAAGAAAACAAGAACAAACCGAGCTACCAAGCGGCCAATCCGACTACGAATGAAGTTACTAATCCAACCAGGGGAGAATAATCACTAGAGAACGCTGCAGATGGCACGGATAATGTTGAGCAAGCAGAGCCACTACGGATGGTGTTTCCGATCAACGCATCTGATACATCCTCTTCATCACACGTAGGGTTTAGCTTGTATTCTCTCAAAAAGATACAAGGAAAATAGAGACTTAATGAACGGATGTCTTTAAAACGAAACAACGACCTTCCTGAGGCGAAGAGAAGGAAAAGACCTTTCGGTCGATCTTTGGAAAACGTCCCTTGCCGAACATGACGAACGGAGCCAGATGTAGTGGACTTCATGGACGATCACCTCAATGGTTCGAGGGCAGTCGGATTTCCTGAGGATGGGTCTATTTCAAATTATCTGGGGCCGGTGGAGAACATATGGTCGATAAATCCACGAGGATTTTCATGGCGGGCAGGTATCCCAAAGATTTAACCGAATACTTTTCCATGAACGAGTTCGAGGTCCTTGACAACTTCTCACGGGCTTATCATGAGATACTGGACTTGATCATTTGAGTCTTATTATTTCAATACTTCATAAATACAAGTTGATGAAGCTCTTTATGTGCTCTCCGGGGTTGGTAGTTCCATTGTATCGGGGCAACCTCGTAGGCACAGTTTCAGTATTTCGAGCTTCTCGAATTTCCTGGCAGAACGACGAACATCTCATGATGCTATTTTCGATCTATCGATCTCGGATGTTTTCACGGATAACATCTCTGTTCTGTATCACCTCTGTACGCCTGATCGTTGTGCCAGGATGTCAGGCTTCTTTTACCAATTCCTCCTTATCCAATTTCTTGGCAACTCTTTCTTGCACAATTTTTACCAACTCAGCTTCAGTAACTTTGCGATAAGCAGAATTGTTTTGTTTTGTCTACAGCCACCGGCTGACTCTCCCCGACCCCTGAATCTTCCACATCGTGCACGACTCTGGAAGGCAAACCTGATCGAATGATGGTTCTCGTCTGAGCTCTGTGGTGAGGATTGACCCTGGGCTCACCAGCCACAGATCGAAGGATGCTCCTTTCCCTCTGAACATTTGAAGTCGGAACCTCAGGTCTTGCTTGAGCTGCAGGCTGGTCAACTTGGGGTTTCTGACAAGGTCTAGATTCACGATCCGTTCTTTCAGTGTTCAAAAACTCCTTGCACATTGTGCCAATAATCGACCTCAAATATGCAACCGTCGTACGGATTGGTGTATCCTCCTACAGAACATCCAGTGGGGCTTTTTGCTGTGGAGCCGCATGAGATAAATCATCAGGCTCGTTGTTGACATAATTTTGAGCTCCTTCCGCGTGAGATGGTTCTCCTCGATTGTACATGAATAGCCTCGTAGTGGGCATTTTTCGATCTAATTACCCAAATAAGGCCCCACGGTGGGCGTCAAATGATCTTACCTGGTTTCGTATGTGGTCAAAATAAAAAAGTATAAACAAGGAACATAGCGATATGGGTAGATCAATCACAATTATATATATTTCGAACAGGGTACAAATGTTACAATGGGCCTATTCGAACATTATAGGGTGTCGTACAAGCTAGAGGCTAAATTCAGTACAAAATAATAATTTAATGCGAGTGATATTTATAGTTGGTGCGGGGTGCTAGGTGAACCTTTCGCAGGGATACATTTCCTAGCCCAAAGGCCTGGGCTGGGGGTTGGCTCAATAGTGATTCCAAACGAAAGCCATTTCCTGCCAAGAGCCTTTGAGTGATCGGACTGGGCTGATCGGAGATCGCAATATGGAGTTCGGAATTATGTCTTCGAGGTCGAATTTCCTGGTCTTCGATCTCGAAATAGAGAATCCAAAGTACCCCTCATCAGATTATGACATTTTTTGTGCCACAACTATAGTCCACTGGCGTTTTTACCATGTAACTTTTCGGGCTGGCATATTTTGTTCCACAACTTCAACATCAGTGGCAATTTTGGTGTCAATTGAGGCTCAATATTTCATTACTTTAATGTTTTTATTTGGGGAAGAAGAAGAAAGGTAACAATTTAATTAAGGGAATGTTTAGTGAATTTCATAGGAAAAGTTAGAATTTTGAATTTTGGTATTTTTTTTAACGAAATAAACGTTGAATGGTCAAATTTCCCATTTTTCGTGACACATGGCCCGCATATGGGGGAATTTTGGGCAAATTTTTAAGGTGGGTTTCAATTGGCACCAAAATTGTCAATGATGTTGAAGTTGTAGTACCAAATGTGCTAGCCCGAAAAGTTACAAGGCAGATTGAATTGCCTGAATCACGAGTCTTATATACGGGGTAAAAACGATAGTGGGCTATAGTTGTGGCACAAAAAATGCAATAATCCCTTTTTTTCCATGTCAACAATTAATAACGGTCTTCTAAAGAAAATATTAACAAGTGGATAACTGAAGGGTTTAATAGTACGGATGGTAAGTGAAAAATTAGAAAGAGTACATGGATAACCCAAAGTCTTGACTACCGAAATTTCATAGTTTGTTGGTACCGTCATATTTCAAGATTGAATTACATTCTTCGTCCTTGTTATTGGTCAATTTTTGTACAATTGTTTCTCTTAAATTTTTAATAACAGATATGTTCCTCTTATCAACGTAGTACCCCTCTTAAAATTTTCCAGCTATAAAACAGTGCAGACGACCTCAACAATTTAATTAAACAATATTCACTTGGAGAAACTCCATAAGTTATGGAGAAAATTGCATTTGTGGTATCAAACGATATACCGATTTTCATTTATGGTACCATAAAAATCGAGATCAACACATTTGGTACCATAATTTATAAAGCAATCACTTTTGGTACCACCGTTAAAAATGGACGTTAACTGATGATGTGGCAGTTAAGTTTTATTGCAAAACTGATAACATGACTTATGTAGATTGACAATTATACCCTTAACTTTTCAGATTGTCAATATAACCCCACATCTTCAAATTTACTGACAATTTTAATCCACATTAATTGTTGCCGAATTTCAAAATTGACTCGAATATGACATGTACGGGCCAATTTAGAGATTTTACATATTATATTTACAAATTTACTTAACTAATTTAATTTTATAAATAAGATTAACAAACCAAGTAATACTTTAACATACGATAAACTATTAATTAAGTCTAAAATTTATATAATAATATTAATATATTTAAAATTTATTAAGAAATAAAGTTATGTAATATTAATAAAATAATTATAATTATTAAAATAAAAAAACCCATGCCCTACCCCCCATCCCCCCTCCACCCCCTCCACCTAGCCACCCAGCCAAATCAGATCATCCGTCCCAGATCATCGCCGGTCCCAGACCTCGGTGACTTGAAAAGAGAGAACTCATGCCACTGTGGCCTAGGATCTGCAACAAATCCCAGGTCGTGGTGGCCTGGAACTGGCTGTCGCAGGCGGGCGGCAACGATGGGGGGTTGGGGTAGGGATTGGGTTTTATTTTAATTATAACTATTTTATTAATAACATATAACTTTAATTTTTGAATAAATATTAAATGTATTAATATTATTATATAAATTTTAGATTCAATTAATATTTTATCGAATTTATGTTAAAATATTATTTGGTATGTTGATATTATTTATAAAATTAATTTAGTTACATAAATATGTAAATATAATAAGTAAAATTTCTAAATTATTCCGCACATGTCTTATTTGAGTCAATTTTGAAATTGGGCAACAATATGGACTAAAAACTGTCAGTAAATTTGAATATGTGGAGTTATTTTGCAATCTGAAAAGTTATGGGTGTAATTATCAGTCAACATAAGTAATAGATCAATTCTGCAATAAAACTTAATTGTCACGTAATCAATTGACGTCCATTTTTAACGGTGGTACCATATGTGTCGGCCGATTTTTATGGTACCATAAGTGAGAATCTATATATAGTTTGGTACCATAAGTGTAATTCTTTCATAAGATAGGTGTTTATAGTTTTATTCTAGTGTGAATTTTATTTTACTTAATATCCAATGTTTCTTACAAAAGTGATTATTAAACTTTTTCATATTTAAATTACAAATATTAGACCGACATGAAAGAAATTATAAGCTATAAAATTAGTAGAAATTTATAAAATTATCATGTTATGAATAGCATAACACTTATGAGTGTAAAAATATTTGTATTATATCATTAATTTGGATTAGTAACTAATTTAATAAAACACTACTCGTGGACATAGAAAAATAATATAAGAACTTTTATCTAAAAATCAATGCCAATTTTAATGTGACAAACATATAATTGCAACATTCAATAATACAAAAGAATAACCACTGCAAAAAAAGAAAAAGAAAAAGTAAATATTGAGGGTCGAGGAAATTGTATCCTAGTCGAAAACACAAAATATCTCTCAAACTCATTTTTCCTTCAAGCAACTTTAAAAGTTATGTCATGTTAACTGCTTGTTAGATGCTCCACAAGTGACTATTCGACTTCCATGGTCGAATATGTTGAACTAAATTGTTGGAAACATTTTCGACAAAAACTACACATTAAAATCGAATATTGATCCAGATATCGACTTCCTTTGTTTGATTGAAAATCACAATCCGTATATCATATAGGGCTCATGTCATCATCTGGTTTCGCAAGTGTATCGTTTCTTGTTTTCCTTAATTACATGAGAATATGCTTTACAGCGTTCTTATAATGAAACCCATGGTTGGATTGAAAACGACTTATTGTTTCTATTACATAGCATATATCAGGTTTAGTACACAATATTGCATACATAAGATTTCCTACTGCCAAAGCATACAGAATCCTTATCATACCCTCTTCTACTTGAGGTGTCTTAGGACATTGTTCTTTAGAGGAATAATTTCATGTCTGGTCGATAATTGATTTTACTTGGAATTCTCCATTAAAAAATGAGCTAGCACCTTATCATATGAGATACTTAAGACAGTGCCAATTGCTTGTTAAAATCCCTTATGATTTGGATCCCAAGAACCTAGCTTATTTCTTCCAAATCTCGCATTTGGAATTGCTAGGCTATATAGTCATTTCTTTATGTTAGATAATATCTTAGATATGTTACTATATATCAAATCATGTTTGTTACATGAAATAAGTAATGTAATGAAAAAATTACAATTTATCAAATCAAAGTAAAATTTGGATAAGAAAATAATTTTAAGATGAGATTATTTTTAAAAATTGACTGACGATGAGCTTCTTTGTAAAAGCAAGAAATACTGTTTGTTTGATTTTTTTTAGAACACATGCCCAAAATATTGTAAAAATGACATTAAAATTCCAATAACAATCAAACAAATAACAGCAAATGAGAATGTGAATACAAAATTGATTTATAAATATTTAGTATATTACAAAATTTGAATTCAAAAATGTTTTTGATACAATTCATTGAAAATGCTTATAAAATAACAATATTGCAAATCAAATCAAACACAACTAATTTCATGAAAACTTCTATATCATTCATATAATTTATATCAAGTGTATGATCATGCAAACATATTAAATTCGGATAGTATAGTTATCATTTTGCAGTTAAGTTTCATTACATAAAATGCACCGAAGAACTAAAAATAGGCATCCATAAACTTTAGAGATAAAAAATCTCTTATTCTTATTTTTCAAAAATTCATAATATCAAATAAATCATAATATTGAATATTACAAGACTTTAATTTAAGACCCTGACACTAAAAATTGAAAGGAAATAAGACTCTCAAAGGAATTAAAGAAACTAATAAAAATGACACGATTGTCTTGGATTTTTCTGCTTTACATATTTTTCCAATCGTATGCCTTCTTGTCTTCTACATAAACACCATCACTCTTTGCTATCCAATCACAATAAAATGGTATACAATAATATACACCCCAATTTGCATTATAAGCATCGAAACTCGCAATCTTATTACCCCATTGAAGGGTACAAAAGAATAAAGTCACATAAGGTTTCACACAAAAATCAAATTTAAATTCTTGGTTCACTGTCAGTGTATGATATCCAAGATCATCATCTTTAGATGCGCAGTGTATATATAACGGATTAGAATTCGGAGGGAGATTAGGAAGATTATTAATCACAGAGACATGCTGTCTAGGCCAAAACAAGCAGCTTTTTCCTTCATGGACAAGAGTTGCAAAACAGATGAAGATTCGAAAAATGATTTTTGTCATTTAATATATTTTTAATTGCTTGTTGGAGAATTACTAAAATATGTTTGCATCATTAGTTACAACTAAACCATGTTATATAGTCTGAGTGTTATTTCTCCCTGTCTCTAAAAAAGGTAAATATATTATTGTAATAATTCTGGAATATCAAATTTACTATAGGGGTTCATAATATGGTCAAGGTTTCTGGTGAAAAATGGGTATTAACAATTATGGTTATATCTAGGGCTATATCTAGGATAAGAAGTTTTGCAGGTAAAGAAATTTATTTATTTGAACTAATCTACCTTTGTTTGCGAATCTTTACTATATATGCTATAAACAAAATCAATTAAAAATTAAGATATATTATATAGATTGGTAATTTAATATGGATTTATGCATATCACACGGGAATAAACTAGTATACTTAATAATACAAATTCACATTATTTATGATTCTTTTATATGTCAGGATTCCCTTTTATGCGGAAAAACCATGTATCCATTATTATGAAGGTATAGATAATCCTGACTGTAACGGCCCTCAACCCGCACCTGCCTGCTTATCTTGTTGTTAGATCCTTCAAGCCAATATATGTATGGATCGAAATTTTAATCCATGACAGATCAGGAAAGGTTGATCTCAGCTGCTCTGCCTACTAATTTTCACACCTGAATCTCCAATTAAAAGAAGTTTGAACAAGTAGTCACTGCAAAAGCATGTCAATTATCATTCAAGATGGCAAAAATACATGCAATTTAGACATTGCAAAGTATCAAAATCAATAATGTTCCATTGCCTTCCTGCTAAACAAAAATGGAATAGATATTTAAACAAAATACCATCTGTGATGGTAGTTCACTTCAATGGCATATTAGATATAGTCGTACCCATCTGTATTTTTCTGGTCTTTCCTATTCCTATTCCTATTCCCAGTTCCAAAAACAATAATGTCAACTGTAGTCATAAATTAAATCACCATATCAATTTGAGTTTTTAAACTTAATGATGTTATTTTACCAGTCATGTTGATGAATTTATAAGATCCATGAATTCTCAAAAATAATACTCCAATGCTCATCAATCATCTCAAAATTGAAGTCCACATTAGAAAGAATTTACAGATACTACTACTGGAACTTGGGGCCATAACATGTTCATTGATTAAAATTTAGATTAGTCAAAGTCAATCCTAATCAAAGTAAAGTCATGACTTTAAAACCTCAAATCAATTAGATCTAACAAAATAATAGTGCAACAATGTATTACAAAACCACAACATAGATGAAATAGCAATTCTAATCACCATTAAAACGCCAGTAACCATCCGCAAATTTAAGCTAAATTATTTTTCACAATCAAATGAAAAATAAAAACCTGTTCACTTGAACCATCCTTACAGAAAATGAATCTACAAGCAATTAAGGCCCAAAAGCGATACCGAAAGATAAGCCAAAATTACCACCCGACTCTCCTTTGTGCCTAAAACACCATTTTGGAGCTTAATCATTGGAAGGGTGGTCGGAAAACCTCCATGCAAGAAGGCCCACTTTGTAGCCGCCACTTACCGCCGCCGCCGTCACTTTTTCGGCAATAGTTTTCGACGAATAATGGTACCAATGAAAACTCTAGTCCGAGGAACCTATCCTGGCTTTTGAGCCGAAGCTCTGATACCATTTGTAACGGCCCTCAACCCGCACCTGCTGCTTATCTTGTTGTTAGATCCTTCAAGCCAATATATGTATGGATCGAAATTTTAATCCATGACAGATCAGGAAAGGTTGATCTCAGCTGCTCTGCATGCACTGAAGGGCTGTTATTTTTTTAGTTTCGGTGAATGGCGAAATTCATTGGCAAACGGCGAGTGGCAATCACCCTTTTTTCCTAATTCCCCCAGCTAATGGTAGTGATGTGTTGTCTTTGTATATAATGGGTGTAAAATACTTTTATTAAGAGAAAGACAAGTGCCTATTTAAAACAAGAGTCAGCAATTTTTCTTCATCATTGAATTGATGCCGTGTATATATTTATTTAATGATGGTATATTATTTAACAAGAGTTAATAAAGAAAGCCATAAATGGTTAATATAATATGTATGCTTAATCCTTAAGGTTATCAATTCAAACTCTCAATTATTGTCCATATTTAATAAATTGGATTTCTTATTTCATTTAAAATTAATTTAAATACCTTTTCGACTAATTTAAAAAAACGAGAGATTACATTTTACATTTATATAAATTACAGGGTATTACAATGACCACGTGTCTTTTTTCCTATCAATATTCTTACCAAAATTATATAATAGAATAATAACTAAATAAATTTTTTTGCATCGTACGAGAATAAACTAGTATGATAATGAAGACAAATTAGAGTAACAGTCGTACTCTAAAAGAAGAAGATGTTGAAGAACATTAATTAAATTTTTCTGTTCACTCGTGTAATAAAGGCAAACAAGAATAAATTGTTCTAAATTAGAAATTTTCTCTAGCACTAGCAATTTTTTAGATTCGGAATGAATGAATACAAGGTGACGAAATATAAAAATTAAAAAAGATAGAGAAAATTTTTAATTAATAAAGAAGTAAAATAAAGGTAAATTAATCAAAACAAAATTTTGTTTTAGCTACACCAATTGGTACTATAATTATATTTCTAGCCATTTAAAAATCATATATAAGCTTTCCAAACAGAATTCAGGGTTACCATAAATTTTATTACTACACATTTTTATCCGAAGACTTTAATCAATGCTTTAAAAACCAGACCGGATCGGTCGGTTCGATCGGTTTAACCGGTAACCAGTTTTCAATCTGGTCCGGTTAATCCTCCAAAACCAGCTTTGTTCATGACCAGTTTGAACCGAAAAAAATCGATCAAAAACCGATAAAAGCATTGAACCAGTGAACCGATAGAACCACTGTTTTACTTATAAAAATAAAAAGTTTACGCTACGAATTTTTATTTCTCTTCGACGACCTTTAAAATTCAACAATACTCTCACATCTCTTCTTCTATTTTTCACTCTGAATTAAACAAAATCAACAAGAAACAAAAATTTTTTATATATAATAATATATTTGATTATCAAATTCATTAGTACAGTCATTTTTTTCACAAACTTCAAGTATTTTTTTTTTTTATATAATTTAATGACAAAATTCATCAATAATTTCTCTTTTTCATAGTTGATTAGTAATAAAATTATTGTTTTTGATATGATGTTCATTATAATTTGAATTATTGCGTTGATATCATGTTATCATACTTGTAATTTTGTTGCTATCGTTCATTCTTAACTCAAATTTTGTAGGAAAAATAATTGATCATTAGATAAACATTTAATGTATGGAAATAAACTTGAAAAAATGAATAATATATTTTTTTAAATAGTTGATTACATATATTAAAATTAAAATTAAAATATTACATGCCACACCGGTTGGACCAGTGGTTCAAACGGTTAAACCAATCTAACCAGTAACCAATAAGGCTACCGGTTTGATGTCCGATTCGATTTTTAAAACATTGACTTTAATAACCAAATTATGACAACTTTAGTAATTATTGATACCTTATAATAACTTCCGATACCCCAAACTTATTTACAAAAATATAATTACTTTATTTAGAGATATAGAAAACACTACAAGAAAAACAGTTTTTTTCGACGAAATTTTTCCTACGGGATCGAATCCGTTGGAAAATAACAAGAATTTCCGACCGCTTTTCCGACGGAGGACGAAACCCATCGGAAATTTTTAATTTATAGTATTAAAGTTTAATATATTAATATAAATTAAATTAATTTATTAAATTATGTAAATAGTATTTTTATATTTATAAAATTTAATATAACAATTATTTTTTATTTAATATTAGTTCAATTTACTCAATAACTACTTATGAAAAATTGAAATAAATATTACAATTATAAATTTTGAAATTTTTATGTGATATTACAATATGGGTTCCACCCGTCGGAAACGTAATTTAAAAAAATAAAAAAACATGCACTTTTCCGACGGGTACCGACCGTCGGAAATATCATTTTTTAAAAAAAAAGAAAAATTTATTAATTTATTTCCGACGGGTAATACCCGTCGGAAAATAGATTAAAAAAAAAGAAAAATAATTAACTAATTCCGACGGGTGGAACCCGTCGGAAACCTAATTTAAAAAAAAAAAAGTGCACTTTTTCCGACGGGTGGTTCACTTTTTCCAACCGGTATCACCCCTCGGAAATATATGTTTAAAAAAGACTGCCCTACAGATTGGTAAGTCAGCTGATCAAACTGCTAATCCTGATGTTGAAGCCGGATCAGCAGTCTGAGGCACTGGTTGATGAGGAGATAGTCACTAAAGTGGCTCAAGAAATTGAGGAGATGAGTACTGGAACATCTCTGGAAAGGACTGAATCGGAAAAACCAATTCAACCTCAATTCACTCGGAGAAGGACTAGAAGCTCAGTAAAAAGGTTGTCTGTGGAACTGCAACCCACTGGAATTATGACCAAATCCAAAGCAAGGATGAGGGTCACCTTCTCAGAAGAACCAACCACTGGTAGAGAAGAAGGAGCTTCAGCAAAACGTCCCATTGATGTTGATGAAAAGGAAGCTGAAGAAAAGCCTGCTGAAGATCTTTCTCTGACTGAGTCTGCTGTTCCAGAAGAACACCAGCAGACTGACACATATATTGAGAAGGATGTGCAAGATGTGCCTCTCATCCACCCTCAACCCATTGATACTATCCCACTTGCAACAATGGAGTCCTCTGCCTTGACAAGGAAAAGAAAAGGGAAGGGAAGAATAACTGCTGCTCCACTGCGAATACTGGAGAGACCTGCCGCCAGAAGAAAAAGAACTGGTAAGCAAAGATTAAAACTCTTACTGTGGCTGAGAAAAGAAAGCTGGACGAAGCCGAAAAGGAAAAGAGAGCACATGAAGAGCTTCAAAAGACCTTGGAACTTAGCAGGGTGGAAGCAGAAGCCAAGAAAATGACTGATGCTGAATTGGAAGCAAAGGAAGCAGAAGACCTGGCCGATGCCATTGAAGCCAGTACCAAGGACGCTCATGGTCCAAGGTATAGTGGTGGCATTCAAATTGGGGAGCCAAGGGATCCAAATCAGTCAAGGCAAGTCATGCCTAGACCAGAAGACCAATAATGACAAGCAAAGACCAAAATTAAAGAATGCAATTACAATTGTCAGTGATAATCCACAGACCTTTGCTAAATTTGTAGCACAACTGGAAAATGACAAGCTAGTCCGTCAGACCATGTTTGTATCTGAAAAGATTAGACAGAACAGATGGAGGGAATACCGTCTGACGAAGACTAAGAAAGAAATTATGCATTGGAAGGCCTTTGAAGATGAAGAAGCATGGGTGATGAAGTGGCTGGAAAGCAACTGCATAAAACAGGCCCTAGATTCAGAATTTTTCTTGGACATGGTGAGGGTGAGGTTTAAGATAAGAACTTTTATCTAAATTCAATGCCAATTTTAGTGTGACAAACATATAATTGCAACATCAATAATACTAAAGAATAACCACTGCAAAAAAAGAAAGAGAAAAAGTAAATATTGAGGGTCGATGAAATTGTATCCTAGTAGAAAACACAAAATATCTCTCAAACTCATTTTTCCTTCAAGCAATTTAAACAACTTTAAAAGTTATGTCATGTTAACTACTTGTTAGATGCTCCACAAGTGACTATTCGACTTCCATGGTCGAATATGTTGAACTAAATTGTTGGAAACATTTTCGACAAAAACTACACATTAAAATCGAATATTGATCCAGATATCGACTTCCTTTGTTTGATCGAAAATCACAATCCGTATATCATATAGGGCTCATGTCATCATCTGGATTCGCAAGTGTATCGTTTCTTGTTTTCCTTAATTACATGAGAATATGCTTTACTGCGTTCTTATGATGAAACACATGGTTGGATTGAAAAAGACTGATTGTTTCTATTACATAGCATATATGAGGTTTAGTACACAATATTGCATACATAAGATTTCCTACTGCCAAAGCATACAGAATCCTTATCATACCCTCTTCTTCTTGAGGTGTCTTAGGACATTGTTGTTTAGTGGAATAATTTCATGTCAGGTCGATAATTGATTTTACTTCGAATTCTCCATTAAAAAATGAGCTAGCACCTTTTCATATGAGATACTTAAGACAGTGCCAATTGCTTGTTAAAATCCCTTATGATTTGGATCCCAAGAACCTAGCTTATTTCTTCCAAATCTCGTATTTGGAATTGCTCGGCTATATAGTCATTTCTTTATGTTAGATAATATCTTAGATATGTTACTATATATCAAATCATGTTTGTTACATGAAATAAGTAATGTAATGAAAAAAATTACAATTTATCAAATCAAAGTAAAATTTGGATAAGAAAATAATTTTAAGATGAGCTTATTTTCAAAAATTGACTGACGATGAGCTTATTTGTAAAAACAAGAAATATTGTTTGTTTGATTTTTTTTAGAACACATGCCCAAAATATTGTAAAAATGACATTAAATTCCAATAACAATCAAACAAATACCGGCAAATGAGAATGTGAATACGAAATTGATTTATAAATATTTAGTATATTATAAAATTTGAATTCAAATATGTTTTTGATACAATTCATTGAAAATGCTTATAAAATAACAATATTGCATATCAAATCAAACACAACTAATTTCATGAAAACTTTTATATCATTCATATAATTTATCTCAAGTGCATGATCATGCAAACATATTAAATTCGGATAGTATAGTTATCCTTTTGCAGTTAAGTTCCATTACATAAAATGCACCGAAGAACTAAAAATAGGCATCCATAAACTTTAGAGATAAAAAATCTCTTATTCTTATTTTTCAAAAATTCATAATATCAAATAAATCATAATATTGAAGATTACAAGACTTTAATTTAAGACCCTGACACTAAAAACTGAAAGGAAATAAGACTCTCAAAGGAATTAAAGAAAACTAATAAAAATGACACGACTGTCTTGGATTTTTCTGCTTTACATATTTTTCCAATCATATGCCTTCTTGTCTTCTAAATAAACACCATCACTCTTTGCTATCCAATCACAATGAAATGGTTTACAATAATATACACCCAAATTTGCATTATAATCATCGAAATTCACAATCTTATTACCCCATTGAAGGGTACAAAAGAATAAAGTCGCATAAGGTTTCACACAAAAATCAAATTTAAATTCTTGGTTCACTGTTAGTGTATGATATCCAAGATCGTCATCTTTAGATGCGCAGTGTATATATATAACGGATTAGAATTCGGAGGGAGATTAGGAAGATTATTAATCACGGAGACATGCTGTCTAGGCCAAAACCAGCAGCTTTTACCTTCATGGACAAGAGTTGCAAAACAGATGAAGATTAGAAAAATGATTTTTGTCATTTAATATATTTTTAATTGCTTGTTGGAGAATTACTAAAATGTGTTTGCATCATTAGTTACAACTAAACCATGTTATATAGTCGAGTGTTATTTCTCCTTTTCTCTAAAAAGGGTAAATATATTATTGTAATAATTCTGGAGTATCAAATTTACTATAGGGGTTCATAATATGGTCAAGGTTTCTGGTGAAAAATGGGTATTAACAATTATGGTTATATCTAGGGCTATATCTAGTATAAGAAATTTTGCAGGTAATAAAATTTATTTATTTGAACTAATCTACCTTTGTTTGCGAATCTTTACTATATATGCTATAAACAAAATCAATTAAAAATTAAGATATATTATATAGATTGGTAATTTAGTGTAGATTTATGCATAGCACGGGAATAAACTAGTATACTTAATAAGACAAATCCACATTATTTATGCTTCTTTTGTATGACAGGATTCCCTTTTTATGCGGAAAAACCATGTATCCATTATTATGAAGGTATAGATAAGCATGACCACGTGTCTTTTGTCCTATCAATATTCTTACCAAAATTATATAATAGAATAATAACTAAAAGAAATTTTTTGCATAGTACGAGAATAAACTAGTATGATAATGAAGCAAATTAGAGTAACAGTCGTACTCTAAAAGAAGAAGATGTTGAAGAACATTAAATAAATTTTTCTTTTCACTCGTGTAATAAAGGCAAACAAGAATAAATTGTTCTAAATTAGAAATTTTCTCTAGCACTAGCAATTTTTTAGATTCGGAATGACTGAATACAAGGTGACGAAATATAAAAATTAAAAAAGATTGAGAAATTTTTTAATTAATAAAGAAGTCAAATAAAGGTAAATTAATCAAAACAAAATTTTGTTTTAGCTACACCAATTGGTACTATAATTATATTGCTAGCCATTTAAAAGTCATATATAAGCTTTCCAAACAGAATTCAGGGTTACCATAAATTTTATTACTACACATTTTTATCCGAAGACTTTAATCAATGCTTTAAAAACCAGACCGGATCGGCCGGTTCGATCGGTTTAACCGGTAATCAGTTTTCAATTTGGTCCGGTTAATCCTCCAAAATCAGCTTTGTTCATGACCAGTTTGAACCGGAAAAAATCGATCAAAAACCGATAAAAGCAATGAACCAGTGAACCGATAGAACCACTGATTCACTTATAAAAATAAAAAGTTTACGCTACGAAATTTTATTTCTCTTCCACGACCTTTAAAATTCAACAATACTCTCACATCTCTTCTTCTATTTTTCACTCTGAATTAAACAAAATCAACAAGAAACAAAAAAATCTTATATATAATAAGCTATATAAATATATTTGAGTATCAAATTCATTAGTACAGTCATTCATTCTTAACTCAAATTTTATAGAAAAAATAATTGATCATAAGATAAACATTTAATGTATGGAAATAAACTTGAAAAAATGAATAATATATTTTTTTAAATAGTTGATTACATATATTAAAATTAAAATTAAAATATTACATGCCACACCGGTTGGACCAGTGGTTAAAACGGTTAAACCGATCTAACCAGTAACCAATAAGGCTACCGGTTTGATGTCCGATCCAAATTTTAAAACATTGAGGTTATGTACCAACTGTCGAAAATTTTATTTAAAAAAAATAAATTCACTTTTTACGACGGGTATCACCCCTCGGAAATATATGTTTAAAAAAGAAACAAAAAGATTAACTAAATATATACTTCGGAAATTTTATTTAAACAAAAATGAAATTGACTAGTTTAAAAATTCGCTTTTACAATGTACATAACCCTATGATCAATAATTTTAAATTTTATCAATTTACAAATTGAGAATCAATAATCTAATTACGAATAATCTCAATGTACATAATGATAGAATAGTGTCCTGCAAGCCAACTGTTTTGGCTGCATTTAATTGAAAGGACCATTCGATTGGATTAATAAATGTATTTATTATATGGTCATATTTATCTTATGTAATAATTATCTACGCATAAAGATAGAAGTCCTTAGATCACAGGGCTATGGGACAACCGTGGACTGATCTCCAAGGCCGTGATCTAGAATATATTCAAGAGTCGTAGAATCCAATCGAGATAGGACATCATTGGATTCGGTTAGACTCTCACTATTGTGTATACTCCGATGAACTGGAGAACGCTGGGGTCCACGAGCGTGACTGGGATAGTCGATACACATAAGTGGGTGGCTTGCTGGGATGGCAAGCTCACGTAATACCCCAATTAGGAAATAACTCACCATGGAAGCGGTAGTCGCATATCGGGGTTGAAGTTATTCCAATTTACAATAGTATACGAGGAACGATCCCTAACTACTTGAGATGATAGGGTTTACCTGGTGCGAGAACGTCTATGCTTTGATATGAGTCCCGACTGCCTGGAGATCGCCAGAAAGTCTCTGTGGACTCATATTGGGTATAGAGGAACTCGTATGCAGATTCATATCATCAACAAATGATCCATTGACCCGACTTGATAGGTTGGGAAATTCTCCTATGGATTTCTGTGAGAAATAAAATCCTCGACCGAGGTATCTGACGGCTTTATGTAAGTAGCTCATAAATGTTAAGTCAAAGAGAATTATTTCGAGACCAGAATGCATAAGGTCAAGACAAAAGAAAAGGGAAACCGATGAAAGACCATACCCTTAAGTCTCGACTGGGAGATTGATCGATGGAGAGATTATGGCTTATACGGAAATTGTAAATGAGATAAAAGGTTCACTGAATTAATTCACCAGTGATTGGGCTCCATGGGCTTGTGGCTGGACATCGACCGTGGAGTGTGGAAGAATTTCCAAATTGGCAGGGGTGCTAATTTTGGAATGATTAATCGACAGAGTGTTCGATTGATTTAGAGTAAGTCTTACTCGAATAATTAAATAATATTTAATTATAACCCACGGCCAATTATGTGGTGAACCTACGGGGGCATACACAATACACATGAAGCGAAAGCGAGGAAATAAGAACGACCGAGTCGACTGGGTCGACTGGGTGAATAGTCGACTGGGTCGATTATTATGGGTGGGTCGACTGGGTCGACCCAATTGGAACAAATTGTGATCCAATTGGAATTGGATCAGGATCATAAATTAAATTGGAATTTAATTTGTGTATTAATTAATTAAGTTGGATTTAATTAATTAGAAGGGATTTTAATTAAATGGACTTAGAGTCTGATTTAATTAAATGAGAGATTATGTTAATTAATTGGGCTATTTAATTGGGAGATTAAATAAAGTCTGGTCAAATTAATTAACTGGGCCATGAATTAATTAGAAAACTTGGTATTCTAATTAAAGAGGGTCATGACCCATGTAGGAGAGAAAAGTCCTAGTCCTAATAGGACTAGGTTAGGGAGATAACTATAAGTAGCTTTCTTGTAATTATTTTTCACACAACTCAACAAGCAAAATTTGAGCAAGAGCAAAATTTTATCTCCCTTTCCCGAGCATAAGTCGACCGAACCCTGTTCTTCCTTTGGAAGAATTTTTCGTTTTCGATCTTGTTCCAAATCGTTCCTAATTCCTAGATCTTAATATATCTTGTGTTCTAGTCGATCAAGATATATTATTTTCGTGATATTGTGGTGTATCAACTCGTAGAGGCTCAACACGTGGGGCGCTAGTGCAGAGCTTGGATCGATTTTGCTAGAGCAGAAATCAGAGTTCGTTTTTGCTGACTGCCAACTTGGATTTGCAAGGAGATAGGTATAACGTGTAAACTTATACTATCGTTTTAATTAATATTTATATATATACACCTAGAGTAGTATCCTGGCAAGATTCCGTAAGAGGTCCTAAAATTTTTATATTCCGCTGTGCCTAGGGCTGTTTATCTTACCGAATCCCAACAGTGGTATCAGAGCCAACTCTGGGCTTTGTATATATATGAATTTGCAAATTCTGTGATTTAAATCATATGTTTGATTTATCTATGGCTAGTTCTATGACTGTATATGTTTTAGGACGTAGATCTGTTAACTTAGAATTAATGTAAAAATTTTGATTCAAAAAAATAAAATTTTATCGTGTTAATTTTTATTTTGGATTAAATTAATTAAAACTGTTGATTTTAATTAATTAAGGAATCAAACACAAATTAAAACAAAACAAAAGAAAAAACAAATTATTGTATCGACACTTTATTCTCTTGGTGAGAATTTATTTAGTGCTCGGCGCAATTTTTTTTCCTTTGTTAATGTGACCATGCGTGACCATGTGTGTCTTTGTAGGCATGTGGTTTTGATTTGGTATATATGAAGCCACCTTAGGTATTAAATTGCAATTGAATTTTCTTGATTGCAAAATGTTGGATTCTTGTCAATATGAAGTCGATTTACGGCCATGACATGGTGGTTTAAAATTTTCGTGGTAGAAGTTTGGATAATCTTGAACAAAATCTTGAAGATTTGGTTGTTATGGAATCTTGGTGAATCTTGGATTGATCTTAGAAATATAATTAAACAAGGAAACTTAGAGTTTCATATAATATAAGACATTTAATTAAAATAAATGTCTTGTAGTTAATTACCAAGATTAAAGATCTTAGAGATCTTATTAAACAAGGAAACTTAGAGTTTCAAGTGTGATAAGAGATTTAATTAAAATTAATCTCTTCTAGTAAGTTACCAAGATTAAAGATCTTAGAGATCTTATTAAATTAGGAAACTTGGAGTTTTGGATAAGGTAGAAATCTTGGTGGATTTGGACACTACCTTAGTTAACGAATCTATTCAAAATGAGATTATCTTGAGAATGTTGGAGATTTGTAAAATGGGGAAACTTAGAGTTTTGGATAAGATAGTAATCTTGGAAGATTTGTAACTATCTTAATTAACCAACTTTATCAAGATAAGAGTTGTTGATTACTTTGAACTCAAGTTAGAGTTAATTAATCTTGGAGGTTAATTGTTAATTCAAAATTAAATTAACATGGATAATTTTTGTGAATTAAAATTAAAGGAGCCGGTAAATTTACATTTATGCCCTTATGTGAATTTATGCATGTTCTTGAGTGAATATGTGGATTGGTCGATTTTGCCCCTAAGCCCTGTGTAGTTTTGGTTTATTTATTTTATGGGTTGTAATTAAATGGGCCTGATTGGTGCCCTTGCTTGCGCAAACAAATGTAATAGAATAGGGCCTTTATTTTTTAAGCTAGGCTTAGATTAGGCTTGGAGCCGAAAAGACCTCATGAAGACTTGGAGATCCACATGGAGGCCCATAACCTTGGAGGACATGGAGGGCCAATTCATTACATGGAGGCCCAATCAAGGTGGATATTACAAGAAGGCCCATGATGTATGGGTTTGTAAATTGTAATAGTTAGGACATTTAATTTCCACCCTAGACTGACCAAATGATCCATCACATGGCTCGTGATGGATCGCATAAGATGGGCAATCGATCAATCATATCATGCTAGGTGATGAATGTTTACTTTTTCGTAATTATTCTTTGATGTATGAGATGCATGCTTAGGATAGAAAAACGTAAACAAGATAAAGCATTATCTGATGAGACCTCGCACAAGGAAAACTTAAAACCTCCAATTGAATTTAAAATCAATTAGAATATTAAATTGAATAACGGGAGCATATGAATGGTGTCTATGGTCCGAGCCTATCCAATTACTAGGTCTTAGGTATATTGTACAAATATATCTCGATGTCTCACGAGTCGTGGGTCGAGCTATAGGAAGATGATATGTCTATTGCCTCGATGCACAGTTTAGTGCCAAGGGAGGGGATAGCAAGGTTCTAGGCGCTGTCTCACGAGTCGTGGGGCATCTAGGATTGAACTATTTCTCTTCACGAGTATTGGACATGATTTAACGCGAGTAAGTATGGATGTCTCACGAGTCGTGGGTCCATAACAAAAACCGAGGCTGAATGAACTCAAGGGTTAGCTGGGATGGTTAACCGGCGACGTAATCGCCCACCAAGTGGATCAATTGGTATGGCCAACGAGTCGTGGGTACTGAGCGATTGCATTTGGGCCTTGAGCCCATTACGAAATTTTTATTTCCCGAACCTTATGTGGGGGCATAAGTATTCGACAAAAATAGTGGGAGTAATTTACAAATGAAAACCATGTTTGTAAATTATGCATTGATATTAATCTGTCGCGTATTTATCGTCATGTTTATGATAGTTTTTCATAAATGATGTATCCTTGAATATTTTACCATCATACTTGAATCAAATAAATTGACTGAACCCAAATGAATTTTTGAATGACTTCGAAACTTGAGAAATTATTCTCGAGTCCAAGAAAGGACTAATCTCCTTACAAAGATTTCATTGGTTATCCTTTCGAAGTTACACTTCGACTGGAATGGTGATAGGTTTCACCAAGCTGCCTTTTTGAAGTTACTCTTCAAATAAGAAAGGTGATAAGTTTCACCAGAGGTTGAGGATGGTTCTCAAGCCCAAATTTTCTTGAAGGCAATCATGAAGTCTCCCATGAATGGGAAGTAACATCTCGTTGAAAAGCTCAAAAGACTTATGAGATGGTAAAAGAGGAATGAATCCTCTCTGAAAGGAAATAACCTTAGAGGTTTTTCTGTAAGGATGATAAGTTGTAAAGTCAATCAAAATGGTTCTTCCATGGATTAAGATCAAGGGAAAGAAGGAATTAAATCTATTCATCCCATGAGGGATAATTAAATTTTATTGAATTTAACCTTATGGTTAAAGTAATGCATAAGGGTGTTGGATGCCCGATGAAGTACTCATTGATGCATTCAATGCATCTAAAGCCATGAATTATTTAGATCATTAGAATTTGCTTATACCATCCCTTGTCTTAAGGGATGTGATAGTTCCATAATGGTTGGAACTTATTGCGCTATAAAATTTATACGCAAAAGGTGTACATAAGCAAATGAGTATGGACACTCATATATCGACTAAATATAATATGCATAGTCAATAAAATATAAATAAGCAAGATTTCACACACTTAAGTCGTTGTAAAAACCGAAAGGCGATACATGAATACTAAAACATATTTCCGAATTAAAAGATTCAAAGACTGAGCTCGACTGGGTCGAGCTTGACTGGGATGTTGTACATAGTAACCGACTTTCGAATCTTGCTTAATGGAAATTAGATTTAGTAGTTGGTTTCTAGGCAACCAAGAGGCATAAACAATTGGAATGGATTTAATCCATTTATAAGTGTGTAGAAACACTAAAGCATTAGTGGGAGATAAGGCGTCTCTAGTACCCTCATGGGTAAAAGTACGTTGTGATGTACAATTCCAAATTACTTTTGGAATAAAGAAGAGAGCCTGATCAATGAAAGCATGTAAGAGATTTGGATCGATTCAAAATCTAACATGCATTGGCAGTACGCCATTGATGATTTAATAGAGAATTAGATTCTCGAAATGTAAGACCCGCTCGAAACGTTGTATGTTGTCAAGCATTCTGGATATGTAAATGTCCATTAAGAAATCTTACACGAAATTCCTTATCCAATCAAATAAAAAGCTTGATCGAGAAAATCGAAGATACTGGGCTAAGTATCTCTGAAGCCAGTTCCAAAACATATCACGTGATATGAGTTTTGGTATTGTACCTTCATATGCATTCATGCGCATATGGGATCTCCCGCTTATGTGAATAAGCTGGTGGGAGATAAGTTGGACGTAAAGTCCATCTTATGCAATTCGTGGGGTATCCAGAAAACTCTATAGGATACAAGTTCAACGATCCTACAAGATAAACTACGTTTGTCTCAAGGAACGCACACTTCTTGGAGAAGGATTTCTTGCTAGGCAAGAAGGAACACAACGTAGAACTAGATGAGGTCACTGAAACTGAAAAGACCAAAGAGGTCGATCAAGCTGACCTATCACCACAGGCAGTGGGAGAACAAGAGCATGAAAGTACATCAGAGAGTACACCGATACTTCGTAGGTCAGAAAGACAACGTAGAGAACCCGAGATGTACTACGGTCTGCTGCATGAGACTAGACAGTCTCTAACTGACCCAAGGACTTACGAAGAGGCTATGCTAGGCATAGAATCAGGAAAGTGGCGCGAAGCCATGGAATCCGAATTGGACTCCATGCACTCAAACAAGGTCTGTGCCTTGGTAGATCCACCAGTGGGAGTAGCTTCCGTGGGTTGCAAGTGGATCTATAAGCGAAAGCTTGGAGTGAACGGAGAGGTAATAACCTACAAGGCGCGACTAGTGGCAAAAGGATACACTCAAAGGCCAAGCATCGACTTTGAGGAGACCTTCTCGCCCGTCGCAATGCCTAAATCCATTCGAATCTTGCTGGCCATAGTTGCGTGGTATAACTACGAGATATGACAGATGGATGTAAAGATTGTCTTTCTTAATGGGGACATTGACAAGGAGATCTACATGGAGCAACCAAAAGGATATGCATCCAAAGGAGATGAACACAAGGTGTGCAAACTCCAGAGGTCCATTTATGGATTGAAGCAAGCTTCCCGAAGTTGGAACATCCGTTTCAATGAAACAATCCAAACTTTTGGATTCATCAGAAACGTGTTCGAACCTTGCGTGTACAAGAAGATCAGTGGGAGTACAGTTGAATTTTTGGTGCTTTACGTTGATGACATTCTTCTCATTGAAAACAATGTGAAAGTGTTGTACGAAACTAAAGCATGGTTATCTACACAATTCTCAATGAAGGAATTGGGAGAAGCATCCTTTGTACTGGGTATAAGGATCTACCGAAATAGATCAAAAGGACTGCTGGGCCTCTCCCAATTGCAGTACATAGATAAAATCTTGAAAAGATTTAAAATGGAAGAATCCAAGAGAGGATTGCTTCCAATGAGACATGGAATTGCACTCTCTAAGTCTATGGCCCCAAAGACGCCTGAAGAGAGAAGCAATATGTCTCGAGTACCTTATGCATCCGCAATAGGAAGCATAATGTATGGTATGTTATGTACGAGACCAGACGTAGCATACGCTTTAAGCGTTACAAGTCGCTACCAGTCTGATCCAGATGAGCAGCACTGGATAGCCGTAAAGACAATTCTGAAGTACCTGAGAAGGACTAATGAATTGTTCTTGGTATACGGTGGAGGAGAATTGAAATTGGAAGGCTATACTGATTCTAGCTTCTAATGTGATGTAGACGACTTCAAGTCGACATCTGGATACGTGTTCTGCCTCAATAGTGGTGCGGTAAGCTGGAAGAGCTCCAAGCAAGACAATACCGCAGATTCAACCACCGAGACAGAATACATTGCCGCGTGTGAAGCAGCAAAGGAAGGTGTTTGGATGAAAAACTTCATCCAGGAATTGGATGTGATACCTAGCATTGTCGAGCCATTACTATCTTCTGTGATAATAATGGAGCTATCTCGCAAGCGAAGGAGTCGAGATCTCATCAGAATCCAAGCACGAACTAAGACGATACCATTTGATATGTTATATCATTAGTAGAGGAGACATAAAGATGGAACGTGTCACCTCAAAGGATAATACGACGGACCCGCTATCTAAGCCATTGCCTCAAAGGCATCCGAAAACATCTGTCTAAGATGGGAATCAGAAGTATGAAAAGTTGGCTTTAGTACAAGTGGGAGATTGATAGAATAGTGTCCTGCAAGCCAACTGTTTTGGCTGCATTTAATTGAAAGGACCATTCGATTGGATTAATAAATGCATTTATTATATGGTCATTTTATCTTATGTAATAATTATCTACGCATAAAGATAGAAGTCCTTAGATCACAGGGCTATGGGACAACCCGTGGACTGATCTCCAAGGCCGTGATCTAGAATATATTCAAGAGTCGTAGAATCCACGAGATAGGACATCATTGGATTCGGTTAGACTCTCACTATTGTGTATACTCCGATGAACTGGAGAACGCTGGGGTCCACGAGCGTGACTGGGATAGTCGATACACATAAATAGGTGGCTTGCTGGGATGGCAAGCGCACTGAATACCCCAATTAGGAAATAACTCACCATGGAAGCGGTAGTCGCATATCGGGGTTGAAGTTATTCCAATTTACAATAGTACACGAGGAACAATCCCTAACTACTTGAGATGATAGGGTTTACCTGGTGCGAGAACGTCTATGCTTTGATATGAGTCCCGACTGACTGGAGATCGCCAGAAAGTCTCTGTGGACTCATATTGGGTATAGAGGAACTCGTATGCAGATTCATATCATCAACAAATGATCCATTGACCCGACTTGATAGGTTGGGAAATTCTCCTATGGATTTCTGTGAGAAATTAATTTTGGTAAAATCCTCGGCCGAGGTATCTGACGGCTTTATGTAAGTAGCTCATAAAGGTTAAGTCAAAGAGAATTATTTCGAGACCAGAATGCATAAGGTCAAGACAAAAGAAAAGGGAAACCGATGAAAGACCATACCCTTAAGTCTCGACTGGGAGATTGATCGATGGAGAGATTATGGCGTATACGGAAATTGTAAATGAGATAAAAGGTTCCCTGAATTAATTCACCAGTGATTGGGCTCCATGGGCTTGTGGCTGGACATCGACCGTGGAGTGTGGGAGAATTCCCAAATTGGCAGGGGTGATAATTTTGGAATGATTAATTGACAGAGTGTTCGATTGATTTTGAGTAAGTCTTACTCGAATAATTAAATAATATTTAATTATAACCCACGATCAATTATGTGGTGAACCTACGGGGGCATACACAATACACATGAAGCGAAAGCGAGGAAATAAGAACGACCGAGTCGACTGGGTCGACTGGGTGAATAATCGACTGGGTCGATTATTATGGGTGGGTCGACTGGGTCGACCCAATTGGAACAAATTGTGATCCAATTGGAATTGGATCAGGATAATAAATTAAATTGGAATTTAATTTGTGGATTAATTAATTAAGTTGGATTTAATTAATTAGAAGGGATTTTAATTAAATGGACTTAGAGTCTGATTTAATTAAATGGGAGATTAAGTTAATTAATTGGGCTATTTAATTGGGAGATTAAATAAAGTCTGGTCAAATTAATTAACTGAGCCATGAATTAATTAGAAAACTTGGTATTCTAATTAAAGAGGGCCATGGCCCATGTAGGAGAGAAAAGTCCTAGTCCTAATAGGACTAGGTTAGAGAGATAACTATAAGTAGCTTTCTTGTAGTTATTTTTCACACAACTCAACAAGCAAAATTTGAGCAAGATCAAAATTTTATCTCCCTCACCCAAGCATAAGTCGACCGAACCCTGTTCTTCCTTTGGAAGAATTTTTCGTTTTCGATCTTGTCCCAAATCGTTCCTAATTCCTAGATCTTAATATATCTTGTGTTCTAGTCGATCAAGATATATTATTTTCGTGATATTGTGGTGTATCAACTCGTAGAGGCGCAACACGTGGGGCGCTAGTGCAGAGCTTGGATCGATTTTGCTGGAGCAGAAATCAGAGTTCGTTTTTGCTGACTGCCAACTTGGATTTGCAAGGAGATAGGTATAACGTGTAAACTTATACTATCGTTTTAATTAATATTTATATATATACACCTAGAGTAGTATCCTGGCAAGATTCCGTAAGAGGTCCTAAAATTTTTATATTCCGCTGTGCCTAGGGCTGTTTATCTTACCGAATCCCAACACATAACCCTGAGGTCAATAAAGTTGACTTTGGTCAATTAGACCTTTAATTCTAGAATCAACCGATCTAGTTACGAATACCTCAATGTACATAACTCCGAGGTCAATAGTGTTGATTTTGGTCAATTTGACCAATTCAATCGAGAATCGATCGATCTTGTTCAGAATAACCTCAATGTACATAACCCCGAGGTCAATAGTGTTGACTTTGGCTAAGTTGACCTTCAATTCGAGAATCGATCAATCTAGTTACGAATAACATCAATATACACAACCCAGAGGTCAATATTGTTGATTTCGATCAATTCGACCTTTAATTCGAGAATCGATCGATCTAGTTACGAATAACCTCAATATACATAACCCCGAGGTCAATATTGTTGACTTTGGTCAATTAGGCCTTCAATTCGAGAATCGATCGATATAGTTACGAATAACCTCAATGTACATAACCCGAGGTCAATAGTGTTGACTTTGGTCAATTAGACCTTTAATTTGAGAATCGATCGATCTAGTTACGAATAACCTTAATGTACATAACCACGAGGTCAATAGTGTTGACTTTGGTCAATAAGGCCTTCAATTCGAGAATCGATCGATCTAGTTACGAATAACGTCAATGTACATAACCCCGAGGTCAATAGTGTTGACTTTGATCAATTAGACCTTTAATTTGAGAATCGATCGACTAGTTACGAATAACCTAAATATACATAACCCCGAGGTCAATAGTGTTGACTTTGGTCAATTAGACTTTGAATTTGAGAATCGATCGATCTAGTTAAGAATAACCTCAATGTACATAACCCCAAGGTCAATAGTGTTGACTTTGGTCAATTAGACCTTCAATTCGAGAATCGATCTATTTTCCCTTTTTTGCCAAAATAAAAATAGTGCAAATTACATTACTTTGCTAAAAATATGCAATTAAAAAATATAAAGTGTTGTTAATTTCAAGGTGTAAATTTGCAAAATAAAAAATTACTTAAACTTATGCTATGTATCACCTCCACCTCTTTACAATTAATTTGAAAAAGAAAAAATTGAATAAAAAAATAAAAAATAATTTTTTTTTGAAATTTCCGAAGGGCATCTTACCCGTCTGAATTCGCCGTCGGAAATCTACGTGGCTAAAACCCTAGCCGCGCAGCTTTCCCCTGTTTTCTTTCTCATAAAATCCTTTCTCTTGTCTCTCTCCACCGCGGCTGCAAAAACCACCACCAATTCCGTCTCTCTCTCTCTCTCTCTCTCCCCCACCCACCGCGCGGCCTCTCTCTCCTACCCACCCACTGAAGCACAACCCAACTGGTTCCGACCCCTAAGCCGTCGCCGTGCTGCTCCACCCTACTCCGTCGTCGCAGCCCCGTCTTGCTCCGAGCCGTACGTACGCCATAGCCCACAGTGCGCCGCACAACCCGCTAGCCGCAGCCAAAGCCCACTGGTCGTCGCCGCAGCCCGAAGCCCACTACACGCCCACCGCAGCCCGCAACCCACAGCCCGTACTCATTCTTTGAGGTACCCATTCTTCTAATCAAGATCTATGTGTATTGTTGGTCCCAAGTGGTCAGATGAGGTCTAGAGGGGGGGGGGGTGTGAATAGACCTCTGAAAATTTTACTCAAATTTTAACTTTAAAACTTTTGCTTAACAGAAAGCAGACTAAGCTGTTACAGAAAAGTAAGCTTACAAGGCTGATCGTGAACAAATCTTTGAACAGTTTTGTTGACCACTAGTCTGATAGTTACTTAACTGATTTTAGTCAAAATCAGTTTTAATACCAGAATACTTGCAGCGGATGTTTTAAATGTTTTTCACAAGTATACTTAGTAGTTCGAAAAAAATTTATCCCCAGTTCTGTAAAAACTCCTTTGAGTCCTTTTCCAACAATTTTATGAAGTGTTTTATGCACTCTGAAAATATATGCAAGCAAAATGCAATGTAAAACACAAAATTTTTTATAGTGGTTATATGGATGTAAATATTCTTTAGTCCACTCGTCCAAGTCACAAAGATCTTGGGTTATACTAAGAACACTCAGTAATTAGTACACTCCACTTACGCCAAAGCAACAAATGAATATGGCCGTAAGCTCGCAACAGGAAATCACAAAGAAGTCATATTCTACAGAGACTTATCACTCACAAAGACGGATAAGTACTCCTCACAACACTCTAACATATTTCACTCAGAAAAATGTATCTTTCTTTGATCTTCAGCTTCAGCTTGAGTCAACAAATGACAAGGCTGATGAGTGAGCTGTTCTTGAGCTTTTGAGACTTAGAAAATATTTTTGCTTCGAATTCAATATCTCAGTTGTTGTGTGTTGTAGCTTCTTTTCTCTTCGTCTCTTCAGCTATTTATACTCACTCATTTGAATTATGTCCGTTGAAGAGATACACAATTCAAATTTCTCGATTTGTGGTCCTTAATTTTCGCGAACGGCTCTCTGCACAGTGACAGTACTGCAGACTGTACTTTCTGTTAGGCAGCATTAAATGCACCGAGCTTATACAAGGTATTTCTTTAATCATTTGCCATTAATAGCCTCGGACTTCAACATTTATTACTCCAGTGGCATTTATTACCGTTGGGACGACTTCTTGATCCTTTCCACTTGGCTGATGAGAGTACAAGTCTGATGATGAACAGAGCTGATCTCAAACTTGAACAAATCTGATTTGAGTCGGCTGATTTACACCAGTCTGATTTCTTCTCTTCAGCAGATCAGTAGTCTTCTGGACCTTGAATATTTGACCCTTCTGATTTGTCTTCATACTTGGTCAAAATTCTTCTAAGGGATTTAAACTAAGTTTTCCTTACTTAGCTGATCTTGATGAGTTTTGGAAATCATCAAAACCTACCTTAATTTCTCTAACTTCAGTGCACTCTTATCTTCATCTTTATCCAACAATTTCCCCCTTTTTGATTATGACAAAACTTCAGCTAAGTACCTGTTACCTAAACTAAAGTTTTAATCCTCAAAATTTATGAGATAGAAATGTATGTTGGAATAAAAACTTGAACTTTTATATATATATTGAAAGTGATTACAAGTTATAAGTTTTTAATCAGATGAGATAACTGAGGAAAATAAAGAAAACTAATTACAATGGTTTGATCTAATCTAGTCACCAGCTTCTTCACTTTCTCCTTCAACTTCCTCATAATACTCATAAGAAGATTCTTCATCATCATCTTCTTCATCTCCTTCTTCATCAGCATCATCATCTATGACTAGATTGGACTTGGCAGCTTCCATTTTCTGTTTGATTTCTAGCTCCTTTTCTACCTCCTCCATCCTTCTCTTTATCCTCTCTTCATCCTTGTACTTGGTAAATGGCCCTGATTGTTCTTCAGTAGTTTCCTTGGATGCAGCCATTTCTTTATCAGACTTGGCTTGTTTCTTGGGTTCTTCTTCAGACTTTTCCTTGCCATCAGCCTTTCCAACTTCTTCAGCAGTAGCCTTTTCATCTTCCTTATCATCAGTCTCCTTGTCTTTGGCAGCATCAGTTTCCTCAGTCTTTTCTTCAAGTGCTTGATTTTCAGTAGCAGCAGCTTGAATAGTTGTCTCTTCCCCTTTATCTTCCCCCTTTTTGTCATCATCAGGGTTGACAGGAGGGTTGAGGGCAACATGTTGGATCCTGACAGCAACACATAATGATTTGATGTTCTGATTGATTAGGTCGTGGCTTGCAGTGAGATGATTGAGAGTGGTAGTGATTTGATCAGCTTGATCATTGATGCAGTCAATGGTAAGTTGGAGAGTGGAGATTTCTTTATCAACTCTGGTGGCAGCATTATGAACTTGTTCTACCAACAGGTGATTCTTTGCTGTCTCCTCCTCAGCTACTTTGATGAATGTATCTGTGAGATGAGCAATATGGTCTTCATTCCTCTTTAAGGTAGTATGAAGATGATTCATGTCAGCTTTGACATCTTTAATACTCTTGTTCATATCTAAGACACTATGTGTCATCCTTAGAGTATTATCCTTAGGCAGAGAGAAGTTGTCAATGGCATCCTTCACCATTATTGCAGTATTCTTCTGCATTTGTTCCAACTGCAGCTTGTTCTTTTCTTCCATGTCTTTCTGCATTTTCTCCATTTGCAGTTTGTTCCTCCCTTCCATTTCTCTTAAGGAATTCTCCAGCATCATTTAGAAGGCTTCCATCAGCGATGAGTGCATATCGGCTGTTGGAATTTGAGGTGATGCAGTTTGATCTTCTTCCTGTTGAACATGAGTGTCTTTCAGATCATCTTCGTCTTTAGCTTTTTCCTTATCAGTCCATTCAAGAAAGCTTTTCCCTTATCAGTCCATCAGGCTGATCTGTGACGTCTTCAAAGATCTTGTTAACAATCTTGCCATCATCAGTGAAAATTGTTGTCTGACGAATCATCCTTACAACAGGCAGACGATTAGGAGCAGTTTTCTTTACTTTAGGCAATTCTTGATAAATTTTCATTTCCTTGCCATGTGATCTGTTGGACACCAGGCATAGCAGGCTCACTTGGAGAACCTTGTTCATATCTTGACTTGGCAGCCCAATTCTCCAAGGCTGTCAGAGTAGCAATTTGCATAGCTCTTTTTATGGGATCATCTTGCTTCCTTCTTTTGGCTGGCAAATCATTAGAGATGATTTTTGCTTCTTTAGCAGCAAACTCCCGTGTGTACTTGTGCATTACATCTCTAACGTAATCTGGATCCAGTGCTCTGGTGATGGAAGTAGTTCTCAGCCACTCAAGAACCCACTTATCTTCATTAGCAAACTCTTCCAAGTTCTGGATCTCCTCAACAGTTTTGTTCACCCTGTACTCTCTCCATTTAATGTATCTTTTCTTTAATATGAGTGAACAAGGTCTTAAGCATCAGCTTCTTGTCAAAGTAAGCCAGTGCTTTTTCGAACCTGTTGAAAACAGAAGAGTCAGAATTCACAATATCAAAAGCTCTTCTTACTTCAAACTTTTTCTTCGTTTGAACCATGTCAGTAGGCATCTTCTTCTTAGCATTTAAAGATTCACCAATCTTTATGCCACCAGCTATGTTTGGACCATGGGCATCCTTTTTGCTGAGCTCAATAACAAGAGCCATTTATGCGTCTTCAGCAGCCTTGCATTCTGCTTCAGACATCTTTCTTCTCTGCTCTTCTTTCTCAGCTTCTTTCTTGCTGAGCTCAAGGACCCTTTGTTCTTCTTGGTCATCCCTTTTTCTCTGCTCTGCCTCTTCCCTCTTCTTCTTGTCAGCACCTGATACTTTCTTTCTTTTGATAAGTATCTTCCTCTTTCCTTTCTTTCTGTCAGCTGACTGGTCTTCTTGAGTACTGGCAGGTGCAGGGCCTGCAGATGCAAGTGGTGCAGTTGCTATGGGATTGATGATCTGCACTTCAGGATCATCATGAGGTTGAGCAACCTCAGCTGTTGGTGCTGTTGAAGTAGTCTGTTGAGCAGATTGATCAGCAGCTTGCTTTTCCTTGGCAGACTCTTCGTCAACTCCAGTAGGCCTCTCTGCTGATTGAGGACTTTCTCTGACTAAGTCAGACAGTTCAGTGGGAGATTCAATTAAGGTCATTCTCTTTCTGACTGTTTTCCTTGGTCTTCTTCCTTGAACAGGTTGGGAAGCTCCTGTATCTCTAAGTTGACTTCTTATCATGCGAGCAACATGCTCATCAGGATGTTCAGCAAATATTGTCCTTGAAGGTAAGGCAGAAGACATTTTGCTTATCTCCGCAGTTGTCTGATTGAAGATATTATCAGCATCTTCCTTCGCAGCAGGCTCATCTACTCTGGCTTGAACAACTGGCTCAGCTGTTTGAGCAGATGCCTTCTTCAATTTCTTAGGAGCCACTTCTTTTGCCTCATCAGCCTTCTTCTTTTTCTCAGCCTTTGCCTGAGCAGCAGGCTGGGCTGTTTTGGTACCTTTCTTCTGCTTCTTAGTAGGAACCTTTTCCTTAGGTTCCTCCTCTTCTTCTTCTTCCTCTTCTTCATTCTTTCTTTTCTTTCCTCCTCTCACAGTCTGATAACTAGACATTGCTTTGAAACTGTGGATTTCCTTCCCATTGGTCATCCCACAACCCAAATTGGAAAATAGGTAACTCAAGGTTATCCTGTGATTTGATTGCTTCTTCAGGTGGAAATTGGCCAAGATGTACCAGACCACCACCGACCAGTTTACTTCAATGCCATAATAAACAGCAACCATTATACAGTACTTCTTCATGGTGATTGTATCCAAAGAGAAAGTGCAGTTCTCTATCAACTTTGACACCATGTCAGCCATGCGCTGAAACTCGTCCTTCAACTATTTCTTTTTCAAGTTTCCAGTCATTACTTCATTATCCTTGGCACAGATTGCCCAGAACTCATGGATTTTATCCTCTGCCATAGTGGTAACATCTTGTCTCCCTTGATTTGAAAGTCCAAACTGCTCGTGCAACAGAGCAGGGGTGATGACGATTGAAGTTCCTCTAACGGTGGCCTTGATTTCCTTTTGGTCAAAATCAACAACTTTCTCAGTGTTATAGTACTCCATCACCTGGTCCTTCCAAACCATCTCAACATGCGATTCCATGAATTTAACCAGCGTAGCAGCTTTGAATTTTTCCAAGATGTCCTTCATGACGGGCGTGCCGGACTGATGATAAGCATAATACACTAGGTACATGCCTTCAGCCTTAGCTTCTTGTTGAGGATTCATCTTTGATTCTGTGAAGAGTTAGTGAAAAACAGAGAATTTGCAGAGATTGAAAGCAGAAAAATTCTCACAAGTGCGTTTGAAACTATTTGGGTGCGTAAAGAGTCACAAGTCTGATTAGATATGGATTTATAGAGTTAGGGTATTTCGGTTTCTGTGATACCTGCTAACCTTTAGATCCGTTTCTGTCAGTTCTGATCGTGGGGCGATAGTTACGCGATTTGAATTTCAAAGCGCATTAAATGATGGGCGGGAATATGAACCACCTTAGTTGTACTTGTAAAATCGTGTTTTATATAAAATATTTTTAAACAGAAGGCTCTTACACAACTGATCAGACGAGTAACTGAAGTACTTATCTGATGGACTAGTGTCCTGATGACAGGTTGTTATCAGTGAAAGCCAATAACTGATAACCTTCCTCGGCTGTTTGTCAATCCAGCTAGATAATTAATCTTCTGTCTTCAAGCTTTAGATCTTCTGATGAAATCATAACTTCAACTAACTTTCATCAACAAATTTCATCTTTTAATCAGAATTACCGCTAGTCTTACACGTTCCCCCTGACTTTAAGAATCCATAAGTTAACTAGTCTGTTGAGAGTTAACCTTTGAAGATAATAAGATGTGTAAGCTGATGAACTTCAGTCTTATGTTGAGTTCCCCCTCAACTTATGCATCTAACTTTAGTAGACCTAGCTCAGCTCTTAGAGTTGAAAACCTTGTCTCACTTAGAGGTTTTATGAAAATGTCAGCGATCTGATTTTCAGTAAAAACATATTCTATCATGACATTTCCTTTCTCCACGTGATCTCTAATGAAGTGACGTTTGATCTCAATATGTTTAGTCCTTGAATGACTTGTAGTATTTTGAGTAAGTGAGATTGCACTTGTATTGTATTGTCACAGTAGATAGGTATCCCACTGATTTTAATGTTGTAGTCTTCTAGTTGATGTTTCAACCATAATATCTGTGCACAGCAAGCTCCAGCAGCTATGTATTCAGTTTCAACAGTAGATATGAATACTGAAGTCTGTTTCTTACTCATCCAAGAGATCAGGCGACTACCTAAGAATTGACAGGCACATGTGGTGCTTTTCCTATCAATCTTGCAGCCAGCAAGGTCAGAATCTGAATATCCAATAAGCTCAAATCCAGATTCTCTAGGGTACCACAATCCCAATTCTTCATTGCCTTTAAGATATTTGAGTATTCTTTTGGCAGCTAAGAGATGAGATTCCTTAGGATTTGATTGATATCTCGCACAAACCCCAACAGAGTACATGATATCAGGTCTGCTAGCTGTTAAGTATAACAGTGACCCAATAATTACTCTGTACTTGGTTATGTCCACTGATTTGCCATCTTCATCTTTATCCAAACGAAGACTAGTAGACATTGGAACATTTGCAGTAGAGCTAGTTTCCATACCAAATTTCTTGAACAGATCCTTTGTGTATTTCGCTTGATTGATGAATATACCATCAGGCAACTGTCTTACTTGCAAACCAAGAAAATAATTAAGTTCTCCCATCATGCTCATTTCAAACTTGTTCTGCATCAGTTTTGAGAACTTATCACACATCTGTTGATTTGTTGAACCGAAAATAATATCGTCCACATATATTTGCATAAGAAATATATGATTTTCCCATTCAATAGTGAACAAGGTCTTGTATACCTTACCTTTATGAAATCCTTTAATTAAAAGAAAATCAGATAGGGTGTCATACCATGCTCTTGGAGCCTGTTTCAGTCCATAGAGAGCTTTCTTCAGACGATACACCTTGTCTTCTTCTTGATAAGCTTCAAATCCATGTGGTTGTTCAACATAAACTTCTTCTTGCAATTCTCCATTGAGAAAAGCTGATTTCACATCCATTTGATAGACTAGTAATTCTTATGAGGAGCATAAGCAAGAAAGAGTCTGATTGCCTCTAGTCTTGCTACTGGTGCAAAAGTTTCATCAAAGTCAATACCTTCTTCTTGGCAATATCCCTTGGCAACTAATCTTGCTTTGTTTCTGGTGACCATACCATCTTCATTCATTTTATTCCTGAATACCCATTTAGTGCCAATTACCCTTTGATGACTTGGTCTAGGAACTAAGTACCAGACTTCATTCCTTTCAAATTGATTCAACTCTTCTTGCATAGCTTCAATCCAGTTTGAATCATTAAGAGCTTCTTCAATCTGTTTAGGCTCTATTTGAGATAGGAAGCTGACAAACATGACATCCCTTGCAGCAGCTCTCCTTGTCTTTACTCTATCCAAATGATCACCAGTTACCAGCTCTGGTGGGTGATTCTTGAGCCATCTAAGATCAGGTTGCAAATCTGAATGTTGTCCTCTTTTTTGATCTTGCAACACTACTGTTGGAGTTCCAGTAGTAGTCTGTTGAACAGCAGTTGTCTGTTGAACAGTCTCTGGTCTGTCAGCTGTTTGCAACTCTTCTGTTAGACAATCAGCAGTGTGATTTTGAACAGCACTTGAGTTAGCAGCTGAGTTGAGACCAGGAAGTATGATGGGTATATACTCTTCATTTCTTTCAACACTCAATTTCTGAAAATCAGTAGACAGGTTTTGATGAGTACTTTGATTATTTTCAGAAGATTGATTTGGTTCATCAAATATTACATGAATGGATTCTTCTACAAGTACATCTCTTTTGTTAAAAACTCTATAATCTTTACTAACAATAGAGTATCTTACAAATACTGCTTCATCAGCCTTTTCTGCAAAAGCAGTAAGGTGATTTTTCCCATTATTTAAAACAAAGCATTTACAACCAAAAATTCTAAAGTAATGAATGTTTGGCTTCCTGTTGTTCCAAACTTCATATGGAGTCTTGTTTTGGTGCTTGTTGATCATGCATCTATTTGGGTAAAGCATGCTGTATTTGTTGCTTCTGCCTAAAATCTTTGAGGCAGCTTAGCTTCAGCTATCATGGTTCTGGTAGCTTCTTTCAGAGTTCTGTTTCTCCTTTCAGCAACTCCGTTCTGTTGAGGGGTTCTGGCAGCAGAGTACTCATGACTGATTCCTCTGGCATTACAATACTCTTCAACAGTAGAGTTTGTAAATTCAGTCCCTCTATCTGATCTAATCTTCAGTATTTTCATACTCTTTTTGTTCTGAATTAGCTCCATCAGATTTGTAAGATGCTCCTTGGTTTCACTTTTCTTTTTCATGAAAATCACCCAAGTGTATCTTGAATAATCATCCACAACAGCTAGGCAGTAATTATTTCCACCATTGCTGATTGGATCATTGGGTCCAAATAAGTCCATATGTAGCAGCTCCAAGATCCTTCCAGATGATTGGTGCTTCTTGCTTTTGAATGATGACTTGATTTGTTTACCCTTTCTGACATGCGTCAGAAAGCTTATCTTTGCTCATGACTGTTTTTGGAATTCCTTCAACCAGATCATTCTTGATAAGTCTGTTGATGGTTTTGAAATTCACATGATTCATTCTCTTGTGCCACAGCCAACTGACTTCACTTGGTGTTGATGCTACCAAGCAAATACTTGAATTCTTGTCAATAGAATTCCAGTCCACTGTGTAGACATTCCCTTGTCGTCTTCCAGATAAAATAACCTTCTTTGTACCAAGCTGTTCAACGTAGCACTTATCTGTTGAGAAGATGACTGGATATCCTTTGTCACAAAATTGACTTATGCTCAGCAAATTGTATTTGAGGCCTTTAACATAAGCGACGTCCGATATCTCAATGTTGTCTTTGATCAGCTTTCCACTTGCTACAATCTTGCCTTCCTTGCTGTCTCCTAAAGTAACTTTCGGACCATCCTCAGCAACAACATCAGTTAGCTCATGTATGTTTCCACACATGTGTCTTGAACAGCCACTGTCCAAGTACCAAGTCTTCTCTACTTTACTCCTACTCCTAATCCTAACTTACAAAACCAAATAAAAATTGTTTTAGGTACCCTTATTGAGAGGGTCATGAAGTATTAGTTCCACCTTTGACAACCCAAGATGTTGAAGTCTTAGGCTTCTTAGGCTTCTGATTTTTGGAATGAGCATGAAAAGTTTTATCTTCATCACGTTCATCAGATTTGCTATGTTGTTGAAAATCAGCATGATAAGGATAATGTTCATAAGCAGAATAAGATGCATGATAAGCAGGATATGCATGCATTGGATGAGCAGGGTATGGTGCATAATAAGTTGGAAATTGAGGTGCATGATACATAGGAGGATATGCAGCAGGTTGCACATAATAAGACTCATTTCCATACCAAGCATTTTGATTTTTCTTGTTCTTATGCTTCTTTGGTTTACTAGATGCTTGCTCATTAACAGACGACTTAGTTTTACTAGTCTGATTGGTTTTAGCCTTATCAAAAGACTTCCTAGGACTCTTCTGTTTGGACTTACCAGTCTGTTTTCCTACACTAGGCTCTTTGCTGTTTTTAGCTTTAGCAGTTTTCTTCTCCTTTATCACTTTCTCAGGTAAAGCAGGTTTAATAGTCTGAACATGAAAAATGACCTTACTATTGTCAGCTGATACAAATTTTTCAGTATGGTTCAATTCTAACTTATCCTATTCTAAAGGTGTCTTCTGTTTACTAGAGATAAAAGTGGATGCAACAGATGGCTTTTCATGAGACTCAATTAACTTTTCAAGTTCCATGATTTTTCCTTTATGGACTTCACATTCAGCTTTCAGAGATTCATTCTCTTGCTCAAGCAGTTTGTACTCAGCTGATTCTTTTGGCTTTTCAGCTTTAAGTTTCATTGAGCTGTTTTGCTCTTTTAGCAGTATCATCTATTCCTTAAGCTTATTAAATGCTTCAACAATAGTAGTATTGTTAAGCATCATTTGTTCAAATGAACTAAACAATTCATTGTCAAGAGGAGTTACCTCATCATCCTCAGAGTCATCAGATTCCTTGGCCATCAGGCAGAGAAGTGCAGGACTCTCTTCTTCAGAAGACTCTTCATCAGAAGTGTCTGAATCCGAATCTAATGAGTAGATAGCAGTTAGCTTTTCAGCTTCTGCTAACAACACCTTGCCTTTCTGATGCTTTCTTTCTTTTCTGATTCTCTTTTCCTCTTCTATATACTTCTCAGCTTTAGGATATGGGCATTCTCCGATGAAATGACCCAATTTCCTGCAATTATAGCACATCATTTTGGATTTATAAAAATCCTTATCTTGAGAAGAAGAAGTAGGGTTAGAAGTAGAAGCATTGTTGTATTTGTTCTTCATTTTTCTTTTGTAGAACTTCTTGAAGTTGTTCATCAGCAATGCAACGTCTCCAGCTATGTACTCCTTTTTGTTGAGTATTGTGGCTTCATCAGATGAGTCCACTTCTTTACTTTTGTAGGCTGGTCTTCTGGGATTTTCAGCAGCAACCAGGGCGGCTGTGGGACTTGAAGTTGAGGTTTCTTCAATACCCATTCTTGGCAGTTTATACTCATACGCCTTGAGTACTGAGAACAACTCGGTGAGTGAGATCTTTCCCGAATCTCTTGACTCTTCCATGGCTGTCACCTTCATGTTGAACTTTGGAGGTAGAGCCTTCAGCACTCTGACGGTTATCTCCTTGTCTGTGAAGGTTTTTACAAGCTTTAGAACTTCATTCAGTGTCCTTGTAAACCTTGTATCCATCTGATCAATGGTTTCAGAAGACTTCATCTTGAAGTTATCCAGCTTTTCCAGAGCAACACTCAGCTGATGGCTCTTTGATGGCGTCGTTTCCTTCGCTCATATCACGAACCTTATCCCACATTCCTTTGGCAGTCTTGCAATGCTTGACTTTGTCAAATCTGTCATTGTCTAGGGCTTTGGTCATGATGAAACGGCCAACTTTGTCCAGGTTGAACAGCTTTATTTCTTCTGCTGTCATCTCGTGTAAATCTTTTTCCACCACTATATCAACTTCATCAACCTTGATAGTCTTGGTGAATTTGAACGGACCTTTGATGATACATGTGTACATGTTATCATTGTAGGCAGCTAAGAAGATCTCCATCCTGATCTTCCAATCCTCAAAACTCATACCAGCAATGTGGGGAACATGGCTGATATAGTCCATTTTCAAAAGGTTTTTATTTTTCAAAATTATGCTCTTTTGAAAAAGTTTGAAAACTTTTGAAAAACACTAGGATCAAGCTCGTTGATCAGCCAGCTGATTCTAATGAACCACCTGCTCTGATACCACTTGTTGGTCACATGTGGTCATATGAGGTCTAGAGGGGGGGGGGGGTGAATAGACCTCTGAAAATTTTACTCAAATTTTAACTTTAAAACTTTTGCTTAATAGAAAGCAGACTAAGTTGTTAAAGAACAGTAAGCTTACAAGGCTGATCGTGAACAAATCTTTGAACAGCTTTGTTGACCACTAGTCTAATAGTTACTTAGCTGATTTTAGTCAAAATTAGTTTTAATACCAGAATACTTGCAGCGGTGATGGGGGCTATTTCACACCATTATTAACAGTCGGAACGACTAGACGATATTCGATCGACTCGATCAGGAAAACTGTTTCGCTAGCGAGCCACGCTATCCGACCAGGGATATCAATCCGTTGTGGTCAAGCCTGAAGTCCGAATCCCTGAAGGACTATTATATCGTGTCTTGTTAGGACTAGGTTTCCTTGTATAGCTAGGGTTGATAACATATAAATACCTAGTAAGACATTGTATTAGGACGACAATTCATAACTTACGCCTCCATACTTGGGCAATCTGATAATAAATTTATAGAAAATCTTTTGCTATACTATATTCAATACTCATCATCTTGTGTTCTTATTTGCTCTTTACATACTGTTCTTTCTTGAGATTGATCCATCCGAAATAAAGTAACTAGGCCCTAAATACATATAATTTAAACCTCGTGAACCTCTAATATTGATTTAATCAAACCCTATGAAAAACGGTTAAATCAGTTGGCGCCCACCGTGGGGCTGAGTTAATTATTCGATAGACATATGGCTCGCCCAAGGAATAACGCTCGTAACGAGGCAAAAAGTAACACGACGCATCCACATATCACGTCAGATGACTTACAGGGCGGTACGGATAATAATGTTCCCACCGCCAACGATGAGAATAACCAAAGAACTAGTGATCAACCACTCAATCAGCAGGAACATCAAAGGATCCATGCTCAAAACCCCCAAGGACAACAAGAGACCACCGCTAACCTAATACCGGAAGCCCCAGGGGCTCCAACGATCCCTCTTCCCTTATCGGATACTGATGGGGGCTATTTCGCACCCCTTATAATGTGCGGATCGACCGAAGAATAAAGGATCGGTTCGACCAGACAAGTCAGTTCGGGATCATCTTATCCCGGCCGAATACAACTCTCTTCGACAAGAAGACTACACTCCGGACTCAAGAAGGACAATTGGGCCGAGTCCAATTAGGATTATGTTTCCTTGTAATACTAGGTTTAGTATGATATAAATACCTAGTTAATCATTGTATTACGCACTTTGGAATACATGGCAAATATGTTACTAAATTCTGCATATCTGTAGGATCCAAGATTATTCAATAAAGAAGAGAGCTTTTTCTTCATATTCATATTAATTTACGTTGGTTATCAAAATTACTTGTTGTTCCTTCAAAGTTGTTCTTCTTTGAGATTGATCCATCCTAAATAAAGCAACAGAGCCCTTTAAATTATATATATTGAGAATCCCCAATATCTTTTATTCACTGATACAATTAACCCGACGAAATCCGGTTAAATCAGTTGGCGCCCACCGAGGGGTTAGGTTAATTATTCGAACGACATATGGCTCGCCCAAGGAAGAGCGCTCGTAACGGAGCAAGAAGTAACACGTCCAACCAACATGATGCGTCTGAGGATTTACCGGGCAATACCGATAATAATGCCCGTATATCCGACGACAGCCAGCAACAGAATGAGCATCATCAGAATCAGGTGGAACCACAAGGGATCCCTACTGGCACAATACCGGAAGAACATGTGGCTCCAACGATCCCGGTCCCCCTGTCAGATGCTCAGGAGAAGTTACGACAGATCGCTATGCTCCTTAAATCACTTTCCCCAGAAGAATTACTTGTACTCGAACAAGTTCCCCGAAACGTTAGAACTACTAGGGCAAATCCCGCTCAAAGAACGCCGAGGCAGAACGATCAAATCTCTCAACAAGCTGATAGCCCGGCAAGCGAGCGACGCTCGCTGCACAGTCCGCAGCAGCGCAATTCAAAACCCTCCGATGACAACATCCGAAGAAAAGCGGATCGAAGGAGACCACAATGCAACGAATCAAAAGAACACACCATAATCCCCATCGAGGATGACGCTGACGAGGCGATCCCGAATCGACCGAGAACAATGCGATTCTCGGAAATAGAAATCGAAAAGATGGTACAAGAACGACTCGAGCAACGCTTAAGATCCGTTCAAAACCCGTGGTCCAGAACCACAGAACTCCAGGAGAGCTTAGCAGCGTGCTCTCCCTTCTGCAGAGAAATAAAAGAGGCACAATCAATCGGACAGGTTCCGGGTAGACTACCCAGATATGACGGAACCACTGATCCAGACGACTATATCTTTAGTTTCACAAACATAATGAACTTGTATTCTCACTCAGCGGAGTTCACCGCTAAGCTGATGGTGACCACGTTAGAAGGATTAGCTTTGGACTGGTTCGCCAAACAACCAGCCAACTCCATATTCAGTTTTCGAAAATTATGTAACAAACTGACACAGCAATTCGCCAGTCAAAAAAGACAAATTGCCAATGAGCTATTTAGGAACCATTTATCAACAAGAAGGTGAATCTTTAAGGAATTGGTTAGCAAGATTTAATGTCGAGTTACTCAAAATCGATTCCCCCAATATCGATTACATAATCTCGATTCTCTTCGATCTCACAAAGAATAGGCAGTTTGGGAACGCCCTCAGCCGAAAACAACCAAGAACGTTCGCGGACATCATGAGCCTGGCGTCTAAGTATATGACCCAGGAAGAGATGAATTATTTTAAAGATAAGAACAAAAATAAAGTCACAACCTCAGGCTCCAAACGACAGGATAGAATTCCTGCCCAAAGATCCATGGACAATGAACGATCTTTTAGGAAAGGCAACGTCTTCCAGCGATTAGAATATAATAAAAACGACCAGGAACGGCGGCCTAACATCTATCAAAAACCCAGAATCAGCGAACTGGCAACCCAGAGCAGGGTCAATCAAGTAGATCACCCAAGACTAACCGTTCCAATAGACGAAATCTTGGCTGTACTAGAAAGGAATAATTGGATCCCAGAAGCAAAGAAATTTGCTCAGCCCAGACCAGGTGGACGAAACTATGACTTATACTGCAAGTATCACCGGGCACACGGGCACCGTACAAGCTTGTTTTCACCTTAATAGAGAGATCGAAAAGCTGATCGAGCAAGGAAAACTAAATGACTATTTGGAGCGGGATAACCGCAAGCAAGAAAGAAGCGGGAGTCCTCGGTATAACCATCCGAGAAGAAATTCACGAAGAAGGTCCCCTAACGAAGGTCCCCCTCAAGAACTAAATAATGATCAAATCAACAGAACCATACACACGATCTCAGGGAGACCCACAGGGGGAGATAGTCGTAATGCTCGTCGAAGGACCGCTAGATCCAGTCGGAAACATTAAATACCCGAAGGAAATATGGACCTTAGAAAACAAAGCAACAACGCACCAGCTAATTAGTTTCAACGAAGGCGAAGTACCCAAAAACCTTGTTTGGGACACGAAAGAGGATAGCCCCGATTTTCCGATGGTGGTATCCCTAGAGATAGCAAATTACAACGTCAAAAGAATCCTAATTGATAATGGAAGTTCTGCAAATATCATCTCTAAAGAGGTACTTGCCCAGATGAACTTAGGGCAAATAACATTCCGAAAGGTAGCTACGCCGTTGGTGGGATTCGGAGGATCCAAAATTGTCCCCAGTGGAACAATTAATTTGAGTGTTTCGCTCGGAAAGAAACCATATCGAACAGTAAAGCTGGTAAAATTTTTAGTAGTAGAAACTCCGTTCGCCTACAATGCAATTTTAGGGCGACCTGCCCTCAACCTTTTCCGAGCAGTCGTCTCAACTTACCATCAAAAAATAAAATTTCCGACCGACATAGGTATCGGGGAAATAGTGAACGACCATTGTATGGCATGGGATTGCTACAGCACGTCGTTAACTTTGGAAAAACCACCCTAAAGCGATTACCCCGAGCAAAAGGAAGCTCGAAGACGACGTCGGTAGAAACGAGGTTGAAATCCCTAGCACTGACCGAATAGATAAAAAGGGAAAAGAGTCGGTGTATTTAGCCTTAAAACCACCAGAATATAAGGATGTCATATTAGTACAGGGGGACTCGTCGAAAACAACAAGAATAGGTACGGAGTTGAGCAAGGAAGGGGAAGTAATGTTGATCAACTTTCTCAGAAATAATGTAGATATTTTCGCCTGGAGCGCGAACGATATTGAAGGGATTGACCCCCGCGTAATCAGTCATTCCCTAAAAATCGACCCTCTGGCAAAACCTGCTAGGCAAAAGAAGAGAAATCATGGACCAGTAAAAGATAAAATCATTAAAGCCGAAGTAGAAAGGCTACTCAAAGCAAAACAAATTCGAGAAATACACTTCTTGGACTGGCTATGTAATGTCGTGCTAGTAGCAAAGGGAGATAAAAAGGATAACAAATGGAGGATGTGCAACGATTTCACCGACCTTAGGAAATTATGCCCGCGAGATCCATATCCTCTCCCAAGGATCGACCTATTAGTCGACTCCACCGCTGGTTTCGCCATTTTCAGTATGATGGATGCCTTCCAAGGTTTCTATCAAATATACATGGACGAGCGGGACCAAGAGAAAACTGCGTTCGTAACCGAGCAAGGTGTGTATTGCTTTATAGTAATGCCGTTCGGCTTGAGGAATGCCGGGGCCACCTACCAAAGGTTAGTTAACCTGATGTTTAAAGAATTAATTGGAGAAATAATGGAAGTATACGTAGACGATATGTTGGTCAAAAGCATGAATGAAGCTGATTACGTAAAGCACCTCGATCGATGCTTCCAAATATTGAGAAAGTATCGAATGAAGCTAAATCCTGCCAAATGCACTTTCGGAGTTAAATCCGGAAAGTTTTTGGGATATCTAGTATATCAACGAGGAATTGAGGCCAACCCAGAAAAAATTCCAGCGATAACTGAAATGAAGCCTCCAAAAACGATCTCCCAAGTACAGAGCTTGGTAGGCAAAATCGTGGCATTAAACAGATTCATATCCAAGTCAGCTGACAAAAGCTTGCCGTTCTTCCAAACGCTTCGAAAAGCGAAAAACTTTGCTTGGACTGATGAATGCGACCAGGCCTTTGAACGATTAAAAGAATACCTAACGACGTCCCCACTATTGGCCAAACCAACCGAAGGGGAACCATTATATTTATATATATCGATCTCTACAGTGGCCGTTAGTTCGGTACTGGTTAAAGTGGATGGCTCAGAACATAAGCCTGTTTATTACTTAAGCAAACTATTGCAAGGGGCCGAGAAAAACTACATGGAAATAGAAAAATTCGCCTTAGCCTTAGTAGTGGCAGCAAGAAAACTCCGACCATACTTTCTAACTTATAAAGTTGTGGTATTAACCAATCAACCACTAAGACAGGTTTTAGCAAAGCCAGAAGCCTCTGGAAGATTGATCAAATGGGCGATCGAACTCGGTCAGTTCGACATCGAGTACAAACCAAGAATTGTAATTAAAGCACAAGTCCTAGCCGATTTTCTATTAGAGACTCCGAGCCAGGAAGTTGAAAATCCTGAATCAACCAGTCATGCACATGATATCCTGATCCTAGAAAAGCAAACCTGGTTAATGCACGTCGACGGCGCTTCTTGCCGAGAAGGAGGAGGTGCTAGAATCAATTTTACCGGGCCAAATAAGGAGGATATCAATTACGCGATAGCATTAGACTTCATCGTAACAAACAACGAAGCAGAGTATGAAGCATTGATCACAGGAATGGAAATGGCAATCAAAGCAGACATAAAGAATCTTAAAGTATTAACCGATTCAGAGTTAGTACAAAGACAAATAGAAGGCCTATATGAGGCAAAGGAATTTAACATGGTCAAATATCTGGCCAAAGTGAGACAACTGGCTGAAAAATTCGATGAATTTGGGATACAAAACATTCCAAGATCGGAAAATAAATGGGCCGATCAACTCTCTAGATTTACAGCGTCCAACGACGGAAAGACTGAAAGAGTAATCACTTGGCTAATGTCTAATACACCAGCAATCGATATCGATGAAACACCGATCACTTAGGTAATGGAAATCGAAGTGGCCGAAGCAAATTGGATGACTCCGATGATAGAGTACCTTCGAAAAGGAAAACTGCCGCTCGACCAAAACGAAGCTCGTAAAATAAGATATCGTGCTCAAAAATATACGTTGATAGAAGAAAAACTTTACCGAAGATCGGTATCAGGAATTCATCTAAGATGCATCTCCGAATCTCAAACCGATGATATACTCCAAGAAATACACGAAGGAGAAGCAGGTAATCACAGCGGAGCGAGGGCGTTGGCTTTAAAATGCCTTCGAACAGGTTATTATTGGCCTACCCTAAACAACGATGCCATACAGTATGTCCAAAAATGCCATCATTGCCAAGTCCATGCTAATATATGTCATCAACCAGCCGAAAACATACACCCGATTCCAGTATGTTGGCCGTTCGATCAATGGGGAATGGACATTGTAGGACCTTTCCCCACAGCTAGATCCAAGAAAGCATACGTTCTGGTTGCTGTTGAATACTTCAGCAAATGGATAGAATGCATCGCCCTTGCACGGATAACTCAGTTCCAAGTGATCAACTTCCTCTGGAAATTCATAGTATGTCGATTTGGCATCCCGAGAATTCTAATCTCTGATAATGGAACCCAATTTGCGGGAAAACAGGTAATAGAATGGTGTTCGAAACTAGGGATTCAGCAAAATTTCACTTCGGTCGGGCATCCTAGAGCGAACGGACAGACCGAGGTAGCAAACCGAGAAATAATAAAATCCTTGGAAAAAAGATTAGGGGCAGCCAAAGGAAAATGGCTTGATGAACTCCCGGGAGTACTTTGGGCTAATCGAACCACTGTCAGGACCTCAACCGGGGAAACCCCATTTAACCTAGTATATGGCTCCGAAGCTGTCATTCCGATCGAAACTCTAATTCCAACACCAAGAATTGAAATGTATGAAGATCAGGAAAATGAAAAGACAAGAGAAAATGATATTGATTTAACAGAAGCTTTAAGAGAAAAAGCCGCTGTACGATTGCAAGTCACTAAAGCGAATATGGAAAAGGCATATAATCAAAAGGTACGCATCCGAACCTTCAAAGAAGGGGACCTGGTCTTGAAAAAGGTAGAAGTATCCAAGCATGTGGGAAAATTACAACAAAATTGGGATTGACCTTACATAGTCATTGGAGTAGGAAAGAAATGTTCATACAAAATTGCACACTTGGACGGAACAGCCTTACCAAGAACCTGGAATGCAGTCAACCTTAGAAAATACTATGGTAAATAAATTTTAGTAGATTATGCTGCTTTATTTTATTAAGTTTTAATCTTTGTAATAAAGGCCTTAGCCTACAGTTCAATTATTAAAGATTTTGGCAACTTTAAATATTAAATCAATATTAAGTATAAATCGATTGTTTCGGTAAACACTCCTTGGAATTCAACTATCATATTGGTTGAGATCAAGACACAAGGACTTAAGTATACATTGATCCGCTCAATAAACACTCCTCGATCCAACCATACAAACGAGTCGAGTATACATTGACCCGCTCAATAAACACTCCTCGATCCAACCATACAAACGAGTCGAGTATACATTGATCCGCTCAATAAACACTCCTCGATCCAACCATACAAACGAGTCGAGTATACATTGATCCGCTCAATAAACGCTCCTCGATATGTTATAGCGATTAAAAGACTTTTGGTATTAAAACCTAAGTCTAAATAAACAACGAGTCGAGTATACATTGATCCGCCCAATAAAAACTCCTCGATTATTCTTCAACGATCAAAAAGGCTTTTGGTATAAAAACCTAAGTCTAGACAAAAAAAGTTGAGTATACATTGATCCGCTCAATAAACACTCCTCGATCTGTTTTCAACAATTAGTAGACTTATGGTATAAAAACCTAAGTCTAAACAAAATGAGTTGAGTATACATTGATCCGCTCAATAAAAACTCCTCGATTATTCTTCAACGATCAAAAAGGCTTTTGGTATAAAAACCTAAGTCTAGACAAAAAGAGTTGAGTATACATTGATCCGCTCAATAAACACTCCTCGATCTGTTTTCAACAATTAGTAGACTTCTGGTATAAAAACCTAAGTCTAAACAAAATGAGTTGAGTATACATTGATCCGCTCAATAAAAACTCCTCGATCATTCTTCAACGATCAAAAAGGCTTTTGGTATAAAAACCTAAGTCTAGACAAAAAGAGTTGAGTATACATTGATCCGCTCAATAAACACTCCTCGATCTGTTTTCAACAATTAATAGACTTCTGGTATAAAACCTAAGTCTAAACAAAATGAGCTGAGTATACATTGATCCGCTCAATAAACACTCCTCGATCTGTTTTCAACAATTAATAGACTTCTGGTATAAAACCTAAGTCTAAACAAAATGAGCTGAGTATACATTGATCCGCTCAATAAACACTCCTCGATATGTTTTTCAACGATCAAAAAGGCTTTTGGTATAAAAACCTAAGTCTAAATAAATAAAAAAAGATGAGTATACATTGATCCGCTCAATAAACACTCATTGATCTATTCTTAACGACTATAAGGCTTTGGGTATAAAAACCTAAGTCTAAACAAAATGAGTTGAGTATACATTGATCCGCTCAATAAACACTCCTCGATCTGTTTTTCAACGACAAAAAAGGCTTTTGGTATAAAAACCTAAGTCTAAATAAATAAAAAGAAATGAGTATACATTGATCCGCTCAATAAACACTCATTGATCTATTCTTAACGACTATAAGGCTTTGGGTATAGAAACCTAAGTCTAAACAAAAAGAGTTGAGTATACATTTATCCGCTCAATAAAAACTCCTCGATTATTTTTTAACGATTAATAAGGCTTATGGTATAAAAACCTAAGTCTAAGTAAAAAAAAGTTGAGTATAAATTGATCCGCTCAATAAACACTCCTCGATCAGTTTTAACGATCAATAAGAGTTGATAAACACGCATATATCTTGGAAATGAGTAGAGTGCAAATGAATCTGCTCGATAAACGCTCCTCATAGACAAGATTAAAACGGTATCAATAACAAAAAAAGAATGCAAGGAATAAAATAAAATTTTATTCATCTGTGAACATGTAACAAATTACATACAAAAAGCTTTGATCATATTACAAAGGTCTACATACGATTTACACATCGTTACAACTGTTTAGATTAAACGATCCTATTCTATAGATCTGGGATCTTCACGACAATGTCCACGGAAACATCAATCTCCTCCCTAGTGCCTCGAGAATTACGATGGACCACCTAAGAAGCATGCTGCTCAGGATGATCGACTTCTTTAGTTCGATGGCCAAGGACAGAAGATCAAATGTTCCTCCAGACGAATTGGTCATTACCAGCCAGATAACTGGCAATACTCATTCACCCACAACAAGATACTGCTTCTACTTTAGGAATTGGCATTTTACTCTGAAGCAGCATCTCGCAAGGACCGTCGCGGTAAGCACATTTACCAGCACACCCCGGAAGTCTATCACTCCGGAGGTAACATCGAAGAGCGGGGGTGACTGGCAAATATGAACCCTCCATGTGCAAACAGAAACCACGGACCTCAAATCTGTGAAGACAAAGACTGAGGCCTCATGGGACCCGTTAGTACAAGGTAGGGCTTCCATGGGACCCGTCAGTACAAGGCAGAAGAAAATTAAGTTATTATGATATGAATCACGATAATGTGACTTTTTGAATATTATGGGATCAGAAGGTAAAATAAAATTTAAGGAAACTGAGATCTCCGTCATTTTTGAGAATTGCAAATGAAGTATGCAAACCACCGCCCTATTTATAGGGATAGATCTAAGTAATCCAACGGCTGGATAGATATCTGATCAAGAGACGGAAATGCAACCCTTTGACTTCCCGTAATTAATGCAAGTAAGTTGGAACGACACCTATCTGATCGACTCAACCAATCGATAACAGAAGAAACCGTAGATCGAAGCGATCAACGAATAATCCAAGCAGACTTAAAGGAGCTCCGGACCAGAAAGGTTTTGATAGAATAGTGCCCAGCAAGCCAGTTCAATTAGCTTGTAATAGGTCTATTCTGTAAGAAACAATCTTTTGATTTTATAATAATACGCACGTTTATTTATATGAGTATAAGGATAAACAATGGCCAACTTCATCTCTCGCGAATACATTTAAGCGATTAGATGAAACCCTTAGATTACATTTGACTATGGGACGATTCACTTCAGTACTGAGTGTAATCATGAAACAGTCTCAAAGGTCGTAATCTTAAAATTGTTCCAAGTCATAGATTCCGAACGAGACGGGGTATCGTAGGAATCGCCCAGACTTGTACAAGTATGTATGATTCACATGGAGTTAATTTGTAGCGTTTCATGAGCAAGGCATTTGAGGCCAGTGCATACGAGTAGGTGGTTCAATGGAGGATTGAACGCATCGAACGACCCGAACAGAGAAACCCATTGTGGAAGCGCATGACGCATATCGGTGATGGGAGGTTTCTCAAGGATTATAATAGTGTACGATTTAGTCCTTTGACTTGAGGTGCTAGGGAGAATTCGGTGCATGGAAGTGCGTACTTAGATCTAGGTATAGGCCACGTAGCTTGGTCATAACATGCCTAGGTTGGGTGCGTATGGACATGTACACGAATGGTTAGTACCGATATGGAATCTATTGACTCACTGTAATGGGTGAGAGAATTTCCTATACGATTCTTAGATAATATATCCAAGGAACCTACGGCCGTAGTCGGTGACTGATTTGGAAAGGGGTTTCCAAATTTAGGAGTCACACTGGAATATTATCCTGAATTAGAAAGTATAGTTATCGAGACAAATTTAGAGGTGCCGATCAATTCACACACCCTAAGTCTTGATCGGGAATATTAGTCGATAGAAGGACCGTATGTACATGGTAATTATATGAGACGAGGTTCACAAGTATCAATTCACCTGAAGTTGGGCATCATGGGCTTGTGGCTAGACATCGACCATGAAGTGTAGGTACTCCTGAGTTAATAGAGGAATTGATTCTAGGAGTGGTCAATTAAAGGTTGTTTAATTGACCGGAGCAATTTATTGTTCATAAATTAAATCACGAGGAATTCGTGGGCCTGCTGCCAATTGATGGTGAACCCAGATGGTCACACACAATACAATTGGACGGTGACTGTTGAAAAGGATACTAAAGGAATTAATTGATTTAAAGGTAATTAAATCGATTAAACGAATTAAAAGTATTTAATTCAAGTGGGAGATTAATTAATTGGCTAACTTAATTAATTAAATACTTAATTGAGTTGCTAATTAATTATATAAAAGAAATAAGGATTTAATTGGACTGGGCATTTATTTAAGTAATTAATTAAATGAAAAAGGCTTGCAAGACATGGGCCTTTAATTAAAAGCCCATAAGGAGTCTTGCAAAACCTAAGTTGAAGGAGTCTATAAAAGGGGTTCTACTTGAGCTCAAAAGCTAACACTCTAAGAAGAAAACCCTAGCCTCTCCTCTCAACCCTAGCCGCCGCCCCCTAGTGCTAGTAACCCTAGCCGCCGCCGCCACCAAGAGACGCCGCCACCTGCTGCCGTGGGCTGCTCTTGTGCCGCCGCCCCTCTCCCTTTGTTCCTCTGTGTTAGATCTTGACCTGTCAAGAGAATCTACACAATCCTGCTTCGACAAACCTCCTGAATCCAGTTCTGAGCCTAAGATCTTGAGGTGTTGCCAGAATCCAATTGGTGTGGACTTACTTTGGAGGTGAGACGCTTGGATCACTTCTGTGAACAAGATCCAGATCCAGATCCAGTTTCAGAATCAGAATCAGAATCGAAGGTAGCCACCACCTTGCCTGTGGTGAGGTATATCGCAAAAACCCCCTTGTTCAATTACTATGTATGTTTTTGTTCTTGCTTACGTATAATTAATATGGAGAATTAATATGGGACCTTGGGTGCTTCGAAAAATTTTAAATTCCGCACTGTCGTTGTTCTGACAATCGAGGCATCCCAACCACTATCCCAACAATGCTATCAGAGCCAACTCCATCATTATTATACGAAAAGCCTGAACATAATGTGTTTTCACCGTATATGTTTAATTATGTATATGTAAACACGTGATAATTATGTTCTGTAAATTGATTCTTACTTGTTATGACTGGATCTATGATTGGGTAAAACTGCTTTTTTTGATTTGTGCCGTTTTTATAATTTTTGAAAACTTCAGGACTTTTTGTGCAAGAAATCGCATATAGGGTTTTTGTGGGCTGAAAAATTCGAATTTTTGAAATCTGGAAATTTCAAAATCATGGACTGCTTTTGCAAATCTGGTCGCACGGGTTTTGGGGTCGTTTTGTAATTTCCAAAAACTTTGGGGCTGTTTTGCAATTACCAAAACTTGAGGGGTCAATTTGAAAAATCGAAAATTTTCAGAATTGAAAATATTATTTTCTGGTAGTTGCCCAAATTTGCCCAGGGGTGTTTTTGTAACTTTTTAAAAGTTTTGGGGTCAAAGTGCAATTTTCAAAAGTTGAGGGGCGAAAATGCAATTTTCAAAAGTTGAAAAACAGAATCTGAATTTGAGCAGAAAATTTATTTTTGTTTACCCGAATATTCATTTTGTCATAATTAGTAGTGACTAAAAAGTAAGAATCATAGGGAGTTAGTTTTAAAAGGTAGTTTTAAAATTAAGAAAGAAATAGGTAAAGGATGTTTGCTTGTTTCTTGCTCTATGTGAATTGTTTACGTGGTTTTCGATCGAGCCGAGCCTTGACCTTAGGTTAGATGTGATTGGTTTAATTTATTGTTTGTTTTTTATTGGGCCTGCGAGCCTATTATGTTTTTGGGCCATTTTGAGCCTTTGTAATAGAATAGGGCTTTACTGCTTTCCTAGTTTAGGATGGAGGCCCGTTTACAAGCAAGGTGGGAACCCAAGAAGATATGAAGGCCATGTATGCGTGGTACATTGTGTAATAGCATAGGCCCATTTACAAACCCTTTAGATTGACCAATAGGGCCAACATCATTGGCTCGATGATGGCCCACATAGGAGGCTCCCGATCGAAAACATATTGTGGTAGTATGCATGCTAGGTTTGTATGGGTTTTATTTATTTTGTCGATTTATATTTAGCTTGTATGAGATGCGCGCTAGAATCTAGATCGTAATAAGAGATAAAGCATAACTGAATCGGTGAGATCTCGAGGAGAGTTAGTATAACTTTCAAAACCAGAAATTCCCCTCTCGAATTAAATATTAAGTCATATTGGATTAAAATAAAATGAAGTATTTATATAAATCCAAGCCTTCCATCAATAGGGACTAACGTATGTTGCCTACTTATCGATAGAGGTGATCCAGAGTCTGGCACCCGAGTCGAAGAAAGGGACAATACGTGAAATTCCTTGACTCCTGTTTTTAACTAAACACGACAAGGGTGAGGACTGATCGGGATGTGAGGATCGACCGATAACTAGTTACGGAGAACTCACGACCGGGCCCGTTGCTCATCATGATTGATGGGTTAGACTTAACGATTAATAAACACTTATGATGTAGCAGTGCTAGATAAGTGCGAAAGCCGAGGCAAAAATAGCCTGAAGGTTGTGGAGTAACACAATTGGTAAAAAGTATACCTACCTGGAGAATTAGTTGTATGGCCACGAGTCGTGGGTGCAATTAATTGCTGATGGGACGTCAAGACCTACTAGGAATTAAATTTCCCGAGCAGTCAAAGGGGTGATTGTTTCGATAAAATAGTGGGAGAACTTTTTCGAAAACAAGTCCAAAATTCGATAAATATAAGTATTAGACATAAGATCAGTTAGCTAAATGTTGTCTTCTTTCCATTTATAGATATTAAGTACAATGTCTAAGAATCCATTATCTGTTATCCTCGACGCAAACAAATTGAATGGCTCAAACTTCGTTGACTGGCTGAGAAATCTCAGAATCGTCCTCGACTCCGAGCGACGAAGCTATGTGCTCGCACACCTATGCCTGCTGCACCCGCAGCACGAGCTAGTGAGGAACAACGAACCGCCCATGCTAAAAGGGTTGATGATGATCTTCAGGTTCGATGTCTCATGCTAGCCTCGATGTCGAATGAACTGCAGAAACAGCATGCTGCCATGCTGCTTGCTAGAGAGATACTTCTCCACCTCCAGCAGATGTTTGGAGAGAGGTCTCGTACCGAAAGGTTCGCGACCACTAAGGAGTTGTTTCATCTCAAGATGGCTGAGGGAAGCAGTGTCAAGGATCACTGTCTGCGTTTCATCAACCTGGTTGAAAAACTAGGGCGATTGGAAGTGGACTTGCACGCTGATCTTAGCACTGACCTCCTTCTCCATACGCTGCCCCGTTCTTTTGACCAGTTCGTGTTGAACTTCAACATGGAGGATAGAACCCTCGCTCTTCACGAACTGACCAATTTGTTGGTAACGGCAGAATCGACTCTCAAGAAAGAGAAGCCGATAATGATTGCACACCAATCGAAGGCTGCAAAGCCCAAGAGAGGTAGGAAGAAGAAGAAGGTATTTTCTTCGAAGGCAGTCACAAAGGTGGTTGAAAAGAAGCGCAAGAGCCCAGAAGACGAATGTTTCCACTGCAAGAAAGCAGGGCACTGGAAAAGGAACTGCCCAGACTACCTAAAGATGAAACTAGTAGCCAAAGGTATTTTCTTGGTTGAAGTTAATATTTCTATTAACTGTGCATCGTGGGTGTTAGACACCGCAGCAGGTTCTCATATCTACAATGATTTGCAGGTGATGGGAGCAGTAAGATACCTGAAGCCCGGGGATAGAATCCTGCGTTTTGGAAACGGTGCTAGGATCGCCGCTGAGGCTATTGGGGACGTCGAATTGGTTTTAGGAAATTTTACTTTAATTTTAAGGGATTGTCTGTACGTACCAAACATTATTAAGAACATCATTTCTATACCTATGTTGGATATTGATGGTTTTAATTTTTCCATTGAAAATGGAGCTCTTTGCATATTTAAAGGTGGTTTAATGTATGCTTGTGGTACTTTGATAGATGGTCTGTATTCCTTAGAACCTACAAAGTCTGACGTCATGCACATTCAATCTAGAAAAAGAAAATATGATAATCAAACTCCACAACTTTGGCACGCTAGACTTGGACATATTTCCAAGAGTAGGATTCAAAAGCTGGTTTCCTCTAAGGCTCTTGAAATAAAGAACTTGGATGAACTCCCAACTTGCGAGTCTTGTCTCAAAGGAAAGATGACCAAATCACCCTTCACCGGGAATCCCGAGCGAACCAAGCAAACATTGGATTTAATCCATACTGACGTTTGTGGACCATTGAGTGTCAATGCGAGAGGAGGATTCTCTTACTTCGTAACATTCACCGACGATTTTAGTCGTTATGGATATGTGTATCTTATGAAACACAAATCCGAAACTTTTGAGAAATTCAAAGAGTTTCGAATGGAAGTTGAGAATCAACTTGGACATAGTATTAAAGCACTTCGTTCTGATAGAGATGGTGAGTACTTAAACCAAGAACTCCTTTATTATCTAAAAGATAATGGAATTCTTGCCCAGCGAACTCCCCCTAGGACGCCCCAACTCAATGGAGTGTCCGAGCGGAGGAACCGAACATTGTTAGACACGTGGTTCGTTCCATGATGAGCTTCGCTAACCTTCCCTTTTCGTTTTGGGGCTTGGCCCTATTAACTACATCGAAGATACTAAACATAGTACCTTCGAAGTCAGTGCCAATGACACCGCACCAAGTATGGTATGGTAAAGCACCCGTGTATTCGTATCTACGAGTATGGGGATCTCCTGCGTATGTAAAGAACAAAAAGGGAGATAAGCTAGATAGTAGATCTAGTTTGTGCAAATTTGTGGGGTATCCAAAGGAATCCATTGGATACCTGTTCTTCGATCCTAAAGAACGTAATACGTTCGTATCTAGGAACGCCCACTTCTTGGAAGAGGATTTCCTCACAAATCGAAATGGGACAATCGTAGAACTTGATGAAGTCCAGGAATCGGACCCATCCCCACAAACAGTGGGAGCTGAACCAGAATTTATTGAACCTACTAGTACACCTACTCTTCGAAGGTCTGATCGAATTCGTAAGGAGCCAGAGAGATTTGGTTTCATTCACGAAAATGAAAAAGGTGATAATGATCCAAAGACCTATCAAGAAGCGATGTTAGACATAGACTCGGGTGCGTGGCTCGAAGCCATGCAATTCGAAATGGATTCCATGCATTCCAACAAGGTTTGGACCTTGGTCGATCCACCTGAGGGAACTATCCCTGTAGGATGCAAATGGATCTTCAAGCGTAAGCTTGGAATGAATGGAGAGGTATTAACTCATAAAGCTCGCTTAGTGGCGAAAGGGTATTCTCAAAGGCCTAGAATAGACTATGAGGAAACCTTCTCTCCCGTGGCGATATCAAAATCCATTCGGATACTACTTGCCATAGCCGCGTGGCATGACTACGAAATATGGCAAATGGACGTAAAGACCGCCTTTCTCAATGGAGACATTGACAAGGAGATCTTTATGCAACAACCTGAAGGTTTTGCGTCCAAAGGAAGTGAGCACAAATTGTGTAAACTTCAAAGGTCAATCTATGGCCTCAAACAGGCGTCCCGAACCTGGAACATACAATTTGATGAGACAGTAAAAGCATTTGGCTTCATAAAATACGTATATGAAGCTTGTGTGTACAAAAAGAATAGTGGGAGCTCGATACAATTCATTGTTTTGTACGTCGATGACATTTTGTTAATCGGAGACGATATCAAGATGTTAGCGCAGACTAAAGCGTGGTTATCCGCGCAGTTTTCCATGAAAGATATGGGAGACGCATCTTACGTATTGGGAATACGTATCTATAGGGATAGATCGAAAAAGATGATAGGACTCTCCCAATCTCAGTACATCAACACTATTTTTAAGAGATTCAAAATGGAAGAATCCAAGAGAGGATTGCTTCCAATGAGACATGGTATCTCTCTTTCTAAGTCTATGTGCCCTACAACTGACGAAGAAAAGACGAGAATGTCTCTCATACCTTATGCCTCTGCTATAGGGAGTATAATGTATGCGATGTTGTGTACTCGACCAGACATAGCACACGCTCTAAGTGTAACGAGCCGCTATCAGTCAAATCCAGGCGAAGAGCACTGGACTGCCGTAAAAGCAATCCTAAAGTACCTGCGAAGGACTAAGGATATGTTTTTGGTCTACGGTGGTAGTGGAGAACTGAAACTTGAAGGATTCACTGATGCAAGTTTCCAGTCTGATGTGGATGACTTCAAATCCAACTCTGGATACATATTCCGCATCAATGGAGGAGCGGTCAGTTGGAAAAGTTGTAAACAGTCTACCACTGCCGACTCAACCACAGAAGCAGAATATATCGCAGCATCAGATGCGGCAAAAGAAAGTGTATGAATGAAAAACTTCATCCAAGAATTGGATGTTGTTCCTAGCATTGCTGAACCTGTAGTCGTCTTCTGTGACAACAACGGGGCGATAGCTCAAGCAAAGGAGCCGAGATCACACCATCAATCCAAACACGTACAGAGGAAATACCACGTGATCAGGGAGATCATTGGTAGAGGTGACATGCACATGGAGTATGTCAAATCGGAAGACAACGTAGCTGACCCACTAACTAAGCCACTTTCACAAAAGGCGTTCGATAGTCATCTAGAGAAGATGGGTCTTAGAACCATAGGTGAATGGCTTTAGGGCAAGTGGGAGATTGATAGAATAGTGCCCAGCAAGCCAGTTCAATTAGCTTGTAATAGGTCTATTCTGTAAGAAACAATCTTTTGGTTTTATAATAATACGCGCGTTTATTTATATGAGTATAAGGATAAACAATGGCCATCTTCATCTCTCGCGAATACATTTAAGCGATTGGATGAAACCCTTAGATTACATTTGACTATGGGACGATTCACTTCAGTACTGAGTGCAATCATGAAACAGTCTCAAAGGTCGTAATCTTAAAACTGTTCCAAGTCATAGATTCCGAACGAGACGGGGTATCGTAGGAATCGCCAAGACTTGTACAAGTATGCATGATTCACATGGAGTGAATTTGTAGCGTTTCATGAGCAAGGCATTTGAGGCCAGTGCATACGAGTAGGTGGTTCAATGGAGGATTGAACGCATCGAACGACCCGAACAGAGAAATCCATTGTGGAAGCGCATGTCGCATATGGGTGATGGGATGTTTCTCAAGGATTATAATAGTTTATGATTTAGTCCTTTGACTTGAGGTGCTAGGGCAAATTCGGTGCATGGAAGTGCGTACTTAGATCTAGGTATAGGCCACGTAGCTTGGTCATAACATGCCTAGGTTGGGTGCGTATGGACATGTACGCGAATGGTTAGTACCGATATGGAATCTATTGACTCACTGTAATGGGTGAGAGAATTTCCTATACGATTCTTAGATAATATATCCAAGGAACCTGCGGCCGCAGTCGGTGACGGATTTGGGAAGGGGTTTCCAAATTTAGAAGGTCACAATGGAATATTATCCTGAATTAGAAAGTATAGTTATCGAGACAAATTTAGAGGTGCCGATCAATTCACACACCCTAAGTCTTGATCGGGAATATTAGTCGATAGAAGGACCGTATGTACATGGTAATTATATGAGACGAGGTTCACAAGTATCAATTCACCTGAAGTTGGGCTTCATGGGCTTGTGGCTAGACATCGACCATGAAGTGTAGGTACTCCTGAGTTAATAGAGGAATTGATTCTAGGAGTGGTCAATTAAAGGTTGTTTAATTGACCGGAGCAATTTATTGTTCATAAATTAAATCATGAGGAATTCGTGGGCCTGCTGTCAATTGATGGTGAACCCAGAGGGTCACACACAATACAATTGGACGGTGACTGTTGAAAAGGATACTAAAAGGAATTAATTGATTTAAAGGTAATTAAATCAATTAAATGAATTAAAGGTATTTAATTCAAGTGGGAGATTAATTAATTGGCTAACTTAATTAATTAAATACTTAATTGAGTTGCTAATTAATTATATAAAAGAAATAATGATTTAATTAGACTGGGCATTTAATTAAGTAATTAATTAAATGAAGAGGGCTTGCAAGACGTGGGCTTTTAATTAAAAGCCCATAAGGAGTCTTGCAAAACCTAAGTTGAGGGAGTCTATATAAAGGGGATCTACTTGAGCTCATAAGATAACACCCTAAGAAGAAAAACCCTAGCTCTCCTCTCAACCTAGCCGCCGCCCCTTGTGCTAGAAGCCCTAGCCGCCGCCGCCACCAAGAGACGCCGCCACCCTGCTGCCGTGAGCTCCTCTTGTGCCGCCGCCCATCTCCTTTTGTTCCTCTGTAATAGATCTTGACCTGTCAAGTAGATCTACACAGTCCTGATTCAACAAACCTCCCTAATCCAGTTCTGAGCCTAAGATCTTGAGGTGTTGCCAGAATCCAATTGGTGTGGACTTACTTTGGAGGTGAGACGCTTGGATCACTTCTGTGAACCAGATCCAGATCCAGATCCAGTTGCAGAATCAGAATCGAAGGTTGCCACCACCTTGCCTGTGGTGAGGTATATCGCATAAACACCCTTGTTATATTCCTGTGTGTGTTTTTGTTCTTGCTTACGTATAACTAATATGGAGAATTTATATGGGACCTTGGGTGCTTCGAAAAATTTTAAATTCCGCACTGTCGTTGTTCTGACAATCGAGGCATCCCAACCACTATCCCAACAATCAAGTCATACCTCTCCCAATCTTGGGAGGTGACGAGCCGCAATGAATTGGGACAAGCAAGTAACACCCGAAACCTTCTAGCTCACGGGTTCAACACCTCCAAGCTCTAAGCTTTGATCTCCTCCTTTGAATCTTCTTTCTCCAAAGACCTCAAGGAAAACAACACCAAGATCTCCACATGTAGATCCTCCAAAGCTAGACCCCACACACAAGTGATAGCACTTAAGGAGTAAAGAAGATGAACTAGATCTTGCAAATACACCCTCAATCTACTAGCTAGAATGAAGTAGTACTTGAATCAAGTAAGAAACTTGATAAAGGAAGAGAAAGCGATGAAGAAAACAACTTTTCTTGCAACTTGAATCCCTCTCTTGATTAAAGACAATTTAGAGCAAGAATCCATCAGTTGAGTCATCTGATCATAAGCGGAGTCATCTCATGACGAAGCTAATTGTTGAAGAACAAGATTAAACTCTTGCATATCTGAGTAATATTCAACTAAGTAGATTTTCATCTCTGTAAGTTATATTACTTCGTAGAATATGTCTTCTTTGTGATTTCCAATTGTGAATTTGTGGCTTTATCATTTGTTGTAAAATCGCAAACAGAGTTGTACTACTTCGTGTTTCTAGTGGAACCTAAATTTTTATGATTTAGAAAAGTGGATTAAGAGGATTTGTTCCTGTATAACCAATATAAAAATTTAATGTGTTATTTACTTGTCTTGTCTTGCATTGCATATTTCATAAGCTAAGTAAATACTTTAAAGGAAGAATCTTTTAAATTGAGGAATTTCAAACTTGGGGTAAAACTTTCTTTGAGCATTAAAAGTTTAATTGACTTGAAAACATTGTTTGAAAAATACACATAGACATATCCGCTGCATCATTGTTTGAAACTCTTATTGTATAAGCTTGATGAGCAAAATCAGCTAAGTAGTCCACTCTGCTGATAAGCTTAGTGCAAAATCAGCATAGTCATCTTATTGTTGATAAGCATACTCTACTTATAGAGGAAAAAGAGAAAAGTTTTAAAATGGTACCGAGGTCTATTCGCTTCCCCCCCCCCTTCTAGACCTCATCTGACCACTTGGGATGAACAATCTCTGTGCAGTCAACCCTGCCTTGTTTATGTATATTCCTTCAGTAATTTTTTCTTCTTCTTTTGTATACCCGTTTAGGACAAACGTTTCGCACATTATTTTCCTTGGAAACAAAACTCGGAATCTCATTCTTCACATGATCGTCTGTTGTATCTGTCACTAATTTCTTAGCTCTAAGAGGTTCTTTATCATTCTTTAATCTTGCAAAGAAGCAAGAATATTCACTAATAAACTTTTTATCTTCATAAAACTCTGCTTTTCCAATAGTACTCATCTTCTGTAACTTAGACCGTTGAGTACTAGAACTCTCCCTTTCACTTGACTCAATCAGCGAAGCGATTTTGTTGGAGATAGCACAACTGTTTCCACTCATTTTCTTAATGTCAGAAGCAGATAAAACGAATAAATTATTAACTCTCATACCAGTATGAATGACATCTCCCTTGATCTTCTTGACATTTCGAAGATATTTTACGCCGTGCGGGCCAAATAGAACATAATATCCGGCATCTACGACATTTGCAACAGAGAATAAGCTTTTGTCATACCTGAAACATGATAGACACTCTTGAGCATGATCGAGTCTTTTTGTTTGTCCTTGATGACGACGGTTCCTTCATTCTCCACTTGATGGACGGTATTATCCACTATCACAATGGCATCATCACCCTTGTACATCCGAAAACTGGAAAACTAGTCTCATCTCCAGTAAGATGATGCCCACAACCCGAATCCACAATCCATTTGTAAGCAAGGTTGATGGAAGCCATGGCATCACCCTTCTTGTTCAGCTACAAAGCACATTCCCCAATTTTCTTCATCGGTAGCTTTTGTATTCTCGACCATATATGTTTCCCTCTTTAGCTCAACAATATTTCTTTATGTGCATTGTCTTGTCATACTTGTAGCATTTGAATATTTTTCAATTGGAGGCCTCTTATTTTCTTCCATGAGACTTTGAGTCTTCTCGTTTTTCATTTCCTTTGAAGCTTTGAGGAAAATTCTTCTTGCTACAGGAGTATTTCCTTCCCCTTTGTTTATGGAAGCACCAACCATTGTTTAGCTAGTGATTCCTACTAAGATAGCAAGTTCTCGAATTCTTCCAAGGACGGTTGTTGAGCCAATCCTTGAATAGATGTAACGTAGGGATTGTATTCCTGCTTCAAACCTCGAAAAATATATCTTCTTATTCGAGCTTCAGGAACTGCTTCATCCGGATTCAAGAGAGAGATTTCGGCACATAAATTTTTTATTTTTAAAAAGTACTCGGCAATTGAAAGGTTTGTTGGGATAGTGGTTGGGATGCCTCGATTGTCAGAACAACGACAGTGCGGAATTTAAAATTTTTAAAGCACCCAAGGTCCCATATAAATTCTCCATATTAATTATACGTAAGCAAGAACAAAAACACACATAGAAATTGAACAAGGGTGTTTATGCGATATACCTCACCACAGGCAAGGTGGTGGTAACCTTCGATTCTGAATCTGAAACTGGATCTGGATCTGGATCTGGTTCACAGAAGTGATCCAAGCGTCTCACCTCCAATGTAAGTCCACACCAATTGGATTCTGGCAACGCCTCAAGATCTTAGGCTCAGAACTGGATTCAGGAGGTTTGTCGAAGCAGGATTGTGTAGATTCTCTTGACAGGTCAAGATCTATCACAGAGGAACAAGAGGATATGATTGGCGGCACAAGAGCAGCTCACGGCAGCAGGGTGGCGGCGTCTCTTGGTGGCGGCGGCGGCTAGGGCTTCTAGCACAAAGGGGGCGGCGGCTAGGTTGAGAGGAGAGCTAGGGTTTTCTTCTTAGGGTGTTAGCTTTTGAGCTCAAGTAGATCCCCTTTTTATAGACTCCCTCAACTTAGGTTTTGCAACACTCCTATGGGCTTTTAATTAAAAGCGCATGTCTTGCAAGCCCTCTTCATTTAATTAATTACTTAATTAAATGTCCAGTCTAATTAAATCATTATTTCTTTTACATAATTAATTAGCAACTCAATTAAGTATTTAATTAATTAAGTTAGTCAATTAATTAATCTCCCACTTGAATTAAATACCTTTAATTCATTTAATTGATTTAATTACCTTTAAATCAATTAATTCCTTTTAGTATCCTTTTCAACAGTCACCGTCCAATTGTATTGTGTGTGACCCTCTGGGTTCACCATCAATTGGCAGCAGGCCCACGAATTCCTCGTGATTTAATTTATGAACAATAAATTGCTCCGGTCAATTAAACAACCTTTAATTGACCACTCCTAGAATCAATTCCTCTATTAACTCAGGAGTACCTACACTTCATGGTCGATGTCTAGCCACAAGCCCATGAAGCCCAACTTCAGGTGAATTGATACTTGTGAACCTCGTCTCATATAATTACCATGTACATACGGTCCTTCTATCGACTAATATTCCCTATCAAGACTTAGGGTGTGTGAATTGATCGGCACCTCTAAATTTGTCTCGATAACTATACTTTCTAATTCAGGATAATATTCCATTGTGACCTTCTAAATTTGGAAACCCCTTTCCAAATCCGTCACCGACTGCGGCCGCAGATTCCTTGGATATATTATCTAAGAATCGTATAGGAAATTCTCTCACCCATTACAGTGAGTCAATAGATTCCATATCGGTACTAACCATTCGCGTACATGTCCATACGCACCCAACCTAGGCATGTTATGACCAAGCTACGTGGCTTATACCTAGATCTAAGTACGCACTTCCATGCACCGAATTCGCCCTAGCACCTCAAGTCAAAGGACTAAATCGTACACTATTATAATCCTTGAGAAACATCCCATCACCGATATGCGACATGCGCTTCCACAATGGGTTTCTCTGTTCGGGTCGTTCGATGCGTTCAATCCTCCATTGAACCACCTACTTGTATGCACTGGCCTCAAATGCCTTGCTCATGAAACGCTACAAATTCACTCCATGTGAATCATGCATACTTGTACAAGTCTTGGAGATTCCTACGATACCCCGTCTCGTTCAGAATCTATGACTTGGAACAGTTTTAAGATTACGACCTTTGAGACTGTTTCATGATTGCACTCAGTACTGAAGTGAATCGTCCCATAGTCAAATGTAATCTAAGGGTTTCAACCAATCGCTTAACTGTATTCGCGAGAGATGAAGATGGCCATTTGTTTATCCTTATACACATATAAATAAACACGCGTATTATTATAAAATCAAAAGATTGTTTCTTACAGAATGACCATATTACAAGCTAATTGAACTGGCTTGCTGGGCACTATTCTATCAATCTCCCACTTGCCCTAAAGCCATTCACCTATGGTTCTAAGTCCCATCTGCTCTAGATGACTATCGAACGCCTTTTGTGAAAGTGGCTTAGTTAGTGGGTCAGCTACATTGTCTTCGATTTGACATACTCCATGTGCATGTCACCTCTTACCCATGATCTCCCTGATCACGTGGTATTTCCTCTGTTCGTGTTTGGATTGATGGTGTGATCTCGGCTCCTTTGCTTGAGCTATCGCCCGTTGTTGTCACAGAAGACGACTACAGGTTCAACAATGCTAGGAACAACATCCAATTCTTGGATGAAGTTTTCATCCATCACTTTCTTTTGCTGCATCTGATGCTGCGATATATTCTGTTCTTGTGGTTGAGTCGGCAGTGGTAGATGTTTACAGCTTTTCCAACTGACCGCTCCTCCATTGATGCGGAATATGTATCCAGAGTTGGATTTGAAGTCATCCACGTCAGACTGGAAACTTGCATCAGTGAATCCTTCAAGTTTCAGTTCTCCTTAGACCAAAAATCATATCCTTAGTCCTTCGCAGGTACTTTAGGATTGCTTTTACGGCAGTCCAGTGCTCTTCGCCTGGATTTGACTGATAGCGGTCGTTACACTTAGAGCGTGTGCTATGTCTGGTCGAGTACA
>CM064884.1:42788135-43064303 GCA_003313485.2 Penstemon barbatus | reverse complement strand
CACTCTTTTCCTTACTTAAGATTTTTTCCCACAGGGTTTTTTCTTAAGTAAGGTTTTTAACGAGGCACCACTCATAGAGGATAACAGTCGTAAGAAATCATCTACTTCTACGAGCTTCTACTACCTATGCGCTCGAAGAAGTGAGGGAGTACTGATGGGGGCTATTTCGCACCCCTTATAATGTGCGGATCGACCGAAGAATAAAGGATCGGTTCGACCAGACAAGTCAGTTCGGGATCATCTTATCGACCCGGCCGAATACAACTCTCTTCGACAAGAAGACTACACTCCGGACTCAAGAAGGACAATTGGGCCGAGTCCAATTAGGATTATGTTTCCTTGTAATGCTAGGTTTAGTATGATATAAATACCTAGTTAATCATTGTTTTACACACTTTGGAATACACGGCAAATACGCTACTAAATTCTGCATATCTGTAGGATCCAAGATTATTCAATAAAGAAGAGAGCTTTTTCTTCATATTCATATTAATTTCTGTTGGTTATCAAAATTACTTGTTGTTCCTTCAAAGTTGTTCTTCTTTGAGATTGATCCATCCTGAATAAAGTAACAGAGCCCTTTAAATTATATATATTGAGAATCCCCAATATCTCTTATTCACTGATACAATTAACCCGACGAAATCCGGTTAAATCAGATACACAGGAGAAATTGAGACAGATCGCCATGCAATTCAAATCACTGTACCCAAGGGAAATACCGGTCCCCGAGCAGATGCACGTGGACCCTAGAAATACTAGGGCAAATCCCATTCGGAGAGCTCAAAGCCAGGTCAATCAAATATCCGAGCAGGCAGATAGCCCTGAGTGATACGAAACCAACCGATGAGACGATCCAAAGGAAAACAGATCGGACAAAGCCACTATCGACCCGCCGAGGATCGAAGGAACATACCATAATACCCCTAGATGACGATGTCGCTAATGGAATACCTAATCGACAAAGAGCGGTCCGCATCTCGGAACGGGAAATTGAGAGGATGGTACAAGAGCGTTTAGAGCAACGTCTTCGGACCATCCAAAATCCATGGGCCAGAAACACGGAGCTCCAAGAGAGCTTAGTAGCATGCTCCCCCTTTTGTAGGGAGATAAAAGAGGCTCAATCATCCGGCCAGGTCCCCGGACGACTACCGAGATATGATGGAACCACCGATCCCGATGATTATATTTTCAGCTTCACGAATATTATGAATTTATATGCTCACTCGGCGGAGTACACCGCCAAACTGATGGTTACCACCTTTGAAGGACTAGCTTTGGATTGGTTCGGAAAACAACCCACCAACTCTATCTTCAGTTTTCGTGAATTATGCAATAAGTTGACACAAAAATTCGCTAGCCAGCAGAGACAGAAACTGCCGATGCGCTACCTCGGAACCATCCATCAACAAGAGAGAGAGTCTTTGCGAAATTGGTTGGCGAGATTTAATGTCGAATTACTAAAAATCAATTCACCAAACATCGATTACATAATCTCCATACTCTTCGATCTTACCAAAAACAGGCAATTCGGGAATGCTCTTAGCAGAAAGCAACCAAGACCTTTTGCTGATATTATGACCTTGGCATCGAAATACATGACTCAGGAGGAGATGAACTTTTTCAAAGACAAGAATAGAAACAAGATTGCCACCGCCGGATCGAGGCGGCAAGATAAAGCTCCTGCCTTACGACCTATTGATTATGATCGATCCTTCAAAAGAGGAAATGTCTTTCAACGACTAGAATACAATCGGAACGATCAGGATAAGAGACCTAATATCTATCCTAGATCAAGTTCAGCAGAACCATCTAACAAGAATCGAATAAATCAGGTAGAATATCCACGACTTACTGTTCCTATCGAAGAAATTCTTGTAGTATTAGAAAGGAACAACTGGATTCCGCCGGCGAAAAGAATTGCACAACCTAGGCGGTGCGCGAAACTACAATCTATATTGTAGGTATCATGGCGCCCATGGACACCGAACGGAAGACTGTTTTCACCTAAAACAGGAAATCGAGAGAATAATCGAACAAGGAAAATTGGACGAGTACCTAGAGCGGAACAACCGCAACATGAATAGAAGCAGGAGTCCTCGAAACAATAATCAGAGAAGGACCCCGAGAAGAAGGTCCCCTAATAATGGTCCAGCACAAGAATTGAACGATGATCAAATTAATGGCACCATCCATACCATCTCAGGCGGACCAGCCGGAGGAGACAGTCGTAATGCTCGCCGCAGAACCACGAGATCTTTGTTAGGAAATATAAGACGTCCTAAAGAAATATGGACACTAGAAAACAAACCACCAAAAGAACGACTCATTAGTTTTAATGAGAATGAAGTACCGAGAAACTTCGTTTTGGATACGAAAGAAGACAACCCTGACTTCCCGATGGTGGTATCACTCGATATAGCAAACTACAATGTTAAGAGGATCCTAATCGATAATGGAAGCTCAGCGAACATTATATCTAAGGAGGTCTTAACGCAGATGAATTTAGGAGAAATAACATTCCAAAAGGTAGCCACTCCTTTAGTAGGATTTGGAGGCTCCGAGATAGTCCCCTATGGGACAATAAATCTATGTGTATCGCTGGGAAAGAAACCACAGCGCGCAGTGAAACTAATAAAGTTCCTCGTAGTAGAGACTCCCTTTGCGTACAATGCGATATTAGGACGACCTGCACTCAACCTATTCCGAGCAGTGGTATCGACGTACCATCAGAAAATAAAGTTTCCGACAGATATGGGGATCGGAGAAATAGTAAATGATCACTGTATGGCATGGGATTGTTACAATACATCCTTAACACTGGGGAACCGCTCCAAATCATTTACCCCTGCTAAAAGAAAGCTCAAGAACGATATCGGAAGAACCGAAGTCGAAATCCCCAACATTGACAGGATAGAAAGAAAGGAAAGGAACCAATCGATTTAACCATAAAACCGTCATAACATAAGGATATTATGCTGGTACAAGGAGACCCTTCAAAAACGACCAGGATTGGGACCGAACTCAGCTCGGAAGGGAAAGTATTATTAGTAAACTTTCTCAGGAAAAATGTCGACATATTCGCTTGGAGTGCGAACGATATCGAAGGCATCGACCCAAGGGTAATTACTCATTCACTAAAAATTGATCCAACGGCAAAACCAGCAAAACAAAAGAAGAGGAATCATGGGCCAATAAAAGAAAAGATAATAAAAGCAGAGGTCGAAAGGCTGCTCAAAGCTAAACAAATTCGGGAAATACACTTCTCGGAATGGCTATGCAACGTTGTGTTAGTTGCTAAAGGAGATAAAAGGGATAATAAATGGAGGATGTGCAACGATTTCACCGACCTTAATAAATTATGCCCACGTGACCCCTATCCCCTCCCTAGAATCGACTTGTTGGTCAATCAACTGCAGGATTTGCTATCTTTAACAGGATGTATGCTTTTCAAGGTTTCTACCAAATCTACATGGATGAGCGAGACCAGGAGAAAACTGCTTTTATAACGGAGCAAGGTGTATATTGCTTTATTGTTATGCCATTCGGCCTGAGGAATGCTGGTGCCACTTACCAGAGACTGGTTAACCTAATGTTCAGGGAGTTGATCGGAGAAATAATGGAAGTCTACGTGGACGATATGCTGGTCAAAAGCATGAATGAAGCCGACCATGTAAAACATCTCGATCGGTGTTTTCGAATACTGAGAAAGTACCGGATGAAGCTAAACCCCGCAAAATGTACCTTTGGGGTAAAATCCGGAAAGTTTTTAGGGTGCATGGTCCACCAAAGGGGAATTGAAGCAAATCCCGAAAAGATTCGAGCTATAACCGAAATGAGGCCGCCTAAAACAATTTCTCAAGTACAAAGTTTGCTAGGAAAAATTGTGGCATTGAATAGGTTCATATCCAAATCAGCGGATAGAAGCTTGCCATTCTTTCAAACTTTACGAAAGGCAAAAAACTTTGTTTGGACCGAAGAGTGCGATCAAGCATTCAACCAATTAAAGGAATATCTGACCTCCTCGCCATTATTAGCTAAACCAACTGAAGGTGAACCATTATACATTTACATATCTATCTCCACGGTAGCCATCAGTTCGGTCTTAGTAAAGATAGAAGGCTCGGAACATAAGACTGTCTACTATCTAAGCAAGTTACTACAAGGGGCGGAGAAGAATTATTTGGAGATAGAAAAATTTGCCTTGGCTTTGGTAGTGGCAGCACGCAAACTCCGACCATACTTCTTAACTTATAAAATTATAGTGCTCACAAATCAACCACTAAGACAAGTCTTGGCAAAACCAGAAGCCTCTGGTAGATTAATCAAATGGGCGATCGAACTAGGACAGTTCGAAATCGAATATAACCGCGCATCGCTATTAAGGCCCAAGTTCTGGCCAATTTCCTATTGGAAACTCCGACCTCAGTATCAGAACGCGAGGAGTCAACCAGTCATGATAATTATATCCTGGTGGTAGAAAATCAGACCTGGTTAATGCACGTCGACGGCGCTTCAAACCGAGAGGGAGGCGGAGCTGGAATCAACTTTACTGGACCAAATGAAGAAGATGTAAATTATGCGATAACATTGGACGTCGTGGTAACCAACAATGAAGCCGAGTACGAAGCATTGATTGCAGGAATGGAACTGGCGATCAAAGCCAACATAAAGAATCTCAAAGTGCTAACCGATTCGGAGTTAGTAGAGAGACAGATTAAAGGCCTATACGAGGCAAAGGAATTCAACATGGTCAAGTACCTCGCTAAAGTAAAGGAATTGACTAAAAAGTTTGAGAATTTCGAAAAACAGAATGTTCTGCGTTCGGAAAACAAATGGGCAGATCAACTTTCTAGATTTACAGGATCTCACGACGGCAAAACAGGAAGAGTTATCAACGGGTTAATCTCCAATACACTAGCAATCGACATCGATAAGACACCAGTCGCCGAAATGATGGAAATCGAAGAAGTTGAAAGGAGCTGGATGACTCCAATGATAGATTACCTCCATGAAGAAAACCTGCCATTTGACCTAAATGAAGCTCGAAAAATAAAATATCGAGCTCCTAAATATACGATATTAGAAGGAAAGCTATATCGAAGATCGGTGTCCGGAGTTCTACTAAAATGCATCTCCGAAACGCAAATCAACGATATACTTCGAGAGATACACGAAAGCGAGGCAGGAAATCACAGTGGAGCCAGGGCTTTAGCTCTGAAATGCCTCCGAACAGGATATTACTGGCCGACCATAAATAAGGATGTTGTTCAATATGTGCAAAAATGTCATCATTGCCAAATTCATGCAAATATAAGCCATCAACCAGCCGAAAACATGCACCCGATACCTGTGTGCTGGCCATTTGACCAATGGGGAATGGACATTGTAGGACCTTTTCCGGTAGCCAGGTCTAAGAAAGCATATGTTCTGGTCGCGATTGAGTACTTTAGCAAATGGATAGAATGCATCGCTCTTGCTCGTATAACTCAGTTCCAAGTAATTAATTTCCTATGGAAGTTCATAGTATGTCGGTTTGGCATCCCACGAATTCTAATCTCTGATAATGGAACACAATTCGCGGGAAAACAAGTATCAGAATGGTGCGCTAAACTAGGTATTCAACATAACTTCACCTCCGTAGGACATCCAAGAGCAAACGGACAAACTGAAGTAGCAAACCGTGAGATAATAAAATCCTTGGAGAAAAGATTAGGGGCAGCCAAAGGAAGGTGGCTGGATGAACTCCCCGAAGTACTTTGGGCAAATTGGACAACAGTTAGGAGCTCGACCGGAGAGACCCCCTTTAGTTTGGTATACGGCTCGAAGGCTGTAATTCCAGTTGAAACACTAATCCCGACCCCGAGGATCCAAATGTATGACAGCCAGGAAAATGAAAAAGCTAGAGAAGATAATCTCGACCTGACCGAAGCCTTAAGAGAAAAAGCTGTTGTACGGCTGCAAGTCACTAAATCAAATATGGAGAAAGCCTACAATCAAAAGGTGCGCGTTCGAACCTTCAAAGAGGGGGACTTAGTGTTGAAAAAAGTAGAGGTGTCCAAGCATGTAGGAAAATTGCAACAAAATTGGGATGGACCATACATCATTGTCGGTGTAGGAAAGAAATGTTCAAATAAAATTGCACATTTGGACGGAACACCCCTACCAAGGACTTGGAATGCGGTCAACCTGAGGAGATATTATGGAAAATAAATCCCAGCAGCTATCCTTACTATTTTAAATTTTGTTTATTTTAACCTTTTCATGCAATTTATTGTAATAAAAGCTTCGGCTTCTGATTTTCTTTCCGAAATATAATAAATACGAGTTATCAGTCGAAGTCAGAGATTCAAAAGGTTAAAACCAAAAATTTGGTAAAAAACCTAAGTTCTAAAGAGTTGAGTAAAATCGATTCGCTCGATAAACGCTCCTCGATCTCCATACCGATGACGACTAAATAGGTTAAAACCAAAAATTTGGTAAAAAACCTAAGTCCTAAAGAGTTGAGTAAAATCGATTCGCTCGATAAACGCTCCTCAATCTCCATACCGATGACGACTAAATAGGTTAAAACCAAAAATTTGGTAAAAAAACCTAAGTCCTAAAGAGTTGAGTAAAATCGATTCGCTCGATAAACGCTCGTCGATCTCCATACCGATGACGACTAAATAGGTTAAAACCAAAAATTTGGTAAAAAACCTAAATCCTAGAGAGTTGAGTAAAATCGATTCGCTCGATAAACGCTCCTCGATCTCCATACCGATGACGACTAAATAGGTTAAAACCAAAAACATTGGTAAAAAACCTAAGTCCTAAAGAGTTGAGTAAAATCGATTCGCTCGATAAACGCTCATCGATCTCCATAACGACGATTAAAACAGGTTAAAGCCAAACATTGGTAAAAAAACCTAAGTCCTAAAGAGTTGAGTAAAATCGATTCGCTCGATAGACGCTCCTCGATCTCAATAACGACGAATATAACAGGTTAAAGCCAAACATTGGTAAAAAACCTAAAGAGTCGAGTAAAATCGATTCGCTCAATAAATGCTCCTTGAATCTCCATATCGACAATTAAAACCAAACGTTGATAAACGACCTAAGTACAGATTGAACCAGATCAAAATCAAGAAGTATTGAAAATGAGAAATATTGAAGAAAATGAAGTTTTATACATCTGAATACAGAATATCTCCTGATCTACATATGAAGTTTTATTCATCGGAATACAAGAGCATCCTTCGATTTATATATCTTTACAAATACAAAAGAAAATCCTATCCAATAGATCGGAATCTTTCACGACAATGTCCATGGAAACATCGATTTTCACCCAGCTACCTCCATGTTTCCCTCCATCCATCTGAGAAGCATGCTGCTCACGATGATCGACTTCTTTAGTTCGGTGGCCAGGCTCTGAAGATTAGTCCTCCCTTTAGTCTGAAATAACCATTGCAAGCCGAATACCTTGCAGCGGTCATTAGACCAAAAACGAGCTTCTGCTTGAAGGATGGGGTTGAATTTTACTATAAAGCAGGATCTCTCGAGGATCGTCGCAAAAGTAAAAATTTACCAGCACACCCCGACAGTCAATCACTCCGGAAGTAACATCCGAGAATAGGGATGACTGGTAAATATGAACCCTCCATGTGCAAACAAAGAACCATGGACCCCAAGCTATTGAAGACCAATGCAGAGGTCACATAGGACCCGTCAGTACAAGGTAAGGCATCAATGGGACCTGTCAGTACAAGGCAAACGATGCTTGAGTTATTATAAGGTAAAGGATCACGATAATGTGACTTTTTGAAAATTATGGGATCACTGGGCAAGATGAAGCCTAAAGAAATTGACATCTCCATTTCGTACGGTATGGATAGATATGGGGAGAAGCTGAATGTCTATTTATAGGGAAATTTTAAGTTAATCCTACGGTTGGATAAAAATCTGATCAAAGGACGAGATTGCGACTTTTGACTTCCCGAATTTAATGCAAGTAAGTTGGAACGGGGCTAGGATTGTCGATAAAGCTGCTCGATGAGAATGAAGTACGAAGGTCGAAATGACCAGAATGGATACTCCATATACGTTCCGGTGGAATCATTGAGAGACAACTTGGAACTTTACGAAGAATGCCCAACCGACGAACATAATCCTTAAGAAAAGGAGATTTACAAATATTACTTATGCCAAGCGTAAATGATCTATAAGCGGGAAGATAAAAAAGTTGATCGTTTTGACAACAAATAAGAGCCTGACGACATAAAATCCAGCTTTCATCTCAGAGTCCAGGAAATCTGACAGAATAATAATAGAGACAGTCATCCTTGCTAGAGCATGCGGACTTGTCACTGCCTCACATTCCAAAGAATTGCTTAAGGAGGTCTGAACAGGCTAGATCTACTTAATGGTTCTACGTTTTCCAATTCCTCCCATACAAAAAAAATTGACATGTTGGTACACTGGTTGTTTTATTTGGGGGTACTGAAGCTCGCAATCAGTAGATAAAAACATGGGAAGGCAACAAACAAGCTTTTCTAAGGGATTTAACTCTAAAAGAAATACCTCAAAAAGAAGTTGCGAGGAAAACCTTATATAGAACTTCATAACAAACAAAAACTATATCTGGCAACGATGACTGATCGATCGTTGACATGCGTAATAAGCTTACAGTTCTTTAAAAGCTGAATAACAAGAAAGAAGTATAGAGAAATATTCTTTCTCAAACAATCAACAATTTCTGATGTCTAAAGGAATTGACTAAGGATTGGGCATAGTCAATCAATGAACTTATTTACTTGCTCAGTTACTTACATACTGAAAATACTCGCGGCTGGTCGGCAGCCATAAACAACACTCTCAGCCAAAAGCTGATCGCCCTCAAGAAAATATCAAATAAGTTCCTATCAATTTCTAAATTTAAATCACTTGCTTACTGAAGAAGTTTGTATTTGATAATATTATTGAGTTAAAGATGTATTAAATCTAAACTCATCTACTTGCTAAGATAATCAAGGCGGTTTACTGAACAAAAAGTGAATCAGTCATTAAAATCTTTACAACAAAATATCTTGGCAAATAACCACATTTTGGTTACAACCAATATTCTAATAAATATATATATATATATATATATATATATATATATATAATAAAGAAGCAGGTCATCAAGACTGATTGTCATCGCCAGGTCGACCTGAAGAAGCACCCTTCCGAGGAGTAGCACTGTCAAGAAATGCCATCAACTCCTCCCGACGCTTCTGATAACCGGCATCATAGCCTTGATCGTATGCATGCCTACGAGACTCCTCTAAATGGGCGTTCAACTGGGTCAGATCATCCCTCTCCTTCTCAACGGCTAACTTTTCTTCACGTAATTTCTGAAGGTCATCATTAAGTAGCCTAATCTGGAGAGCCTGCCCCTCGACCTTTGCGATCTCCGAGTCCAAGCGAAGCTTCAGGTTCTCTTTCTTGAACCATAATTCATCACCTTGAACACCCAGTTGAAGAGCATAATATTTTCCCTGAAAAAAGAGAAAACCCGTATGTAACAAAGTAATCCAAGGTAATACAAGAATAAACTCAGAAAGATAGATACTTGCTCAAATAGTTTGAAAAGGGACTGAACGAGGCGAACATTGGAAGTACCCTCATGCTTTTTCAACTCACCGGGCAAAATGGTACTGAGACCTAAATCCCAAGACAAAGCATCAGGATCACAAGAATCAGCCAGATGACTGTTAAGAGGAATCTTATCAGGACGAGGAATTTCGGACTCCGTTATATCCCTAACTTGTTCAAGGATACAACGATCGTCCAACATACGCAGGGATTCCCTCTCGTTGGGACTTACAGAAGTTTCTTTCCCCGAATAAGAGATAACGGTACGACGACCGGACCTTGGTCCAGCCCGACCTCCGGAAGAACCACCGGTTTCGAAAGAAGTAGCCATGACAGTAGTATCATTAAGTAAAAAGTCAGGAAAACCCTGAGTTGCAGACTATAACAAAGATGGATTCAAGAAAGGACCGCCTCCACTAGTAACTAATTCAGTAGTAATAGAGGAAGGATTTGGGTTGTCAAGAGTATACTCTGGTAAACTGTGCTCGGAGGAAGGGACAGTAGTAGAAGCAGGAATGGTCAAGAAATGCTCCATATTGGATAGGTCTCCAAAATCAACCCGACCAAGGGATGATCTCCTTTCGAACTCAGTTGAGACAATATGGGTTTGTTGAGGGTGCTCCGAGCTAATATTCGGATCGGATGAAAGCTCGGAATGGACGACAGGAGTCTGAGTCCCCGACCTTTTAATGTTTTGGAATCGATAAAGATCCGCCGAGGGCCCCTCGTTGCGTGGTCTCTTAGGTTTAGGGTTTCTGATATTATCACGTGAAGAACGCTTTGAAGTATTACCGAAGAGATTACTCATACTCGGAAATTAGAAAATAATTTTAACTATCGAAGAAGCTTATCGACCTCCCTTGAGAGAATATTCTATCAGAATTGAGCAGTGCGGTAAATAGCGAGTAAACTTTTTACCGTATGTATTTATACTGAAAAGAAAAGACGCGTCAGACCCTAAGGACGGGCGTGAAACCGAAAGCATGCCAATGGATGACCGCACGAATTCGAAAAGACATAAACATAATGATTACGCCTGAATTAAAGATTTATGTCTAAATTATCATAATTAATGGAGAAGCTGAAACATCACGCATGAAGAATACCTATCGTCTTATTCAAAAGTAAAGTAATATTACAAGTTAAGCAATAATAATCAAAAACTCATTTTTCGCCACTATCAAAAGTCCTTTGGTCGCTCCCTAGCACGACCTGATCGCCAGCCGGAACATCCGGATCGCCAGTCGTTCCTCCTTTATCATCGGCATTATTCAAAACTTCAGGATTCTCCTTCTCACTCTCTTGATCAACAAAATTATTGTCAACTTCAGGATTGATGTCTGAAGAAGGAATTGACAGAGGTTCTCCAAACTCCTTGACCAGATGTGCCAATGGGAAATGTTGGTATTTAACACTAGGCAGATCGGATGAAGAATACTCCTCGCCATAACGATTGAGGCTAACAATCGTGGCCCTGAAATACTCTCTCCGACGATCTTCGATCAACCCCATAGCGACCATCTGATGGATCGCCTTCTTAAAAGTGCTTTCAAGGAACGAACCAACTTTCTAATGCACTAAAGCGGTATGAACCGGAGAACTAAGGAAATCGCGGATCACCTTCTCGTCAGAATTCCTACCATATCGATCAGTGAGTCCACTGAGAGGAAGATCCTTTTCATACTCGTCCAAGGAAGTACGAATACTAGCGACCTGCGACTCCAGCTCACTGATCCGAGTGGTGCTTTGAACTTGACAATCTTCCAGTTCCTTGCTCAACCGATTGACCTGTTCTTCAGCGCGAGAAGTCTCTAGAATATTATTCAAAACTCCAGGATCATCTGTTCCCATAGCTTGAGGATCAGTGGTCGAGGGTGGAAGACAAGAAGACGCAGATGGACCGGCCTCTGAAGAAGATGCTTTCTAAAGCAATGCCTTATTCCTTTCCTCAAGGAATTCACATTGTTGCCTCCAAAGAGCAGCTTCATAAGCATATGACGTCAGACAAGTATTAGTCTGGAAAATCAAAAAGAAGAAAGTCAGTGAGTTAAAAAACCATTAGGAAATCTAGCAAAGAGGCATCTGAAACAATAAAAACCTTCTCGACATAAAGGAAAGCTTTCTGTAATTTCTCCAAAGGATCCTTGTGCAGCAACTTATTAATATCGCGTGTAAAGACACCGGAGAGGAGGATACGAGTAGCTTTATCGACTGCATTCTCACTCTTATCATGAATCAAAGAATCATTTTCGGAATAGCCGGCCGCTCTCTTTCCCTCTAAATGATCTTCGATCATCTCGACGACGGTAGGTTTCGGATGCTGTTCGCCGAGCAATGAAAGGTCTTCGCTAGAACGACCGTAATATTGTTTTCTCCTCTTAACTAGTCTGTCCATAGGATAGGGCATCGACCAACTACGACATCCACGGATACCAAGGGAAGTTCTGAGCTGGAAAGGAGGATAACCTTGTCCGGTCCCTTAGCGATCTGGAGTGTGTGCAGATGAAGGTGGTTGAGGAGTTTCTTCAGAAGAATCAGGGGAATCCTCTCTATAATCCTCAGATTCATGGCCCAAATCCAGTTTCTTCTTTTTAGACAATCTCTACTCAATCGGATGGTTCTCTATCGTTTTAGTAGATTTAGACAAAACAATTTTTCCTTTTGAAGAATGCCGAGAGTTCTCTACCATGGAAACTGAAGAAAATGAACTCCAGTAAAAAAAAAGTTATTCAAAGAAAATATAAAAGTAAATGCAGCAAAGAGATATAATACTTACTAAGCGATTGTGAGGAAGACGAGATAGGAAAGGTGTGAGGACTCAGGCCCGCTTTACGGAGAAAAACCTCACCAATAAGAAGGGCACATTGGTACTTGTCAGCATGCATCTCCACTATCTCGTCAACCAATTGTGGATCGTCAGGAATAAAGTGGCCTGTAACAGAGCGACCACCTGAAACCCTTTTGGAGTCGTGGTCCCACAAAAATGGCTTCGTGGAACCATCTGCTGAGACAAGATAAGAGGGAGGACGTACGAAGAAAAAATGAGATTTCCAGGCAGGATTGCTTGAAATAGGAGAATCAAAGATAGAACGACTAGACTTTTGACTAGCGAAGAAATAACCATGATTGGAAGAACTAGAAATATTAAAACGAAACAACTGGGTAAAATTACGAAAAGAAGGTTGGAATCCTTTTGCGATCATCAGGACAGAAAAGCAAACGACAAAGGCTATGGAATTGGGAACCAGTTGTGTCAGAGAGACGCTGAATATCCTTAAAATATCGAGGAATAAGGCCGACAAAGGAAGACGAAGACCATGATTGAAGTGGGCATTGTAAAAGGCCCGACAACCTTCCGGCAGAGAGGTGACCCTGTCGGAAGGAGATGGAAGAATAATCTCAGAGCCCTCCGGGAAATATTTTGCATAATTACCCAACACCTCGTGAAAATTCTCATCGGTATACGTGCAGGAAAGGTTCTCGATCGGATCAAAAATTTAGGGGGCAACGCCCTTGCCTTTCTTGGCCTTGGCCGCAACCTCAGCATCAGATATGATCCGAACTTTAAAGGTGTCTTTGTCTGGAATAATCATCTCAGATGTTCCAGTTTGAACTGGTGGAGGGCTAGGAGAAGCCCCCATCTCGATAACAGCAGTGACTTGTTCCGCAGAAGAAGAGGAGGGGTTCTTTGAAAGAGAAGCGATGTTATTTAGATCCTCGGAAATAATGCTCGAAAGCTACAATATATTGAAGAAATTATCGAATAGGAAAAATTGCTACAAGAACATTGGAGGAAGAAAGTAAAAAATGATTGGAACAACGATCACCTATTTGTATAGAATGACGAAAAGACGTTTCAAACCTCTTGCGACTAATCATATTCCCGCCAATCGACAAAGAGAGGTCGCCTCCTAAAAAAAGAAGCAACATTGCAGATCGTAAAACGACTATCTATGATGTGTAGCACTCTTTTCCTTACTTAGGATTTTTTCCCACAGGGTTTTCTCCATGTAAGGTTTTTAACGAGGCACAATTCATAGAATGAACAGTCGTAATAGGCCATCTACTTCTGCGAGCCTCTATTGCATAAATGCTCGAAGAAGTGAGGGAGTACTGATGGGGGCTATTTCACACCCTTATTAACAGTCGGAACGACTAGACGATATTTGATCGACTCGATCAGGAAAACTGTTTCGCTAGCGAGCCACGCTATCCGACCAGGGATATCAATCCGTTATGGTCAAGCCTGAAGTCCGAATCCCTGAAGGACTATTATATCGTGTCCTGTTAGGACTAGGTTTCCTTGTATAGCTAGGGTTGATAACATATAAATACCTAGTTAAACATTGTATTAGGACGACAATTCAGAACTTACGCCTCCATACTTGGGCAATCTGATAATAAATTTATAGAAAAGCTTTTGCTATACTATATTCAATACTCATCATCTTGTGTTCTTATTTGCTCTTTACATACTGTTCTTTCTTGAGATTGATCCATCCGGAATAAAATAACTAGGCCCCAAATACATATAATATAAACCTCGTGACCCTCTAATATTGATTTAATCAAACCCTACGAAAAACGGTTAAATCAAGAAGATGTTTTAAGTGTTTTTCACAAGTATACTTAGTAGTTTGAAAAAACTTTATCCCCAGTTCTGTAAAAACTCCTTTAAGTCCTTTTCAAACAGTTTTATGAAGTGTTTTATGCAGTCTGAAAATATATGCAAGCAAAATGCAATGTAAAACACAAAGATTTTTATAGTGGTTATATGGATGTAAATACCCTTTAGTCCACCCTTCCAAGTTACAAAGATCTTGGGTTATACTAAGAACACTCAGTAATTAGTACACTCCACTTACGCCAAAACAACAAATGAATCTGGCCGTAAGCTCGCAACAGGAAATCACAAAGAAGTCCTATTCTACAGAGACTTATCACTCACAAAGACGGATAAGTACTCCTCACAACACTCTAACAGATTTCACTCAGAAAAATGTATCTTTCTCTGATCTTCAGCTTCAGCTTGAGTCAACAAATGACAAGGCTGATGAGTGAGCTGTTCTTAAGCTTTTGAGACTTAGAAAATATTGTGCTTCGAATTCAATCTCTCAGTTGTTGTGTGTTGTAGCTTCTTTTCTCTTCGTCTCTTCAGCTATTTATACTCACTCATTTGAATTATGTTCGTTGAAGAAAGACACAATTCAAATTTCTCGATTTGTGGTCCTTAATTTCCGCGAACGGCTCTCTGCACAGTGACAGTACTGCAGACTGTACTTTCTGTCAGGCAGCATTACATGCACCGAGCTGATACGAGGTATTTCTTTAATCATTTGCCATTAATAGGCTCGAACTTTAGCATTTATTACTCTAGTGGCATTTATTACCGTTGGGACGACTTCTTGATCCTTTCCACTTAGCTAATGAGAGTACAAGTCTGATGATGAACAGAACTGATCTCAAACTTGAACAAATCTGATTTGAGTCGGCTGATTTACACCAGCCTGATTTCTTCTCTTCAGCAAATCAGTAGTCTTCTGGACCTTGAATATTTGACCCTTCTGATTTGTCTTCATACTTGGTCAAAATTCTTCTAAGGGATTTAAACTAAGTTTTCCTTACTTAGATGATTTTGATGAGTTTTGGAAATCATCAAAACCTCCCTTAATTTCTCTAACTTCAGTGCACTCTTATCTTCATCTTTATCCAACATGTATTATTGTTTTTAATTTTTTGGATTTTATGCTAATTAACCTTTTTATTCATGATACAATTAGTTTTATTTGGATGAATTTTTCTTGCCATTCGAAGGTCCATTTAAATGATACAAATATTACTTTATTAGCTTTTGTGTGTTGTGAAATTATAGAATTTGGGGCTTTTAAGTAGAAAATTCTATTGTTATGGAATTGAGTCGAAATAAAGATTTGAAAGCTATAACCTTTCCAGGAACAAATCCAGTAGCTCAGTTAGCTTATTGTGTTGGCATTGTATAGATGTATTTTTGGGCTTATTATCCACACTTGTCTTTGCTTGCTAATTATTTAACCATTGTATGCAATTAAATGCTATAAACTAATACTAATAAAATTTTAATTAACAACTGTATATGTTGGATTTAAAAGAAATAAAACCAAACATATTTCATCAGGGAGAGACAAAACATGCTTCATTTGGTGTGTGTGTGTATATATATATATATATATATATATATATATATATATATATATATATATATATATATATATATATATATATATATATATATATATATATATATATATATATATATCAAACTTTATTTAAAATGGATATACAAATTGCCATTAGAAATAATCAAACTTTATTACTTTATTTGTTCCGAAATTTTTCATGATTTTATTATCAATTTTGTAGTAAAAGTTATAAATGTTACATAAATGCGTTAAAATGCTGCTATACATAAAATGCAATGAATTAACTAATTTATTAAATTGTACAAAAATGTAGAAGCTAGATGAATATTCAGATTCAACGTAGTTGGATGTACAATCGAAAGATTGCAAATGACTTCAACCCAGAGTGGTTATATGGGTTTAACCAATTCCTTGACTATGCAAGATCGCAACCCAAATATATAGGAAATGGAGTACTTCGGTGTCCTTGTCGGAAATGAGAAAATATGCAATACGCGTCTTCTGCACAAATCCAGGTACATTTATTTAAATATGGGTTTGTGGTTGATTATTGGTATTGGGTAAGTCATGGAGAGGTTGAGCCAACGACACAACCAAATATTAATGTTGGACCTTCGGGTAGTGATCAATATATCCATGACGTGGAGGATAACATATATGAAGATATTGTATATGATGCCATGAGAAGTGGTGCATTCAATTGCAACATTGGGGATACTGTCTATTCAAATAGCCCTCCAAATGAAGAAGCTCAAGAATTCTACAAAGTGTTAGAAAGTGCTCAACGACCTGTGTTCGAAGGTTGTAACACTCAATCGGAGTTGTCATTGGCTCTTCAGCTAATGTTATTAAAATCCGACTACAACATGGCACAAGGGTGTTTTGATCGAAATTGTTCGATAATGAAGTCATTATTGCCTTAAGAGAATTTAGCTCCTAATAATTTCTACAAAGCAAAGAAGTTGGTGGCAAAGCTTGGATTAACATCCCGAAAAATCGATTGTTGTAAAAATAGGTGTATGATATATTACAAGGAAGATGTTCACCTGACTGAATGCAAATTTTGTCACTTTGAACATTTCAAGAGTACTAGGTCGGGTCGCGACAAGAGAAGTAGAAAACCAATTCCTCACAAAAGAATGCACTACTTACCCTTAATTCCTAGACTTAAACGATTATTTGCCTCTCCGCAATCAGCTTCCCACATGAGGTGGCACTCAGAAAATAGAAGAGTGGAAGGAGTTTTGATTCATCCATCTGACGGGCTAGCTTGGAAGAATTTTGACAATACTCATCCGGAGTTTGCTAAAGAACCAAGAAATGTTAGACTCGGGTAATAATTACGCCCAACCATATTCTTGTTGGCCAGTTATTGTGACACCTTATAACTTACCTCCTGAAATGTGTATGACTCGGCCATATATGTTTCTAACTTGCCTAATTCCCGGACCACATAATCCTAAGGCCATAATTGATGTGTACCTGAGGCCTTTGATCGATGAATTGAATGAACTATGGGGAGTAGGAGTTGAAACATACGATATATCGATGAAACAAAACTTCAAGTTAAGAGTTGCGCTTATGTGGACTATGAATGACTTTCTTGCTTATGGTATGCTATCAGGTTGGAGCACTTCAGGCAAATTAGCATGTACTATATGTATGGAAAACACAGAAGCCTTCAGTCTCAAGCATGGTGGAAAGGTGTCGTGGTTTGATTGTCATCGTCGGCATTTGCCAGAGAATCACCCATTTAGGAGAAGTCAAATTTTTTTCAAATAAGTTAAGGTTGAAAGGTCACTTCCACTTTTAAGATTCACTGGATATGAAGAGTGGGAAAGAGTGCGGGATCTTCCGAAAATAGCCAACTTGCCACCAAAGCATGCTAACTCACCAGGCTATGGAAAAACACATCACTGGACCAAACAAAGTATATTTTGGGAGTTGCCTTATTGGAAAGATAATCTAGTTCGTCACAATCTTGATGTTATGCACATTGAGAAGAATGTTTTTGACAATGTGCTTAACACGGTCGGGGACGTTAATGGTAAGATAAAGGACAACGACAAAGCGAGAAAGGATTTGGAGGAATACTTTAGTAGATCGAAATTACATCTCTTTGAGGGAGATGATGGAAATATGTACAAACTGAAAGCTTGTTTTACTTTATCTAAGGGTGAAATACAAGATTTTTGCAAGTGGGTCGAGGATTTAAGAATGCCTGATGGTTATGCTTCAAATTTGGTAGATGCGTTGATGACACTAATTTAAAGTTGCATGGTTTGAAGAGTCATGATTGTCACGTGTTAATGCAACGATTGATGTCAAGTGGATTCAGTATGCTCCCAGAACATGTGTGGAAGCCATTAACAGAACTTGGTCTGTTCTTTAGGGAATTGTGTTCAATTGAATTACGTATGGAGAAGTTTCAACAAATGGAGAAAGATATTCCTCTCATTATCTGCAAGTTCGAGTGAATTTTTCCATGTGGATTCTTTGATTCTATGGAGCACCTTGCCAATTCATTTACCATATGAAGCCATCATGTGCGGCCCCGTTCAATATAGATGGATGTATCCTTTTGAGATGTACTAATTAAATATTCAATGTAATAATTATTTGTTGAAAATATAATTATCACCTGTGAAGAATAAAATAATTATGATGCCTTTCAAATAGGTTTTTACACGAACTAAAGGGAATGGTTAAGAACAAGGCAAGAATTGAGGGTTCGATTTGCAAAGGATACATAATCCAAGATGTTGGTCCCAAGTGGTCAGATGAGGTCTAGAGGGGGGGGGGTGAATAGACCTCTGAAATTTTTTTTTTTTACTTAAAACTTTTCTATCGTCTGTCAGCAGACTAAGCTTATGAAGAACAGTACGCTGACTATGCTGATCGTGAACAAATCTTGAACAGCAAAGTAACCACTTATCTTACAGCAACTTAGCTGATTTCAGCAAAATCAGTTTTTCAAGAGTTTACTTGCAGCGGATAATTAGAAAGTGTTTTTCACAAGTAGACTAAGTCTTTCAAAAGATTTTATCCCCAGTTTAAAACTCCTTTAAAATCTTTTTAATAATTCAAAGTGTAAACTTATGCAATTTCAAAATATGCAAGAAAACTTAAATGCAAAATCAACACAAAGAATTTTTATAGTGGTTATATGGATAAAAATCCTTTAGTCCACTCTTCCAGATCACTTAGATTCTGGGTTATACTATAAACACAAAGTTTACAATATTTCTCCACTTATACCTAAACAACTAATGAAAAGGCTATAAGCTCGCAACAGGAAATCACTCAGAAAACCTATCCTCTGAAGTTAAATCACTCACAAAGACGGATTTAAACTTCGCACAACACTCAGCTAACACAAATTCACTAAGAAGATGTTTTCTGTTAGCTTCAACTAGGCTTCTGTCAACAAATGACTTTCACCAGACGAGTGAGCTGTTCGAGCTTCTTGAGACTTAGAAAAATTTCGGCTTCAATTGCAAAATCTCAGAATGTTGTTGTATGTCTCTCTCTTCGAAATCAGCTCTATTTATACTTGGAATTGAAAATATGACCGTTGAAGCAAATCACAATTCAAATCCATAGCCTTAGCCCAAATTCAGAACGGCTCCCTGCTGCAGTACCTTTTCTGTTGTACTTTCCTGTAGCTGCATTAAATGCACTCTGCTGATCTGAGAGTTTTCTTCAATCATTTGCCATTACTACCCTTCTCTTACAGCATTTATTACACCAGGTGCATTTATTACCGTTGAACTCTCTCGTGATCTCTTCTACTCTGCTGATCGAAGCAACTCTGCTGATAGATACTCTGCTGATCAAACTCTGAACTAATCTGATTTGAGTCAGCTGATGGTCTACCCTTCTGATTGTTGTTTCAGCATGAGATCAGTAGTCTTCTGGGCTTTGAACTTTGAACTCTTCTGATGTCTTCTTCACTTGTTCAAAATTCTTCTAAGGGAACTAAGCTTTCCATACTTAGCTGATTTTGACGTTTTGGAAATCATCAAAACCTTCCCTTATCTTCTTATCTTCTTTGCACTTCATCTTCATCTTTATCCAACAATTTCCCCTTTTTGATGATGACAAAACTTCAGCTAAGTACCTGTACCTAAACTAAAGTTTTGATCCTCAAAAATTTCTGAGATAGAAATAGTCTGTTGGAATCAAACTTGAACTTTTATAGATTTGAAAAGATTACATATTACAAGTTTGCTTAGATGAGATATGCAAAAAAAAAAAAAATTACAAGGATTTTCAAGCAAAGGTAACCTGGACTAATCTAGTCTTCTGTCTTGTCTTCTTGCTTGTCCTTTTATTTCTCATCTTCATCAGATTTGGAAGTCTCAGCTTCTAAATCCTTGAAGAACTTTTGTTTCAACAGCTCCAACTTCTTTTGCTTGACATCAGGATTGAGTTGTTCTTCAGCTGAGTCCTTAGCAGCAGCTATCTCTTTATCAGACTTAGCTTTTGCTTCAGCTTCAGTTTCATCAGCTTCCTTTTCTTCTTCTGCAATAGGCTGATCTACTGGTCTGCTAGTGCCTTCATTATCAGCATTCTCATTTTCAGCAGCAGATTCCTCCAGTACTTCAGTTCCTTCTAACTCAGTAGTCTTTTCAAGAGATTTGTCTTCTGTCTTGTCTTCTTCTTCACCAAGTATCCTATCTTCCCCCTTTTTGTCATCATCAGCAGGGTTGATTGGATATTGTGGTAAGACTGGTGTGATTTGAAGTGAATCACAGAGAAGCTTGATGTTTTCTTCCATAGCATCCAGTTAAGCTTGTTGTCTAAGTTGATTGGCCTCAAATGCTTCCATTTTGTTTAGAACAACTTCTCCTTGGTCACCTAGCTGAATTTGAGTTCCAATATCCAATCAGCAGATGCCTTGAAGTCTTTCATCAGATTTTGCAAAGTATCATCCTCAGCTTGAATGGCCATTTCAACTGTTTCTTCAATCTGTCTCCAACCAGCAGCTGTGCTCTGAGTCCTTGCTCTAATTATATCCATATCTTGACAGATGGACTTAACATTCTGAGCAGTATCTTCTATCAGAGAAGTGGGAACAGCAGCAGCTTTCTGGGTTGGTTGACTTACAGCAACCAACAGATTTGCAGTTACCTTTTCTTCTAACTACTTCATTGATTTTGAAATCATCTGCTGAATTGAATCCAACAGAGAAGACTGTAAGTCTTGAGAAGTAGAGGCAACTTCAGATGGAATTTGAGGTAAGGCAAGAGGTTCTGTTTCAGTGATCTGATCTGCTAAACCAGGAGTGGTCTCCTTTACTTTGGTCTCATCAGCTTGACTGGGAGTGCTTTCCTTCTCCTCAGTCTGATCAGTAGCCTTCTCTTCCTCATTTTCCTCTTTATCTTTGATCTGATCAGCAGGGTTAGAAATGTCTTATGTTTCTTTGGTTTTATCAGCTTGGTCAGAAGAGTCTTCTTTCTCTTTATTCTGATCAGCAGGAGGTGCTTTGATCTTCTTAACTTCTGTAACAATGTATACTTTTCCAGCTTCATCCAAAGCAGTCCTGTGAGTGATCCATGTTAAGTCATTAATGGGAACAAATGGAGATACAGGATCCTCAGGTAATTCTTCATATGGCCTAATAGCAAGTCCAAATACAATTTGCTTCAGACTAGGAAGGGGAATCATGGAGCTTGGTTGTCCCTTCATCTTTCTAGTCTTCTTGGCCCATGTTTCCATAGTTTGGGAAACTGCCAACCTTATTGACCGTTCCTTTAGGTCTTCATCATCAGCATACTCTTCAGGAACTGAGTCATATATCTTCTTTGCCTCAGCTTTCACAATATGACGGATTCTCAATCTCAATTTGTCCAAAAAGAATTCTGAGTCTAATGCTTGGATCAGTGAACCTGTCTCAAGCCACTTCAGCACCCAGGCTTCTTCATTAGAGAAAGCTTTCCAACTTGCAATCTGATCTTTACTCTTTGTCAGACGATAGTCCCTCCATTTGTTGTAACGGACTTTCTCCTTATTGAACATCGTCAGACGAGTGATCTTTGCATTTTCAGCATCCAACCTAGCAATGAACTCATCAAATGCTCCAGGATTATCTCTGACAATCTCCAATGCCAGTTTCACCTCTTCTCTTCTTTTAGGTTGTATTGCTGGAGTAAGCATGACTGGTTTAGGCTTTGTGGGATCTCTCTGTTCACCAATTACAATGCCACCAGTATTCTTTGGACCATGTGAGTCCTTAGTGCTTGCTTCAATAGCAGCAGCCAACTCTGCTGCTTCAACAGCATCCCTTTGTTCTTGAGTCATTTTGTTGGCTTCTTCTTCCAGCCTTTTGAGCTCAAGGCTTTTCAGACGATCCTCCTCAGCTTTTTCTGCAGCTTTCTTTAATCTTTCAGCCTCATCTTGTCTCTTCTTTTCAGCAGCAGAAACATAAGGAATCACAGTTTTACCAGTCCTCAGCTTCGTTGCTTCTGGACTTTCTACAACTTGAATAGGAGTGGCAGCAACATGAGTGGGGTGCAAGAGAAGAGCTTCTCCCTCACTTGTTGTGCTAGTCTGCTGTTCTACTCTTTCCTCAGCAGACACTCCAACAGTTGAGTCTCCAGCAGACTCAGCAGCAGGTTCTTCAATGATAATCGGTCTCTCTGCTGATGCTGGTGTCTCCCTCACTGTTTCAGTTGATTCTTCAGAGAATGTGACTTTTCTCTTTGCCTTAGACTTGGAAATTTTTCTTGAAGGTTTAGATTGAGGAGGTCCTTTTGCAGCACTCCTTGTCCTCATTCTCTTTGCAGGTTGAATAGGAACAGTTTCTTCAGATTCTGTCCTTTCTGGAGATGATCCAGTCTCCATCTGCTCAATTTCTTCAGTGAAGTCATCAATTACCTTTTCAGGAATGACAACCTCAGGCTGAGCTGATCTAGCTTCAACAGTAGTGCTTACTGTTTGATCAGCAGACCTACTGGTATGACCAGCCTTCTTGCTCTTCTTGGTAGGTGCCTTAGCAGCTTTTGCAAGGGCCTTTCTCTTAGAAGTGCCCACACTTCTAACAGGCTCATATAGCTTGAATTCTTTCCCGCCATGGATAGTCTTTCCACTTCCCAAAGGACATCCTAGGCTTAAGAACAGATGACTTAGCAGAATACCATACTTGACCTTCTTATCACACAGTAGATCAAATACGTGAGCAGCCCAGTTGATTTTCAAACCATAGAAGATGCAAATCATGGTGTAATACCTCCTTCTAGGTAAACCATCTAAAGAACTTGTACTGCAGTCCAGTACCTTCGCAATAATGTCAGCGAACCTTTGGTACTCATCTTTCAATTGAGTCTTCATCAGGGTTCCTGTCATCTTTTCTCCCTCCTTAGCACAAATCAACTAGAATTCCTCCTCTCTTTCAGACCCTAGGTCTGTCACATCTCCTCCTTCGTTTATTAGCCCATAAATTTCACTCAAAACAGCAGCCGAAACACAAACCTTCTTGCCCAAAACTGTGGCAGTCATAGTAGTTCTTTCAGTGTTGATCTTTTTGGTTCTGTAGAAGTCATCAACATCTTCAAGATACACATGCTCCTCATGTGCTTCCAGAATTGGTAATAGAGATGCTTTCTTGATCTTTGTCATGATTTCTCTCATCAGATCAGTACCAGTTGCTAAGAATTTGTCGTAACTAAGATATCTTCCTTCAATGACATCCATTTCGAGATTAAGTGATGAAAATCTGTAGAAAACAGAGAGCTAGGAAACAGGTAGCTTGGAGAGTTAGAGAATTTTGAGAATTTTGTGTGCGTAAGACGACTGATTTATTCAGATCGGATTTTATACGTTTTCTTATGTTTTGGTTATCGTGATTAATGTGAACCGTAAGATTGATCTGACAGTTTTAAATCGTGCGGGTGAGAATTGCGGATTTCAAATTTATTATTTTAATGTCAGATGGGCGGGAAACTCAATCGGCACTTATCTGTTACTTATAAAAGCGTGTTTCAAAAGATGCGATTTATAATCATGCTTATATAATGTATCAGATGAGTAGAGTTTAACTTATCTGACAGACGAGTGATCTGTTATCTGATATTACTAGAGAAAGCCAATAGCTAGTAATCTTCCTCTGTTGTTTGTCAATCCAGCAAGATAATTTGATCTTCAATCTTCAAGAATTAAGAACAGATCTTCTGATAACATAACTTCAACTAACTGTCATTAACGAATTTCATCTTTAGAACAGAAGTACCGCTAGTCTTACACGTTCCCCCTGTCTTTAAGAATTCATAAGTTAACTAGTCTGTTGAGAGTTAATCCTTGAATGAAATAACGGATGACTGTGCTGATGAACTTCAGTCTTCTGATAAGTCCCCCCCTCAGCTCATGCATCCAAATTTAGTAGTCCTAGTTCAGCTCTTAGAGTTGAAAACCTTACTTCACTTAAAGGTTTCGTGAAAATATCAGCAATCTGACTGTCTGTATGAACATACTCAATCATAACATTGCGTTTTTCCACATGATCTCTAATGAAGTGATGCTTGATCTCAATATGTTTAGTCCTTGAATGACTTGTAGTGTTCTGAGTAAGTGAGATTGCATTTGTATTGTCACAGTAGATTGGAATTCCACTGATTTTGATGTTGTAGTCTTCTAGTTGATGTTTCAACCAAAGTATCTGTGCACAGCAAGCTCCAGCAGCTATATACTCAGCTTCAGCAGTAGATATGGATACTGAAGTTTGTTTCTTACTCATCCATGAGATCAGACGACTACCCAAAAATTGACAAGCACCTGTTGTGCTTTTTCTATCAATTTTGCAGCCAGCAAGGTCTGAATCTGAATATCCAATAAGCTCAAATTCAGATTCTCTAGGATACCACAATCCCAATTCTTGAGTGCCCTTAATATATTTTAGTATTCTCTTGGCAGCTAAGAGATGAGATTCCATGGGATTTGATTGAAATCTTGCACAAACCCCAACTGAGTACATGATATCAGGTCTGCTAGCTGTTAGATACAACAGTGACCCAATAATGCCTCTGTATTTGGTTATGTCCACTGATTTTCCATCTTCATCTTTATCCAAACGAAGACTAGTAGACATAGGAACAGTAGCAGTGGAGCTAGTTTCCATACCAAATTTCTTGAACACATCTTGATTAATATTTTGATTCTTTTCAGAAGATTGACTTGGCTCATCAAATACTACATGAATTGATTATTCTATTAGTAATGTTCTTTTGTTAAAAACTCTATAAGCCTTACTAACAGTAGAATATCCTAGAAAAACAGCTTCATCAGCCTTCTCTGCAAATGCAGTAAGGTGATTTTTCCCATTATTTAACACAAAACATTTACAACCAAAAATCTTAAAATAATGAATGTTTGGTTTCCTGTTGTTCCAAACTTCATATGGAGTCTTGTTCTAATTTTTGTTGATCATGCATCTGTTCTGGGTAAAGCAGGCTGTATTTGTTGCTTCTGCCCAAAATCTTTGAGGCAGCTTAGCTTCAGCTATCATGGTTCTGACAGCTTCCTTCAGTGTTCTGTTTCTCCTTTCAGCAACACCGTTCTGTTGAAGGGTTGTAGCAGCTGATATTACAATACTCTTCAACAGTAGAGTTCGTGAACTCTGTCCCTCTATCTGATCTGATCTTCAATATTTTTGTGCTTTTCTCGTTCTGGATCAGTTCCATCAGATTAGTAAGATGTTCCTTGGTTTCACTTTTCTTCTTCATGAATATCACCCAAGTATATCTTGAATAATCATCCACAACAGCTAGGCAGTATTTCTTTCCACCATTGCTAACTGGATCAATGGGTCCAAATAAGTCCATGTGTAGCAGCTCCAAGATTCTTTCAGAAGATTGGTGCTTCTTGCTTTTGAACGATGACTTGATTTGTTTCCCTTTCTGACATGCGTCACAGAGCTTGTCTTTGCTCATTACTGTTTTTGGAATCCCTTCTACCAGATCATTCTTTATCAATTTGTTTATGGTCTTGAAGTTTAAATGATTCATCCTTTTGTGCCATAGCCAGCTAACTTCACTTGGTGTAGATGCCACCAAACAAATGTTTGAATTCTTGTCAGCAGAATTCCAGTCGACTATGTAGACATTTCCTTGTCGTCTTCCAGATAAAATTACCTTCTTTGTACCAATCTGTTCAACGTAGCACTTATCTGTTGAGAAGATGACTGAATATCCTTTGTCACAAAATTGACTTATGCTTAGCAGATTATATTTGATGCATTTAACATATGAGACGTCAGATATCTCTATGTTTCCTCTGATCAGTCTCCCTTTAGCTTAAATCTTGCCTTCTTTGCTGTCTCCAAAAGTAACCTTCGGACCATCCACAGCAACTGCATCAGTCAGTTCATTTATGCTTCCACACATGTGCCTTGAACAACCACTATCCAAGTACCAAATCTTCTCTACTCTACTCCTACTCCTAATCCTAACCTACAAAACAAAAATAAAATTGTTTTAGGTACCTTTATTGAGAGGGTCCTGTAGGATTAGTTCCACCTTTGAAACCCCAAGATGTTGATGTCTTAGGCTTCTTAGGCTTCTGAGTTTTGATAGGAGCATGAACAGTTTTATTTTCATCATAGTTATCAGATAAGTCATGTTGATGATCAGTATGATAAGAAAAATGTTCATAAGCAGGGTAAGGTGCATGATAAGCAGGATATGCATGCATTGGATGAGCAGGGTAAGGTGCATAGTAAGTAGGAAATTGAGGTGCATGATACATAGGAGGATATGCAGTAGGTTGCACATAATATGACTCATTTCCATACCAAGCATTTTGATTTTTCTTATTCTTATGCTTCTTTGGTTTACTATTAGCTTGCTCATTAATAGACGACTTGGTTTTACCACTAGTCTGATTCAGTTCAGCTTTATCAGCAGACTTCTTAGGACTCTGCTGTTTGGTCTTACTAGTCTGTTTACCTATACTAGGCTCTTTGCTCTTTTTAGCCTTAGGAGTTTTCGTCTCCTTTAATACTTTCTCAGGTGAAGCAGGTTTAGTAGTTTGAACATACAGAATGACCTTACTATTGTCAGCATAAATGAATTTTTCAGTATGATCCAATTCTAACTTATCTTGTTCTAAAGGCATCTTCTGTTTACTAGACATGTGAGTGGATGCAACGGATGATTTCTCATGAGACTCAATAACTTTTTCAAGTTCCATGATTTTACCCTTATAAACTTCACATTCAGCTTTCAGAGATTCATGTTCTTGTTCAAGATATTTATATTCAGCTGATTCTCTTGGCTTTTCAGCTGTGAGTTTCAGTGAACTATTTTGCTCTTTTAGCAGAATCATCTCTTCCTTAAGCTTTTTATATGCTTCAGCAATACCAGTATTGTTAAGCATCATTTGTTCAAATGAATTAAATAATTCATTATCAAGAGGAGTTACCTCATCCTCAGAGTCATCAGATTCCTTGGCCATCAGGCAGAGGAGAGCAGGTTTCTCTTCATCAGAAGACTCTTCATCAGAAGTGTCTGAGTCTGAATCAGATGAGTAGACAGCAGTCAGCTTTTCTGCTTCAGCCATCATTGTCTTGCCTCTCTGATTCTTTCTTTCTTTTCTGATTCTCTTCTCTTCCTCAGTGTATTTCTCTGCTTTTGGATATGGACAGTCTCTGATGAAATGTCCCAATTTTCTGCAGTTATAACACATTAGTTTTGCTTTATAATCATCTTTATCTTGAGAAAAAGAGTTAGGTTTAGAAGTAGAAGCATTGTTGTATTTGTTCTTCATTTTTCTCTTGTAGAACTTCTTGAAATTATTCATCAGCAATGCTACATCTCCAGTTGTGTACTCCTTTTTGTTGAGTAGTGTGGCTTCATCAGATGAGTCTACTTCTTTACTTCTATGTGCTGGTCTTCTAGGATTTTTAGCAGCAACTAAGGCAGCTGTAGGTCCTGAAGTTGAGGTTTCTTCAATTCCCATTCTAGGCAGTTTATACTCGAATGCCTTGAGTACGGAGAACAGCTCTGTAAGAGAAATCTTCCCCAGATCTCTTGATTCTTCCATTGCCGTCACTTTCATGTTGAACTTGGGAGGTAAAGCCTTTAGTACTCTGACGGTGATCTCTTTGTCAGTGAAGGTCTTTCCCAACTTTAGAACTTCATTGAGTGTTCTGGTAAACCTGGTATCCATCTGATCAATGGTCTCTCCAAGGCAACAGTAAGCTGATGCTCTTTTATGGCATCATTGCCTTCGCTCATATCTCTGACTTTATCCCACATCTCCTTTGCAGTCTTGCAATGTTTGACTTTGTCAAACCGATCATTATCCAGGGCTTTAGTCATGATAAATCTTTCGACTTTATCCAGATTAAATAGCTTTATTTCCTCTGGAGTCATCTAATAAAGGTCTTTTTCCACCACGGTATCAACTTCATTTATCTTTATCGTCTTGGTGAATCTGAATGGACCTTTTATGATACATGTATACATGTTGTCATTGTAGGCAGCTAAGAAGATCTCCATTCTGATCTTCCAGTCTTCAAAAGACATACCAGCAATGATACAGTCCATTTTTCAAAAAGTTTTAATTTTTCAAAAAGATGCTCTTTTGAAAAGTTTTGAAAACCTTTGAAAAACACTTGGATCAAGCTCGCTGATCAGGCAGCTGATTCTAATGAACCACTTGTTGGTCCCAAGTGGTCAGATGAGGTCTAGAGGGGGGTGAATAGACCTCTGAAAAAAAAAATTTTGACTTAAAAACTTTTCTGTCGTCTGTCAGTAGACTAAGCTTATGAAGAACAGTAAGCTGACTATGCTGATCGTGAACAAATCTTGAACAGCAGAGTGACCACTTATCTTACAGCAACTTAGCTGATTTCAGCAAAATCAGTTTCTCAAGAGTTTACTTGCAGCGGATAATTAGAAAGTGTTTTTCACAAGTAGACTAAGTCTTTCAAAAGATTTTATCCCCAGTTTAAAACTCCTTTAAAATCTTTTTAATAATTCAAAGTGTAAACTTATGCAATTTCAAAATATGCAAGAAAACTTAAATGCAAAATCAACACAAAGAATTTTTATAGTGGTTATATGGATAAAAATCCTTTAGTCCACTCTTCCAGACCACTTAGATTCTGGGTTATACTATAAACATAAAGTTTACAATATTTCTCCACTTATACCTAAACAACAAATGAAAAGGCTATAAGCTCGCAATAGGAAATCACTCAGAAAACCTATCCTCTGAAGTTAAATCACTCAAAAAGACGGATTTAAACTTCGCACAACACTCAGCTAACACAAATTCACTCAGAAGACGTTTTCTTTTTGCTTCAACTAGGCTTCTGTCAACAAATGACTTTCACCAGACGAGTGAGATGTTCGAGCTTCTTGAGACTTAGAAAAATTTCTGCTTCGATTGCAAAATCTCAGAATGTTGTTGTATGTCTCTCTCTTCGAAATCAGCTCTATTTATACTTGGATTTGAAAATATGACCGTTGAAGCAAATCACAATTCAAATCCATAGCCTTAGCCCAAATTCAAAACGGCTCCCTGCTACAGTACCTTTTCTGCTGTACTTTCCTGTAGCTGCATTAAATGCACTCTGCTGATCTGAGAGTTTTCTTCAATCATTTTCCATTACTACCCTTCTCTTACACCATTTATTACACCAGGTGCATTTATTACCGTTGAACTCTCTCATGATCTCTTCTACTCTGCTGATCGAAGCAACTCTGCTGATAGATACTCTGCTGATCAAACTCTGAACTAATCTGATTTGAGTCAGCTGATGGTCTACCCTTCTGATTGATGTTTCAGCATGAGATCAGTAGTCTTCTGGGCTTTGAACTTTGAACTCTTCTGATGTCTTCTTCACTTGTTCAAAATTCTTCTAAGGGAACTAAGCTTTCCATACTTAGCTGATTTTGACGTTTTGGAAATCATCAAAACATTCCCTTATCTTCTTATCTTCTTTGCACTTCATCTTCATCTTTATCCAACACAAGAAGCACAATATTTTACTTCATTCTACTTCGAAAAGCACATTGAAACAAGGAGTACGAGGATGAAACGAAATGAATGTGGTGAACAAGTCGATGGAAATCCACACCCTCTTTCGATTTTTAATCTACATGCGTGTCCTATTGGCAAGTGTTTGTCAAAAACATTAACGGAGGAAGAATTAAAAGCAACTTGCTTTCATGTCTTTAGAAATTGCGAAGAAATGGTGCCATTTTCAGAGTATTTATTAAATTGTGCACTCAACTTTTTTTTTTATTTTAAATGAAATTTGGTTTAATTACGATAATTTAAAATATTTGTTGGATGAATATGAAGATGAGTGCAAAGAAGTTAAGAAGATAAGGGAGGTTTTGATGATTTCCAAAACATCAGAATTAGCTAAGTAAGGAATTCTTAGAACCCTTTTAGAAGAATTTTGATCAAGTAAGAAGACTATCAAGAGGATCAAAATTCAAGGTCCAGAAGACTACTGATCTTATGCTGAATTTGACATCAGAAGGGTAGGTTATCAGCTGACTCAAATCAGATGAGTTAAATTTTGATCAGCAAAGTATCTATCAGACAGGTCAATTCAATCAACAGAGTGGAAGAGATCAAGAAGTCTGCCCAACGGTAATAAATGCACTTGATGTAACAAATGCTGCAAGAGAAGGGTATTTATGGCAAATAATTGAAAGACATTCTCGGAACAGCGGAGTGCATTTAATGCGACGGACAGAAAAGTACAGCAGACTGTACATCACAACAGTTGCAGAGAGCCGTTCAGATTTTGGGGGATCTGTACTTCGCGATTTGAAATATGTCTTTCTTCAACGGACACATTTCAAATCCAAGTATAAATAAGAGCTGAATTCAAGAGTTACAGACAACCAGAACACAACAATTGAGATCTTTTGCGAAGCAAAATCTCTTAAGTCTCAAAAGCTCAAAAACAGCTCACTCATCTGCTGAAGTCATGTGTTGACAGAAGCCAAGTTGAAGAAAAAGAAAACATTTTCTGAGTGAATCTGTAAGAGAAGAGCGTTGTGAGAAGTAGATATCCATCTAAGTGAGTGATATTACTTCAGAGGGTAGGAGTTTATTTGTGATTTCCTGCTGCGAACTTGTGGCCATTTCATTTGTTGTTTGGCACAAGCATTGTATATTGTAATCTATGTGATTATAGTATAAACCAAGATCTAAGTGACTTGGAAGAGTGGACTAAAGGATTTAAATCCATATAACCACTATAAAAAATTTTCTGTGTTTTTATCTTGTATTATTTACTCGCACATTTCAAAATTGCATAAAAACATTTTGAGAAGTGTTAGAAAGAATTTTTCAAAAAGTGAGTTTTAAAAACTGGGGACAAAATTCTTCGAAAGATTACTTGTGAAAAACACTGATTTTAATCCGCTGCAAGTATTCTGATAGAAAATTGATTTTGCTGAAATCAGCTAAGTTATTAGAGGAGTGGTCAACACAGTTGCTCAAAGCTTTGAGCAAGATCAGCCAAGTCTACTACAATCACTGATCAACTTAAACTGCTGACAGTCGACTTGAAAAAGTTTTAAAATCTAAAATTTTCAGAGGTCTATTCATCCCCTCCCCTCTAGACCTCAATTGACCACTTGGGACCAATAAGTGGTATCAGAGCGTGTGGTTCATTTGAATCAATTGCTTGATCAACGAGCTTGATCCGAGTGTTCTTCAAAGGATTTAAAGTTTTCAAAAGAGCACATTTTGAAAAATAAAACTTTTTGAAAATGGTCTGTATCAGCCATGTTCCCCAAATAGGCTGTATGAGTTTTGAGGATTGAAAAATCAGAATGGAGATTTCCTTGCTGCTTACAATGACAACATGTACACATGTATTACAAAAGGTCCATTCAGAATCACCAAGACTGAAAAGGTTGATGATGTCGATATAGTGGTGAATAAAGAACTTGAAAAGATGACATCGGAAGAAGTGAAGCTGTTCAATCTTGACAAAGTTGGCCGGTTCATCATGACCAAAGCCTGGATAATGATAGGTTTGACAAAGTCAAAAATTGCAAAACTGCAAAACTGCAAAGGAAATGTGGGATAAGGTCCGTGATATGAGCGAAGGAAACGACGCCATTAAGGAGCACCAGCTGAGTGTTGTTCTTGAAAAGTTAGATAACTTCAAAATGAAGTCCGCGGAAACCATTGACCAAATGGATAAAAGGTTTACAAGGACATTGAATGAAGTGCTAAAGCTGGGAAAGACCTTCACTGACAAGGAGATCACTGTCAGAGTACTGAAGGCTCTACCTCCAAATTTCAACATGAAGGTGACAGCTATGGAAGAATCAAGGGATCTGGGAAAGATCTCTCTGACAGAACTATTCTCCGTACTCAAGGCATACGAATATAAACTACCAAGACATACGAGTATAAACTGCCAAGAATAGGTGTTGAAGAAACCTCAACTTCAAGTCCCATGGCCGCACTGGTTGCTGCTGAAAACCCAAGAAGAACAGCAAGCAAAAGCAAAGAAGTGGACTCATCTGATGAAGCCACACTACTCAACAAAAGGGAGTACACTGCTGGAGATGTTGCATAGTTGATAAACTATTTCAAGAAGTTCTACAAAAGAAAAATGAAGAACAAATACACAATGCTTCTTCTTCTAACCCTACCTCTTCTTCTCATGATGGTAAAGATGCTTACAAATCCAAACTAATGTGCTATAATTGCAGGAAATTGGGACATTTCATCAGAGATTGCCCCTATCCTAAAGCTGAGAAGTAGAGGAGGAGAAAAAATAAGAAAGGAGAGAAAACATCATAAAAGCAAGGTATTGATGGCCGAAGCTGTAGAAGCTAGCTGCTATCTACTCGTCTGATTCAAACTCAGACACTTCTGAAGAAAAGTCTACTGAAGATGAGAATCCTGCTCTTATCTGTTTGATGGCCAAGGAATTTAACGATTCTGAGGATGAGGTAACTCCTCTTGAAAATGAGTTATCTAATTCATTTGAGCAAATGTTAGCTAATAATACAAGTATTGTTGACTCATTTGCAAAGCTTAAGGAAGAGATGATATTGCCAAGAGAGCAAAATAGTTCACTGAAACTCAAGGTTGAAAAACCAAAAGAATCGGTTGAATACAAACTGCTAGAGCAAGAGAACGAATCTCTGAAAGTTGAATGTGAAGTACATAAGGGTAAAATCATGAAACTTGAAGAAGTCACTGAGTCTCATGATAAGTCATTTGGTGCATCCACTCACATGTCTAGTAAACAGAAGATGCCTTTAGATCAGGATAAGTTAGAACTGAATTATACTGAAAAGTTCATATATGCTGACAATAGTAAGGTCATTTTGTATATTCAGACTACTAAACCTACTTCACCTGAGAAATGGTTAAAGGATAAGAAAGCTCCTAAGGCTAATAAGAGCAAAGTGCCTAAATCAGAAAAACAGACTGGTAAAACTAAACAGCAGAATCTAAGGAAGTCTGCTGATAAGAGTTTTCAATCAGACCAGTAACAAAACTAAGTCGTCTGTTAATGAGCAAGCATCTAGTAAACCAAAGAACCATAAGAACAAGATGATAGGGGCTATTTCGCACCCCTTATAACAATCGGATGACAGGTCCATATACGTTCGGACCGACCAGGAGTCTAATTCATTAAAGAACTGCCCGGTTCGATCTGCATTATCAAACCTCGACGATCAAGAATAATGTCCGACTTCAACGAGGATTGCTATGCCTAGTCCTATTAGGATTATGTTTCCTTGTAAAGCTAAGGTTATTGACATATAAATACCTAGAAAACATTGTATTGAACAACTAACAAATTAGAGCATACGCCTATTAATTTGGGCAATCTGATAACATAATCAATAGAAAAGCTTTTGCTATACTATTTACATATTCATCGTCTTGCTTACATACTGTTCTTTACGTAATTGTTCTTCCTTGAGATTGATCAATCCGGAATAAAGTAACAAAGCCCTATTACATATAATTAAAATAACCTCTAATACATACATAATTGATTTAGTCTAACCCAACGAAAAACAGTTAAATCAGTTGGCGCCCACCGTGGGGCTAGGTTAATTATTCGATCGACATATGGCTCGCCCAAGGAAGAGCGCCCGTAACGGAGCAAGGAGTAACACGACGAACCCTCGTAACACATCTGAGGATCAACCGGACGATACTAACAATAACGTCCCTATAACAAACGACAATCAGCAAGAGAGTGAGCAGCTGCCAAATCAGGAGGAACCACAAGGGATAAATATCCAAGACCCGCAGGGACAACAGGGGATCCCCACCAACACGGTACCCGAAGACCGTGTGGCTCCAGCAATCCCTGTTCCCTTGTCAGATACTCAGGAAAAGCTGCGACAGATCGCTATGCTCTTTAAGTCGCTCTGCCCAGGGGAATTACTAGTACCCGAGCAAGTTCCTGGAAACCCTAGGGCGACTAGGGCAAATCCTATTCAAAGGACGCCGAGGCAGGTCGATCAGATCTCACAACAAGCGGACAGCCCTGTAAGTGAACAACAATCGTTGCAAATTCCGCAAAGATGCAATTCAAAACTACCCAATGAACGTATCCGAAGACAAACGGGTCGGACAAGGCCGCAACCCATCGGCCCCGGATCAAAGGAACATAATTCCCACCAAAGATGATGTAGTCGACCCAATTCCTAATCGACCACGAACAATGCGATTCTCGGAAAGAGAAATTGAAAAGATGGTACAAGAGCAGCTGGAACAACGCCTACGAACTGTTCAAAATCCATGGGCCAGAAGTAAGGAGATTCAAGAGAGCCTAGCTGCGTGTTCTCCCTTCTGCAAGGAAATAAAAGAAGCACAATCCTCGGGACAGGTTCCGGGACAACTACCCAGATATGACGGAACCACCGACCCGGATGATTATATATTCAATTTTACTAATATAATAAACTTATATGCTCATTCGGCTGAATTCACTGCAAAATTGATGGTCACCACATTCGAGGGACTAGCTTTGGACTGGTTTGCAAAACAACCCACCAATTCCATATTTAGCTTTAGAGAATTATGCAATAAGCTAACTCAGCAGTTAGCTAGCCAGAAGAGACAGAAATTGCCAATGAGCTACCTAGGGACTATCCATCAACAAGACGGAGAAACCCTTCGTTCCTGGTTGGCAAGATTTAACGTAGAATTGCTTAAAATCGACTCCCCAAATATCGATTACATAATCTCCATTCTTTTCGATCTCACGAAGAACAGGCAATTCGGGAATGCCCTCAGTAGAAAGCAACCTAGAACGTTTGCTGATATTATGACCTTGGCATCAAAGTACATGACCCCAAGAAGAGACGAACTCTTTTAAAGACAGGAATAAATATAAAGCTCCCGCCTCCGGTTCCAAACAGCAAGATAGAATTCCTGCTCAAAAATCCATGGATTACGATCGATCCATTAGGAGGGACAATGTCTTCCAGCGATTAGAATATAATCGAAACGATCAAGACAGACGACCTAATGTCTATCAAAGACCCAGATCAGCCGAACCAGCGAACAGGAGCAGAATCAACCAAGTAGAATACCCCAGGTTTACCGTTCCAATAGAAGAAATCTTTGTAATACTTGAGAGGAACAACTGGATCCCGGGGGCAAAGAGAATCGCTCAGCCAAGGCCAGGGGCATGAAACTATGATCTATACTGTAGATATCACCGCGCACATGGGCATCGCACTGAAGACTGTTTTCACCTTAAAAAAGAAATTAAAAAATTGATCGAACAAGGAAAATTAGATGATTATTTAGAACAGAATAACCGCAAGAGGGGAAAAAGTCGGAGCCCTCGGAATAATAACCGAAGAAGGAGTTCCCAAAGAAGGTCCCCTAATAATGGTCCCCCACAGGAGTTGAACGATGATCATGTTAACGGCACCATCCATACGATCTCAGGAGGACCCGCCGGTGGGGACAATCGTAATGCTCGTCGCAGGACTGCCAGGTCCATAGTTGGAAACTTAAGGTACCCGAAAGAAGTATGGACGCTAGAAAGCAAACCAACAAACGACCAGGTGATCAGTTTCAACGAAAGCGAGGTACCAAAGAAATTTGTTTGGGACATGAAAGAGGACAGCCCGGACTTCCCAATGGTGGTAGCGCTGGAAATAGCGAACTACAATGTCAAAAGAATCCTGATCGACGATGGAAGCTCAGCGAACATCATCTCTAAAGAGGTCCTAGCCCAGATGAACTTAGGACAAATAACATTCCAAAAGGTAGCTACGCCTTTAGTAGGATTTAGAGGTTCCGAGATTGTCCCTAGTGGCACAATAACTTTAAGTGTTTCACTCGGAAAGAAACCACGTAGGACGGTGAAGTTAGTCAAATTCTTAGTAGTAGAAACTCCCTTCGCCTACAATGCGATCCTGGGGCGACCCGCTCTCAATCTATTCCGAGTCGTTGTTTCAACTTACCATCAGAAAATAAAATTTCCAACTGACACAGGAATCGGAGAAATAGTAAACGATCATTGTATGGCATGGGACTGCTACAACACCTCCTTAACCTTGGGGAACCGCTCCAGAACGTTTACCCCAGCTAAAATAAAACTCGAAGAAGATGTTGACAGAGTGGAGATTGAAATCCCCAGCACGGACCGAGTAGATAAAAAGGGAAAGGAACCGGTCGATTTGGCTTTAAAACCACCAGAGCACAAAGATGTCCTACTGGTGGAAGGAGATCCGACGAGAACGACCAGAATAGGAACCGAACTCAGTAAGGAAGGGGAAGTAATGTTGGTAAATTTCCTCAGAGAAAACATAGATATATTCGATTGGAGTGCGGACGACATTGAAGGGATCGATCCCAGAGTAATCAGTCACTCGCTGAAAATCGACCCCATGGCAAAACCTGCTAGACAAAAGAAGAGGAGTCATGGACCGATAAAAGATAAAATAATAAAGGCAGAAGTAGAAAGGCTACTCAAGGCAAAACAAATTCGAGAAATACACTTCTTGGAATGGCTATGTAATGTCGTATTAGTAGCAAAAGGGGATAAGAAGGATAATAAGTGGAGAATGTGCAATGATTTCACCGACCTTATTAAATTATGTCCATGCGATCCATATCCCCTCCCGAGGATCGACTTATTAGTGGACTCAACCGCTGGTTTTGCGATTTTCAGCATGATGGACGCCTTCCAAGGTTTTTATCAAATATACATGGATGAGCGAGACCAAGAGAAAACTGCCTTCATAACCGAGCAGGGTGTTTACTGCTTCATAGGCATGCCATTTGGCCTGAGGAACGCCGGGGCCACTTACCAGAGGTTAGTAAACTTGATGTTCAAAGAACTAATCTGAGAAATAATGGAAGTCTACGTAGACGATATACTGGTCAAAAGCATGAATGAAGCTGACCATGTAAAACACCTCGATCGATGCTTCCGAATATTGAGAAAATACCGAATGAAGCTGAATCTTGCAAAATGCACCTTCGGAGTCAAATCGGGGAAATTTTTGGGCTATTTGGTACATCAACGAGGAATTGAGGCCAATCCAGAAAAAATTCGAGCCATAACCGAAATGAAGCCTCCCAAAACAATCTCCCAAGTACAGAGCTTGGTAGGAAAAATCATAGCGTTAAACAGATTCATCTCCAAGTCGGCCGACAGAAGTTTGCCGTTCTTTCAAACTCTTCGAAAAGCAAAAAAACTTTGTTTTGACCGAGGAATGCAACCAGGCCTTCGACCGGCTAAAGGAATATCTTACAACCTCCCCATTATTGGCCAAACCAACCGAGGGAGAACCATCATACATTTACATATCAATCTCCGATGTGGCCATTAGTTCGGTTCTAGTGAAGTAGAAGGCGTGGAACATAAGCCTGTTAATTACTTAAGTAAGTTACTACAAGGGGCGGAGAAGAACTACTTGGAAATAGAAAAATTCGCTTTGGCCTTAGTAGTGGCAGCACGCAAACTCCGACCTTACTTTCTGACCTACAAAATTGTAGTGTTAACTAACCAACCACTAAGACAGGTCTTAGCGAAGCCAAAAGCCTCTGGAAGGTTGATCAAGTGGGCAATCGAACTGGGTCAGTTCGAAATCGAGTACAAACCAAGAACTGCGATTAAAGCACAAGTACTAGCCGACTTCCTGTTAGAAACTCCAACCCAGACAACTGAACATAAGGAATCAACCAGCCATGATAATGATATATTGATGATAGAAAATCAAACATGGCTGATGCATGTCGATGGTGCTTCATGCCGAGAAGGAGGAGGAGCCGGAATCAACTTTACCGGACCAAATAAGGAAGATATAAATTATGCAATAACATTGGACTTTGTAGTAACAAACAACGAAGCAGAATATGAAACATTAATTGCAGGAATGGAAATGGCAGTTAAGGCCAACATAAGAGTCTCAAAGTATTAACCGATTCAGAGTTAGTACAAAGACAGATAGAAGGCCTATACGAGGCAAAGGAATTTAACATGATAAAATACCTTGCCAAAGTAAAAGAATTGGCTGAGAAATTCGAAAATTTTGGGATACAGAATATTCCATGATCGGAAATAAATGGGCCGATCAACTATTAAGATTCACGGGGTCTCATGACGGTAAGACTGAAAGAATAATCAACTGGTTAATTTCCAATACACCAGCAATTGATATCGACGAGACACCGGTCGCTGAGATTATGAAAATCGAAGAAGCCGAAAGAAACTGGATGACTCCAATGATAGACTATCTTCGAGAAGAAAAATTACCTCTTGACCCAAACGAAGCTCGGAAAATAAAATATCGAGCTCCTAAATACACATTGATAGAAGATAAACTTTACCGAAGGTCGGTATCAGGAATTCCTCTAAAATGCGTCTCCGAATCTCAAACCAACGATGTCCTTCCAGAAATACATGAAGGAGAAGCAGGAAATCACAGTGGAGCAAGGGCCTTAGCTTTAAAATGCCTTAGAACGGCTATTATTGGCCTACCATCAACAACGATGCCGTGCAATATGTTCAAGAATGTCACCATTGCCAAATTCATGCTAATATAAGTCATCAACCAGTCGAGAACATGCACTCAATACCAGTATGCTGGCCATTCGATCAATGGGGGATGGACATCGTGGGACCCTTCCCGGTAGCCAGGTCTAAGAAAGCATATGTTCTAGTCGCTGTCGAGTATTTCAGTAAATGGATAGAATGCGTCGCCCTTGCTCGAATAACTCAATTCCAAGTGATCAACTTCCTATGGAAGTTCATAGTATGTAGATTCCGCATCCCAAGAATCCTGATCTCTGATAACGGAACACAATTCGCAGGAAAACAAGTAATGGAATGGTGTACCAAGATGGGAATTCAGCAAAACTCCACTTCAGTTGGACATCCAAGAGCGAATGGACAAACTGAAGTAGCGAACCGAGAAATAATAAAGTCTTTGGAGAAAAGACTAGGGGCAGCCAAAGGAAGATGGCTAGATGAACTCCCCGGAGTACTTTGGGCTAATCGAACGACAGTCAGAGCCTCAACCGGGGAGACCCCATTCAGTCTAGTATATGGCTCGGAAGCAGTAATTCCGGTCGAAACAATAATCCCAACACCGAGAATTGAAATGTATGATGACCAGGAAAACAAAAAAGCAAGAGAAAGTGATATCGACTTGACATAAGCATTAAGAGAGAAAGCGGCCATACGATTGCAAGTCGCTAAATCAAACATGGAGAAAGCCTACAATCAAAAAGTACGCATTCGAACCTTCAAAGAAGGGGACTTGGTGCTAAAAAAGGTGGAGGTATCCAAGCACGTGGGAAAATTACAACAGAATTGGGATGGACCGTACGTTGTCATTAACGTAGGAAAGAAAGGTGCATACAAAATCGCACACTTGGACGGAACCCCCCACCTCGAACCTGGAATGCAGTAAACCTAAGGAGATACTATGGAAAATAAATCCTAGAAATCATCATTATTACTTTCTTTTAAATTTTTTTTACTTTATTTCTCGTATTTTCCATTGTAATAAAGGCCTTGGCCTAAGATTCATTCTCGAAACTTTTATCAATAAATTACGAATCAAGGATTCACATGAATTAGCGCCAAAGACTTAATCGAGTTGAGTAAAATTGATTGGCTCAATAAACACTCCTCGATCTCCATAAAAAGGTTAATAAACCTAAAGTCTTAAAACGAGTTGAGTAAAATTGATTCGCTCAATAAACACTCCTCGATCTCCATAAAAAGGTTAATAAACCTAAAGTCTTAAAACGAGTTGAGTAAAATTGATTTGCTCAATAAACACTCCTCGATATCCATAAAAAGGATAATAAACCTAAGTCTTAAAACGAGTTGAGTAAAATTGATTCGCTCAATAAACACTCATCGACCTGCATAACAGCGACGACTAAACGAGTTGAGTATAAATTGATCCGCTCAATAAACGCTCCTCGATCTTATATCTAACGATAAAAAAGGTTATGATATAAAACCTACGAAAGAGTTGAGTATAAATTGATCCGCTCAATAAACGCTCCTCGATCTTATACCTAACAAAAAGGTTATGATATAAAACCTAAGTATTAAAAAAGAGTTGAGTATAAATTGATCTGCTCAATAAACGCCCCTCGATCTTATATCTAACGATCAAAAAAGGTTATGATATAAAACCTAAGTATTAAAAAAGAGTTGAGTAAAAATTGATCCGCTCAATAAACGCTCCTCGATCTTATATCTAACGATCAAAAAAAGGTTTTGATATAAAACCTAAATATTAAAAAAGAGTTGAGTTTAAATTGATCCGTTCAATAAACGCTCCTCGATCTCATAAACAACGATCAAAAATAGGTTACAAGCCAAAAGATTTGGTAAAACAAACCCTAAAAGAGTTGAGTATAAATCGAGCAAAAGCCATCGCTCCTTGATGCCGATAAAAGCAGATTGAGAAGAAATCAACAACAAAAAATATCAAGGTAAATAAATAATAAAGTTTTATTCATCTGGGATCAGAGAACAAGTATAAAATTACATACGACGCTTCGATCAGAATACAAGAACTTTCTACACATCGCTACAACTGTTTAGATAAAATAATCCTATTCTATGGATTGGTGCTCTTCACGACAATGTCCACGGAAAGTTAATCTCCTCCCTAGTACCTCGATGGTTGGAATTGACCACCTAAGAAGCATGCTGCTCAGGATGGTCGTCTTCTTTGGTTCGATGGTCAGGCTCTGAAGATCAAATGTTCTTCCAGACGAAATGAACATTTCCGGCCAGATGCCCGAAAACGGCCACTCGCCCAGAACGAGATACTGCTTGTATAACGGGGTTGATTTTTACTCTAAAGCAGCATCTCTTCGGGACCTCCACAAAAGTGAAAATTTACCAGCACACCCCGGCGGTCTATCAATCCGGAGGTAACATTGAAGAGCGGCCGTGCCTGGTAAATATGAACCCACCATGTGCAAACAGAAACCACGGCCCTCAAACCTGTGAAGACAAAGGCAGAGGTCACATGGGACCCGTCAGTACTAGGTAGGGCATCAATGGGACCTGTCAGTACAAGGCAAATGATATTTGAGTTATCATATGATATCGATTCGCGATAATGAGACTTTTTGAAGGATATGGGATCACTGGGCAAGATGAAGTCCACAGTATATGATATATTCATTTCGTATGATATGAATAGATATGGAATGAAACTGAAGGGAAAGCGTGACGTTAATCCTACGGTTAGATAGAGCCCTGATCAAGGGATGAAAATGCGACGTTTTGACTGCTGGTAATTAATGCAAGTTGGAACGGCTCCTCTATGGTCGAAAAGACTATTCGATTGTAAAAGAGAATTAAGATCGAAGCGATCAACACAACAATAAAGTGGATCTAAAGAGCTCCAGACTGAAAAAGCTTGTACACTTACAAATGCTAGTCGCTTGATAAAGAGCAAGAGATCCTCGACATATACATATAAGTCTACACCACTATGACAAGGGCTAGCTCGTTTAGAGGTATAAGATCTCATACTCCGGCATACGAGGTCGTCACTGCCTCATATATCACATGGAAGATTATTAATTAAATATATATTAGACCTCCGCTGGAATCCAAGAAATCTGACATGAAAATTAGAGGAATAAACGTCAACATTTTAGCCTACAAAATCGTCACTGCCTAACATTCCAAAGAATTGATTAAGGAGGTCTGAACAAGCTGGATCTAACTAATGATTCTACATTTTCCAATTCCTCCCATATCAAAGAATAAACATGTTAATACACCGGTTGCTTTATTTGAGGAACATGGAACTCACAATTAGTGCAAAGAAACATGTATGTGCAAAGAAACATGTTAATACACCGGTTGCTTTATTTTAAACAAAGGGCGTAATGTTCAAACAAAGGAAATAACCACGCCCTTATATAAGATGTATGTGGCAAATGGACAATTCGACAAAACATTGATCGATCATCGACAAGAGCGCTAAGCATTTCTTCACAATTATTCAATGAATTATCTATATGGACGACCTACAGTCCACATTCTAATTTCTAAAGTGACTTTGGAACAAGCCTAAGGGACCATGCTTGGTCGATCATCATACTTACACTTGATTAAAAGTTTGATTTGCAGAAGAAATACTACTTCGTTCAGCTATTCAAGACCGATCAAGCCAGAACGAGCTACTTTCTCAAGCAAAAAGATAATCTCCCAGGAAATTAATGCCAGATAAGTCTGCTAAAATCTCCTGGCACACCCCCCCCCCTTTTCTTTTTTTTATTCATAACGATAAATTGTGCAAGACATAATTTATCAAAATATATCTATTGACTGAAATCAATCAAAGCATGAATCTGGTCATAACAGATCATAATTGTCATTAACTTTGTTTTACATTTTGAAATATTTATCCACGACAACCACATAAAGGTTGGGGCCTACACAAAAAAAATAAATAAAAAAAAAAGAAAAGAGCATTCCAACTATAACAGCTAGGTCAGAACAGTTCACTGAGATGGGTTGCTATCACCGGGACGACTAGCAGAAGCACCCCTCCGAGGAGTCGCGTTACCCACAAACGCCATCAATTCCTCCTGACGTTTTAGATAACCAGCATCATAACCTTGTTCATATAACTGCCGACGAGATTCCTCTGCAAGGGCGTGAGTCTGAACCAAGTCGCTTTTCTCCTTCTCAAGGACAGACTTCTCTTCTCGTAATTTCTGAAGGTCATCATTGAGAAGCCTGAGTTGGAGAGTCTGCCCTGTGACCTTCGCCGTCTCCGATTCCAAGCAACGTTTCTGGCCCTCCCTACTGATCCACAGATCATCATTCTGCACACCCAGCTGTAGTGCAAAGTACTTGGCCTAAAAAAGAAAAAAGCTCATACGTAACTAGGCAATCAAGATAAAGCAAGAAATATAGTAAAAAAGTATGATTACCTGCTCGCATAATTTAACCAGCAACTGAACGAGGCGAACATTGGAAGTACCTTCGTGCTTCCTCAACTCGCCGAGGCGAACATTGGAAGTACCTTCGTGCTTCCTCAACTCGCCAGGCAAGATAGTGCTTAGACCCAAGTCCCAGGACAAAGCATCGGGCTCAAGAGAGCTGGGCAGTTCACTATCGTGGGAAACACCATCAGGACGAGGATTCACCAACTCCGTTATATCCCTAACCTGCTCAAGAATACAACGGTCGTCTAAAAAACGAGGGGATTCCCTCTCGCTTGGACTCACCGAAGTCTCCTTGCCCGAAGCAGAGATAACGGTCTCCCGACCGGACTTAGAGCCTGATCGACCTCCAAAAGGCCCGCCTGCTTCAAAAGAAGTAGTCACAATAGTTGTATCATTAAATAAAAAATCAGAAAAGTCTTGGGGAACAGATTGTGTCATGGAAGAATCCAAAAAAGAATCTCCACCAACTGCCCCTGTGGCATCATCCTTTTGACGACCGCCAACAAGTAGGACGGTAGAAGTAGAAGAAGGAACGGAGTTATCAGGAACCCGCTCATGTAAGCCATGCTCAAAAGAAGAAACACCTGAAGAAACAGGTATATTAAAAGTTTGCTCCACGTTGGACATATCGCCAAAGGCCACCTGACCAGGGGAGGGTCTCCTCTCGACCTCACCAGAAATAGGGAAATCTGGTTGAACTAATGACGGGGGGTGCTTCAGAAGGAATAACGGGAGTCTCGATCTCCGATCTTCTAGTTAAGGATGAACGAGATGGATCTATAGAAGGCCCCTCTGTACGAGACCTTTTAGGTCTAATATTTCTATTACCCTCGCGGGATGGACGCTTTGAAGTGTTGCCAAAAAGGTTACTCATGCTCGGAAATAGAAAAGAAAATTTAATTATCGAGGAAACTTATCGACCTCCTAACGAGAGAATATTCAGGATAAGTTGAGTAAAAGCGGTAAATAGCGAGTAAAGTTTTACCGTATGTATTTATACTATACGAAAAGACGCAGGAGACCCAAAGAATGGGCGCGAATCACAGAAACTAACCTATGATCAGCTACAAAAATTCGAAAAGACATAAGCATAATGATTACGACAAAGTTAATAACTTGTCTAAATTATTGTCAACAGAGAAGTCGAAAAGACGTAACTGTCAGAATATGAACCGTCTATTGTACAAAAGGATGAAAAGGTACTATTACAATATAAGTTATCATAAGGGTTATTTCCAAGATCAATGGATCGCTCCCACTTCACAAAACCTCGTCGCCATTTGGAACTCCCTGTTCACCAGCGGCCTCTTCTCCGTTCGCTCCTTCGATTATGGCCTCCACATTCTCCTCCTCTTCCTCTGGATCGATAAAATTATTATCGACCTCATCATTGATATCCGAAGGAGGAGGCAACGGTTTCCCAAACTCTTCGACAAGACGAGCCAGTGGGAATTGTTTATAGATGACGTCTGGCAGCTCAGAAGAAGAGTACTCCTCGCCATAACGATTCAGGTTGACGTGTGCTGCTTTGAAATATTCCATTCGACGATCTTCAATTAATTCCACAGCAACCAGCTGGTGAATTGACTTCTTGAAAGTACTCTCTAGGAGCGGACCAACCATTCGATACACCAAAGCTGTATGAATAGGGGAACTAAGGAACTCTCGAATCACTCTCTCATCGGAATTCCTGCCGTAACAATCTTTGAGTCCGCTAAGAGGAAGATCCCTATCGTACTCCTCCAATGAGGCCTGGAGACTTGCTACCTGAGATTCCAGTTCACTAATCCGAGTAGTACTCTGAAATTGATGATCTTCCAACGTTTTAGCCAATTGATCGACCCACTCATGAGTACGGGAAATCTCCAAAACTTTATACATGATCTCCTAGTCGTCAGACCCCGTAGCCTAAGTTTCTATGATCGGAAGTAGGAGAGAAGATGATGTCGAGGGACCAGCCTCTGAACCAGGAGCCTTGTGAAGTAAAGCCTTGTATCTCTCGTCCAGAAATTCACATTGTTGTTTCCAGAGAGCGGCTTCATAGGCATACGACGCCAAGCAAGTCTTGGTCTAAGAAGGAAAGTAATAAATGGAATGAATTATTGAGCTAATATATTCGTCAAGTAAATTGCCAAGCAAGTGTACATAATAGGAAATCACCTTTTCAGCATAAAGAGAAGCTCTCTGAAATTCCTCCAAAGAATCCTTCCGAAGGATCTTATTCATATCGCGAGTAAACACGCCGGATAGAAGAACACGAGTTGCCTTGTCCACAGCATTCTTGCTCTCATCATGAACCAAAGAGTCATTCTCGGAATAACCAGTAGCTCTCTTCCCCTGTAAATGGTCTTCGATCATCTCGACAAGAGTGGGTTTCGGGTGATTCTCACCAAGTAAAGATAGATCCTCGAAGAACGACCATAATAACACCTTTTTCTCTCCACTGGCTTATCGTTGGGATGGGGCATCGACCAGCTGCGGCATCCACGTATGCCAAGGGAAGTTCGAAGTTGGAAAGGAGGATAACCAGATCCCGTCCCCTGACGGACGGGAGATTCTTGGGAAGAATCCGGAGATTCGTCTCTATTATCTTCGGAACCGTGGCTCAGTTCCAATTTTTTTTTTCGAGACGCTCTCTGCTCAATAGGGAGATTCTCTATGGTTTTAGTGGATTTAGACAAAACCATCTTTCCTTTGAAAGAGCGCCGAGAATTTTCTACCATAAGAACTGAAAATGAAACAAAGTTAAAATTAGACATACTGCTAAAAGGAATTATAACAATTCAATGCTGAAATAAAATACTCACCCAGCGATTGAGAAGGGGAAGAAATGGGGAAAGGATGAGGACTCAATCCCGCCTTACGAAGAAAGGCCTCACCAATAAGAAGAGCACTTTGGTACTTGTCGACGCGCATACCCTGGATTTCACTAATTAATTCGGGGTCGTCAGGGATGAAATCGCCAGTCGTCAAGCGACCACCATAAATCCATTTGAAATCATGGTCCCACGAGAATGGTCTAGTTGAACCATCCGCTAAACGAAGATGAGAAGGTGGTTGTACAAAGAAAAAATGAGATTTCTAGAAAGGATTACTGGAAACCGGGGAGTCGAAGATGGAGCGACTAGTCTTCTGGCTGGCAAAAAAGTATCCGCGATTGGAAGAACTAGAAATATTAAAGCGGAACAATTGTGTAAAATTACGAAAAGAAGGCTGGAATCCTTTCGCTATCATCAAAACGGAAAAAGATACCACAAAGGCCACCGAATTAGGGACAAATTGCGTCAAGGATACGCTAAATATTTTCAAAATGTCAAGAAATAAGGCGGACAAGGGAAGACGCAAACCGTAATTAAAATGAGCAGTGTAAAAAGCTCGACAACCCTCCGGTGAGGAAGTAACCATATCAGAAGGAGAAGGAAGAATAATCTTAGAACCTTCCGGAAAATATTTCGCATAATTATCCTTGACCTCATGGAAAGTTTCCTCAGTATAAGCACAAGCGAGGTCCTCGACCGGTTCAGAAATTTGAGGAACTGTGCCCTTGCCCTTTTCGGCCCTAGCAGCAACATCCGTATCAGTTATAATTTGCACGTTAAAGGTGTCATTATCCGGAACAATGAATTATGTCACCCCTGTCTGCTCAGTCGAAGGGCTCGGGGGTACCTCCTCCTCGATATTAGGAGTGACTCTTTCCTTGGTTGACGAGGAAGATTTTCTTGAAATTGAAGCCATTTTTGGGATCCTCGAAAAATACGAGTTGATAAAGGTAAATTGGAAAAGAAATGAGCGAATAAGAAAATGACTGCGAAAATATGGGAAGTAGAAAGTAAAAGATGACTGAAATAATGATCACCTATTTATAAAGAGAGATGAAAAACGTTTCAAACTTCTCACGACTGATCACATTCCAGCCAAGTGGCGAAAGTCGAAACGTTTCCTCAAGTGACGCGTAGCGGTTCGAGATTGGAACGACAAAACGACTATCTATGAAGCGTAGCACTCTTTTCCTTACTTAGGATTTTTTCCCACAGGGTTTTTTCCTAATAAGGTTTTTAATGAGGCACAATTCATAGATAATGCAGTCGTAATTGACCATCTACTTTTACGAGCTTCTACTACATATGCGCTCGAAGAAGTGAGGGAGTACTGATGAGGGCTATTTCGTACCCCTTATAACAATCGGATGACAGGTCCATATACGTTCGGACCGACCAGGAGTCTAATTCATTAAAGAACTGCCCGGTCTGATCTGCATTATCAAACCTCGGCGATCAAGAATAATGTCCGACTTCCACGAGGATTGCTATGCCTAGTCCTATTAGGATTATGTTTCCTTGTAAAGCTAGGGTTATTGACATATAAATACCTAGTTAAACATTGTATTAAACAACTAACAAATCAGAGCATACGCCTATTAACTTGGGCAATCTGATAACATAATCAATAGCAAAGCTTTTGCTATACTATTTACATAGTCATCGTCTTGCTTACATACTGTTCTTTACGTAATTGTTCTTCCTTGAGATTGATCCATCCGGAATAAAGTAACAAAGCCCTATTACATATAATTAAAATAACCTCTAATACATACATCATTGATTTAATCTAACCCAACGAAAAACAGTTAAATCACAAGAAAAATAAAAATTCTTTGTATGAAAATGAGTCATCATATTATCTGCAACCTGCTGCATATCCACCTATATATCATGCACCTCAATTTCCACAATATTATGCTCCTTACTCTGCTCATCCAATGCATGCATACCCTGCATATCATACACCATACTCTGCTTATGAACATCATCCTTATCATACTGATTATCAACATAACATACATGATGAATATGATGAAGATAAACCTGTTCATACTCCTGCAAAAGCTCAAAAGCCTAAGAAGCCTAAAACTTCAACATCTTGGGTTGTCAAATGTGAAACTAATCCACCAGGACCCTCACAATAAGGGTACCTAAAACCATTTTATTTGTTTTGTAGGTTAGGATTATGAATAGGAGTAAAGTAGAAAGAAAATTGTACTTGGACAGTGGATGTTCAAGACACATGTGTGGCAACATACATGAGCTGACAAATGCAGTTGCTGTAGACGGTCCGAAAGTAACATTTGGAGACATCAAAGAAGGCAATGTTGTAGCAAGCGGAATGCTAATCAAAGACAACATTGAGATATCTGACGTCTCTTATGTTCAAGGCCTCAAATACAATCTGCTGAGCATTAGTCAATTTTGTGACAAAGGTTTCTTGGTCATTTTCTCATCAGATAAGTGCTACGTTGAACAAATTGGTACAAAGAATGTCATCTTATCTGGAAGACGACAAGGGAATATCTATGTAGTCGACTGGAATTTTGTGGACAAGAATTCAAATATCTGTTTGGTGGCATCTACACCAAGTGATATTAGTTGGCTATGGCACAAACGAATGAATCATGTGAATTTCAAGACCATTAACAGATTAATCAAGAATGATCTAATAGAAGGAATTCCAAAAATAGTCATGAGCAAAGACAAGTTGTGTGATGCATGTCAGAAGGGTAAACAAATCAAGTCATCTTTCAAAAGCAAGAAGCACCAATCTTCTACAAGGATATTGGAGCTACTACACAAGGACTTATTTGGACCCATTGATCCAATCAGCAATGGTGGAAAGAAATACTGCCTAGCTGTTGTGGATGATTATTCAAGAAAAACTTTGATGATTTTCTTGAAGAAAAAAAGCGAAACCAAGGAACATCTTACTAATCTGATGGAACTGATCCAGAACGAGAAAAGTATGAAAATATTAAAGATCAGATCAGATAGAGTTGAAGAGTATTGCAATGTCAGAGGAATCAGTCATGAATACTCTACTGCCAGAACCCCTCAACAGAATAGAGTTGCTGAAAGGAGAAACAAAACTCTGAAAGAAGCTACCAGAACCATGATAGCTGAAGCAAAATTGCCTCAATGATTTTAGGCAGAAGCCACAAATACAGCCTGCTTCATCCAGAACAGATGCATGATTAACAAAAATCAGAACAAAATGGCGTATGAAGTTTGAAACAACAGGAAATCAAACATTCATTACTTTAAGATTTTTGGTATCAAATGCTTTGTTTTAAACAATGGGAAAAATCACCTTACTGCTTTTGCAGAAAAGGCTGATGAAGCTATTTTTGTAGGATACTCTACTATTAGTAAAGCTTACAGAGTCTTTAACAAAAGAACTTTACTTGTAGAAGAATCCATTCATGTAGTATTTGCTGAACCAAACCAATCTTCTGAAGAGAATCAAAGTGTAAATTCAGATCTGTCTACTGATTGTCAGAGGTTGAGTGATAAGAATGAAGAGTACATACCCTTCATACTACCTGATCTCAACTCAGCTGCTAGCTCAAGTACTGTTCAAAATCGGTCTGCTGATTGTCTAACATACGAGTTACAAACAGCCGAAAGACCAGAGACTGTTCAACAAACTATGAATGTTCAACAGACTACTACTGGAACTCCAACATTAGTGTTGCAAGATCAATCAAGAGGTCAACACTCTGATCTGCAACCTGATCTCAGATGGCTCAAGAATCACCCTCCAGAGTTGGTGATTGGTGATCCTTTGTATAGAGTAAAGACAAGGAGAGCTGCTGCAAATGATGCTATGTTTGTTAGTTTTCTATCTCAAATAGAACCACAGCAAATTGAAGAAGTCCTAAGTGATTCTAGCTGGATTGAAGCTATGCAAGAGGAGCTGAATCAATTTGAAAGGAATGAAGTCTGGTACTTAGTTCCTAGACCAAATCACTAAAGATTCATTGGCACTAAGTGGGTATTCAGAAATAAGATGAATGAAGATGGTGTTGTCACCAGAAATAAAGCAAGGCTAGTGGCCAAGTGATACTGCTAGGAAGAAGGCATTGACTTTGATGAAACTTTTGCACCAGTGGCAAGACTTGAAGCAATCAGATTGTTTCTAGCCTATGCTGCTCACAAGAACTTCACTGTCTATCAGATGGATGTGAAGTCTGTCTTTCTCAATGGAGAATTGCAAGAAGAAGTGTATGTTGAACAACCACCTGGATTTGAAGCTTATCTACAAGGAGATAAGGTGTATCGTTTGAGGAAAGCCCTCTATGGACTGAAACAGGCTCCAAGAGCATGGTATGACACTTTATTTGATTTAAAAGGAAAGGTAGATAAAACATTGTTCACTGTTGAATGGGAAGAACATATATTACTTGTGCAAATATATGTGGACGATATTATTTTTTGTTCAACTAATCAACTGATGTGTGACAAGTTCTCCAAGCTGATGCAAAACAAGTTTGAAATGAGCATGATGGGTGAACTGAACTACTTTATTGGTTTGCAAGTTAGACAGTTGTCTGATGGAATATTCATCAACCAAGCTAAGTACACAAAGGATCTGTTTAAGAAATTTGGTATGGAAACTAGCTCCACTGTTAGTATTCGTATGACTACTGGACTTCGTTTGGATAAAGATGAAGATGGCAAATTCGTCGACATAACAAAATACAAAGGCATAATAAGGTCATTGTTATATCTAACAGCTAGCAGAACAGATATTATGTATTTTGTTGGGGTTTGTGCGAGATATCAATCAAATCCTAAATAATCTCATTTCTTAGCTGCCAAAAGGACTATCAGATACCTTAAAGGCACACCAAATTTGGGATTATGGTATCTTAGAGAATCAGGATTCGAGCTTATTGGATATTCTGATTCTGGCCTTGTTGTTTGCAAGATTGATAGGAAGAGTACTACAGGTGCCTGTCAATTCTTTGGAAGTCGTCTGATATCATGGATGAGTAAGAAGCAAACCTCAGTTTCTATCTCTACTGCTGAAGCTGAATACATCGTTGCTGGAGTATGTTGTGCACAGATACTTAGTTGAAACATCAACTAGAAGATTACAACATCAAAATCAGTGGAATTTCAATCTACTGTGACAATACAAGTGACATCTCACTTACTCAGAACACTACAAGTCATCAAGGACTAAACATATTGAAATCAAGCACCATTTTATCAGAGATCATGTGGAAAAAGAGAATGTCATCATAGAATATGTTCACACTGATAATCAGATTGTTGACATCTTCACTAAACCACTAAGTGATGCAAGGTATTCAACTTTAAGAGCTGAAGTAGGACTATTGAATTTGGATGCATAAGCTGAGGGGGAACTCATTAGAAGAAGATTTGAAGTTCATCAGCTTACTTATCCATTATTATCTTCAAGGTTAACTCTCAACAAACTAGTTAACTTATGGATTCCTGAAGTCAGGGGGGACGTGTAAGACTAGCGGTACTCCTGATATACAGATGAAGTTTGTTAATAACAGTTAGTTGAAGTTATGTTCTCAGAAGATTTGTTCTTAAATCCTGAAGATTGAAGACTAATTAATCCTGCTGGATTGACAAACAGAAAAGGAAGATTACTAGCTATTGGCTTTCACTAGTAATAATCGAATAATAAGATCATTTGTCTATCAGATAAGTTTAACTCCACTCGTTTGATAAATTATACAAGTGTGTATTAAAAACGTAATATCTAAAAACACGCTTTTATAAGTTACAGACTTGTGTCGATTAAGTTTCCCGCATATCTCACGTTAATTTATTATATGTGAAATCCGTGAAACACGTCCACACGATCTAAAAACCGTCAGATCAATCCCACGGCTCACGTGAAACACGGAAACCAACACTGATTGAAATCTATAAACTCAGATTTCATCAGAAGGGTTACCATTACGCACTTCTAAAACTCTAAGCCCTCAAGAAATTACTAATCTTCTAATTTCTATCTTAAAACCTCTAAATCTCACAATTTACCTGCAATCAAAGTAAAAATGGATGGCGCTGAAGGAAGATATCTAAGCTACGACAAGTTCTACTCGTTTGGAACTCCACTGATGAAAGAAGTAATGGAGAAAATTAAAGAATCATTTTTAGTAAATGTTCTGGAAGCTCACGAAGATATGGTCTACATTGAAGATGTTGCTGACTTCTACAGTACCAGAGAGATTGATAAAGAAAATAGCACAATGGTTGCAACGGTTGGAGGGAAGACAATATGTATATCTCCTGCTGTGTAGGAAGATATTTATGGACTGACTAACAAGGGAGGAGATGTAATGAGTCTGGGCTCGGAAAGAGAAGAGGAATTTTGGAAGATATGTGCGAAAGAGGAGGAAAAGATGTCTGGAACGTAGATGAAGACTCAACTGATAGATGAGTATCAACTCTTTGTTGACATTATTGCAAAGATTTTGGAATGTTCTACTAGCTCTCTAGATGGATTGCCAAGAAGGAGATACCATACAATGATTTGCATCTACTATGGACTAAAGGTCAACTGGGCTGCACACTTCTTCAACATTCTGCGAATGAAGACTAGTGGACATGTCATTACACTAAGTCATCTATTCATGACTCTTCACTGTGGCATGGTAAATGGGAAACAAATTCATCCGTTGAAAGAGCTAAAGACGTATGAACCAGTGAGAAGTGAAGCCAAACTTCTTACTACGCCTAAGAGAAAGGCAAAAGGAAAGGCTGTAAAGCCCCCTGCCAAGAAAGCTAAGAGTGCCGAACAGATTGGTAAGTCAGCTGATCAAACTGCTAATCCTGCTGTTGAAGCCGGATCAGCAGAGTCTGAGGCACTGGTTGATGAGGAGATAGTCACTAAAGTGGCTCAAGAAATTGAGGAGATGATTACTGGAACATCTCTGGAAATGACTGAATCGGAAGAACCAATTCAACTTCAATTCACTCGGAGAAGGACTAGAAGATCAGTAAAAAGGTTGCCTGTGGAACTGCAACCCACTGGAATTATGACCAAATCCAAAGCAAGGATGAGGGTCACCTTCTCAGAAGAACCAACCATTGGTAGAGAAGAAGGAGCTTTAGCAAAACGTCCCATTGATGTTGATGAAAAGGAAGCTGAAGAAAAGCCTGCTGAAGATCTTTCTCTGACTGAGTCTGTTGTTCCAGAAGAACACCAGCAGAGTGACACATATATTGAGGAGGATGTGCAAGATGTGCCTCTCATCCACCCTTATCCCATTGATACTATCCCACTTGCAATTAGACGATAATGGAGAAAGAGCAAAGTGGGTTGATACTCGTTCAAAGGATACATATGTAAGTTTTACAATCATACAACTTAGTTGATAAATAAGTGTTATGTTTAAAAACTATGTTCTAAAGTTCGTGTCTTTTAGACTGCGTTTTTAGAAAAACTTTCTGCTTCGCAAGTATCTGAAACGGGTGAATCACAACCAATCCAGGAAGATATTCAACTACAGGTAACATAAAATTATCATGTTTAATTAAACTATTATGTACTTATAAATATTTATAATCTAATTAATGTTTTTGTTTGTTATTTAGGCATGGGTAGACACTGTAGGCATCGGGTTTATGGTCTGGCTGGTAAGGTTGCTCAGGTTAAACCTAGTTCCTCGAGGGCCTCACAACATTGTAGTTCATCCGACCCGAAACTCATGTCAAGAATTCTAACTCTCGAAGAAATATTGCAACAATCTGAGGAGGAGCGTCAACGCGAGTGGGACGAACACATAGCAATGTTGGAGCAGGAACGTCAACGCGAGAGGGAAGAACACATGGTAATGTTGGAGCAGGAACGTCAACGTAATAGGGACGAATGGCAACGAGAGAGAGCAGAACATAGAGCAAAGTCGGAGGAAAGCCGAAGACAGATAGTGGAGGAAAGCCGAAGACAGATGGAGCAGTTCCAACGTATGCTTAACTCCATGTCATCTAACAAGTTTCCACACAAAACTCGCTCCAAGATGACTAAAACTTAGTTTTATATTTCGAGATATTTGGATACTTATTTTATTATTGAACTTTTGTTGATTGAGACTAATTTGATTTTGTAGGAATTTTATGAATTTTCACGCGCTTATTGATTTATTAATTTCTGTATGGTATTTGATGATTAAATTGATATATTTATAAACTAGGGAATATAAATAATTATACATAAATTAAATATTTAGTTAATTATCGATTTAAGTTTATTCAATTTAATTTTTTTCCGACGGGATTTTCAACGGGCAAACACCGTCGAAGATTAATAAAAAAAATTATTCTTTTCCGACGGGCATTACCCGTAGGAATTTAAAAAAAAAACACTTTTTCCGACGGAAAAACCCATCGGAAATGGTCAAAAAATTTTAAAAGGAAAATCATTTCTGACGTAGAAAAAATAAAAAAACAAAAAACCGGGTTTGTTTGTGACGGATCATCCGTCGGAGTACCCGTCGGAAAAAGCTCCAGTCGGAAAATTTTCCGACCGATCTACCGACGGTTGCCCTCGTCGGAAATTCCGTCAGAAAATTTTTCTACGGCTTATTTTCCGACGGGCAGAATCCGTTGAAAATTTTGTTTTCCAACGGAATTTCCCAAAAATCCCATCAGAAATTCCTTCGGAAAAAGCTGTTTTTCTTGTAGTGGAAATAACATTCAAGTTTTAATTGTAACTAATGATGCTAACATATTATATATTTCTCCTACAACATTGTCCCATTTGTGTTTTTTATATGTTGATTCCCACTATTTGTTTAATCATTTCAGGCGGTCCACGACGACTCCGAACTCATGTGACAAGGACATGCAGATTTTGGGGGTATTTTCATCCCTTCACTGTGATAATTTTAAACTTAGGTCCCTATAAAACTTATTTGTGTCAAATTAGTCCCTGATATTCAGGAAAATTAATAATTTAAAACAAAATCATTTAAGACTAGTATTTATGAATCACAAATCGTATGAAAAGATTAAAAAAATAAAAAATAATAATACCTCACCTATTTGTACCAATTCCAATAAAAGAACATAAATAATCAAAAATCAAAAATAAATTAAAAAAAATACAAAAAAAATAATCAGCTATTTATGTCAATATAATTATAAAATAATTTTAGAGGTAAAAAATGTAAATATAAATTAGATAATAACTAAAAACAAACAAAATAATAATAATTCATCTATTTGTATAAATGTAAATAGATGGTTGTTTTAATTGTGTTTAAATTATTTTCTTATTTATATTTATACAAATAGGTAAATTAATAATATATTTTCTGTTTTAAAATTTTCTTTCATAATTTTATTGATACATGTAGTAGAATTATTATTTTTTATTTAACTTTTTTTTTACTTTTTAATTTTTTAAACTATCTTAAAATTTATATTGATACAAATATGTGATATATATATATATATATATATTTGGAGATAGGTATTTTAATTTTCGATTCATTATTTAGTTCTTAATTTATATTGATACAAACAAGTTAATCATTATGAATATATTATGTATCGAAATTTTAATTCTTTTTAATTAATTTTGATTCATTATGAATTTTTTAGAATAATTTTTTTTCCCGAAATTATTATTTCTAATAAAAATCTGCGACTATATTTAGAGGACAAAATGTTGTAGCTAAAGATTTTCTTTTTATTTTGACAAGTTTGCCTTTATTTGCATTTGTTTTTTATACATGTTAAAAAGAAAAACAATTGAAAAATAAAATATATTATATAGTGTAGCAATTTAATGTAATTTTATGCATAGCACGGGAATAAGCTAGTATAATAAATTATGCAAATAAGGGATGACTCTGTGAAAAGAATATTCCACATTATGCATGCTTCTATTGCAAGACAAGATTCCCTTTTTATGTGAAAAAGCCATGTATCCATAATTATGAAGGTATAGATAAGGATGACCAAATATGTCATTTACCCTATCAATATTCTTACCAAAAATATATACTATAATAATAACTAAATAAAATTTTGTGCATAGCACGAGAATAAGCTAGTTTAATAAAGGAGACAAATAAGGGTAACATAGTCATATTCTAAAAGAACAAGAAGATGTTGAAGAACATTAATTTAATTTGCCTTTTCACCCATATAATAAAGGCAAACTAGAATAACTTAATCTAAATTAGAAATATTATCTTGCACTAGTAATTTTTGAGTTTCGGAATGAATGAATATAAGGTGACGAAATATAAGAAATGAAGAAAATAGAGAATTTTTTAATTAATAAAGAAGTCAAATAAATGTAAATTAATCAAAATCAAAATTTTGTTTTAGCTACACCAATTAATACTCTAATTATATCGCTAGCCACTTAAAAATCATATATAAGCTTTCTAAACACGAGGACATCGTAATTTGGTACACCCCAAACCCCATTTTACTAATCAAAATATCTCTAATCCCTTGTATCAACAAAAGTGATAGAAATAGTGTATGGTAAACCAACTTTATGGCTGCCATTTATTGTAATAAATAAAATAACTATTCAATTTAGATTAATAATTGCACTTTATTATGGTCAACTTTATCTTATGTAATAATTATTTACGCACAAGGACAAAAGTACTTAGATCACAGGGCTATGGGGCAACCAGTGGACTGATCCCTATGGTCGTGATCTAGAAAATATTCAATAGTCTTAGAATTCAATCGAGATAGGACATCAATGGATTCGGTTAGACTCTGTATACTCCGATGAACTGAAGAACGCTCAGGTCCAGGAGCGTAACTGGGATATACACAAAAGTCGGTGATTTGCTAGGATGGCAAGTGCATTGAATACCCGAATTAGGAAATAACTCATCATGGAAGCAGTAGTCGTATATCGGGGTTGAAGTTATTCCTATTTACAATAGTTTACGAGGAACGATCCCTATTACTTGAGATGATAGGGTTTATCTGGTACGAGAACGTTTATACTTTGATGTGAGTTCCGACCGACTGGAGATTACCAGAAGGTCTCTAAGTATTCACGTTGGGTATAGGGAAACTCATATGCAGGTTCATGTCATCAACAAATGATCCATTGACCCGACTTGATAGATGGGGAAATTCTCCTATGGATTTCCGTGAGAAATTAATTCTGATAAAAACCCTCGACCAAGGTATCTGACAAATTTATGAAAGTAGCACATAAAGATTAAGTCAAAGAGAATTATTTCGAGATCAGAGTACATAAGGTAAAGATCAAAAGAAAGGGAACTGATGAAAAGTCCGCACCCTTAAATCTCGACTGGGAGATCGAATGATGGAGAAATCGTGTCATATATGGAAGTTGTAAATGTTTAAAAGGTGGTGGGATTTCATGGGGTATGATTATCATACAACAGGGCGGAAATTAAAAATTTTCATACTACCCAAAATCCTAGGATTTTTCATCTAGCTCATACGAATAGATTAAATCAAATTATACAACAATTGCAAAATAAAAAGGGTGCAATCCAAAAATTACCTCACAACAGGCAAGGTAGTGCTTTTTCTCCGGTCTTCTCTTTGTTCACTGAAGCACCCCACGTGTCGTGCCTCTAAATTAGTCCACACCAGTAGGATGAGAGCAACACCTTCAAACTTCAAGCTAAGAACTAGGAGAGAAGGCTTGTCAATGGAGGTACTGGATCTAGATCCAACTCTAGGTGAAGAGGAAAGCAAGAGAGAGAAGAGGGCGACTAGGGCTTGAAGGGGGGGGGGGGGGGGCAAGGGTTTGGTTTTGCTTAGGGTTTTGAGTCTTGTCTTGACTCTTTTTCATAGCCACATTTAAAGCCCCTAAAGTGCAAGACTTGGTATGGGCCATTAATTAAATTGGCCCATGTCATACATTAATTTAATTAAGCCCTTTTAATTAAAATAACCTAATTAATTCAATTAATTTTCTCTATGTCTATTAATTAACTCTTTAAAATTAGACTAGCTAATTAATTATTTCTCTCTCAGAATTAACTATTTAATTCATTTGTTGATTTAACTCTTTAAATCAAACATTTTCCTTAATTGACTGTCATTATCCAACTGCATTGTGTGTGAAGGTTCACCATCAATTGATCTTAGGCCCAAGACTTTCGTGATTTAATTAATGAGCAAATTAATATTCAATTAATTGCTCCGATCAATTAAACCCCTTTAATTGACCACTCCAAAATTAATCTCCAATTAATTCAGGAGTACCCACACCTCACCTCTTATAAGTATCATGTACATACGGTCCCTCTAACGACTAATTTCCCGATCGAGACCTATGGTGTGTGAATTGGTCAGCACCACTAATTATCTCGATTATGTACTTTCAAATTATGGATAATAGTTCCAATGTGACTGCTAAATTAGGAAATCCCTTTTCCAAATCCGTCACCGATCATGGCCATGGGTTTATCGGAAAATATTATCTAGGAACGTACAGGAAATTTCCTCATTCATTACAATGAGTCGGTAGATCCCATCTTGATACTAACCATTCGCACATACGACTATAAGTACCCAAAGTAGGCGCACAATGGTCAGGCTACGTGATCGGCTCCTAAATCAAAGCACGCACACTCCCATGCCGAATTAGCCCTAGCATCTCAAGTCCAAGGACTAAATCGTACACTATTATAAAACTTGAGAAACATCCCATCACTGATATGTTTTATGCACTTTCACAATGGATTTCTCTGTTCGGGTCATTCGATGCGTTCGATCCCCTATTGAACCACCTAGTCATATGCACTGACAGCAAATGTCTTGTTCATAAAACTCTACAAATTCACTCCATGTGAATCATGTATAATCCTACTAGTCTTGACAATTCCTTCGATACCCCGTCTCGACAGGAATCTATGACTTGGAACACTTTTAAGATCACGACCTTAGAGATTGTTTCATGATTGCACTCAAAACCGAAGTGAATCGTCCCATAGTCATAAATGTTGTCAGAGTTTTAACCAATCGCTTAAATGTATTCGCGAAAGATGAAGATGGCCATTAGTTTATCTTATACACGAAATAAATAAACTTTGCGTATTAATTATAAAATCAAAGATTTGTCCAACATAGAATAGTCCTATTAAAAGCTATTGTATTGGCTTGCTGGGCACTATTTTATCAACAGGTTTACTGAATTAATTCACCAGTGATTGGGCTCCATGGGCTTGTGGCCAGACATCAACCGTGGAGTGTGGGAGAATTCCCAAATTGGCAGGGGTGCTAATTTTGGAATGATCAGTCGACAGAGTGTTCGATTGATTTAGAGTATTTAATACTCGAGTAATTGAATAAATATTTAATTATAACCCACGGTCAATTATGTGGTGAACCTACTGGGGCATACACAACACACATGATGCGAAAACAAGGAAACAAAGAACAACTGGATCGACTAGGTCGACCCAATTGGAGCAAACGAGATCCGTTTGAAATTGGATCGAAATTATAAATTAAATTGAAATTTAATTTGTAAGTTAATTAATTAAATTTAATTTAATTAATTATAGCAATATTTAATTAAATGGGCTTAGAGTCTAATTTAATTAAAAGATAGAGTAATTAATTAATCGGGCCATTTAATTGAGAAATTAAATAAAACCTCAATTGATTAATGAAATGTGCCATTATTAATTAGATGACTTAGTCTTCCAATTAAAAGGTCACGACCCATGTTGGAGAAAGAGAGAAGACTTAAACTCCTAAGCATAGTAGGATTAGGAGATATATGATATCTATATATGTGAATAAATATCATATCTTATGGAATAAGTGATACAATATCGAACACAAAAGAAAAACAAGTCTTGGAAAAATTCTCTCTCCCTCTCTCTCTATTTTCGGCCGAACACTCTCTCTCTTTAGAGGAGTTTTCGACTTTTGATTTTTGGTCCCAAATTGTTCTCTAGTTTTAGATCTTAATAATTTCTATGTTCTAGCCGATTAGGATTATTAAGGTTTTTGTGATATTTTGGTGTATCAACCCGTAGAGGCGCAACACGTGGGATGCTACACCAACTTAGGATCGAAGGTGAAAAGGGAAGGGAGAAACGCATCTACTTTGCTAAAGTTTGAATTTGCAAGGAGCTAGGTATAACTTTGTAACAAAGTTTTAGGTACGTTATATTTATATATTCATATATATACATTTAGATTGTATTCTGGCAAGATTCAAATAAGAGGTCCTTAAAAATTTTAATTTCCGCTGCCTGAAGGACTGTTTATCTTACTGAATTTCAACAGTGGTATCAGAGCCAAATCTAGCTTTGTATATAAATGAATTTGCAAATGTTGCGTTTTAAATCATATGTTTGATTTATGTATGGCTAATTCTTTTACTATGCATGTTTTAGAATGTAGATCAGTTTAACTTGGAGTTAATAGAAAATATTTTAACTCGAAATTTTTATCATGTTATTTTATTTTGGATTGAATTTAATTAAAGTTGCTGATTTAATTCAATAAGTAATCAAGAAAACAAAAAAAAATGATCTACACCGCGACTGGGCTGCCACTGCGAAGCTGCTACAAGTAGCAGCACATGAACAGCGCGTTGCCTATGCAAGCAGCACACAGCAGCTGCCTACGGGCAGTCTGTCGCGCACTGCCATGGGTAGAAGCACGCTGCCACGTGTGTATTGGCCACGTGGCAGCCTTCGATTGGTCACTTTGTGACTGATCTCGGTTGGTCTCTATTTTCGCCTGTTTTGGAAAGTTTGAAAATCTTGGAGATTTGTTAGATTAGGAAACTTGGAGTTTTGGATAAGGTAGAACATCTTGGAAGATTTGGGAACTACCTTAGTTATCTAATCTAGTCAAAATAGGATTATCTTGAGAATCTTAGAGATTTAAATAAGTTGGGAAACTTAGAGGGTATGTTTGTTTGGTGTTTCGGAAAGTGATTTGGGAGAGTAATGGAGGTTTGTGAAATAATCTCGATTTACGTAATATTGTTTGTCTGGATTTTGAGAGAGTGGTTTGAGAAATAAAGTAGGCGTGGGTTATTTTTGGAAGAGTTAGATTGTAGGTGTAAGCAGGGGCGGATCCAGAAATTTTGGTCATGGGGGGCTAAACTTATACACAAAAAAAAATCTATCAAACAGTTAAACATAAAGTTTATATTATTCACGTAATAACTCAAAATATCTACATATTTACTTTAATAATTGCCCACGACGATTTTTCATCTTTTAAAACCGGCCCATGATAGCATCGTTTGAAATACTACTAAATATGTATCTCTCTATAAAGACAACTAAACTATCATTTAGCCATTGATCGCCCATTCGGTTATGAAGTCGATTCTTTACTATCTTCATAGCCGAAAAAGCTCTCTCCACTGATGCAGATGCAACGGGTAGAATAAGCACCAATGTCATAAGTTTGTAAATCATCGAGAATGCGACATGTCTTTAGTTTCATCCATCTTCTTAGCAAGAACACCAATCCCTTTCAAATTAGAAAAATCATCACTTGATCGAACATCCCTAATATAATTTTCAAGTTGATTGGGAAAAGCCGAGAGCTCAAGAAAAGAGAAGTCATTTGGATAAAATTTGGCAAGACGAACAAGTTTTCCTTTGTCAAAAGCTTCAAAGTGATTGGATGGGTTTAAGCATGCAACACGAAGAAGCTACTCCGTGTTTACTTCATTGAAACGGTTGTTCAACTCTTGGGATTGGAGATGTTGGGAGTAGGGAAAAATTGGGGCTTACAATTGAATAGAGTAAGTTATTATTGAAGTGGGTTGTGTATATTAATTGGACTGAAGTTATATTTGGACTGAAACTTCATATTGGGCTAATATATTAAATTTTTTGTAAAAAAAAAATTTACCTATATAAAAAAAAAAATTCGGCTTGCCCCTATCTCGGTCCGCCTATGGGTGTAAAATGTGTAAGACATTATGTCAAATCATGTTTGTTATGTGAGATAAATTTTGTAAGAGATATGTTACTTTATGTCAAATCAGAGTAGAGTTTATATAGGTTTTGTTTATAGATAAGAAAATTGTTGTTTGTTTGGCTTTTGAGAGAGTAGTTTGAGAAAATGGAGAGATGAAAATTTTATTTCAGAAACTAGAAATCATGTTTGTTTTGCATTTCCCAAACACGGAAAATAATTTGGGAAATGCCAAACAAACAGGCCCAGAGTTTTTGGATAAAATAAGAATCTTGAAAGATTTGTAACTATCTTAATTAACCAACCTAATCAAGATAGAAATTGTAGATTACCTAAAACTCAAGTAAGAGTTAATTAGTCGTAGAGATTAATTGATAATTCAAAATAATTAACTTGGATCGTTTTTTGTGAATAAAATTAAAGAAGCCGGTAAATTTACATTTTTACCCTTATATGAATTTATGCATGTTCTTGAGTGAATGTGTGGATTGATCGACATTGCCCTTTAGCCCTGTGTAATTTTTGGTTTATTTAATTATGAGTTGTAATTAAATGGGTCTGATTGGTGCCCCTTATATGCGCAATTAATATGTGATAGAATAGGGCTTTTAAGTTAGACTTAGAAAAGGCTTGGAGCCAAGAAGACCCTATGAAGACTTGGAGATCCACATGGAGGCCCATTACCTTAGAGGACATGGAGGCCCAATTCAAAACATAGAAGCCCAATCAAGAAGGACACAACATTACAAGAAGGCCCATGAATGTATGGGTTTGATTATTGTAATAGATTAGGACATTTAATTTTCACCATAGACTGACAAAGTGGTCCATCACTTGGCTCGTGATGGATCGCATATGATGGGCAGTTGATCAATCATATTATGCAATGCTTGGTGATGTATGTTTACTTTTTGATGTAAATTATGTATGCTTAGAATAGAAAACATAAACAAGATAAAGCATAATCTGATGAGACCTCGCACAAGAATACTTCTTAAAACTTTCAATTGAACTTAAAACTCAATTACAATATTAAATCGAATGACGGGCGCATATGAATAGTCTCTATGGTCCGATCTTATCCAATTACTTGGTCTTAGGCATATAGTATGAATATATTTCGATGTCTGGGTCAAGCTATAGGAAGATGATATGTCTATTGCCTCGATGCACAGTTTAGTGATAAGGGAGGGAATAGCAAGGTTCTAGGCGTTGTCTTACAAGTCGTGGGATATCTAGGATTGAACTATTTCTCTCCACGAGTATTGGACATGATTCAACGCTAGTAAGTATGGATGTTTCACGAGTCGTGGGTCCATAACGAAAACCGAGGCTAAATAAACTCAAGGGTTAGCTGCAATGGTTAACCGACGATGATGTCGACCACCAAGTGGATAAAATAGTATGGCCAATGAGTCGTGGGTACTAGGAGATTGCATTTGGACCTTGAGCCTGCTAGGATATTTTAATATTCCCGAAATATATGTGGGGGCATAAGATTTTCATTAAAATAGTGGGAGTAATTTATAAATAAATCCATGTTTGTAAATTGTGCGTTTAAAATTAATTATTCGCATATTACTTCTTCTATCGTCTTTTTGTAGATGTAATGTCTAATAATTCAATTTCATTATACTTGAACAAAACATATAGACTGGACCAAACTTCTATGACTGGGTCAGAAACATTAAGATCATTCCTGCTTCTGAGAAACGATCTTCTGTCCTTGATGAGCCCCCTCATGAAATTTCTAAGGATGTTGATGAAGCTGAGAAAGAGGCTGCTGAATTTTGGCACGACAATGATTGCAGTCACGTTGTCTCATGCTTGCATCCATGTCGAATGAGCTTCAAAAGCAACATGAGCGTTCCAGTCGTTGAAAAGCTTGGTCAACTTGAGGTGAAAATGGACAAGACTCTATAACAAACGAGGATGGCAGAAGATGTCCGTTCTCACTGTATCAAGATGATTGGGTTTATTGAAAAGCTTGGTCAACTTGAGGTGAAAATGGACAAGACCTACAACCAGGAACATAATCCTCCAATCGTTGCCGAGATCATTCGAGCAATTCATAGTGAACTACATGCACGATGGATGTTGAACTTCACGAGTTGACTAATATGCTCGCCACTGCAGAGGCTTCCATGAAAAGAGAGACAGTGATGGTTGCAACTTCCACCCAATCAGGGGCGGATCTACTTTATAGGTTGGGGGGGCCTTGGCCCCCCCAAGATTTTGTTTTGTTTTTTATTTTTTTTTCATTCTATTCATGTATATATATTTAGTTTATTTGAATGCCTATTGGTTTCTATTAAAATCTAAATTACAATATTTTGTGAATTTAAGTGATATGTCTATTAATAGTATGAATCAATTAATTAAACTATTATGGCTTTTAAATTTTAAATCAATATGATACCAGTTTATTGTGATATTAATTTATTCATTATTTCATATGTACTATATGCGAAATATAAAGTAAAGCTTGTGAAAAATAAGCTTGAAAACAATATATAAGTTTATTTATTATATATTATTTTGCTGAAGTTTTAATTCATAATGAAAATAATATTAATTTTATTTGAGACTATTTTATAGTATATTAATGAACATGGTGTATAATTATAATATAGTGAAAATACATTTTAGAGTATACATTTTGTGTTCATCTATTTATACAGATTTTTTTTTAATGATAATAAAAATTGGCCCCCTCGACTCTGGAATCCTGGATCCGCCCCTGCACCCAATTTAATCCAGAAGGACGAAGAAGGGGAAAGCGCTCACAAAACATTGGTAAGAATCATAGCCATGTCACTATTGAAATGAACTCGGAGGTGAACATAGTTCCACAAGCATTCTAATGGGACTTGAATATATTCTGCACAATATTGATGGAAATGGGGCTGGTACTGCAAGATAAAAGCTCTAATATGAACACATGCACAAATGTAAACTACGTTTGTTCTCCTTCAAAATGTTGGAAATTTAAAAAAAAAATCACATTTTTCTACAAATTTCTTCAAAGATTTTGATGACATTTCTATTATTGAGGACTTCATCCTTGTCATAATGTATCCGAATTTTTTTCTAAAAGCTTCTGAATTTTCTTTAATATCTTGACCCAAACATACAAAAAATGAAATTTCAATGGTAATGGAAGTAACATGAAAGGATGCAAAAAGTGGATTGTACATATACAAACAAACACACAAGATAGTTATTCTCTTAACTTCTTATACTCCATCCGTCCCATATTTTTAGCTCCCTTCAGGTTTGACACGGAGTTTTAGACAATTTGTTAAAAAAATAAACTTTTGTTATTATTTGAGAGAGAAAGGAATCGAAGTTGTATTTTGGGACATTCCAAAAAGAAAATAAGAGCAAAAACAATGGGACCGAGGGAGTATTATCCTGACATTTCTAACAGGAAGAATTCCTATCAAATTAGCTTAAGATAAATCTAGGTCCAGAGCTTCCAAGTCAGACTCAAGAACATAGCTCTATAAAAACAAATTTTATTTCATAAAAACAAGTGCATCACACTTGACATGATTTAAATGAACCGAATTCAAATTTGGATCCGAAGGGTACTTTCCGACATCAAGACTGATAAACATCGGGGAGTTTAGGGCCCACGCTCGCGGCGGATTTTCCTAGAACTCGTTTCATCTCAGCAGACCTATCCACTGCGATGTTGTACGAGAATAGTAAATCCTGTACATCGACAAATAATTCGAAACCAATGAAGAAAAAACCCACAACACTATTTACTATAAGAAAAAGGTTTCAAACATATTAACAAATATGAAAAAGCATGCATCTTAATACGCCATCATCAATAAGTCGACATAGTATATACTTATAATTTTATATTTGACTTTTCGTGGAATGACAAGATTACCTCTATGTGTTTGTTTTTTTTTTAATTTATTTATTCTTTTTGAAAAAATAAGTATATACTACTTAGGTAGAGCGTGGTATTTAAAATCAAACACAGAGGGTTTTTTTATATTTAAAATAACACATGAAATTTTTTGAGAGTTAGACAAATTATAGAGGGTGTTTTTGTCTTTTGCTCATTAGAATAACCTAAAGAGAGAATTGCAAATGTGGTACCAAACTATATAGCGATTCCAACATGTGGTACCATAAAAAATGGGGTTGATCAATTTGGTACCGCAATTTAAAAATTAAATCACATTTGGTACCACCGTTAAAATTGGACGTTAAGTGGTGACGTGGCAGTTAAGTTTTATTGCAAAATTGATACCATTACTTATATTGACCGACAACTATACCCCTAACTTTTCAAGTTGTCAAAATAACCCCACATCTTCAAATTTAGTGACAATTTTAGTCCACATTGTTGCCCAATTTCAAAATTGGCTCGAATAAAACACTTGCGGACCAATTTAGAGATTTCACTTAATATATTTACATATGTATTTAACTAATTTAATTTATAAATAATATTAACAATCCAAATAATACATGAACATAAATTCGATAAAATATTAATCTAATCTAAAAATTTTATAATAATATGAGTATATTTAATATTTATTAAAAAATAAATTATATATTATTAATAAAATAATTATAGTTAAAAAAAAATTAACTTCTCCTACCCCTACCCACTCCCCCCTAACCAACCCCCCCCCTCCCCCAACCCAAATCCCAGGCCGGCTGGGATTTGGGTTGGGGGGGGGGGGGGGGGGACGTAGGAGGTAGAAGAAAGGTTTTTTTTTTTAATTATAATAATTATTTTTTTAATAATATATAATTTATTTTTTAATAAATATTAAATATACTCATATTATTATAAAATTTTTAGATTAGATTAATATTTTATCGAATTTATGTTCATGTATTATTTGGTTTGTTAATATTATTTATAAATTAAATTAGTTAAATACATATGTAAATATATTAAGTGAAATCTCTAAATTGGTCCGCAAGTGTTTTATTCGAGCCAATTTTGAAATTGGGCAACAATGTGGACTAAAATTGTCAGTAAATTTGAAGATGTGGGGTTATTTTGACAACTTGAAAAGTTAGGGGTATAGTTGTCGGTCAATATAAGTAATGGTATCAATTTTGCAATAAAACTTAACTGCCACGTCACCACTTAACGTCCAATTTTAACGGTGGTACCAAATGTGATTCAATTTCTTAAATTGCGGTACCAAATTGATCAACCTCATTTTTTATGATACCACAAGTTGAAATCGCTAAATAGTTTGGTACCACATTTGCAATTCTCTCATAACCTAAACATCCCCTAAAACAAAGATGGACTAATTAAGATTGACATACATATTGCTTCTTGTATTGGACTAATAGGCTTATTCCAAGAAGAAAAGGCACCAATGCTATATGCAAATGAGAGAATTTTACTTTTGACACTATAATTATAATTACTTTAGAGATTTGAAATCATAATTATTTCTGTATACACATTTGGTACCATATTTCAATTCCACTTTACAGATTTGATACTTCCGTCAAATTAATGACGGAATTGGCACGTGATTCTCACGTGCTCGTTAACTCTCGTTATATATTGAGTCTCCCCCCAAATTCAATTCGAGAGAATTTCACTTTTGGTACCACAAGTAACCCTACATTAATGTTACGGTACCATAACTTTAAAAACATACACATTTGGTACCACATGTTAATTGCTTGTAAGTTTATTATTAATTTTATTATAAACTTCATAAGTGGTCCTTTGATCTTCCCACTAACCAATGATTTTAATTCCCACTAACCAATTATCTTGCCCCACTAATTTGAGCATAATGTGAGTCATAAAGTAAAAGACTCTACACCTTCTTAGTGTCTTTGATGGCAAGACACTATATAGAGGTGAGCCATGCAATAAGGTCCCTACACTCAACATTCTTCACTAAAATACATCATCCAAAGGAGGTTGCTAGAGTGTAGAAGAATCTTATACGCAGCCGGATTTCTTCCAGACATCATTGGCTGGAGGTATGATGATTCATTCTGCATTTAGTTTTCATATATGCTATCTAGTAAAAGTATATATGTATGTTCAAATATCATTGTGATATTTTATAAAGTCTAACATTTGGTATCAGAGCAATTGATTCTGTCTTGATGTTTTACTGAAGTTTTTCAATCTTGCCATATCCATTTTGTATTGGAGATCATCCAGAAAATTTGATTTCTTTCAGTTGGCTTTTGAATAAATTATTTGTGGAGGAGTATTATTTGTTCCAAAAGGTGAAATCGCTCACCCCGGGCGCCCCTCACCTCCCTGTCCGACGGGATTGTGAGAGGAGGTAAATCATGGTGACTCAACCGGCAACAGAGGCTATATAAATGGTTAATGTTCAGAATCTTTAGAGGAACTAATTAGATTCTATAAATTGCTTATGAATTTAATTTAATTCCCTTGTTTGTAAATGAAACTGTAACATGGGGTGCTCAAGTGCCAAATTCATTTCGGATTGTGAAATTTGTCAACAAGCAAACTCTTTGGGTTCTACTCAAGTAAAAGAATGTTCGTTTTGTATGAATAACAATCCAATGAAATAGCAATTTTTAATCTTTCATGCTCTTGTTCAGTTATGACTAAAATTAATAATTATTGTCTATTACATGCCTTTGTTGGATGAGAGCATGTTTTGGCCGTTTAAATTCATTTAAAGTTTGTTAAATGGAATGGTTGCTTCCTTTCTATCACGGAGTAAAGATTTTTTTTTTTTTTTGGCCTTTGACTGTCTCTTATGTGGAATAAAGCATGAAGTTGTTTTTTTATAAAATTACGGATAATAGCTTGAGCTCATATACTATCCTGATTTGGCAATTTAGAGATTGTTGAGACCGAGAGAACTTGATTTTTAAAAGGTTTTCAATTAATTATTGTGGATTTGGTTTCTAGATTTTGGAATTTTTGATTTTCCAATATTTTTCCGGTATATTGTTTATTAGGCTGCATATGGTTTAAGCACTTAATGAATTGGGCCTAAGCTGTCCACTTATTGTAATAATTTTATAAAGATTAAAATTATTCTTACATTTAGTTAGTATGTATAAATCAATTATAATTTTACATGCTATGTGGAGATGAATAATTTGAAGTTGTAATTTTGTGAAATTACATGTCTTGCATAATCTAATGTTTTGAATTATGCAATATTTTATGTTTGAGAATTATTAAGTGAAAAATTCTTATAAGGCTTATATTTAATGTCTAGTGATCCATATAATATTATTTGATTGAAGAGTAGCCACATCATCTTCAATTGAATGAAATTATATATTAAGTTTGGTTATGATGATCACATAAAGAAATAAAGATATTAATTGTAATTAGTTATACTTAATATAACGAATTTTTATCCCACATGAACTATTTGTTATATTTATATAACTAACTAGTATAAATATCATATTATATTTCCTAATTTACCTATAGGTATTAGGAAAATGAACATAATTTGGTAGTTTATCATAAAGAATTTAGATGAATATCAACTTGCCTTCAGTGGCGGAGCCAGAATTATTTTTCACCGGGGTCCACTATAAAATTAAAGACTATAAATTAAAATATTAATAATAAAAATTCAACAATGAAGAAACTTCGATGAAATTAATCAAGCTCAAAATCAATTTGATAGAATGAAATTTTTTTTTATAAATGTCGACGAAATCATCTCATGACCTATTTATATCAACTAATAAGTATTAGATAAAATACTAATATAAATATACATAATTCATTCACGTCTCCCTCAAGAGTCAAGAATCAATGGTTTCTCCTCCTACTATTAAAAACTATAACCTGCACTTCTTTTGGTAGAATTTGTGTTTCAGCCGACATCGAGGTGCCAAACCTTCCCCTCGATGTGAGCTATTTGCACAATTTTTTAGTAGGCTTATTTTGTGATGATAGAGATGAAGATGAAAAAGAGTTTATATGAAGTTGGAGTCTCTTGATATTTTGCAAGTGTTAATTCTTGAAAAAATTAATTGCAAAATAAAAGAATATGCTAGAGTTTGAGTTGATGTCGACTTTGTGAATTTAGACTTGTTAGCTTTATCAAACTCTAATAGATATGGACCCCCTTTAATTAAAATTTTAATTATAATTAGGGGGTCATTTAAAAATATATTATAAAATTATATAAATAATACCATAGTACAAATATTTACACACATAAAAACAAGCTAGGAGAAAATTTCCAGGGGGGTCCATGCACCCCCCTCCTCTTAATGTGGCTCCGCCACTGCTTGCCTTCATAATATAATGAATAATTTTGAATTGAGTAAGCAATTTGATAGTTCCATCATAAAATCTAGTTGAATCTAATTGAATTAAAATTTCAGCCCACATGCAAATTTTATGTCACTAGATTCAATTCTTACGTGTTTTGCATTGGTGAAACATGAAAATTTTAAGTTAAACCTCAAGTTTGAACATAAGCAATTTTAATTTTTATGCAGCATCACTACCTGTTAATTTTGATGATACCAAATGTGATGTTCCTGAATTGAATGGTGATAACTATAAGATTTGGAAGGAGAATATTCTTCTTCAATTAGGGTGGATGGACATTGATTACGCTATACGGAAGAGTGAACCACCTACACTTACTGATGCTAGCACTCAAGCTGAAATTCAGCTTTATGAACGCTGGGAACAATCTAATCGCCTCAGTATGATGTTCACAAAGATAAAAATTTCTGCTAGCATACGTGGTTCAATTGGAGCGTGTGACAATGTTAAAAAGTTACTAAAGGCTATTGATGAGCAATTTGAGTCATCAGATAAAGCTTTAGCCAACACCCTAATGACTAAGTTATCATCAATGAGGCTCACCGGTACTAGAGGTGTGCGTGAGCACATCATGAAGATGAGAGACGTTGCGGCTCAACTAAAGACTCTTGAGGTTGAGATGTCTGATTCTTTCCTTGTGCACTTCATACTGAACTCCCTTCCACAACAATATGGACCTTTTAAGATCTCTTATAACACACATAAAGATAAATGGTCTATCAATGAACTTTTGACCATGTGTGTTCAAGAGGAAGGAAGGTTGTCAATGGAATTTGGAGAAAGTGCATATATGGCAACACAAGGAAAGAGCGAGCAACCCAAACAAAAGGGGAAGGCAAATGATAAGATACCTGTCCAATTTGACATCAAGAAGGAATCTAAGTGTTTCTTTTGTAAAAAGAAGGGACACATGAAGAAGGATTGTGTCAAATATAAAGCTTGGCTTGTCAAGAAAGGTTTGTCTAAACCAAATGAAGTCAATGGAGAGTGAGCAGTGCATCTATCCAGATAACATATACACTCACATGCAGAGGAAATTGGAACATGCAAATTAGTTTAAAATTTCTTTTTTTTTTAAATATGGAAAAAATATTTTATATTCCAAGTTTTCTAGAAAGTTGATTTATGTTTCAAGACTTGTAACGTTAAGTTATTCCATTAAGTTTTAAATGCAACTTTTGATCTTATCATATTGGAAATAATACAATTTGTTACGGTCTTTTCAAATTTAAAGTGCAAGAAAATATTTTTTCATGATGCAATGCTGCATGTTCTGGTATTTTGTAAAGGTTCCTCTATTTGGTGTACACACTCCATTGTTCATCTTGCAATACTAGGATTGTGGAATCAAGATGTCAAACTTTTTTAGAATGACTTGATCAGTGGGAGTGATCAAACAAGGAACGATGTTCCTGAATATGATCATTCTAGAGCTTCCTCCTTAAGTGATAGACTGGTTATAATGTTGGAGCCGAGACTGATCTTGAGATTTTTCATGGTGAGCATTTTTGTTGTAAAGAAATCCATATATGGTTTAAAACAAGGATCCATTGGTGGTACTTTAAAATTCCATTGAGTAATTTCTTCATTAGGAGTGGATGAATTTTCATGGATTAATTTATATACCATAAGGTTCGTGGGAGTAAAATATGATTTCTTGTTTTGTACATGGATAACATTTACTTACAGCCAATGTTAAGGGTATGTTACATGAGGTGAACAATTTCTCTCTAAGGATTTTAAAGACATGGGTCTCGGATAACCTATATCAATAAAGATTTAGAGAGATTTCAGATGACAAATTGTTCAGAAATATTAGCTCGCATTCTGAGGAGCAATAGTGCTCTAAATGACATTGAGAGGGAACAAATAATAAACATTCCATAAAGGCCTGATATCGCATTTGCGATCGGAATGTTGAGTCGATATCAAGTAATCCAGATATAGACCACTTAAGTGGTGATGTACATTTAGGTAATCAGAAATTTACATGCTTATGTATAGACGGGCGGTAAATTTGGAAGTAATTTGGTTATCTAGATTCAAACTTTGTTGGCTATATTAATTTTCATAGATTAACATCATGATATGTTGGCCAATAAAGTTGTATTCTTGACTGATATTTCCACTATAGATGCCGATTTTTCCTGTTTTAAAGCTACTTTGTATGGTGTATGGTTAAGTAGTTTCATATTGGATACTTTTTTTTTTAAAGCAGTTTCATATTGGATACTAGCATTGTGGATTTCGTGCTATGTCATAAAGAACGTACTAATTATGATAATTCAGTGATCATTAAGCACGACAATACTGAATTGATAATTATTGATCCTTTGACTAAAGGCATGCAAATATTTAAATCTAAGGATCATATAAAGAAAAAGTAAATGTATGTATAAGGTTTCAGTGAAACTCTTATAAAGTGATGATATTTCTCATATTCAGGTGCAAATTAAGTTCATTTGAGAAAATTATCTAGAGAACCATAAGGTTTATTCATTAAGAAATAGTTGGGCTACTTTTTGAGAAATAAAATGCATTGTGATACATGGAAGATAATATTCGTTCTAAGAGGACCTATCGCCATGATTCGTGTATTTGATTTCTATAAGTGTTTATGGGATTTAGATATCATTATTCGGACCAAGTGGGAGAATGTAAGTTTATTATTAATTTTATTATAAACTTCATAAGTGGTCCTTTGATCTTCCCTCTAACCAATGATTTTAATTCCCACTTACCCATTATCTTGGCCCACTAACTTGAACATAATGTAAGTCATAAAGTAAAAGACTCTACACCTTCTTAGTGTCTTTGATGGCAAGACACTATATATAGGTGAGCCATGTATAAGGTCCCTACACTCAACATTCTTCACTAAAATACACCATCTAAAGGAGGTTGCTAGAGTGTAGAAGAATCTTATATGCAGCCGGATTTCTTCCAAACATCAATGGCTGGAGGTATGATGATTCATTCCGCATTTAGTTTTCATATATGCTATCTAGTAAAAGAATATATGTATGTGTTAGGAATAGTGCTCATAAAGCGTTTGATGAACATTATTAATTGAAAATAAATAAATTGTTTCGTTTTTTGGATTTCATATATTCGATTCGATTATGCTTTTTATTTAGTATAATATAATTATCAAAAAATTCCATGTCTATTTATTAAATATGACTTTTGTATATATAAGGATGTACAAGAGGATTAAAGTTATATACAATAGACTAAATAGTCCGTAGTAAGTTAAAGTTGGGATCTTTAACTAATTACTACTAGTACGGTCCACTGAAAATTAAGAATTCAATGATTTCGATCCGGATCATTGATGTTGTGACATTAAAGGTGGAGGTGCTTTATGTAATATGATTACATAGGACTGGACCAGACGTGAATTGAAATCTATTATAAGATACCGTTAACTTTAGATTTCAATACATGTCACACGATGATCATATATGAATTAATCTAAATCCTGAGTAGGCATAAACTCCTGTTTATGTCAGCGAGTCCTTTTGACTCATAGGTAGTGACTTGTTTGTTAATCATGTCACACACTTATGTCTTGGAGGTCCGTTGAGATAAATGGCTGGGAATGTGCACTACAGATATGGAATCCAACTCTTTCTGCGGAAAGCTGAGTTAATTGATTCCCTTAAGTGTTAATTCTGGAACTGAACAGTTCGAGTACTCTGGTTTGTGAAAATGTTTATAAACCAAACTGTTCACTAGTGAATTAATGGAACTTAAGGACTAAGAAATAATTATAGGGGCAAAACGGTAATTTCGCCTAGCTTTAATTATGACTCAATTCTTGGAGGGTTAAATCATATGTAATGATTATATCAATGAACACTCTGATCTTTCGAGTAAAATAGAATGTAAGGACAAGAGTGCAATTCCAAGTCTTTAGTGGAGTCACTTGGAATTAATAAATTGAATATATTAATTAATGAGTTTAATTAATTGTTTAATTTATTGGAGCTTGAAATTACATATCCATAGGTCCCAATCCCGGCTCCTATTATTCTACGATTGAACCTATAATAAGAATGATTAAACTCTCGGTATATTTTAGAAAATCTAAAATATGCATGATGAATTAATTGTGATATTTAATTGATGAATTGTGAATTAATCAATTAAAAATATGACAATTGATTAAATCAAATTTAATTATTGAATTAAATTTGTGAAGGAATTTCCTTAATAGGAAAATGCATTTTATGATTATATATGATATACTCATAATATAATATTTATACAAATAATGCATTTATCTAGAAGGAAGGAGGTGGAATCCTAATTAAGTTAGGAGAAGGTGGTTGAGAAAAATAAGGGAAGAGGCTATGTAAGACATATCTATATATATAAGATATATCTTTTCCTAAACATACAAGTTTTTTACAAGATACAATTTTGTAACAAAGTAAGAAAATCTCTCTCTTTCTCAACACCAAAAATCGCCCATCACCTAAGAAATTAGGAGAAATTTGTTCTTCCAATTCCAAGAGTTCAATTATCCAAACTTAATAGGTTAGTGCCCACCCACTAGTAGAAGGAGAAACGGGGTTGAAGATCAAGGGTTAAAAAGATCGAGAAAGTTTGTTGATCTCATCCTAACACCAAAGTTCAACCGAAAAGACGAAGGACATGAAGCTTTTGGTATGATTTGCTTTCTCTCTCTTTTTGCATAAATTAAAATAATATTCGTTATGTGATCCTCATGTTTTATGTAAAGTATTTTTGAAATATATTGAAAACATAAAACCCACCGAATTCCGCAACTGGTTCGAATAAGTTCGATCCTGTTTTATTCAATTGGATCGAATTGTTTGTGGTCCGATTGGGTAAAATCCCTACAATTGGTATCAGAGCGGTCCATAACGATATTATTTTAATTGATTGTGGGTAATTGCATAATTTGATTGTTTGATTTATTATTGTGGATGATGATTTATTTTTATTAAATTAATGGAGCGGTCGAATTATGGTGTTCATGGGGCCTCCCATATGAGGCATATTTTTTAATTTTATTTTATTAGAATTATGCTGTACGCCACAAATATGATGGCATAGGATTTTTTGTAATAAATTAGATTACTGTAAATCTTCATACTTGAGAAGGAAGCAGCAACCAAAACTAAGAAGGGCAGCCGAAAAAAAAAAAAAAAATATGTGGGAAAATGCAGCGGCGATGACATCTCTACGGACTAGGGCAGCATCATTCACATGGGCCAATTTTTGTGACAAAGGCCCAACAAAATTTGTTGTTTACACTTTTGGTTTGCATGAATTTCGATTGGGCTGAATTGAAAATGGGCCGAGGCAGAGCCTTTATTCATTCTTGCATCTAGCAGCATGATGATTGATGGTGACTTTTGCAAGACGGGCAGGGGACGGAAAATTCCTTATTAATGTAATAGGAATAGTTTTATTATTTTTGTGACCCAGGACACCCGACCCGCTCCTATTTGCTTGTTTATATTATGTTGATAATATGTGCATGCATATATCATGTCATTCATATTACCCACAATTTTATTTATGCATGCATACATATAGATATATGTGATATATATGTTTTGTGTATGTAGTTTTATTTGTTTTTAGAAAACTAAGATAAACTAAATAATTGTTTGATTTAATAGTTAATTAAGCAATTATTTATTTAGGTGATAAGTTGAGTTAGGAAAAATTAATAATAGCAAGTTCAACTAAAAGTTATGACTTTTTATATATTAGAATGTCTAATTGAACTTTGACCCAATTAGATTGGTTAAATATTAATTTGACCCACCTCAGATTTAGAATATCTAAAATTACCTATTATCCAATTAGATTGGATTATTAATCTACGTAACAATCTAGGTCCAAATAGGATTGGATTCTAAATTTTAATCCTTAATTAGCTAAGAGATTAGAAACCTAGTAAAGTTAATGTAGATTAATTAAACATAAGATGTTTATTTAAAAATAAAACACATGTTTTATAAATATTGAGTGGGAGAAGGACATATATGGATATATCCTACAGTCTCTATTATTAGTTTAATATAGTGAGATATGGGTAGCGCCTCGAGATGCCTAGTTTGCATCCTCCCTACGGAAGGTGTCTAACTTATGTCAATAACAAGATTAAGCTTCCATGAGATAGGACTAATTGATGTATTTTAGCTTGATCATCCCTACGGAGGCAAGTCTAAGTTAAGTCATAAAGTCTTAAATAATAGGTTACACTCATGAATATGTATTTAAATTAGTTAAATACATATTGGCTAAAAATAGCGATAATTAATAATGAAAGAAAAATATGAGATATTTTAGTTCATTCATTAAGTTGAGATTGTCTCGAAGTTAATTTAGTATTAATATGATCGACCCTACGGCAACATATTAATAGCTACATTATTTTATCGCGGATTAGTAAAATGTTTTATGTGTTTTTCTTTAGAGTTGCATTCATGCATCACGTTTACTATTCCGAATTATGATAATTATGTTGAATGTATGATTGAAACTTTAAATTTATTTATTTTCAGCAATCATGTCTTCTTCAATCCCAATCATTGCTTTACTTTCAAACGAAAAATTGATTGGGGACAATTACGCAAAATGGAAATCTAATATGAATATTATGATGGTTTGTGATAACCAAAAGTTCGTTCTCACAGAGGAATGTCCTCCAGAACCCCCTGCCACTGCCACTCGTACTGTACGAGAAAAATATGATAGTTGGATTCAAACCAACAACAAAGTGAAATGCTACATGCTAGCATCCATGAGTGATGTTCTCCGACAGAAACATGAAAACATGGAATCTTCATATGAGATATGGGAATCACTGCAAGCAATGTTTGGACAACCTTCTGATCAAAGCCGACATGAAGCTACTCGTAGATTCATGAATGCGAGGATGAAGAAAGGTGCTCCAGTAAGAGATCATGTGCTGGACATGATCAACACTGTGCATGAGGCGAAAATACATGGGGCCACCATAGATGATAAAACTCAAGTTAGCATCATACTTGGGTCACTAACGCCGGACTTTGCTCCGTTTGCTACCAACTATATGATGAATAAGTTGGAGTATAACCTGACTCAGATATTGAACGAGTTGCAAACTTTTGAGGCCATATCCAAGATAAGGTCTCAAGAGAGAGAGGTAAATGTTACCGAGCAAGGTCAGTCTTCCTCAACTGTTAAGAACAAAAGGAAGAAGAAGACAAATGGTGGGTCTGAATCTGAGCCCAAAGCCAAGAAGCAATTCAAAGGCAAAGGCAAGAACAAGTCTAAGAAGAAAGAACCCAAAGGAAAATGTTTTCATTGTGGGATAGATGGGCATTGGAAGAGAAACTGTAAAAAGTATCTCGCCGAAAAGAAAGAGCAAAAGAAAGGTAAATTCGATTTACTAGTTTTAGAAACTTGCTTAGTGATTGATGATTATTCAACCTGGATAATTGATTCAGAAGCCACTAATCATATTTGTTCTTCTATTCAGATGCTTAGTTCTTCGAAGGAGCTTGCTGAAGGGGAAGTGACCATGAGAGTTGGAAATGGGGCGTTCGTTTCAGCAAAGGCCATAGGAACAGTCCGTTTAAATTTTAGGAGTAAATTTCTTATTTTGAACAATGTTTATTTTATTCCTGGTTTTTCGAGAAATTTGATTTCTCTTTCTATGTTGCATGAACAAAAATTTAATATTTCATTTTCTAATAATAAGATAGTTATTTCTAGAAATGGATTATTTATATGCAATGCCAGTGTTGAAAATGGACTGTACGTATTAAGGCCTGACGAACGATTAATTATTAATTCTGAATTATTTAAGGTAGCAAATCCTAGGTCTAACAAACGTTCTAAAATATCCGAAAGTGATGACACATATCTTTGGCATCTAAGGTTAGGACATATTAACCTCGAAAGGATAAACAGGCTTGTAAAGGAAGGTCCTTTAAGAGAGTTAAAAGTTGGCACTCTTCCTGTTTGTGAATCCTGCATTGAGGGAAAGATGACTAGAAGACCTTTCTCTGCAAAGGGCCTAAGAGCCAAAGAACCTCTTGAGTTGGTACATAGTGACCTTTGTGGTCCCTTAAATGTGGAAGCTCGAGGAGGTTATGAATATTTCGTCACATTTATTGATGATTATTCACGATATGGTTATTTATACCTAATGCAAAGAAAATCTGAAACTTTTGATAAGTTTAAAGAATTCTTAGCAGCGGCTGAAAAGCAGTTAGGTAAATCACTGAAAACTCTTAGATCTGATCGAGGAGGAGAATACTTGAGTTATGAATTCAAGGATTACTTGGTGGAGCATGGAATTGAAACCCAACTCACATCACCTGGAACACCCCAACAAAATGGTGTTGCGGAAAGGCGGAATAGAACGTTATTAGGAATGGTTAGATCTATGATGAGTTACTCCTCATTGGCAAAATCTTTCTGGGGATATGCACTAAGAACCGCAAACTATATTTTGAATGTAGTACCTTCCAAATCCATCCGAAAGACACCCTTAGAGAGGTGGAATGGGCGTAAACCTAGTTTACAACATTTTCGCATATGGGGATGTCCTGCACACGTGCTGAGGAGTGATTTTGGAAAGTTAGATGCACGAACAGAAGTGTGTCTGTTTGTAGGATATCCTGATGGCACTAGAGGTGGTTTGTTCTATAGTACTCAAGATAAGAAAGTATTTGTATCGACAGATGCTACTTTTCTTGAGCACACGTATATGACAAACTTTAAACCTCGAAGTAAAATAATATTAGAAGAACTCCAACCTGACGTAATTGATAGACCGCAGTCAACCACTGATGAACGACCAAGTCAAAAGACCACAGTTCCAAATCAGATTCCTTTGGTACCTCGTAGTAGTGGGAGAGTAATAAGATTACCCGCTCGCTACAGGAATGAGAGCCTTCTAGTGTCAGACACTAACCAAAACGATCCATTGTCATACAAGCATGCAATGGAAGATTCTGATAAGGAAAGATGGCAAGAAGCCATGAACCAAGAGATAGAATCTATGCACTCTAACTCTGTCTGGGAACTTGTGGATCCACCTGAACAAGTCAGGCCCATTGGGTGCAAATGGATCTATAAGAAGAAGAGAGGTATTGATGGGAAAGTCCAGACTTTCAAAGCTAGGCTAGTGGCAAAGGGTTATACCCAAAAGGAGGGAGTTGATTATGAAGAAACTTTCTCACCAGTAGTTATGCTTAAATCCATACGCATTCTCTTATCCATTGCTGCCAGCCTCGATTATGAGATATGGCAAATGGATGTCAAGACAGCTTTTCTGAATGGCTATCTTGAGGAAAGCATCTACATGATGCAACCAGAGGGATTCGTTGTTCAAGGACAAGAGCAGAAAGTCTGTAAGCTTCTTAAGTCCATTTATGGGCTCAAGCAAGCTTCTAGGTCCTGGAATAGAAGGTTTGATGAAACAATCAAAACCTATGGGTTTGAACAAAATATTGATGAACCTTGTGTATACAAATACATCAAGGATAAGGAGGTGGTCTTCTTGGTACTTTATGTAGATGATATTCTACTCATTGGGAATGATGTAGGGATATTATCTAACATAAAGAAATGGCTATCCGAGCAGTTCCAAATGAAAGATTTGGGTGAAGCAAGTTATGTTCTTGGCATCCAAATCATAAGGGATCGTAAGAACAAACTATTGGCTCTGTCTCAAGCATCTTATATTGATAAGGTGTTAGCTCGTTTTTCGATGCAGAATTCCAAGAAAGGTCAATTACCGACCCGACATGGAATTGTTCTCTCTAAAGAGCAATGTCCTAAGAAACCTCAGGAAGAAGAGGATATGAGACGGATTCCCTATGCTTCAGCAGTAGGAAGTCTTATGTATGCAATGTTGTGTACTAGACCTGATATCTGCTACGCAGTAAGCATAGTCAGTCGTTTTCAATCCAACCCTGGATTGGATCACTGGATCGCAGTTAAGCATATTCTCAAGTATCTAAGGAGAACGAGAAATTATATGCTTGTGTATTCAGGTGGTGACCTGAGCCCTATAGGATATACTGATTCTGATTTTCAATCAGACAAAGATCATCGAAGGTCGATATCAGGGTCAATATTCACTCTTGGTGGTGCTGCAGTAGTTTGGAGAAGTGTAAAACAATCCAGCACTGCAGATTCAACCATGGAAGCCGAATACATAGCAGCTTGCGAAGCGGCTAAAGAGGCTGTCTGGCTCAGAAAGTTCTACACCGATCTGGAAGTAGTTCCAGATATGGATCAACCACTTATACTGTTTTGCGACAACAGTGGGGCAGTTGCTAACTCGAAGGAACCAAGGAGTCACAAGAGGAGCAAGCATATTGAAAGAAAGTATCATCTGATAAGGGATATTGTAGGTCGAGGGGATGTAGCGGTTATGAAGATAGCTTCTGAACATAACCTTGCGGATCCGTTTACCAAGACACTGCCAATAAAGTCTTTTGAGGCACACTTGACAGGAATAGGTTTGAGGGACATTTCTCATTTGCTTTAAGAGCAAGTGGGAGATTGTTAGGAATAGTGCTCATAAAGCATTTGATGAACATTATTAATTGAAAATAAATAAATTGTTTGGTTTTTTGGATTTCATATATTCGATTCGATTATGCTTTTTATTTAGTATAATATAATTATCAGAAAATTCCATGTCTATTTATTAAATATGACTTTTGTATATATAAGGATGTACAAGAGGATTAAAGTTATATACAATAGACTAAATAGTCCGTAGTAAGTTAAAGTTGGGATCTTTAACTAATTACTACTAGTACGGTCCACTGAAAATTAAGAATTCAATAATTTCGATCCGGATCATTGATGTTGTGACATTAAAGGTGGAGGTGCTTTATGTAATATGATTACATAGGACTGGACCAGACGTGAATTGAAATCTATTATAAGATACCGTTAACTTTAGATTTCAATACATATCACACGATGATCATATATGAATTAATCTAAATCCTGAGTAGGCATAAACTCCTGTTTATGTCAGCGAGTCCTTTTGACTCATAGGTAGTGAATTGTTTGTTAATCATGTCACACACTTATGTCTTGGAGGTCCGTTGAGATAAATGGCTGGGAATGTGCACTACAGATATGGAATCCAACTCTTTCTGCGGAAAGCTGAGTTAATTGATTCCCTTAAGTGTTAATTCTGGAACTGAACAGTTCGAGTACTCTGGTTTGTGAAAATGTTTATAAACCAAACTGTTCACTAGTGAATTAATGGAACTTAAGGACTAAGAAATAATTATAGGGGCAAAACGGTAATTTCGCCTAGCTTTAATTATGAATCAATTCTTGGAGGGTTAAATCATATGTAATGATTATATCAATGGACACTCTGATCTTTCGAGTAAAATAGAATGTAAGGACAAGAGTGCAATTCCAAGTCTTTAGTGGAGTCACTTGGAATTAATAAATTGAATATATTAATTAATGAGTTTAATTAATTGTTTAATTTATTGGAGCTTGAAATTACATGTCCATAGGTCCCAATCCCGGCTCCTATTATTCTACGATTGAACCTATAATAAGAATGATTAAACTCTCGGTATATTTTAGAAAATCTAAAATATGCATGATGAATTAATTGTGATATTTAATTGATGAATTGTGAATTAATCAATTAAAAATATGACAATGGATTAAATCAAATTTAATTATTGAATTAAATTTGTGAAGGAATTTCCTTAATAGGAAAATGCATTTTATGATTATATATGATATACTCATAATATAATATTTATACAAATAATGCATTTATCTAGAAGGAAGGAGGTGGAATCCTAATTAAGTTAGGAGAAGGTGGTTGAGAAAAATAAGGGAAGAGGCTATGTAAGACATATCTATATATATAAGATATATCTCTTCCTAAATATACAAATTTTTTACAAGATACAATTTTGTAACAAAGTAAGAAAATCTCTCTCTTTCTCAACACCAAAAATCGCCCATCACCTAAGAAATTAGGAGAAATTTGTTCTTCCAATTCCAAGAGTTCAATTATCCAAACTTAATAGGTTAGTGCCCACCCACTAGTAGAAGGAGAAACGGGGTTGAAGATCAAGGGTTAAAAAGATCGAGAAAGTTTGTTGATCTCATCCTAACACCAAAGTTCAACCGAAAAGACGAAGGACATGAAGCTTTTGGTATGATTTGCTTTCTCTCTCTTTTTGCATAAATTAAAATAATATTCGTTATGTGATCCTCATGTTTTATGTAAAGTATTTTTGAAATATATTGAAAACATAAAACCCACCGAATTCCGCAACTGGTTCGAATAAGTTCGATCCTGTTTTATTCAATTGGATCGAATTGTTCGTGGTCCGATTGGGTAAAATCCCTACAATTGGTATCAGAGCGGTCCATAACGATATTATTTTAATTGATTGTGGGTAATTGCATAATTTGATTGTTTGATTTATTATTGTGGATGATGATTTATTTTTATTAAATTAATGGAGCGGTCGAATTATGGTGTTCATGGGGCCTCCCATATGAGGCATATTTTTTAATTTTATTTTATTAGAATTATGCTGTACGCCACAAATATGATGGCATATGATTTTTTGTAATAAATTAGATTACTGTAAATCTTCATACTTGAGAAGGAAGCAGCAACCAAAACTAAGAAGGGCAGCCGAAAAAAAAAAAAAAATATGTGGGAAAATGCAGCGGCGATGACATCTCTACGGACTAGGGCAGCATCATTCACATGGGCCAATTTTTGTGACAAAGGCCCAACAAAATTTGTTGTTTACACTTTTGGTTTGCATGAATTTCGATTGGGCTGAATTGAAAATGGGCCGAGGCAGAGCCTTTATTCATTCTTGCATCTAGCAGCATGATGATTGATGGTGACTTTTGCAAGACGGGCAGGGGACGGAAAATTCCTTATTAATGTAATAGGAATAGTTTTATTATTTTTGTGACCCAGGACACCCGACCCGCTCCTATTTGCTTGTTTATATTATGTTGATAATATGTGCATGCATATATCATGTCATTCATATTACCCACAATTTTATTTATGCATGCATACATATAGATATATGTGATATATATGTTTTGTGTATGTAGTTTTATTTGTTTTTAGAAAACTAAGATAAACTAAATAATTATTTGATTTAATAGTTAATTAAGCAATTATTTATTTAGGTGATAAGTTGAGTTAGGAAAAATTAATAATAGCAAGTTCAACTAAAAGTTATGACTTTTTATATATTAGAATGTCTAATTGAACTTTGACCCAATTAGATTGGTTAAATATTAATTTGACCCACCTCAGATTTAGAATATCTAAAATTACCTATTATCCAATTAGATTGGATTATTAATCTACGTAACAATCTAGGTCCAAATAGGATTGGATTCTAAATTTTAATCCTTAATTAGCTAAGAGATTAGAAACCTAGTAAAGTTAATGTAGATTAATTAAACATAAGATGTTTATTTAAAAATAAAACACATGTTTTATAAATATTGAGTGGGAGAAGGACATATATGGATATATCCTACAGTCTCTATTATTAGTTTAATATAGTGAGATATGGGTAGCGCCTCGAGATGCCTAGTTTGCATCCTCCCTACGGAAGGTGTCTAACTTATGTCAATAACAAGATTAAGCTTCCATGAGATAGGACTAATTGATGTATTTTAGCTTGATCATCCCTACGGAGGCAAGTCTAAGTTAAGTCATAAAGTCTTAAATAATAGGTTACACTCATGAATATGTATTTAAATTAGTTAAATACATATTGGCTAAAAATAGCGATAATTAATAATGAAAGAAAAATATGAGATATTTTAGTTCATTCATTAAGTTGAGATTGTCTCGAAGTTAATTTAGTATTAATATGATCGACCCTACGGCAACATATTAATAGCTACATTATTTTATCGCGGATTAGTAAAATGTTTTATGTGTTTTTCTTTAGAGTTGCATTCATGCATCACGTTTACTATTCCGAATTATGATAATTATGTTGAATGTATGATTGAAACTTTAAATTTATTTATTTTCAGCAATCTTGTCTTCTTCAAACCCAATCATTGCTTTACTTTCAAACGAAAAATTGATTGGGGACAATTACGCAAAATGGAAATCTAATATGAATATTATGATGGTTTGTGAGAACCAAAAGTTCGTTCTCACAGTGGAATGTCCTACAGAACCCCCTGCCACTGCCACTCGTACTGTACGAGAAAAATATGATAGTTGGATTCAAACCAACAACAAAGTGAAATGCTACATGCTAGCATCCATGAGTGATGTTCTCCGACAGAAACATGAAATCATGGAATCTTCATATGAGATATGGGAATCACTGCAAGCAATGTTTGGACAACCTTCTGATCAAAGCCGACATGAAGCTACTCGTAGATTCATGAATGCGAGGATGAAGAAAGGTGCTCCAGTAAGAGATCATGTGCTGGACATGATCAACACTGTGCATGAGGCGGAAATACATGGGGCCACCATAGATGATAAAACTCAAGTTAGCATCATACTTGGGTCACTAATGCCGGACTTTGCTCCGTTTACTACCAACTATATGATGAATAAGTTGGAGTATAACCTGACTCAGATATTGAACGAGTTGCAAACTTTTGAGGCCATATCCAAGATAAGGTCTCAAGAGAGAGAGGTAAATGTTACCGAGCAAGGTCAGTCTTCCTCAACTGTTAAGAACAAAAGGAAGAAGAAGACAAATGGTGGGTCTGAATCTGAGCCCAAAGCCAAGAAGCAATTCAAAGGCAAAGGCAAGAACAAGTCTAAGAAGAAAGAACCCAAAGGAAAATGTTTTCATTGTGGGATAGATGGGCATTGGAAGAGAAACTGTAAAAAGTATCTCGCCGAAAAGAAAGAGCAAAAGAAAGGTAAATTCGATTTACTAGTTTTAGAAACTTGCTTAGTGATTGATGATTATTCAACCTGGATAATTGATTCAGAAGCCACTAATCATATTTGTTCTTCTATTCAGATGCTTAGTTCTTCGAAGGAGCTTGCTGAAGGGGAAGTGACCATGAGAGTTGGAAATGGGGCGTTCGTTTCAGCAAAGGCCATAGGAACAGTCCGTTTAAATTTTAGGAGTAAATTTCTTGTTTTGAACAATGTTTATTTTATTCCTGGTTTTTCGAGAAATTTGATTTCTCTTTCTATGTTGCATGAACAAAAATTTAATATTTCATTTTCTAATAATAAGATAGTTATTTCTAGAAATGGATTATTTATATGCAATGCTAGTGTTGAAAATGGACTGTACGTATTAAGGCCTGACGAACGATTAATTAATAATTCTGAATTATTTAAGGTAGCAAATCCTAGGTCTAACAAATGTTCTAAAATATCCGAAAGTGATGACACATATCTTTGGCATCTAAGGTTAGGACATATTAACCTCGAAAGGATAAACAGGCTTGTAAAGGAAGGTCCTTTAAGAGAGTTAAAAGTTGGCACTCTTCCTGTTTGTGAATCCTGCATTGAGGGAAAGATGACTAGAAGACCTTTCTCTGCAAAGGGCCTAAGAGCCAAAGAACCTCTTGAGTTGGTACATAGTGACCTTTGTGGTCCCTTAAATGTGGAAGCTCGAGGAGGTTATGAATATTTCGTCACATTTATTGATGATTATTCACGATATGGTTATTTATACCTAATGCAAAGAAAATCTGAAACTTTTGATAAGTTTAAAGAATTCTTAGCAGCGGCTGAAAAGCAGTTAGGTAAATCACTGAAAACTCTTAGATCTGATCGAGGAGGAGAATACTTGAGTTATGAATTCAAGGATTACTTGGTGGAGCGTGGAATTGAAACCCAACTCACATCACCTGGAACACCCCAACAAAATGGTGTTGCGGAAAGACGGAATAGAACGTTATTAGGAATGGTTAGATCTATGATGAGTTACTCCTCATTGGCAAAATCTTTCTGGGGATATGCACTAAGAACCGCAAACTATATTTTGAATGTAGTACCTTCCAAATCCATCCGAAAGACACCCTTAGAGTTGTGGAATGGGCGTAAACCTAGTTTACAACATTTTCGCATATGGGGATGTCCTGCACACGTGCTGAGGAGTGATTTTGGAAAGTTAGATGCACGAACAGAAGTGTGTCTGTTTGTAGGATATCCTGATGGCACTAGAGGTGGTTTGTTCTATAGTACTCAAGATAAGAAAGTATTTGTATCGACAGATGCCACTTTTCTTGAGCACACGTATATGACAAACTTTAAACCTCGAATTAAAATAATATTAGAAGAACTCCAACCTGACGTAGTTGATAGACCGCAGTCAACCACTGATGAACGACCAAGTCAAAAGACCACAGTTCCAAATCAGATTCCTTTGGTACCTCGTAGTAGTGGGAGAGTAATAAGATTACCCGCTCGCTACAGGAATGAGAGCTTTCTAGTGTCAGACACTAACCAAAACGATCCATTGTCATACAAGCATGGAATGGAAGATTCTGATAAGGAAAGATAGCAAGAAGCCATGAACCAAGAGATAGAATCTATGCACTCTAACTCTGTCTGGGAACTTGTGGATCCACCTTAACAAGTCAGGCCCATTGGGTGCAAATGGATCTATAAGAAGAAGAGAGGTATTGATGGGAAAGTCCAGACTTTCAAAGCCAGGCTAGTGGCAAAGGGTTACACCCAAAAGGAGGGAGTTGATTATGAAGAAACTTTCTCACCAGTAGCTATGCTTAAATCCATACGCATTCTCTTATCCATTGCTGCCAGCCTCGATTATGAGATATGGCAAATGGATGTCAAGACAGCTTTTCTGAATGGCTATCTTGAGGAAAGCATCTACATGATGCAACCAGAGGGATTCGTTGTTCAAGGAGAAGAGCAGAAAGTCTGTAAGCTTCTTAAGTCCATTTATGGGCTCAAACAAGCTTCTAGGTCCTGGAATCTAAGGTTTGATGAAACAATCAAAACCTATGGGTTTGAACAAAATATTGATGAACCTTGTGTATACAAATACATCAAGGATAAGGAGGTGGTCTTCTTGGTACTTTATGTAGATGATATTCTACTCATTGGGAATGATGTAGGGATATTATCTAACATAAAGAAATGGCTATCCGAGCAGTTCCAAATGAAAGATTTGGGTGAAGCAAGTTATGTTCTTGGCATCCAAATCATAAGGGATCGTAAGAACAAACTATTGGCTCTGTCTCAAGCATCTTATATCGATAAGGTGTTAGCTCGTTTTTCGATGCAGAATTCCAAGAAAGGTCAATTACCGACCCGACATGGAATTGTTCTCTCTAAAGAGCAATGTCCTAAGAAACCTCAGGAAGAAGAGGATATGAGACGGATTCCCTATGCTTCAGCAGTAGGAAGTCTTATGTATGCAATGTTGTGTACTAGACCTGATATCTGCTACGCAGTAAGCATAGTCAGTCGTTTTCAATCCAACCCTGGATTGGATCACTGGATCGCAGTTAAGCATATTCTCAAGTATCTAAGGAGAACGAGAAATTATATGCTTTGTATTCAGGTGGTGACCTGAGCCCTATAGGATATACTGATTCTGATTTTCAATCAGACAAAGATCATCGAAGGTCGATATCAGGGTCAATATTCACTCTTGGTGGTGCTGCAGTAGTTTGGAGAAGTGTAAAACAATCCAGCACTGCAGATTCAACCATGGAAGCCGAATACATAGCAGCTTGCGAAGCGGCTAAAGAGGCTGTCTGGCTCAGAAAGTTCTACACCGATCTGGAAGTAGTTCCAGATATGGATCAGCCACTTATACTGTTTTGCGACAACAGTGGGGCAGTTGCTAACTCGAAGGAACCAAGGAGTCACAAGAAGAGCAAGCATATTGAAAGAAAGTATCATCTGATAAGGGATATTGTAGGTCGAGGGGATGTAGCGGTTATGAAGATAGCTTCTGAACATAACCTTGCGGATCCGTTTACCAAGACACTGCCAATAAAGTCTTTTGAGGCACACTTGACAGGAATAGGTTTGAGGGACATTTCTCATTTGCTTTAAGAGCAAGTGGGAGATTGTTAAGAATAGTGCTCATAAAGCATTTGATGAACATTATTAATTGAAAATAAATAAATTGTTTGGTTTTTTGGATTTCATATATTCGATTCGATTATGCTTTTTATTTAGTATAATATAATTATCAGAAAATTCCATGTCTATTTATTAAATATGACTTTTGTATATATAAGGATGTACAAGAGGATTAAAGTTATATACAATAGACTAAATAGTCCGTAGTAAGTTAAAGTTGGGATCTTTAACTAATTACTACTAGTACGGTCCACTGAAAATTAAGAATTCAATAATTTCGATCCGGATCATTGATGTTGTGACATTAAAGGTGGAGGTGCTTTATGTAATATGATTACATAGGACTGGACCAGACGTGAATTGAAATCTATTATAAGATACCGTTAACTTTAGATTTCAATACATATCACACGATGATCATATATGAATTAATCTAAATCCTGAGTAGGCATAAACTCCTGTTTATGTCAGCGAGTCCTTTTGACTCATAGGTAGTGAATTGTTTGTTAATCATGTCACACACTTATGTCTTGGAGGTCCGTTGAGATAAATGGCTGGGAATGTGCACTACAGATATGGAATCCAACTCTTTCTGCGGAAAGCTGAGTTAATTGATTCCCTTAAGTGTTAATTCTGGAACTGAACAGTTCGAGTACTCTGGTTTGTGAAAATGTTTATAAACCAAACTGTTCACTAGTGAATTAATGGAACTTAAGGACTAAGAAATAATTATAGGGGCAAAACGGTAATTTCGCCTAGCTTTAATTATGAATCAATTCTTGGAGGGTTAAATCATATGTAATGATTATATCAATGGACACTCTGATCTTTCGAGTAAAATAGAATGTAAGGACAAGAGTGCAATTCCAAGTCTTTAGTGGAGTCACTTGGAATTAATAAATTGAATATATTAATTAATGAGTTTAATTAATTGTTTAATTTATTGGATCTTGAAATTACATGTCCATAGGTCCCAATCCCGGCTCCTATTATTCTACGATTGAACCTATAATAAGAATGATTAAACTCTCGGTATATTTTAGAAAATCTAAAATATGCATGATGAATTAATTGTGATATTTAATTGATGAATTGTGAATTAATCAATTAAAAATATGACAATGGATTAAATCAAATTTAATTATTGAATTAAATTTGTGATGGAATTTCCTTAATAGGAAAATGCATTTTATGATTATATATGATATACTCATAATATAATATTTATACAAATAATGCATTTATCTAGAAGGAAGGAGGTGGAATCCTAATTAAGTTAGGAGAAGGTGGTTGAGAAAAATAAGGGAAGAGGCTATGTAAGACATATCTATATATATAAGATATATCTCTTCCTAAACATACAAGTTTTTTACAAGATACAATTTTGTAACAAAGTAAGAAAATCTCTCTCTTTCTCAACACCAAAAATCGCCCATCACCTAAGAAATTAGGAGAAATTTGTTCTTCCAATTCCAAGAGTTCAATTATCCAAACTTAATAGGTTAGTGCCCACCCACTAGTAGAAGGAGAAACGGGGTTGAAGATCAAGGGTTAAAAAGATCGAGAAAGTTTGTTGATCTCATCCTAACACCAAAGTTCAACCGAAAAGACGAAGGACAGGAAGCTTTTGGTATGATTTGCTTTCTCTCTCTTTTTGCATAAATTAAAATAATATTCGTTATGTGATCCTCATGTTTTATGTAAAGTATTTTTGAAATATATTGAAAACATAAAACCCACCGAATTCCGCAACTGGTTCGAATAAGTTCGATCCTGTTTTATTCAATTGGATCGAATTGTTCGTGGTCCGATTGGGTAAAATCCCAACAGTATGTTCAAATATCATTTTGATATTTTATAAAGTCTAACACTGCTCTCAACACATTTGGTACTTCCGTCAAATTTTGTACGAAAAATTCAATTTTAGACTGAAAATTGATGAAAAATTTACAGAATTGGTCCTATAGCTAAAGATTGTTGACAAACTTTGTCTCACATATTTTATGGCCGACAGATTTACACCACAATTCACAAGTTTGAAACATTTCAGTCCCAATTGTGAATTGTAAAGTTTGTCAACAATCTTTAGCTATAGGACCAATTCTGTAAATTTTTCATCAATTTTCAGTCTAAAATTGAATTTTCCGTACAAAATTTGATGGAAGTACCAAATATGTCGAGGACAGTTAACATGTAATACCAAATGTGTATGTTTTTAAAGTTATGGTACCACAACCTTAAAGTAGGGTAACTTGTGGTACCAAAAGAGAAATTCTCTCATTTGCAAATTATAACACCAAACATATGCAGCTATAACAATTTCTAATTCTATCTAGGAAGTTTACAAGGAAAAATTGCAACCAAGGTAATGCACATATATCGATAAAGTTTATATAGGCTATGTTTGGTTCCTGGATTTTGGTGTTTAAAACGCTAAGAAAAACGTTTTTCTTGCATCAAATGATAGAACACTGAGGTTCATATCCTGTTCATTATCATTTCCCTTACCAAATCCAAGAACCAAGCATATTCATAATAAATTCATCAACAATTAGAAAAGGGGAAAATCGATGGTGGAATCATCAAAATATTTCGTTCAAGAATCCAACCACAAACAAAAATTTTCCACACATATATTGCTTGATCAAATGATGGTTCTAGAGAAAATCAGAATATTTCGACCAAGAACCAAAAAAAGGTACAAATTAATTCCTTCGTTTATCTAATACAAACTAAAAACCCAGATCCCTGTCACGAAATATTCGCATAAATATTTTTTAAAAAAAATACTGAAGAGAAAATATTATAGTGGTGAAAAAGAAGGTACCTTGTGATGGTGTACACTGCTAATATGCAAAGTGTAATCACGGGCAAGCTTTAAATTTTGTGGGTTTTTTCCGAGTTGATATTTTTCCGAAATTCTTGCTTGATGAAATCAGTGAAATGAGATTTGTGTTCTTCTTTTCCAATGTGTTCTTTCACTGCATTGAGAAGGTTTCTGTATACAGACTTTGCCGTTGTATTGGCTCCTTTAATTGATGAACCCATGTCTAAATTTTGCTTCTTTGGGAGTTTTCTCTTTTCGCCTTCTTCTCAATGTATAGATAGATAGCGAACTTTTAATGTAACAGATTTCTTTTATCTGATATAGCCTGAATTAGAGCTGAGAATTATCTGAATAAATTTGTTTAAAATTAGGGGATACTAAAATTTAAAAATAAAAGCAGAAAGTAAGATTCCGTGATGAACACAATTGATCCTTTTTTTCTAACACACGTTTGATCTTAATTTTTTTAAAGGTTTTTTTTTGCAAGTTAACTCCCTGTGATATGTCTAATGGGCAAATTACCTCTTTGTGAACTCAAAAGAGGCAATTTAACTCACTATAAAATGAAATAATGAGCAACTTACCACCTTGTGATATAAAAATAGACAATTTACCTCCCTGTGAAATGAAATAATGAGCAATTTAATTCCATGTGATATGAATTAATGAGCAATTTAGAGGGAGGCAGTGTGCTTCTTTTATAAAAACAGTGGGATGTAATTTGCCATTTTTCTTATCATAAGGAGTTAAATTGTCTATTTAGGATATATCATGGAGAGTTATTTTGCCATTTTATTTATTAAAAGGAGTTAAATTGCCTATTTAGAATAACATAGGGAATTAATTTACTATTCACTCTTTTTTTAAATTTTGATATTCCATGGGTTTGCAAAAACATAGAGCTATCTCCAACCCATCCGGGAATATTCTCCGGGTATCATCCTCCACCTTCGGGTGAACTTGCCACCCCCAAGCATCATCTCCAACCGTCCGTGGGAAAGGAAACAATTATTTAAAGAAAAAACATTGCCCACTCTCACCTTATAATTTATAATAAAAAAAAAAATTATAATGTCAATAATATAATGATAATAAATAAATAAAATAGAACAAAATAAACAAAATTAATAGTGCTTACATAATAATAATAATAATATTATTATAGTATGCAAAAATAATAATACTGGCAATAATAATTTATTATTTAGATGTCTAGATATGAATCAAATTATTTCAATATATTAGATTATATAGTATTTAATGACAACTTTTTAAAATTTCATATTCTTATAATAAAGTTCCATTTTTAAAAATCAAATTAAAATTATTTTTATTAATTTATTTAATCCATTTCTAGCATATTAGGGAAGATGTAATTAGCATCTTCCACCTCTTTTATACCACTCAAATCCATTCAGAAAGATTTTGAAATACTGAGCAGAAATATAAATGGGCAAATTTATTACCTGTTCCTCTGCGTATCAGCGCAATAGCCGTCCTCATCTTCCTTGGCGATTTCGTGAAGAGAATTGAATAAAAAATTAATACCTTTAAAATAATTATTTGGAAGAAAGAAAAATCACAGACCTAAAGAAATCGAGGCCAAAAATTGATGAAAGAAATTAAGGAAACCCAAAAAAAGAAAAGGGAAATATTTATTTATTCATTAGGAAAAAAAATGAAGAATATGTACTGGTGACTGGTCAATTCAAGAGGTAACAATTTATCAAATCATTTTAACCTAATTAATGAAAATTTAAGGATTAGTTCTCATTTAGCTTTACCGTAAAATTATATGGAAAAATAGCAAAATTGATCATGTAACTATTGCTCCCTTCCAATAACTAATATATTTTAGCACTATAGTCTTCTTTCGGTCATAATTGTCAATGTGTCCACCAAATCACCCACCCATTTCACGCAAAAAATTAACTCATAGTAATACTAAAAGGTATTCAAATAGCACTAAAATTTAACAACATAACATTGAAATACTAGAATCAAACTAAACTGGTAAAATGAATTCTTATGAGTTACCTTATCACACCATATTGCCCAAAATTGCAACAATGCACATACATAACAAGAATCAATCTTAAACATCTAAATATTTTATTTATTTCTCAAGAATAACAAAAAAAAAAAAATTGTTTTTTCCCCAAAATATCGTATAATGATGACAAATGAACTGCAATTAAGCTTAACATTTTGCTCAAAAGTAGTTATGTGTAATCTTGAGATGAAGATTATATTAGAACTTAATTGCATGTAATGTTAGTTACAGGACTTAATTGCCAAAATATATTAGTTATAAGACTATTTTGTTAGTCCAAAAAGTACAAGACTTTTTTTAACAACAAACAATATTTGTAGGATCAATTTTGCAATTTTTCCATGTCAACAAGAGTTGTTGACTTGGCGGATACGTTGGCAATTCAGGTTGAAATATGACTATTATTATCAAAATATATAGGCTACAAGACTTTTTTGCCAGCACGAAAAGTTACAAGACTTTTAAAGCTTCAAATGAAGCTTCGTCACGAGGTCACCAGAGACCTTGTGACAAAGTTAGATTCTTTTTTTCAAAATTCCTTCAAAAATAAAAATAAAAATTCACTAATTCGACATTTACGCGTGCATTTGATGCTTCCTGCATGTTGAAGATTACCGCCATCAGATAATTTCCAGATTCCATTGCTTGATTTGTGAAATTGAGAGATGAAATTTTGAGAGATTGAAGAATTTGAGAGAAAAAAAATTAGTGAGAGAAATTTTAAAATTGAAATGGGATGAGAATGAATTTGTAAAAGACTGGGGCTGCATTTTATTTTGTTATTTTTGAGTTAATAGATTAAATTGGTTTAAGTGTAGTTAATTAGTATTAAGTATGTTTAATTATTTTTATGTGAGTTTAAAAAGAAAAAGAAAAAAAAATGAAAACCATTTTTGCAATTTGTATTTTTGAAAAGGCTATCTGACCAAATAACCCTTTTCTCGCAGTCCTCTCCGCCGCCAAACACCAAACCCATTTTTACGGGCACGCTTTTGATAGTTTACGTGGAAATTTACTAAGATTAAACTTTATCATGTGATTGTATAAAATCGTTTTTATGGATACACTTTTCACAGTTTACGTGAAAACCAAGGATTAAACTTTATCTTGTGATTGTATATCGGTGGATGAGGGGACATTCTTGACTAGAACAAATCTAAGAAATTCTTCTAGACCTTGTGGTTAAAAAATACCAGATCATTTTTGTATTTTTTGTACAATATAACATCATCATTTTAAGAACACCACATCATTATGGTGATTTTTATCTCTAGACCTAGACCTAGTCTAATTAAGAGTTTTCAATGGAGGAGGGTCCGAAAGAGTGAGGGAATTAAAGGATAATTGTAGGACTAAAATTAGTAAAACAGTACTACAAAAATAATAATAGTAGTACATTAATTCCATTTCATTTTGTTGCACAAGTCGCCATCTTCATATTGGGCCTGAATTTCTTGTTAGCACAATACCTTGAACTCCCACTCCCCCATAATTGGGTCTGTATACTTCAAATGTGGTTGGCCCATATCTTCTGTCGGATAATCATTCAAGTAGGCCCAAATCCATATCCGAAACACTCCCCAGCTTATTACGAAAAACTCAAATTCAAGTATTCATATACTGTTTGGGCTTTTGGCACTTTGCACCTTGAAATTATAGAGTTTTGACACTTTACATCTTAACTTAAAAATTTTGGCACTTTGCATCCTGGAATACAATTTAGTTTAGTTGGCACTTTGCACCCTAGTGTGTGTTTTGAAGAACAAAATAATTGATTGAAGAGTATAATAGTTATTTTCGAATAGTTTTGGCATTTTAAACACTAAAAGTATATATTTTGACACTTTGCACTCTGCAATATAAAATTCTGACACTTCGCAACCAAAAAATATAACTTCTGGCATTTTTAACCCTGACTTAATATTATAATCTAAATTATGTAAATAACATGCAATATAATAATGTGTTAGATACATAAACATGTATTTTAAATATAAAGTAAATATACTTGAGGATACTTGAAAATAAAATGAAGACAATGTCTTTTTTTTAATCTAACTTTTACAGAGAAAACTATTAAAATAAGTTATTATAAAGTAAATAAATTTAGAATAACAAGTTTATGATTGTTGTGTATAGACATGACCATTTTATCTCTACATCGCCGACATTCATGAGTCTATTTTTTTTAAGAAAAATATATTAGGGTGCAAAATATCATACAAATTATATTTTTAGGGTGCAGAGTGCCGGCCAAAAAATTTAAATCGGGATGAAAATGCTAATATTTAATAATTTTAGGGTGCAAAATGCCAACATTCTATATTTTAAGGGTGCAAAATCTATATTGCTAATGTGCAAAGTGAAAAAAAAATTGAAAATAATTATTCTACCCTTATATCAATGATTTTTCTCACTAAAACACACACTAGGTTGCAAAGTGCCAAATAAATTATATTTCTAGAGTGCAAAGTGCCAAACCTTTTAAGTCATGGTGCAAAGTGCCAAAACCCTATTATTCCAGGGTGAAAAATGCCAAAAACCCTATACTGTTTTAAGTCATTTTTTCAGGATTTATACAAAATTTCAACTTTTAGTAAAAAGTGATTATCACAAACTTCACTCACAATAATCAACTTCAACTTTTGCATAAACTTTTACAAACACATTCTAACTCAATCACTTCTTGGGGCTTGAGAAATTAAACTGCTGATCTTACGAGGTTTATTATGTGATCAAAGATGTGTAGAAAATGACTAAAGATACGATTGAATGAATAAAAGATCAATAATGTATGTATTCCGAACATGAGAGTACATATTACAAGCAATGGGGTCCTATTTGAGCATTACAGGATGCGGCACAAGCTAGAGGAATAATACATGATAAGTAACCTACGCTATCTTTCCAGGATGGCTCCGAGCAGCAGTCTTCGAGCAGAGAGCACCTGGAAAAGCGTGTCTGGCGTCATAAATGCTGGTGGTATTTATAGTTGAAATGGTGAGCTAGCTGGTCCATCCGCAGAGATATATTTCTCGGCCCAAAGGCTTGGGCCTTTGATCGGCCCAACAGTAACCTCCGATCATGAGCTCACTCTGGTCGATCGGACTGCAAAGACTCTGATTTCGGCTCGATTCTTCACTTCTAAGATCGGGATTCGTGTCTTTCGTTCTAATCGGGGTTTCTTCAAAGTAGACTTCAAAATATCCCTCATCAATACTCCCCCACTTCTCGAGCGCAAAGCGAAGCTTAAGCTCGAAGAAGTATGTACTGCTTCGATCATGGGGGTGAGAAAATCATCTATAATATGCTTCGGATATGCCTCGTTAAAAACCTAACTCGAAAAAACCCATTGGGATAAAAACCGAATTTAGGGAAAAAGAGTGCACATCTCGGAAACAATTTAATGACTTTACTGTGATGATATAAAATCTGTTGTTAACAACCTTCGTCTAGCCATTCGAATAGATTCGTAGATGGAATATACTTCAACATTGATTATCGTACTGCCACAATCGGCTCCTTATTTTTTATCACAAGACAAAGCGATAGAGTGTGTGGATAATTGAACATCGATACTCAAGAGGTGTGTCTTTTCATATGCGGCTTCTCGGCTTCCGCTTGCAGAGAGTATAGGGGTCTAACATGCAATTACCAGAAAGATGGTTTTGAATTACTTCTGAGGGAGTTCAACCGTCACGGCGATACAGGGTCCGACTTGCAATTTATCTTTTTAACCTTGTATATATATATTGACTTGGTGAAAATTATTTACAAGGAAACTTTCTTCCTAAGATCGGAGCATAGAGATCGAACGGCTGTTATTTTCGGATACTTGCTTCTTTTTAACAATGTCTAGTTCGAGAAACCTGAGGGGCAAGCGCAAAGTTGGAGAAGACCGAGAACCTGATCCTGTTTTGAGGCTTATTGATGATTTTGAGGAACGGGAATTCGATCCCGAGCGTGAGGGTGTGGATCAGGCTGAAGATCTTGAGGAAAATGTGGTCGAGAAGCATAGCATTGGCGATAATGCCTTTGTTAGAATATACAAACCAGAAGGTTCTTCTAAAATGGTCGGTCATAATAAGGCTGAGCTTGGCGCTGATCAAACTTCCTGTATTTTTGGTAAGGACGACCGCCCATATTTGGATAAAGAGTTCGGGAAGTTCCTTCCTAAGGGTTTTTCGATCGCCATTCCTTCTTATCGTCAACGCGCAACCGATCCTCCACCGGGGTGTCAGGCATTTTATGAAAAGCAATTTTATCATGGATTGCGCATCCCTTTCATTCCCCTAATCAGAAGCATTTTAACATCTTTCTCTCTTTCCCCCGCTCAGATTCTTCCGAACTCTATTGCGTATATTGTAGCTTTTAGCGTTCTTATGGAAGCCAAAGGGAAAGAGGCTTCCTTTCGGAATTTCTGGCAAATGTTCCAGATGGATGTGTCTAAAGGCTCCAACGTGGGGTTTGTGTATTTCTCTCAACGGTCGAGTCGGCCTATCCTTTCGAGTGTGGCTATGGATAAAACCAAGGGTTGGAAAAGAAGGTTCTTCTTTGTAAAAGGTCCTGATATCCCAGTCTCGGAAGGGAGTTCGAAAACTAGACCATACCAATGGGACGGCGTAGGATCTTGGGTATACGGTCGCCGCAGAATCAAGGAAAGGCTTAATCATCAGCTTTCTGACGAGCTGTTGGAACAACTGCAGTCCAATCCCTACCAGACCATGTTGCTTGTTCAAGAAGTGGTTTTGAGGATGGCAGGTCTGAGCAAATGCGATTACCCCGCTCCGATGGTTGAATTTTCTCTTTCTTCGTTAACTCGATACCTTGACTGGTCTATTCGATCGTTCGAAAATTTGTCAGAACCTGCCGCATTACCGCGCGTCCCTCTTACTCTAAGTATGCTACTACCACTTGTGTTTTTAATATACAATAAATTGTATTCTCTCGTTTATTTTTCGAAATGCAGTGCATTTTTTCTGCAGATCAAACTGTTGAGAAGTTTCGACTGTCCCTTGCTCGCTCGACCGAGGTCGCCACTTTCGGGCGTGCACCAGACCAATCCCAGCAACCGAATGAAACCCATCCGCAAGGAATGGAAATAAGTAAGTTGGTCGTTGATCCGATTGATATGCCAGCTATATCCCCGGCTTTGAGAGGGGTCGGCAGTGCAAGTTCATCGAATCCGGTTGTAGCGGGTCCTTTACGCAGCGTATTCTCGATTGAGACTTCTAATCCATCATCCGCCGGTTACAGCCAATATTCCTGGAACCGCATTTTGGGTATACAAGAACATGAGGAGCGGATGGCTCGGAAACGAAGTGCTGATCATCCAGGACCCTCGAAAAGGGTTAAACTATTCGGTAGGACCTCCGACTCGGTTCCTTGTCGTCCAGGTAGATCTGAACCAGATACAACAGATTTCATGGATGAGCATTTTCGCGGGTGTAGGGCTGCCGGGTATCCGGAGGAAGGAACCATTTTGTCCGATCTCGATCCTAATGGTGAAAACGAGTTTGACAAATCCACGAGGATCTTTATGGCTGGACGGTTTAAGCGGGATTTGCTTCACCATACCGTGAAAAGTGACTTCGAAGTTCTGAGTAACTTCTCTCGAACCTATCAGGAGGTAACAATTGTTGAAGTTTGGGTACTTTATCTTTCTTGATTCTTAGATAGTCCGCTGGCATGTTTTTCTTCTTCACAGGCTGGGGATTATTTCGCCCTTCAGACTTATCGTCTAGCATTGTTGGAACAAGAGTCACAAGAGGCTCATAATGCGCTTGCACAGACCCTGGACGAGAATAAAATACTTCGAGCTGAATTGGACGACGCTACAAGTAGACTGGCAGATAATCGTCCTGAATTATCTAAAACAAAAAAGGAAATAGAAGTTAGTTACAAAAAACACACCCCGTCCGTGGAGGAAGATTTAGTGTCGATAGTTAAGGAGAAAAGTGCTCTCGAGGAGGAGCTTAGAAAAGCTAAGATTGAGCTTGAACAAGCCAAGCAAGACTTCGAACGCGCATATTCTCAAGGGAGGGAAGAGGCAGTGATCCCAGCTATATGAGAGTTCTTGGAGTCTCCTGTTCTTAACCCCTTGGTTCAAAGAAAAATAGGCGGGATTCTCCAAACCATTTTCTACAAAGGGGTTCAACAACTAGTTTCGGCCAAGGTAATTCCGGACAAGTTGGACGAATATTTTTGACATATGGATCCTTATAAGAATGCCGAAGGAAAATATTTCAAAACTTCGTCGTTGCCCCCGGAAAACTTGAGCTGGCAGGATCACCATTTTGCCCCGTTTATTGAGGAATTTGGCGTTCCAATGCCGAATCCTGATTTGCTTGAATTATCCGACAATGACCCCCGATCTGCCTTAGGGGAAGATCCTTATGTTGACATAGATGGCGAACCCAATGAGCAAAATGATTAATTTGACGCTCAAATTGGGCAATAGGGTGATGACGGCGAAGGTAGCGGCAGCTCAGTCAATGGAACAGTTAGCTCAGAACGAAGTGATTCAAAGTCTAGTAACTAGAAATCCGACCGTAGCTTATTAATAGGAGTAATAATTGATGTAATAGGATTCTAATGTTTTTCGTTTTATATAATCCGTAAAATTCTTAACTTGGAAATATTTGTTTTTCCGCATTTTGCCTTTCTACCGTTCGAACTCTTCTTATTTCTCTGGTCGAAATCTATAGTTTCTTATCAAATTTCTTGAGAGTCGCACCGGTTCAATCATTGTAAAGGTAAGGTGAAGTCTCTATAAATACAAGGACAGTTTTGAATCATTTTCCCTATAACTCTTAAACATTGAGATCGGAGCCCTGCGCTTAATATTTATTCTCGAACTTTCGAATTTATTTCTTCGCTCATCATGGATCAAATATTGGGTAAAGCTATCGATCCTCTGTCGTTGTTGGGTGGCTCCAAGAGCAAAGGTCCGCCCAAATATCAGAAATTGACTAAGGATAAGAAACCTTCCAAGGCTTCTCCAACTACTTCCCGTCTTCCCCCAAGGCCTCTCAGGGAAGGGAGACTAAGAAAGAAAAGCAGGCTTCAACCAGACATGTCAAGATTATTCCTAACAAATCGATTTTAGATGAGGATCTTGACGAGGAATCCGAGGGCTCTCCGTCAAAACCTCTTGACAATTCCAAACGAGGGTTGGCTAGACATACGGCTTCTATTCTTGCTTCGCATAAGAGGCCTTATTCTGATGGGATCACCCCCATTGAGACCCTGCAGAAGCTTGTTTCTGGAAACGAGTTGTTGGCCGGTGATTCAGCAGCTGGTTCCCTGAAAGGAAGTTTGGGCAAAAAACTTAAACTGACAGATACTGGTGAAGGCTCTTTAGTTTCCGGAGCAACATCTGAATCCTCGAAAGTTGAGGATTTTTCCGATCCTCACGCTGCTTCTGCTTCTCCTGTGATCTCTTCTCCCCCCCCCATGAAAGATGAGTCTGCTCCAAAAGTGGTACTCGAGAATCCTGTTAAGAGTCTTCTGCAGGCTGATATCTCTATTTCTGAAGCGGGCGTGTCTAAGGGAAGAAGCCCTTCAGAACTCTTTCAATTTGGATTGAATTACCTTTCTCAGGTTTTTCTTTCTCTCTTTTTTCTCTCCCCTTTTTTTTTTTACTGACCCATTCATCCGCAAGGCAGGCTGGACAAGATTTCCTTGAGCTCAAAATGTTAGCTGAGCGGGAATTGAGTCAACACGCTGCTGTTGCCCTCGAACTGGAGAAGAAGAAGATGGAATTGGATCATGCACTCGAGGAGAAACTGGCTTTAGAGAAGGAGAAAGCCGCCAAAGATCAGGGGGAAGAAATCCATCGACAGTTGAGCAAAGAGCTCGCAGTGCTCAAAGGACTTTATGAGCAGGAGAAGAAGGACTCTGAGCTTCGTGAACAGAAGGCTTATGCTTGCGGGTATGAAGACCGCATTGCCGAGCTTCGGAAGATTTTTTCCGATAATAAACTTCTGTAGACGCCCTGATTGTTGAACCTGTTGTAATTTTAACTTTCCATTTCGCATTTGTGTTGTAACTTTGAATAAGCTTTAATTTGCTTTCGTGTGTTTCTGTTTCAATATTTCGGACCGTGTACTGGGCCATGTGCCATTTGCTGTTCTCCGATGGTTATGACTATTCTCTTAATTATGTTGGTCTGTTCTCCCCTTTTTAATCAGTCTATTCTGAGCATAATTGCCACGAAATATTTTATGCTTTGATGATTGTTACTATTATTCGATCTTTGTATAGTGTGCGTAAATGTACTGATGCGAATGTTCGAATATTGACCGATGGTTTTTGAATATTCAAATTTCCGATCTCGAGTTAAATGATTTATCTTTCTTTATCCAAACAGTCCCCTATTTCTCGGGAAGCGGAACCGTCGGCGCATTCATCGCTTGTATCGCGACCATTCATTCCAGGAGATCTGAGCCTTTGGTGTTTATTTCCTTCCCCTATAAATACCTCTGACTGGTTGTCATTTTACCATCATATTGTATCTTTCTTGTAAAAATTTTGTTCGATCTGTATGCATGACTTATTACCTTTAATGGCCTATCATTTATCCTCCATAAAGATGTTCGAGATTCGAACTCGTACTTTCTTTTCCTTTCCTTTCAAAGAAACTTTTGCTTCGACTAGAATATCGACAGACGAATAGATTTGCGACTAGGATATCGGCAGACGACCTGCTTTCTCGGATACCATATATCCAAGACAGGCTCGGACTCCCGTATTCTGTCGCTTGTCCCAGTCGGATAGTGGGTCAACTCCTGGAGGAATTTTCCTGCTCACGATTTCAACTTCTTCAAGATATTTCTTGAAGAATGTTGCCTTCAAGATTGTGTGGAGTAATTTCTTTAGGGATTGTTTCTTGCTGCTTCGACCTGGGTGAATGTGCGAGCTAACTAGCAGGTGAGTGGTAGCAAGAATGTTGGAAAAAGCACTACCAATCCAACCCCTGCACTCTTGGATGAAGGGTAGATGCAGAGCTAGATCCACTCATCCCCGCCGATCGAACGAAGATCCCTAGTGTGGAGCTTGTCATTTGTAGTAGGATAGTACTGAATGTAACCTTCAAATTTTAGCTCGAATTTACTTATTGTAATAGAATAGTACTGCAATCTTTTGTAACTATTTGAGAGCTTATGAAATAAAGACTTATTTTTACTTCATTGTCTTAGCATGTTTCTTTGCTTTTCTTGATCGTACATCAATAAGATTGCTCTTTTGATAGAATAATCGAACATCCAATCCTGAGAACAAATACTCAATAATTATTGAATTTGCGTTTAGGATAATTGATACTTCCTTGATGTTCTTCGTAAATCTCGATCATTGCAATTTGTAAACCGATTCAGCTGTATGGAGGATCGATTCAGCTTTTTGAACAATTAATTTTTTATTTTCGATCTTAGGGGCGTAGCAACGGCTTTCGCCCATTTTCTTTTATTTTCGATCTAAGGGGCGTAGCAACGGCTTTCACCCTTAGTCGGTTTCAAGGGTCTTAGCAACAACTTTTACCCATTTTCTTTTATCTTCGATCTAAGGGGCGTAGCAACGGCTTTCACCCTTAATCGGTTTCAAGGGTCTTAGCAACAACTTTCACCCATTTTCTTTTATCTTCGATCTAAGTGGCGTAGCAACGGCTTTCACCCTTAGTCGGTTTCAAGGGTCTTAGCAACAGCTTTCACCCATTTTCTTTTATCTTCGATCTAAGGGGCGTAGCAACGGCTTTCACCCTTAGTCGGTTTCAAGGGTCTTAGCAACAGCTTTCACCCATTTTCTTTTATCTTCGATCTAAGGGGCGTAGCAACGGCTTTCACCCTTAGTCGGTTTCAAGGGTCTTAGCAACAACTTTCACCCATTTTCTTTTATCTTCGATCTAAGGGGCGTAGCAACGGCTTTCACCCTTAGTCGATACTTGATTGATATATTTAGAGATTGGGCATTGCCTCATAATATCTTCATGATCAGATAATGAATTAATAATGTTCCCGGCGGATAAGATTTGTCACTGATAAGATAATGAATTAATAATATCTCTGGCGAATAAGACTTTCCATTGATTAGATAATTCTTGATAACATAAAACAAACTGAAACAGAACGAGATAGCAAAATAAAAGATAGGCTAGAAATTGCTAGATAGTCTCTATCTTCCATAATATCTTCTTAAATTAACAGCATTTCAAGCTCGAGGCAGAACTTCTCCATTTGTATGAGCAATCTTGTAAGAACCTTTCTTCCCGACCTCGACAACTACGTAAGGTCCATCCCAATTAGGCTGAAGTTTGCCAACATTCTTCGAGACTTCTACCTTCTTTAGTACTAGATCTCCAACCTTAAAGGTTCGGATTCTAACCTTCTGATTATAGGCCTTTTCCATGTTTGCCTTTGTAGCCTGGATTTTCATTTTAGCACAATCCTTTTTGCTATCGGCGTGATCAACCTCCATTTCCCTTAACAACCGATTTCTTTCGGAATCATAAAATTCAACCCTTGGAGAAGCTACAAGATTCTCAACGGGGATAACAGCTTCTGACCTGTAAACCAAACTGAAAGGGGTTTCTCCCGTGGCAGCTTTTACGGTAGTCCTATTTGCCCATAAGACTCCTGGAAGTTCATCGAGCCACCTTCCTTTTGCATCGGACAAGCGCTTCTCCAGAGATCGAACAATCTCTCTATTCACCACTTCCGTTTGCCCATTGTCCTGCGGGTGCCCTACTGATGCAAAATTATGTTGTATCCCAAGCTTCTCACACCATTCCATTATCTTTTTGCCGGCGAATTATGTTCCGTTATCGGAGATTAGAACTCTAGGAATCTGGAATCTGCAGACAATGTTTTTCCATAGAAAATTAATGACTTGAACCAGTTAAATGAAAAAAGGACAAGAAGTCAGTTGAAGGACATAGTTTCATCTAAGCCTGCTCAAGAGAAAGTGGTTCCCAAGAAGACCTCTGCAAAGAGGAAAATGATTTTTGAACCATCTCCTACTAAGTCATCTGAGTTAGTTAGGGAAGGCCCTCAATCAGCAGAGAGGCCTGCTGAAGTTGAGAAAGAGACTACTGCTAAAGAGTCAGCTGCCGCAACAGCTACTCAACAACCTACTCCAATAGTTGATATTGTCAAACCTCAAGATGATCCTCAAGTGCAGATCATCGAACCAAAAGCAGTTGTTCCAATCTCAACTGCTGCACCAGAACGAACTGCTGCTTCACCTGCTGCTGCTAAGCCAAAGAGAAATAAAATCATTAAAGTCAGAATCTCTGCTGCTGAGAAAAGAAGAAGGGAGGAATAACAAGCAGCAAAGAAAGCTCAGGAAGACTTTGACAAAGCAGTAGAACTGATAAGTTGGAGGCTGAAAAAGAAGCCAAAAGGAAAGAGCTGACTGAAGCCGAGCTGAAGACTTTAGAAGATGCTGATATAGCTAAAGCTCTGGAACTGAGCAATCAGGATGCTCATGGAACAAGAAGAGCTGGAGGAATCATAATTGAAGAGTCTATGAATGCAAGACAAATTCTCCCTCCAGGACAAAGGGTGGAAAAATGTCCATTTGCTGTGAAGTGGGCATTGAACATTGTAAATGGACACCCAGGAGCTTTTGCAAGATTTGAGGCTGCACTTGCAGATTTTGACAAGAAGCTCCAACAGACTACTCTGTTCGTTCAAGAGAAGATCATATTTAACAAATGGAAGAACTACAGAGTGAACAAGTCTGTTGCAGAAATCAAGGCTTGGAAGGAGTTTGAAGAAGAAGAGAAATGGATACTGACTTTCTTTCAAACATCCTCCATCACAAAAGTCTTGGACCCTGATCATGTAAGATATGTCTTCCATGATTATACAAGGGGAATTGTGGCCAGAGAAGCCAAGAAAATCAAAGATGAACTGCCACAAAAGAGGAAAAGAAATGAAGATCCTATCAGATGTGCAGTGCTGATAGCTGTTTACCAGGCCTTGGAGAAGTGGTCTGAAAGGTCAAGGTACTTCAAGGGATCTCCAAGTGACCTTCCCACTTTGCCAAGTATTCAACAGATTACATTTGGTCCTGAGGTAAGCACGTATCAGGAAAAAGTAATTAAGGCACCTACCCAAGGATCAATGCCTCCAATTACTAAGGTTATCCCTCAAACAATGTCAATATCAGCTGATGGAACTCCTGAAACAATCAAGGTGGAAGAACAGGCTGTTGTTCAACAAGAAGCTGCCCAGAATGATGAAGAAAATGTTCAAAGGGAAACTGGAGCTATTGTTGTACTCAAAGCTGTTCAAGACACTGCTGAACCAGAACAAAAAGATGAAGAAGAAGAGGTTCTAGCAGATGTCCCAGTCCATCAAATAGAACCATCAGCTTCCACTTCCATTCCAACAGCAGACAAGCATTCTTCCTTGATGGAATCCATTCAGTTGCTGCTGGACCAGTCTTTGGAAGAAAGGAATAAACAGCTGATGAAAGAGATACAAGAAGAAAACAGAAGACTGCAAGAGGAAAACAGAAAAATGATCAAAGATGCAATTGAAAATTTTCCTTTGCTGCCTGATAATTCTCTTCAATTACTTCAAAATCTGATCAGCATGAACAAAAATATTGAAGATGTGAAGTCTGATGTAAATCATCTTCACACAGCTCTTAAAAGACATGAGGGAGACATTTTTGATGTCATTGGCCTGATCACCAAGCTTGCTGATGCTAAAACAGAGAAGAGCCTTGGGTTTGTACGTCATATAGACGAAACTGCCACAAAAGTTCATGATGAAGTGGCTACCTTACAACTCAACATGGACTACGTCAATGATCAGACTGCCACACTCAGACCTACTCTGAATCATCATACATCTCAACTTGCCCCAGTGGATGACAACATCAGAAGAATCTGCACTGCTATCAATATTCCAGCTGCTGAAATCAACCCTGCTGATGATGACAAAAAGGGGGAAGAGAAGTCAGCTCCAGCAACTAAAGTTGTTCAAGTACCTGAGCAACCAAAAGACTCTGTTGACAAAGAAAAACCTGTTGAAGATGAGTCGGTACTTGAAGCTGAAGAGAAAGTTGATGAAGAGGAGAAAGCTGAAGCTGCTGAAGAAAAGGTAGCAGATGCTAAGGAAACTGCTGATGAAGAAGTTGCTGATGAGAAGGAAGAAGAATCCAAGGACCCAGTAAAATCTGACAAAGAGCTTGCTGCATCCAAGGATACATCTGAAGAGCAACTGGATCCATTTATAAAGTACAAAAATCTGGAACGCATCAAGAGAAGGGTTGAAGAAGCAAAACGTTAAGAAAAGATGGAAGCTGCTAAGAAAAACCTTATATCTGATGATGTGATTGATGAAGAAAATGATGAAATTGATGATGAAGATGGAGAAGAAGAGTATGTGGAGATTGAAGAAGAAGTAACTGATGAAGAATCAGATCACTAAACCTTATGTTTTCTTGTATTAGTTTATCTTTCCTTGTAATCTCATCTGATGTAAATGCTTGTAAATTGTACTCAAATTCAATATCAATGAAGTTCAAGTTTTTCCTCCAACACATTATTTCTATATCAAAAATCTTTGAGGATTAAAACTTTAGTTTAGGTACAGGTACTTGGCTGAAGTTTTGTCATCATCAAAAAGGAGGAAATTGTTGGATGAAGATGAAGATTATTGAACAAGGAATTTAGAAGTTAAATGGAGGTTTTGATGATTTCCAAAACATCACAACCAGCTAAGTAAGGAATGCTTAGTAAAGTCCTTTAGAAGAATTTTGAAGGAAGACTACTGATCTGCTGCTGAAGGAAGAAATCCGTTTGGTGAAAATCAGCCGACTCAAATCAGATTTGTCCAAGTTTGTGATCAGCTCAGTTCATCATCAGACGAATGATTCTTATCAGCCAAGTGAAGACGATCAGGAGGTCTCTCCAACGGTAATAAATGAACCTGGAGTAATAAATGCTGAAGACTGAGGGTATTTATGGCAAATGATTGAAGAAATCCTCGTATCAGCTCAGTGCATTAAATGCTGCTGACAAAAAGTACTGTTGACAGTACTGCAGCAGTACAAAGAGCTGTTTGCATAAATTAAGGACCAGTACTCGAGGTATTTGAATCTTGTCTTTCTTCAACGGATATTTTTCAAATCTGGAATATAAATAATTCGCGAGCCTGAGAGAGAAGATGAACAACACAACTCTGAGAAAATTCCCGAAGGAAAATCTCTCTAAGTCTCAAGAACAACTCACTCACCTGGCAGAGTCATTTGTTGGCAGAACCAAGTTCAAGATCAAGTTAAATCATTTTTCTGAGTGAAAACTATAACTAGAGTGTTGTGAGAAGTGTAGATCCATCTAAGTGAGATATCTAACTTCAGAGGATAGGTCTTCTTTGTGATTTCATATTGTGAGCTTACGGCCTCTTCATTTGTTGTTTTGACGTAAGTAGAGTATATTGTAAACTGTGTGTTTATAGTATAACCCAAGATCTAAGTGACTTGGAAGAGTGGACTAAAGGATTTTCATCCATATAACCACTATAAAAATTCATGTGTTCTTTTTGCATTAGTTTTCTTGCATACTTTAAAAACTGCATAAATTTATACTCGAAGTTTTCTGTTAAAGATTTTAAAAGAAATTTTTAAAATTGGGGATAAAATCTTTCAAAAGACTTAGTTTACTTGTGAAAAACACTTTAAAACATCCGCTAGATTTAACCGAATTTCGTTGGGTGTAATCAATATTATTGGATTAGATTTGAGGGCAGATTAAGTTACTCAGGATAGTGCAATCCAAGAAAAAGTAAAGTAAGAAGAATGATAATAACGTAGAATCAATGGAGAGCAAAAGTTATCTTATTAGAGTAAAGATGTTACAATGCTCTTTTACAAGGTATGTAGGCGTAAGCTCTATTCTTGTGTGTGTACTACAATATTTGATCTAGGTATTTATAGGGTATAATCCCTAGATATACAAGGAAACATAATCCTGTATGGACTCTGGGTATTTGTCCTTCTCAAGCCCGGATTGCAGCCTGATCGCCGAGGAGCATCATCTCTGATCGGGTCGATTCGCGATAGTGAGCAAACTATATGGTCGAGCCGATCTAACATTTCTGAGTCAATCCGAGTATTATATGGGGTATAAAATAGCCCCCATCAATACTCCCCCACTTCTCGAGCGTAAGTGAAGCTGAAGCTCGGAGAAGTAGATATTGCCTCAAGGTAGATGGAGGACTTTTATTATTTTGTGCTTCGGATATGCCTCATTAAAAACCTAGCTCGGAAAAACCCTGTGGGATAAAAACCGAGCAAGGGAAAAAGAGTGCACATCTTAGAAACCTCAAAATGATTAATTGTTACGAATAAAGAACATCGGTAATGATGAAGCTCAGAGAAGTATATATCGATCGGAATGTCCCTCATCAATACTCCCCCACTTCTCGAGTGCAAGTGTAGCTGAAGGTCGTAGAAGTAAACCGAGCGGAGGTGTTGATCGACCTCGAAATTTGGATGCATCGGATATACCTCATTAAAAACCTAGCTCGGAAAAACCCTGTGGGATAAAAACCGAACAGGGAAAAAAAGTATATATCCATGAGAGACGCTTAATAAAATCATATGCTTTTGAACTGGAAAGCCACTTCCTCAAAGTTGAGGGGCCCAATATGCCATTTATCCTTTTGTATTAAATCTTTTTTGAGCAAAGAATTATATCAATAGATATTACCCATACTATTATACATTTTCGAGCACTGAGTTTATACCAAATGAATGATTTTACTCAAATTTTCCATTAAGCCTTTTTCGAGCATAGAGTCATATCAACGGATTTCACTCTTGCTTTTAGACATTTCCGAGCAAAGGGTTATAAAAAGAGATTTTACTCAAAAGGGTTTTACTTCTTAAGTCTTTTCCGAGCCAAGAGTCGTAGCAACAACTTTCAGTCTTGGTCGAGACAATTTAGTAATAAATTCAGCTGAGAGGTTTTCTGATCGACAGTTTATGCTCATAAAATTGGAATTTTTTACTAGCTTAAGAGTTTTATCCCATTAGAGATCGTAGATTATAAATCCTAGATCAAGCTTTATCGATCAGCATTTGCGTCGTATAAAGCGTTGATGTGTACTTCAGCTAGAATCGATCAATAATGATGAGGATTGATCGAGATTAAGACGCTCCAGATCGAGACTGAAATGCTCCATATCGATATTGATCAGGTCGAAGAATTCGACCAGGCTAAATACGAAATAGCAGCCATCAGTACGAAACCTGCTTCTCAAGCGAAAGTGTATTTGTAGTTTGGAGAAGTAAAATTATGCCTTTGAATGGCTTCCTGATGTATATCGAACATGCCTCGTTAAAAACCTTGCTTGAAAAAACCCATTGGGATAAAAACCGACCAAGGGAAAAAGAGTACATTCTTCGTGATATTAGGGTTTGTCAATGCATGGGTATTGTGTCGTATCGATCTCGGAGTATAGCATAATTTCTTCAATGGTTGAATTTGCAATTCTCCATAACCATAATCATCAGTTAAAAATCCCCCACAGTAATTCTTCGATCCTTTTAAACCAAAATGTCGATCTCATAAATGAACCAAGATCTTTACATCCCGAATGGTGTAAAGATTTAACAGAATACAGGAAGCGCATAATAGAGGCATGACGGCTCATATTTTGATCAATACCAATTTTTAGAAGATTTTCCAGACTAGTTAGCCTTATAGGGGTGATAGTGTAGATATGTATAAGACATATGATTCCTAATCCATCTTTAGAGATCGAGCATGAATGTAACTGTCTTTTAGTAATCTTTGTACGTCCTCTCATTCTTAATAAAGTGTTTGTTTCTACACTCCCCTTTGTCTTCGTCTTCTTTGAATGAACTAGGTAGTTGTTGATTGATCATATAAGAGACTTATTGATCCAAATTATCCGTTTCATCAGTTCGTATTGATGAAGGTCGATTGATTATTGTCGATCTCATACAAATTATCTTGTTTAACTCAAAATCCACACCAATTTAATGGTCTGAGCTTTAATTTTGTAGTCCTTGTATATCGCTGAGTGTATACCTAACTAACGGTTTTACTCAAATTAATAAAAATTTGGGTGGTAAACCAATTATCAGTTTTAACCCTTTGTACATCGTAGATCGTAGATCGAAGATTGTAGATCGAGCTTTACCGATTGATGGTTTGTGCTCATAAAATTAAAATTTTTACCAACTCAATGGCTTTGTTCCTTTATCTACCATAGATCGTTGATCGCAGATCGAGCTTTATAAATTGACGGTTTATGCTTAATATGTACTTGGGGAAGTTTTACCAAATTAATGGTTTTACTCAATTTCGATCAGGGATTTATACCAAATTATTGCATTTACTCTTTATTTTCGATTTAAGAGTTTATACCAATTTTAATGGTTTTACTCGTATTTTCGATTTAAGAGTTTATACCAAATTAATGATTTTACTCAATATTTTTTATCAAGAGTTTATACCAAATTATTGATTTAACTCTTTATTTTCGATCAAGAGTTTATACCAAATTAATGGTTTTACCTAGGACCATTAATCAAGAGTTTATTACCAAGTTATTGGTTTTACTCTTTATCTTTGATCAAGAGTTTATACCAAATTATTGGTTTTACTCAATATTTTTTATCAAGAGTTTATACCAAATTAATGGTTTTACTTTTTATTTTTTATCAAGAGTTTATACCAAATTAATGGTTTTATTCATTTTTCATTTAAGAGTTTATACCAAATTAATGGTTTTACTCATTTTTTATATAAGAGTTTATACCAAATTAATAGTTTTACTCATATTTTAAATCAAAAGTTTATACCATATTAATGGTTTTGCTCATTTAAGAGTTTATACCAAATTAATGGTTTTACAAATTTTTTATTTAAGAGTTTATACCAAATTAATGGTTTTACTCATATTTTCAATCAAGAGTTTATACCAAATTAATGGTTTTACTCGTATTTTCGATTTAAGAGTTTATACCAAATTAATGGTTTTACTCATTTTTTATTTAAGATTTTAAACCAAATTAATGGTTCTACTTAATATTTTCGATCAAGAGTTTATACCAAATAATGGTTTTACTTTTTATTTTTCATTTAAGAGTTTATACCAAATTAATGGTTTTACTCAATATTTTTGATCATGAGTTTATAACAAATTAATGGTTTTACTCTTTATTTTCGATCAAGAGTTTATACCAAATTATTGGTTTTACTCAGGACCATTATGTTGGGATTCGGTAAGATAAACAGCCCTAGGCACAGCGGAATATAAAAATTTTAGAACCTCTTACGGAATCTTGCCAGGATACTACTCTAGGTGTATATATATGAATATAAATAAAACGATAGTATAAGTTTACACGTTATACCTATCTCCTTGCAAATCCTTTGGCTAGCAAACCGAACTCTGATTTCTCCTCCAGCAAGTATCGATCCAAGCTCTGCAGCAGCGCCCCACGTGTTGCGCCTCTACGGATTGATACACCACAATTACACGAAAATAATAGATCTTGATCAGCTAGAACACAAGATATATTATGATCTAGGATTTAGGAACGATCTTGGAACAAAGTCGAAAATGAAAAAGAAAAATTCTTCCACAGGGAAGAAGTGGTTCGGCCGATTGCACAGGGAGAGGGAGAGAGACTTTTTGCTCTTGCTCAATTTTTGCTTATGGAGTTGTGCGGAAAATAACTACAAGAAAGCTACTTATAGTTATTTCCCTAACCTGGTCCTATTAGGACTAGGGTTCTTCTCTCCTACATGGGCCATAGCCCTCTTTAATTTAGAAGACTAAGTCTTCTAATTAATTCATGGCCCAGTTAATTAATTTTGACCAGACTTTATTTAATCTCCCAATTAAATAGCCAAATTAATTAACTAGTCTCCCAATTAATTAATTTTGACTCTAAGTCTAATTAATTATGATGAGGGGTAAATTGGACCCAAACATTACTACGGCCTAGTGAGGTCGGAATTTATCATTTTCGATCTCGTAAGCATAAATTCGAGCCCAAAACACAGGAATCCTACCCTGACTCTACTATGGAAATTCAGGGTCCAAAGTTACTGTTGGGCCGACCTCAGGCCCAGGCCTGTGGGCTGAGTAATACACGCCTGTGGGTGGTTCACCTGGTCCCGGGTCTCAACTATAAATACCCCAAGCACTTATGACGACTACACACAACTTCCCAGGTGCTCTTCCTCCGAGGCTTCCGCTCGGAATTACTCAAAGAATATAGTATAGGCTTTCATATATGTATGTATTTCACCCTCTAGCTTGTACGGCATCCAATAATGCTCGAATAGGACTCTCGATTCCTATAATCTGTATTCGATCATCTTGAATATAATACTATTGATCTTTTATCTCCATTTACGTACGTTTGCACTGCATTTTACGCCACCCTTATCGAACTAACGAAAACGCGTAAGTTCAATTGGCGCCCACCGTGGGGCCTTATTCGAGTATTAGATCGAAATATGCCTACTACGAGGAGAAATACGTACAACCGAGAAGAACCCTCCCATGCAGCAGGAGCGCAGAATTCGGTCAATAATGAGCCCGATAATCTGTTGCGTGCGGCTCAACAACCGGAGGTTCCACCGGGTATACCACAGGATAATGTTCCAATTCACACGACAGTTGGAGATCTAAGGTCCATCATAGGCACAATGTGTCGAGAATTTCTGAACGGGGGAAGGGCTGATCAATCACCTGTAGATCAGCCAGCAGTTCACGGGAGACCAGAAATACCATCTTCGAACATCCAGAGGGAGAACAGTGTACTGCGATCTATATCGCATGCGCCAGTAACAAACCCTCCTCGGGGTATACCATCTCGATCAGAAATTCCGCCAAAATCAGTACATGATGTGGAAGATTCAATAGTGGGGGAGAGCCACCCTTCTGGTGCTGTCAAGAACAAAAAATCGACCTACAAAAGGGTTACTGATGTTGAACTGGAAAAAATAGTACAAGAAAGAGTGGCTAAGGAGTTGGAGAAAGAAGGAACATTGATAGGAATTCCTCGCGGCAACTGTGCTGACATGCGAGCGGGAAATGTTCCGAACAGAGAGAGTATGCGAGACAGGGAGGTTTCGAACAGTATAATGCGTTGTTCGCCGTTTTGTCAAGACGCGAAGCTCAAAACACGGAAACTGTACCGACCAGACTACCACGGTATAACGGGACTACCGACCCCGGGGAACACATTAACAGCTTTATTAATGTGATGAACTTGTACGGACATTCTGAGGACTTTTGTTGCAAGATCATGGTTACTACCTTCGAGGAAATTGCCCTCGACTGGTTCGGAAAGTTGCCACATAACTCAATATTTTCCTTCGAGGAATTTTGCGATAAAAAAAAACATCAATTTGTCAGTCAAAGGAAACCGAGGTTACCAGCAAATCATTTGGGAACTGTAAAACAATTGGAAGGAGAAACTTTGAGACAATGGTTAGCTAGGTTCAGTATCGAACTTCTCAAAGTTGACACTCCGCAGATTGAATATCTGTCCTCATTAATGTTCGAACTAACAAGAAGCACTCAGTTCGGGAACGCCTTATGTAGAAAACAGCCGAAATCCTTTGAGAGAATTATGGAAATCGCTGAGAAATACATGATTCAGGAAGAGATGAATAAGCTGAAAAGCTCGCATGCTGTGAAACTTCCTCTAAACAAGAAACAAGATCGGGCTCCTATCCCAAAGCCCGGTGATTACGGAGGATCGAACAGAGGGTCTGTTTGGCAACGAATCAACACCTATAAACCACATATGCCACCCCAAGGGTCGAATTCCTATGGACCTTCCTATGAACGAGCTCGACCTCGTAGAGCGGGAAAAATTCAATTTACCGAACTTAACAGTTCAAAGGAAGAAGTGTTAATTGTGCTAGAAGAGGGAAATTTGATCCCTGAGGCTCAAAGAATCACGCAGGCTAGGCCAGGTGCGTTGGGTTACGACCAATACTGTCGATATCACCATGCTCGGGGGCACAGCACCGAGAACTGTTACCAACTGAAAGTTGAGATAGAGAAACTAATTGCACAAGGAATACTCAAAGAATTCGTCAAGGGAGGTAACTATAACAATCGTTATAGGTCAAGGAGTCCGCGGAAGTTTAATACTCAACCGAAGCAAGGTCGAAATCAAACGGAAGAACGGTCAAACGGAGTAATAAACATGATTGCTGGCGGACCAGCAGGAGGAGATCGATAAGGGATGGGGTCTCTGCAAAGAGGGAAATTCTATCTTTGGAATTTCCCTCCATGGAAAATCAGGTTGTAAGTTTCAGTGAAGCCGATCGACCCGCGGATGTCAATTGGGATGTAAACGAAGATGATCCGAATTTTTCCATGGTATTGACATTAAAGATTGCCAATTTTGAAGTCAAAAGAGTACTGGTCGATAATGGAAGCTCGGCAAACATTATATCTTCGGAAGCTCTCACAAGGATGACCCTTTGTCACCCACATCTGGATAAAGTAACCACTCCGTTGGTTGGTTTTGGGGGATCGGAGATCGTCCCGCTGGGGACCATTCTTTTGAGCACGACTCTAGGAACCAAGCCGAAGAATATAACAAGAATGATCAAATTTCTAGTGGTAGATACGTCATTCGCTTACAATGCCATATTAGGGAGACCAGCTCTAAACATTTTCAAAGCAGTTGTATCTACCTATCACCAAAAGATAAAATTCCCGACCGAGAAAGGAGTAGGGGAAATGAGGAACGACCAATACATGGCCTGGGAATGCTATAATTCATCTTTAAGCATTAAAAAGAAAGTGGAACCCGAACTCCCGATTAAGAGAAAAGTAGCGGAATTGGAGCCTGGCGTAAAATCCACAATTCCCGACTGCGAAAAATTACAAGGAAAGAAAGGGAAAAATGTCGACATGAGTGTGCAAGCACCTGGCCACAAGGAAGTAACTCTAGTTCCGGGTTCCCCTGAGAAATTCGCCAAAATTGGAACAGAGTTAAGCGAGGGCATGGAAACCATGCTCATCGAATTCTTACAGAAGAACGTGGACGTCTTTGCTTGGAGCTCAGACGATATAATTGGAATCGACCCGCGGGTGATAACACATTCATTGAATATCGATCCAAAGGCAAAACCTGTAAGGCAAAAGAAGCGCAATCATGGTCGCGAAAAGGACAAAATATTCAATGCGGAGGTCGATAGATTACTAGCAGCGGGTCAGATCAGAGAAATAAAATTCACAGAATGGCTATGTAATGTGGTCCTAGTTTCTAAGGGTGAAAAGATCGAAAATAAATGGAGAATGTGTAATGACTTCACGGATCTAAACAAATTGTGCCCAAGAGATCCTTATCCATTGCCTCGGATCGACATGCTTGTATATTCAACCGCGGGGTTTGTATTTTTTAGTATGATGGATGCTTTCCAAGGATTTTATCGGATCTTTATGAATGAAAGAGACCAGGATAAAACAGTGTTCATCACCGAGTGAGGAGTCTACTGCTTCATTGTCATGCCTTTTGGCTTAAGGAATGCGGGCGCAACCTATCAAAGGTTAGTCAATATGATGTTTAAAGATTTGATAGGGGAAATCATGGAAGTTTATGTAGATGACATGCTCGTAAAGAGTATGACGGAGGAGGACCACATCAACCATCTTGATCGATGTTTTGGAATTCTAAGGAAGTATGGAATGAAGTTGAATCCCGCCAAGTGCACTTTTGGAGTGCGATCGGGAAAATTCCTCGGATATCTAGTCCACGAAAGAGGCATCGAAGCCAATCCCGAAAAGATTCGAGCAATTACCGATCTACATCCACCAAGAAAGCTTTCAGATGTTCAAAGCTTGATTGGAAAGATTATCTCATTCAATAGATTCATCTCACGATCTGCTGACAAGAGTTTACCATTCTTCAAACTGTTGCGTAAATCTAAGAACTTCGTGTGGAATGAAGAATGCGATAAGGCTTTCGAAGACCTGAAAGCATACTTAACCTCACCACCAATGTTGGCCAAGCCATCCGATGGAGAACCTCTATATTTATACATAGCAGTGTCGGAAAAGGCTATTAGCTCGGTCTTGGTAAAGCTCGATAAATCTGAGCATAAGCCAGTGTACTATTTGAGCAAGTTGTTGCAGGGTGCGGAGAAAAATTACTTGGAGATTGAGAAATTCGCGCTTGCCTTGGTGGTAGCTGCGCGAAGGTTAAGACCTTATTTTCAAACATACAAGATCATCGTCTTAACGAATCAGCCTCTAAGACAAGTCCTGTCAAAGCCTGAAGCATCTGGCAGATTGATAAAATGGGCGGTCGAGCTGGGTCAGTTTGAAATTGAATATCGACCACGAGTTGCGATAAAGGCACAGGTATTGGCCGACTTCATAGTCGAGTCGACAGGCATATTGGATGCGGAAGAAGGGGCAATCTCCGAGGTAAGAATGGTCGAGAAAGCAGAAGATCAGGTATGGCTGATGCACGTGGATGGTTCCTCGACCAGGGAAGGAGGTGGAGCAGGAATTCATTTTCAAGGACCCAATGGTGAGGACTTGAGTTATGCTATCACTTTGGACTTCGTCGTTACAAACAACGAAGCGGAGTATGAAGCAATAATCGCTGGATTGGAAATGGCCATAAAGGCAAAGGTAAAATCAATTGTTGTATTAACAGATTCTGAACTCGTTCATAGACAGGTGAAAGGCACTTACGAGGCCAGGGAGTTCAATATGATCAAATATCTGAACAAAACAAAAAAGTTGATCTCTGAGTTCGACGAGTTTGATATTCAGCCCATACCAAGGGAGGAAAATATTTGGGCAGACCTATTATCGAAATTCACAGGACTCGCTGATGGGAAGAATGAAAGGATAATCACGTGGTTATTGTCGAATACATCTGCTATCGACCTAGATGTGATTCCCTCAGTCGACATCATGGAAATCGATGAGCCTAGGATTTCCTGGATCGACCCTCTTATTGCTTATCTCAGAGAAGGGAAGCTTCCAAGAAACTCGAACGATGCTCGAAGGATCAAATACCGAGCACCATCGTTCACTCTAGTTGACAATCAACTCTATAAAAGATCTTCTTCTGGAATTTTATTGAAATGTATTTCTGAAATGCACTATACTGCTATTTTAAAAGAAGTTCACGAGGGAGAGGCAGGAAGTCATGGCGGTGCTCGAGCATTAGCTCTTAAATGTTCGAGGTCAGGATATTATTGGCCTACTCTTTTTTCTGATTCTGTTGATTATGTGAAGAAATGCCACCATTGTCAAATTCATTCGAATTTGATCCATCAACCGGCCGAACATATGCACTCAATTCCGATCTGTTGGCCTTTTGACAAATGGGGCATCGATATTGTGGGGCCTTTTCCAACCGCAAGAGCCCGGAAAAATTACGTACTGGTTGCGGTAGAATATTTCAGCAAATGGGTCGAATGCGTTGCTCTGACAAAGATCACTCAGTTCCAAGTTATAAATTTTTTGTGGAAAAATATTGTCTGCAGGTTCGGAATTCCCAGGATTTTGATATCTGATAACGGAACGCAGTTCGCCGGAAGAAGGATTACAGAGTGGTGTGAAAAATTCGGAATACAGCAGAATTTCGCATCAGTGGGGCATCCTCAAGCTAATGGACAAACTGAAGTCGTGAACTGAGAAATCGTTAGATCTCTGGAAAAACGTCTATCTGAGGCAAAGGAAAATGGCTCGACGAACTGCCAGGGGTATTGTGGGCCAACAGAACTACTGTTAAAGCTGCAACAGGAGAAAGTCCATTCAGTCTGGTCTATGGATCGGAAGCTGTTATTCCAGTCGAGAACCTCGTACCTTCTCCCAGGGTCGAATTTTATGATCCCGAGGAAAACCAATCTCTAATGGAAATGGAAGTTGATCATGCAGATGGTCGGAGGGACCGAGCAAGGTTGAAAATTCAGTCCACCAACTCTAGCATGGAAAAATCCTATAATCGAAACGTTCGAATCCGAACATTCAAAGTGGGAGATTTAGTGCTCAAGAAGATAGAAGTATCAAAGCATGTTGGAAAACTTCAACCTAATTGGGACGGCCCCTTTGTGGTCATAGAGGTTGGAAACAAAGGTTCTTACAAAATTGCTCATCCTAATGGAGAGGTCCTACCTCGAGCCTGGAATGCCGTTAATTTGAGGAGATATTATGGAAGATAAAGATGAATAGTTGATATTCTAGGCTATTACTATTTGGGCATCTCGTTCTTTTTCTTTGTTTCTCGCAATTAAGAAAACTATGTGATCAATGAAGTTTATTTCGAATTAAGCTGATTATTCAATGGAAGTTCATTTCGTCAAAATCATCATTTATTCGTCTTATTTCGATATTATCGATCTCTGTTCTTCTATTATTCTATCTCTACTTGTCTTCATCTATTATTAAAAAGGGTGAAAGCTGTTGCTATGACCCTCGAAGATCGACCAAGGGTGAAAGCCGTTGCTACGCCCCTTGGATCGAAAAATAAAAATGGGTGACGACCCTCGGGCTAAAAATGCTCTGAAACGACTAAGGGTGAAAGACGTTGCTACGCCCCTTAGATCGAAATTATTAAACGGGTGAAAGCTGTTGCTATGACCCTCGGGCTAAAAATGCCCTGAAACGACTAAGGGTGAAAGCCGTTGCTACGCCCCTTAGATCGAAATTATTAAACGGGTGAAAGTTGTTGCTACGACCCTCGGGCTAAAAATGTTCTGAAACGACTAAGGGTGAAAGCCGTTGCTATGCCCCTTAGATCGAAATTATTAAACGGGTGAAAGCTGTTGCTACGACCCTCGGGCTAAAAATGCTCTGAAACGACTAAGGGTGAAAGTCGTTGCTACGCCCCTTAGATCGAAATTATTAAACGGGTGAAAGCTGTTGCTACGACCCTCAGGCTAAAAATGCTCTGAAACGACTAAGGGTGAAAGCCGTTGCTATGCCCCTTAGATCGAAATTATTAAACGGGTGAAAGCTGTTGCTACGACCCTCGGGCTAAAAATGCTCTGAAACGACTAAGGGTGAAAGCCGTTGCTACGCCCCTTAGATCGAAATTATTAAACGGGTGAAAGCTGTTGCTACGACCCTCGGGCTAAAAATGCTCTGAAGCGACTAAGGGTGAAAGCCGTTGCTATGCCCCTTAGATCGAAATTGCTAAAAAATGCTCTGAAGCGATTAAGGATGAAAGCCGCTGCTATGCCCCTTAGATCAAAAATTATAATCAAGATCGATTGAAATTCTATAACATCTCTTCTGCGTAATTACTGATTTGAAGGTCAAGAATATTACTCGAGCAAAGAGAAATATTTCTTCTAACTTGGGGAATCCCCAAAGAATTCTATGCTCAACAAAAAGAGTATCATTTGAAAGCTGTTTTATGAAGCTACAAGACCATGAATCATTAGACAACGAGAATAAAAGTTCATTTATGTTAAATGTTTTCGATTTGCATCATAAGTTAACGACAAAGTTGTAGGAGATCGAAATCACTATCCGTTGAAATAAAGATAGAAAAGAGAGTTATAAAGATAGACAATTGCATTTATAAGCTGTTTGAACAATTACAAATGATTCGTCAAGGTACAGAGATAAAATTACAACAAAGAAGACTCGAATTCGAAAACGTTACATTCGTTCCTATTCTACTACAAATGCTACAAATAAGCTGGAACTCTTCGAATTCGGAGCTTGCCTCCCGGAGTCGTACTAAATCCGAGACCTCTGTCCAATAAACCAGCGGCGAGAAAATAGTTTTCCAGCATTCTTGCTACCGGATCCCCGCAAGCTCTCCAAGACTATTATCCGGTCAAGGAAAGATGGATGCATATCTAGTCCACTAACCGACCGGATGAAACGATAGGGTATCGGAATTCTAACCCGTCTCAGCAGAGATGAATCCAAAGAAGCAGGTCGCCTGCCGGTACCCTAGTCGCAATCCTTTTCGCCTGTGGAAACCCTAGTCGAAAATGTTTCCCATATAAGGACGCTGAGGAGGTTGAGAAAGAAAGTTCGAATTCGAATCTCGAACACCTTAATTGCAGAAATCAAGTGGAACATGAAGTTGATCGAGGGGAGTAAAAACACAACCATGCCGATCGAACAAAACATTTACAGACAAGTAAAAATATGAAGGTAATTTTGGAACTATATATAGGGGAGGAATTTAGCATCAACGGTGTGGATCTGGCGGGATGAACGGCCACGATACGAGCATTAAACGCTTTGCCCGTCCCGCTTCCCAAAAAAAAAAAAAAAAAGGGGGGGGGGGTGGCGTTACAACAAGATTACAACAAGGGAAAGATAGAGAAGATGAACAAAGAACAGCATTTCGACAATATTACCGTTACAACAAGATTATGTTACAACAAAGAAAAATCTTAGCAAGCTTATGTTACAGTGAAGGAAAATCTTAATACAACTAAACAAAATTATTCTCGGAAAGGATATTTCGAACTTCAGCACTGCGATCAGCATACCCGCGGATATAAGCTTCCCTCTCCCGAAGCTCGGAGTTTTTCTTCTCACAATCGTAAATATCTTTGAGTCTCTCTAATTCCGAGCTCATTTCATTCCGAGACAGTTTCTCTCTAAGAAACCTATTAGTCTCCAGTGTGTGATCCAGCTCAACCTTCTTCCTGGCCAGCTCGAGAGTAATAATAGCTCGTTGTTCGATCTCGCGCTTTGCCAACGCATAGAGACCAGAGAACTTTTCGCCAGCCTGAACTTATGAGAAAACATATCAAAGCAAAAATTAAAGAAACTAAAAAATCAGAATAAGGAAATTAGCAAGAAATTACCCGGGTAAGAAAATCCGATCCAGACTGAAACAAGAACGAAGAATATTCTATGTTTGATAGAATTGCCTTGGAAATTGAAATATTGGCCCGAAGAAGGCTCAGAGCGGATTTCTCATGTGGAACTTTATCGAAATGAATTATATCCCTCTTAAAGGGAAAAACGCCAGAAGGGAACAATAAGTTGAAAGGCTCAGCGGATTTCGAAGGCACGGACCGAACAGGAAGAGATGCGCACACATCCTCTCCGAAAGAAACCTTTTTAGTCTTCTTGTATGAGCTTTTGGTTTTCAGGCACGAAGAAAGGGCGACAGTCGAAGATTTACCTCCTCCATGGAAGATCTGCTCGTCGGGAGTAATGGACTTAACCGGAGCTTGTCTCTTCTTCATTATGTTCCTACTATCATTAGGTTTGGGGAAAGGTACGGAAGGAATTACAGAAACGTTCGAATTTTCACTCATCTCTTGGTTTTCGGATAATTATTCGACCGTAACAATTTACCAAAGCTCCGATCACTGTGTATGATGTTATCGTAAAGACAACAAAAAATGGCCTCATTATTTATAAGAGACACGACATCATGTGAATTACAATAATTGGCAAGTCACCACTCCCAAGAAAGATTCGATGACGCAACCAAGTATGTAAGAATGACGTTACAAAGCTCAATAAAATGGTTAAACAGGCAATAAATTAAGCATGGCACTGAGGGAAATATGTAAATTCGAGCATCCACCAAAAGCAGGAGACTATGAAAACAAATTTACAGTTACAATGATTCGCTAAGAAAGTCCTATTACATGATAATCATTGACGACCAGATTCCTTCACACCAGAACCATGGTCCGATCTCTCTTGTTCTTTCCCTTCACTAGAATCGCTTTCTGAGCTATCAGAATCATTACTACTCGAGCTGCTCCCTTCTTCATCGTTACTTTGCACGTCAGCCGCAGATTTACTCGAATTGGAATTCGGAGTGCCTTGCTCTCCCTGGTCGCGGGAATCCCCTTTGATATCCACATCTTCATCCTCAGATTGAGCTTCGAGCACGTCTGGATTTGGCATTGGCACTCCAAATTCTTCAAGAAATGGAGCGAACTCGTGGTTGGCTGAGTCTTCGAGCTTGGGAGGAAGAGAAGAAGCCTTATAATCTTTCCCGAAAACATTCTTATAAGGATTCATGTAAGGAAGATAATCGTCAAGGGCGCCTTTAATCCTTCCGGCTGTGAGGAGATGCTGAATTCCTTTATAATAGAAGGCTTGATTAATTTGACCCGACCGTAAGCGAACTAAGGCGTCCAGAAAAGGTGACTCTAAAAATTCTCTTATGGCAGGAAGTCTGCCCGCCTCTCGGCCTCGAGCATAGGCCTGTTCGGATAATGCCTTAGCTTGCTCAAGATCCGATCTCAACTTGGTTACCTCTTCCTCGAGGGCCCTCTTTCCATCAAAGCCCTTCTTAACTTCCTCGAGCTCCTTTTCGACCTCAGATAACTTGGTCGTAGTATCCCTCAACTTATCAGCCTTGGTAGCCTCCGTCGTAAGGACGTTGTGAAGGGCACTCTGAGCCATCTGAGATTCCTCGTTTAAGGTGGCCAGTCGGTAGGCTTGATGACAGAACAAGTCTCCGACCTAGAAGAGAAATTAAACATTAAAGGCGAGGCAAAGATTTTAAGGAAAAGTTAGTATTTATGAAAAACTTACATACCTTTTGCAGAGCATAGGCATAATCACCCGCGTGCTCGAACTCGTTTTTAAGGAATAGCGCGGTATTATCGTTCTTAAATCTCCCGGCCATGAACATCCGAAGAGACTTATCCACTGCATGTTCCCCGTTTGGGCATCCTCCGGGAATCCAGCTGCCCTTGGTCCTTGAAGATGATCCTCCATGAAATCAGCCAGGTCTGGCTCAGAATGGCCCTCCCGGCGTCGGATCGGACCCGGTCCTCGACCAAAAGGCTTCACCCTTCTAGAAGACTCAGGGGTATCACTACTTCTCTTACGAGCCATTCTCGCTTCTAGTATCTTTTGAGCTCGGACCTCTTGTAGGGTATAATGACTTAATCCCGCTTCATTTGGATTGGAGGAGCCAGTCGGGAAAACGGATCGGAGATCGAAAGTTCGAGATTGGGAAGTTCCCTCGGCCGAAGAATGAGGGTGAGATGTTCCCGCAATGGCAGTTTGTGGAAAGGTCACCATAGCGCTCGAAGCTACGGTGGTATCGACCCCAGAACTGGGTTTTACTACCTTACGGGAAACCTTCGATGTTTGGCGACGAGGTCGACCTTGGATACCCTTAGAAAAAGAAGCAACGACCGGACCAGCTATCGAAGTTCGGAACTTATCAACGATCCCAGCTGAGGAATAAAAGAAAATTAGCTATAAGCCATAAAAAGATAAATCAAAATAATTCGACGCACCTAATGTGGAGGGGGCATTGGCAGGATCGATTGAAGCTTTTCCATAATCGATTGGAAGGGCAGGGAAAGAACACGTGCTGAGCTCAGCCAATCGCAAAACCGCCTCCTGAGTCATTAAAGGAGTCTGGTGAGGATCGGCTCGAAGGGATTGTAAGAATTCGTCTGAGATCTCATGAATCATGTCTCCCTTGAGACGTCGTTTGCCATATATCCATGATTTGGCACCAGGCCATTCATGTGGAGTAGGCTCGGGATTATCCTCAGAAGGCAGAGAATCTGGGCCACGAACAAAAAAGAATTCTTGTTTCCAACCTTTCAAATTGCTACTAACATTGGATGATAAGACCGACGTCTTCGGTCTCTGAGAAAAATATATATAACCAGCGTTCGAAGCCGTGGAGGAACTCATTTGAAAAATTCTCCAGAACTTTTGGAAGGCTGCCTTTTTTCCTTTGGCTTTCATCAGCACGCAAAAGGCTATTATAAGTCCGATCGAATTCGGCAGAATTTGAGAAGGGTTAGCTGAAACGCTTCCAGAATACTACAGATCAAAGGCGGGAGAGGAATACGTAGGCCGTAATGGAAATGCTTAGTATAAAAAGCTTGACATCCCTCAGGAGGGTCGGTAACTCGTTGTTCGGGGCTCGGAATGACAATTGAATATCCGGTGCCGATATATTGACCAAACTCCGCCTCCAATCGATCCCTATCTTTCTCAGTAAAAGAACAAATGGTCTCATCTACCCTATCCTCAGTCATATTTAACCCTGCACTGGTCGACGGCTCCACCCAGTCGTAGATCATGACCACAACACTTCCGCCTATTCTATACTTCTTCTGTTCGTTCTTCCCTAAAGGAAGGTCACCATCCTCTTCATCTTCCTCGTCGGAGACTGTCGCCTCGCCCGAGTTATTATCTCCGGTCTCCACTGATTTAGTATCCGATTCTTCCCCCTCTCTGTCAGATTCGGAACTGGGAGTTGGGTCTCCTATGTTCTCCATCATGGGTGGTCGAACATCCTCAATTCGCCCTTCCTCGGGATTATTTTCTCGACCATCCACTACCAGGGATTTGTCTTTCGGATCTACGGAACTGAACATGTTAATTATGCGAAGATTGGTCGAAGGATATTGCTAAAATTGACCTATCGATCTATTTGCTCCGATCTAGGGTTTTCACTCAGAATTTGTGCTGAACGGCGGCCCGCAATCGAGATGCATATATATAGGGACAAAATGGGAAATTGCAAATCGGTCCCCGAGTAACCGCGACTGTTAAACTCCTCAACGTTGAACTTGAAGTCATATTTCCAATAATTGCACTTATGGCCCCAATACTTTCTAAAATCACAAAATTGAAGACCAACATTGCGAAAGATGCATTTATGGGGGCGTCAATTCTGCATTCTGCTACCTATTTATCTTATCAAAATCGAATGAATAAAGAGATATTGTTAAGAATCGACTAAAGCATCACGATAAGCGACAGTAAGAAGATTCTAACCTGGAAACCCTATACAAACACAAGATGACAAGGGTAGTATAATGGTGACACCGTTACATAGCTTCCAAGATATGCACTCTTTTTCCCTAGCTCGGTTTTTATCCCAAAGTGTTTTTCCGAGTTAGGTTTTTAATGAGGCATATCCGAAACTTATCCAAAAAACGGCTCGTCTCACTCCAGCGTTCAATTTATACTTCTTCGAGTTTAAGCTCCTCTTTACACTCGAGAAGTGGGGGAGTATTGATGAGGGGTAAATTGGACCCAAACATTACTACGGCCTAGTGAGGTCGGAATTTATCATTTTCGATCTCGTAAGCATAAATTCGAGCCCAAAACACAGGAATCCTACCCTGACTCTACTATGGAAATTCAGGGTCCAAAGTCACTGTTGGGCCGACCTCAGGCCCAGGCCTGTGGGCTGAGTAATACACGCCTGTGGGTGGTTCACCTGGTCCCGGGTCTCAACTATAAATACCCCAAGCATTTATGACGACTACACACAACTTCCCAGGTGCTCTTCCTCCGAGGCTTCCGCTCGGAATTACTCAGAGAATATAGTATAGGCTTTCATATATGTATGTATTTCACCCTCTAGCTTGTACGGCATCCAATAATGCTCGGATAGGACTCTCGATTCCTGTAATCTGTATTCGATCATCTTGAATATAATACTATTGATCTTTTATCTCCATTTACGTACGTTTGCACTGCATTTTACGCCACCCTTATCGAACTAACGAAAACGCGTAAGATCAAATTAATTATTCCTTTAATTAATTAAATTCAACCTAATTAATTAATTCACAAATTAAATTCCAATTTAATTTATGATCCTGATCCAATTCCAATTGGATCCTATTTTGTTCCAATTGGGTCGACCCAGTCGACCCACCCATAATAATCGACCCAGTCGATTATTCACCCAATCGACCCAGTCGACTCGGTCGTTCTTATTTCCTCACTTTCGCTTCATGTGTATTGTGTATGCCCCCCCCTAGGTTCACCACATAATTGGCCATGGGTTATAATTAAATATTATTTAATTATTCGAGTAAGACTTAATCTAAATCAACCGAACACTCTGTCGATTGATCATTCCAAAATTAGCACCCCTGCCAATTTGGGAATTCTCCCACACTCCACGGTCGATGTCCAGCCACAAGCCCATGGAGCCCAATCACTGGTGAATTAATTCAGTGAACCTTTTATCATTTATAATTTCCATATACGACATAATCTCTCCATCGATCAATCTCCCAGTCGAGACTTAAGGGTATGGTCTTTCATCGGTTTCCCTTTTATGTTGTCTTGACCTTATGTATTCTGGTCTCGAAATAAATTCTCTTTGACTTAATCTTTATGAGCTACTTACATAAAGTCGCCAGATACCTTGGCCAAGGATTTTACCAGAATTAATTTATCACAGAAATCCATAGGAGAATTTCCCAACCTACCAAGTCGGGTCAATGGATCTTTGTTGATGATATGAATCTGCATGCGAGTTCCTCTATACCCAATATGAGTCCTCAGAGACTTTCTGGCGATCCCCAGTCAGTCGGAACTCATATCAAAGCATAGACGTTCTCGCACCAGATAAACCATATCACCTCAAGTAGTTAGGGATCGTTCCTCGTATACTATTATAAATTTGGAATAACTTCAACCCCGATATGCGACTACCGCTTCCATGGTGAGTTATTTCCTAATTGGGGTATTCAGTTCGCTTGCCATCCCAGAAAGCCACCCACTTATGTGTATCGACTATCCCAGTCACGCTCCTGGACCCCAGCGTTCTCCAGTTCATCGGAGTATACACAATAGTGAGAGTCTAACCGAATCCAACGATGTCCTATCTCGATCGGATTCTTCGACTCTTGAATATGTTCTAGATCACGGCTTTGGAGATCAGTCCACGGGTTGTCCCATAGTCCTGTGATCTAAGGACTTCTATCCTTAGGCGTAGATAATTATTACATAAGATAAAGTTGACCATTTAATAAAGTGCATTTATTAATCAAAATTGAATAATCCTCATTTATTACAATAAATGCTCGCCATACAGCTGGCTTGCAGGACAATATTTCTATCACATTGATCAAAAGTTTATACCAAGTTATTGGTTTTACTATTTATTTTTTGATCAAGAGTTTATACCAAATTATTGGTTTTACTCAGGACCTTTAATCAAGAGTTTATACCAAATTAATGGTTTTACTCAATATTTTTTTATCAAGAGTTTATACCAAATTAGTGGTTTTACTCTTTATTTTTTATCAAGAGTTTATACCAAATTAATGGTTTTACTAAGGACCTTTAATCAAGAGTTTATACCAAATTAATGGTTTTACTCAGGACCTTTAATCAAGAGTTTATACCAAATTAATGATTTTACTCAATATTTTTTATCAAGAGTTTATACTAAATTAATGATTTTACTCTTTATTTTTTATCAAGAGTTTATACCAAATTAATGATTTTACTCAGGACCTTTAATCAAGAGTTTATACCAAATTATTGGTTTTACTCAATATTTTTTTATCAAGAGTTTATAACAAATTAATGGTTTTACTCTTTATTTTTTATCAAGAGTTTATACCAAATTAATGGTTTTACTCTTTATTTTCGATCAAGAGTTTATACAAAATTATTGGTTATACTTCGGACCATTAATCAAGAGTTTATACCAAATCAATGGTTTTACTCAATATTTTAATCAAGAGTTTATACCAAATTAATGGTTTTACTTTTTATTTTCGATCAAGAGTTATATCAACATATTTTACTCTTGTTAACTTCGATTCTCAGGACGAACAAAAGTTCTTGCCTGATTTCGATCATAGAGTTATATCAACAAATTTTACTCTTATTGATTTCGAGCATAGAGTTATATCAATAGATTTTACTCTTTGGCTCTCGATCCTCCACAATCTTGTAAAATTACCACCATTCAAGTAAGCAGATAATCCAAGTATATATAATTGATTCTTGTAAAATTCCAACCAATCGAGGAAGCAGCTCAATTCAAGTATATATAATTATTGGGAATTAGTATAATAATCAACTAAGCTGCTGAACTTGTAAAACTTCAACAATTATTGGGAATTAGTATAATAATCAACTAAGCTGCTGAACTTGTAAAACTTCAACAATTATTGGGAATTAGTATAATAATCAACTAAGCTGCTGAACTTGTAAAACTTCAACCATTAGGAAGCAGAAGCAGAAGCAGAAGCAGCTCAATTCAAGTATATATAATTACTGAAAATTAGTATAATAATCAACCAAGCAACTAAACTAATATTAATATGTGAAAGATTACTTCTGTATTTCACAAATACTCCATATCTGTAAACAACTGTGAGGTCTATTGCTGGAATCCAACAAATTCCAGATCAAACATAAGTTAAGCATACATATCATTGATGAAGCCAATTACGACCAGGGGGCGAAAGAAACCGAGCAAATAACCTAGAAATCACAAAGCCCGAAATTGTTCTTCCCGGCATGAATCACAAAAATGACGAATTGGCAGTAGCAAACTGAAATTAAATTCACCTATGATTGATTTCAGCCGAAATCGATCAAAAAATCATGCCCTGACTAATTGAATCGGTGAGCCTGAAAAATGGACTGAGGCCCAAAATCCTTAAACGACCAATTAGCAGCTGGAATCGCAAATTGATGTAGAACTTCGTGATTATGAACACCAAAGAACAGGGAAACGTGACCAATTTCAGATGAATCCGCCGATATCACAAAGCCCGATAAAGTTCGCAAATAGCCCCAAAACCAGAATCACGAAGAACCTTATAAGGGGATCGCGATTTTTTACTGCTTCCTCTTTCAATCACTGAAAATCAGCCTAGTAATGCAAAATTAAGCCCGTGGATGATGCTTATGTGTCTCCAGGAGGTGAGTGACGAAGAGGAATTGCCCAAATCCGAAGAGAAACCAGAAATCTCTAAAACCTAATATTTTGGGGTTTTTTTTTTAGTTCTAATCGTAATCGGCAAAAGAAACAAAGCATATGAAGAATTGAATTGAGATTCATGATCGACGGAGAGTGACGATTAAAACAAGTATAAGCTTGCAAAGTTTTGCTAAGAATTGAGTGAGCAAGGTGAATGGATATGGTAGACTATGTGAAATTTCACATACTAGCGGTGCATTAGCACACATTTCGGGGAGAGAGGTGATCTTTTTCCTTGGATTGACCATATGTCGTTCGAGCAATTAACCTTGCCCCACGGTGGGCGCCAACTGATTTAACCGAATTTCGTTGGGTTTAATCAATATTATTTGATCTTACGTGGTTTCGTTAGTTCGATCAAGGGTGGGATGTAATTCAATAATGACAATAATAAAATAAAGCAAAGATCAAAGTAATTGTATTCGAATTGAATGAGTACAAATACAAGTATTCAAAGGTCCTACTCGAGCATTATAGGATGCCGTACAAGCTAGAGGGTGAAACATGTATGAGAAAGCCTATACTAATATTCTCCAGAAAACCCGAGCAGCAGTCTCAAGGCTAGTGCCCATTAGGAAGTCGTTGGTTGTGTAATAAATGCATGGAGTATTTATAGCCAAATTGGAGTGCTTGGGCCTGGGCTCGGCCCAACAGTGCCTTTCTATCTATGGCTTTCTAATGTGCTCGGAACAATCATCTTCATGCTTTGGTTCGACTTTTGGTCCCTGGTGACATGGTTCGGTGCTATTCGAACTGCGTTGAGGCTAGGAAAATAGGGGATCCGAATTACCCCTCATCAATACTCCCCCACTTCTCGAGTGTGAAGCGAAGCAAGCGCTCGAAGAAGTACAAAATACGTTCCATGCTACAATGAGACGAGCCGTTCAGAATGTCTTTAGGATATGCCTCGTTAAAAACCTGACTCGGAAAAACCCATTGGGATAAAAACCGAGCTAGGGAAAAAGAGTGCATATATAAGAAAACATACTTTGGCGCGTTCTGAAGTTACCCTTATTGGAGGATGTTGAAGTAATAATATCCTTTCGGATTCCAAGATGCGTTGTTCGATCCCTATATTGATACTTTTCAGAATTTCTGGTTATAACAAGGAGGGTCTCCGAGATCCTTAGGAATAAAACGCAAGGACAAATTCCGCAGTTCTGAAAAAAGAAGGATCAAAAAGGCTATTTTGAGAGGAAAAACCCAAAGTTTTTACCCTTGGTAAGTTCAATCGTCGCGGTTACTCGGGGACCTCTTTGCAATTTTACCTTTTTAACCCCGTATATATATGTTGACCCGTTGAAAAATTACTTCCATGTTATATTTTCTCTTGAGCTCGAAGTGTTTTAATCGAAAAGGTAGTTACTTTAGTATAATCATCTCCGAATTCATAATGTCAAGTTCTAGAAGTTCAAAGGGCAAGAATAAGGTCGAAGAGAGCCAAGAATCTGATCCCTTGTTTAAGCTTGTAGATGACTTTGAAGATGGGGAATTTCATCAAGACGGCGAAGACGACGATCCGAGCGAGGATCTCGAAGAGAATGAGGTCGACAAACGTAGTATCGGCGAAGGTGCTTTTGTCAGGATCTTTAAACATACGCAAGCCTCACAAGCCGTAATCTCAGGTAAGTCAGAGCTTCCCGCTAGTGAAACTTCCTGTTGTTTTTCGAAAAAGGATCGCGCTCACCTCGAGGCGGATTTTGGGAAATTTCTTCCCAAAGGTTTTTCGATTGTCGTTCCTTCTTACACCGAACGTGCCACTAAGCCCCCTGCTGGATGTCAAGCCTTTTACGAGGGACCATTTTTCTGTGGCTTACGTATCCCGTTCGTTCCTCTTATCAGAAATGTCCTGAATTTCTTTTCGCTTTCCCCGGCTCAGCTTCTCCCGCACTCCGTTGCATATATACTAGCGTTTTGCACTCTTATGGAGGCGAAAGGAGAAGAAGCTTCCTTTAGCAACTTTTGGCAGATATTCCGAATGGATCCCTGCAAGGGTTCGAACATAGGCTTTGTGTCCGTCCGTCCGAGGTCTAAACGGCCTTTTCTTACAAAAATAGCAACAGAGAAGACTTTAGGTTGGAAGAGGAGATTCTTTTTCGTGAAGGGCCCTGACGTTCCTATTTCAGAGGGTAGTTCGAAAACAAGACCTTATCGATGGGATGGCGCAAATACTTGGACATACGGTTCTCGCAGAATAAAAGAAAAACTTAGCCATCGTCTTTCTGATGAACTCCTGGGGCGATTGGAGTCTAACCCTTATCAAACTAGGTACTTGGTTCAAGAAGGCGTTTTGCGATTGGCTGGGTTGAGCCACTGTAATTACCTAGCTCCGGCGATTAGATACCCTAGCCAGTCCTCCCAAGGGCCCCTCGTGCGAACGGATGTCCTGCCAACCTCCAGTGCTTCGAACACTGTTCCTCTTTCTTTGGGTGTGTTTCTTATCTTTAACTTACTTTTGTGTTTAATTAAACAATTTTCCTTGTTTGAACTCGTGCCCGATTAATATTATCCTCGTAGGTCGAATTGTTGAGAAATTTCGGGTATCCCCTGCTGGCTTGGTCGAAGATAAACAATTTTATTTCGATCCGTTACCTTATGCTTCCGAAAGAAGAACAGACGTAGGTAACTTAGGTGGGAATCCAGCAGTCATACCGTCTTTGATTCCTGACTTAAGAGGGGTTGGCACTATGAGCTCTTTGAATTCTGCCACGTCCGGACCTCTCCGATCGTTATTCTCCCCTGATACTTCTGCTCTTTCGTCTGTCGGCTACAGTCAACATTCCTGGAATCGGATTCAGGGTATTCAGGAATACGAGAAACTTCTGGGCCAGAAAAGAAATGCTGAACACCCAGGGCCTTCGAGGAGGATAAAACCCTTTGGTGTGAGTTCTGCTTCTGTCCCTTGTCGCGAAGGTAAGTCGGAGCCTGATGTAGCAGACTTTATGGACGAGCATTTTCGTAGTAACAGAACTGCTGGATATCCTGAGGATGGTACCATTATGACCGATCTGGATATGAAAGGGGAGAATGAATTCGACAAAGCCACTAGGATCTTTATGGCTAGTCGGTTTAAACGGGATATCCTGCTTCATTCCATCAAAGGGGATTTTGAGGTTTTGAGTGATTTCTCCAGAACGTATCACGAGGTAAATATTCGTCTTTTGATTGTGTTCTTTCTTTAGAATTCCTAGCTTTACTGATACTCGAAAATGTCTTGTAGGTAGGAGATTTATTCGCCCTTCAATCCTATCGTTTGGCGTTACTAGAGCAGGAATCGCAGGACGCTCATGATGCGTATGCCCAGATTTTTGCTGATAATCAGGCCCTTCGATCTCAGCTGGCGGAGAGTCAGGGAGAATTGTCCCAAGTAAAGAAGGAGCTTGAGAAAGCGAATACGAAACATTCTTCCTCAGTAGAAGAGGACTTGCTTGCGTCCGTCAAAGAGAGGAGTGCCCTCGAGGAAGAGCTGAAGAAAGTAAGGATAGAACTCGAACTAGCGAAGCAAGACTCCGAGCGTGCATATGCCCGAGGTCGGGAAGAAGCCGAGATCCCTGCCGTACGAGAATTCTTGGAATCCCCTGTCTTAGATCCTTTAGTTCAAAGGAAAACGGGAGAAATTCTTCAGACGATTTTTTATAAAGGGGTTCAACAATTAGTCGCGGCCGAGAAAATTCCGGACGACATGGAGGAATATTTCAAGTATATGGACCCTTTCAAGAACGCTGAAGGGAAGGATTATAAAACTTCCTCTCTACCCAAGGCGAATACTAACTGGCAGGAACATCGCTTTGCCCCCTTAGTCGAGGAGTATGGCATTCCGATGCCTAACCCTGATGTGCTCGAGTACTCCTGCGCCGATCCTTCTAATGTGTCCGGGGAGGAAGATAAAGATGTCAATATAGGCAATGCCCCGGATAAGGGAGACGGTCGATCTTTCGATCAAGCTGGGTAATTATCGAGCTTCAAATATATATATATATATCGTCTGATCTTCAGTTTAGCGAGTTACTGGGGTTGAGTAAGCCGGAGGGGGCGATTCAAGGTTCTTTAGTTAGGAATCAATTGTATTTAATCATGTAACCCAATTTTGTAAACGAGTTAACTTTATATTTCTTGATTTGATTCGTGTAACTCATGAATTCTAACTTTATAAATATCGATAATTTTTCACACTTTCTGCTCGAACTTTGTTTATCCGAGTGGGATTTTTCTCCATGGTCGCGTCGATTCACTATCTCAATCGTAGTGCGTAGCGTCTATAAATATTAGGATCTTTTCTCATTACTCACACGACATCCTTCCTTACCGAGATCGGAGCTCTCCCCATATTTTTTGCATTTTCTGAATTCCTTAAGAAGTAAAGATCCTAGCTTATTGATCCCAGATTCATTTATTATGGAGAATGTATTAGGCAAAGCTATCGATCCCAGATCGATATTTGGTGGTTCAAAGAATAAGAAATCGAACAAAGAGCAAAAGGCTGACAAGGAGGCCAAACCCTCCAAATCTTCTTCTAAGACCTCTGTGTCTTCCCCGAAAGCTCCTAAAGGGGGAGAAGATAAGAAAGAGAAAAGCGCCTCCTCGAAACCAAACAAGGGTAGCTCCAGCAAGTCCATTTTGGACGAAGAGCTCGAGGCTGAGCTCGGAGGTTCCTCCCCGAAAGTTATTGATTCTAAGAGTGAGGATCGTGTCCAAGAAAAGACTCCTGTTCCCTCTTCGAATAAGAGGCCTTATTCCGATGGGGTTACGCCCATTGAGGCTTTGCAAAATCTTGCTATTGGTAGCAAGTCATCCTCCGATACTTCGATCGTTCCTCCCTCAGGGAATCCCAGCAAAAAATCCAAGTTAGAGACTGGTGGGGGGGCCTCTGCTGAAGCTTTAGGAATTGATAATCCTCCCCGACCTTTTGTCGATTCCTCTCCTCAAAAAGTTGCTTCTTCCCTGCACGAGGAGTTGAAAGATGGATCTCCTTCTAAGGTTGATCCCATGGGTAACTTGTTGCAAGCTACCTTTACTTCTTCAGAGACTGACATACCCAAGGAAAGAAACATGTCCAAAGAGAGAAACATAGAAGAGTTGTTCGAGTCTGGGCAGCACTTCCTCTTTCAGGTGTACATTTATTTATTCTTCCTTTTCCCCATTCTTTTTTTTTTTTTTTTTTTTTTTTTTTTTTTTTGTTTAGTGCTGTTGATCCTTTTAATAGGCCGGACAAGACTTCATTGAGCTTAAAACATTTGCTGAGCAGGAGACCAACCAGCGCGCTGCTATTTCTCTCGAGCTGGAGGAGAAGAAAGTCGAGTTCGACCGTGTCCTCGCAGAGAAGCTTGCTTTAGAGAGGGAGAAGACGGCTAACGAGCATGGAGAGGAGATCCATAAGCAGCTGAATGAGAAACTCGAAAAACTGAAGATCCTCCACGAGCAGGAGAAACAAGATTTCACACGTCGAGAAAAGGAGGCTTATGATCGTGGATTTGAAGCAGGATGTGAGGCTCGTAACCCTGAGCTTCGAAAGATTCTCTCTGACAATAAGCTTGTTTAGATGTTGTTTTTTATTTACCCGGATTTGTAGTATGCTTTCTTTTGTGCGATCAAGAATAATTTTTAGGCATTTTATTTTCTATGGCTTGTAATAATTTACTTTCTTCTCTGATTGCATGTTCCTCTTATATGTTCTTCCTTTGATCATGCTTTATTTCGCTTTCTTGATCTTCGATCTTGGCGTAGTATTTCCGCTTAATTTTCAAAAGTAATATCACTTTCTCTTCCCGGCGAAATTCTCGGGAGTCGTGACAATCTTTCGGTGTCGACTGTTTGTTTTCTGGTAGCCGTTGGATTTTTTGAGGATAGTATCTATAAATGGGGCTCTTCGTTTTGCATTTCTATAATATTTATCGAGAACAGATTCCTTCGATCATGCTGATTAGAAGATCTTGTTGTATGACTCAATATTTCGAATTTCGGGTTAGGAGTTACTTTACATATCATAGTAACATTTGTACTTCGATCTCGACTAGGGTATCTGCATCTCTCGTTCGGGTAAACAGATTTGTGTATAATAGGAGTTGATATTTTTGTATCTTGTAATTGCTTAATATGTTAAGCTCGGAGAATACTTCTTATTGATCTTTACCATGGCTTTACTTGTCCTTGGGCCAATTGCCGACAATGCTTCCTTTACATGCTGTATTTGGATTTCTTTATGAATTTCCTTTGATGATTGGAACTGAGACTACGATGAATTCGGATAAGATGAATTCGAGTGGAACAAATTTGACATTTTCTTCACTTTTTCCCTGAAACAGTTTCTGCATTTTCGGGATTCGTAACGGTCGGCGCATTTACTGCTTATATCTCAGCCGTTAGTACCATCAAATCTGGGTCGTTAATTGCCTTTTCCTTTCGCTATATATAGTTCCGTAGTTACCTTTAAACTTTATATTTCAGTAACATTTCTGATCGGCTCTATGATTGAGATTTTACTCTTTCTAGCCACCATGTTCCGTTTGCTATCTCCGATTGAACTGTTCGAGGTTCTCCTTCGAACTTTTTACAAATTTCGCTCTCTCCTGATGGCAACTTATTTCGACTAGGGTATCGACAGGCAAAAATAATTGCGACTGGGGTACCGGCAGGCGACCAGCTCTCTCTGATTCCAAGTCTTTGAGACGGGCTCGACCTCCTGTACTCTGATCTCTATCCAGTCGGGATAGTGGGTCAACTGCTGGAGGAGTTTTCCTGCACTCGATCTCTACTTCTTCAAGATATTTCTTGAAGAAAACTGCCTTCGAGATTGCGTGGAATAATTTCTCTAGGGGTTGCCTCGCTTTTTCTCGATCTGGCCCGGCGTGGAGCAAGTACCGAGGAAGTGAAGGATGAAGGGTGGAAGTGTTAGCCCTGCCTCGCCTTCCTCCTTTAATCACGGAAGAATTCTAGCGTAGGGTTGATTTGTAATAGGGTTACATTACATGTAAAGTCTTGACTTTGTTCGATTTTCCTTGCTATTGTAATCTCGAACTCTCTTGTAACTGTTTGTAATGTCATGAATGAAATGTTTATTTTTCTTATCATCCTTACTTGTTATCCTGTATAATTACTTTGTATACTGTTATCGAGCATCAATTTCTCTGCTTCAAAAATATGAACAAGTGCCATTCTTTAGCAACTTTGATAAATATTTAGATGATAATCGTCATTCCTCGATTTGGATATAACCTGTAGGAGATTCTTATTCCACCGTCGAATACATAATAATTAAGACATCAAACTGAAGAATCCGAGATGACCTTTGAGCAACCGTTTTACTCTGAGGGGCTAAATTCCCCAGTCGGACAAATAATCGTGAAGTAATAATCGAAATAGGGTTTCGATTGATCTTTGAATAATAGCTTTGACCTAAGTGTCATGAAGATGGCTGTTAGCCTTAGACGAACGAATAATTATGGAGAAATAATAGAATAGAATGTTGGTTGATCTCGGTTGATCGAGGATAATAATTTCGATCTAAGATGCATAGCAGAGGCTTTCACCCGTTAAATAATTTCGATCTAAGGGGCATAGCAGAGGCTTTCACCCTTAGTCGTTTTTAGAGCATTTTTAGCCCTAGGGTCATAGCAGAGGCTTTCACCCATTAATAATTTCGATCTAAGGGGCATAGCAGAGGCTTTCACCCTTAGTCGTTTTTAGAGCATTCTTTAGCTCGAGGGTCATAGCAGAGGCTTTCACCCGTTAAATAATTTCGATCTAAGGGGCATAGCAGAGGCTTTCACCCTTAGTCGTTTTTAGAGCATTTTTAGCCCTAGGGTCATAGCAGAGGCTTTCACCCATTAATAATTTCGATCTAAGGGGCATAGCAGAGGCTTTCACCCTTAGTCGTTTTTAGAGCATTTTTTAGCTCGAGGGTCATAGCAGAGGCTTTCACCCGTTAAATAATTTCGATCTAAGGGGCATAGCAGAGGCTTTCACCCTTAGTCGTTTTTAGAGCATTTTTAGCCCTAGGGTCATAGCAGAGGCTTTCACCCATTAATAATTTCGATCTAAGGGGCATAGCAGAGGCTTTCACCCTTAGTCGTTTTTAGAGCATTTTTTAGCTCGAGGGTCATAGCAGAGGCTTTCACCCATTAATAATTTCGATCTAAGGGGCATAGCAGAGGCTTTCACCCTTAGTCGTTTTTTAGAGCATTTTTTTTTTTTTTTTTTTAGCTCGAGGGTCATAGCAGAGGCTTTCACCCTTTTAATAATGAATGTAAGTAATAGAAACCGATAGTGGATAAATGCAGATCCCGAATACCAGCATAACAGCTAAGTAGAAATTGACCTTACTAGCACCCGACGAGCAGGTGGGCATACTTAGGAAATGAATTTCCATTAAACATAATTTCGATCGAAATACTCCTAAGGAAATGATAGTCTCCCGCGGTTGAGATAATAGATGGAAAACAAGTAGATGAACGATAGATAACGAATAGGTCCAAGACTTAATGAATAATCCTTCCGTCTTAATAGAAAATGTTCCTCGCGAACTCGTTCGAACTAATACCCTTTGCTGTTTCGAATGTTTCCGATTCTTTAATAAGCGTTGATCTTTTCCAAACGGTCCCTCTTTTATCGGGAAACGCAACAGTTCTTAGATCTTGTTCCTTCATTACGCGAAATTTCTGCCGTTAGATTCCTTTTACTTTTCTCTATAAAAGGCTGTCATTCCTTTGAAGCCATTTCATTCATTGTGTTGGCATTTCATCCGTCCCCTCATGGCGACTAAGATTATTATTTCAATAATTCGCTTATTCGAGGTCAGATTTCGAACGATTTTTAAGTGGAGGAATATTCGAGCAGAAAGAATATTATTTCAACCTTCGCTTAGAGTATCGGCAGGCAAATATAATCTCCATCTTGAAGGCCAATATGCCAGACCTATGGAGCTTGTAAGTTATGGCATAGGTTTTCGATTAGGGACCTATTGCCACAATGCATTTAGGAAGACGTACAGGGGTGGGAGTTCTGCAGAATTCATTTACTCGATGAATCGCACCCTCGAGTCTTCATCTTTGGAGAATCGTAAATAAAGTTAAGAGCCTGCGGGTCCGAAGAGATACCATGGTCGGAGCTAAATTATCCCGAGTAAACGATGGGACGGGAGACCGAAAATTTCATAGGATTGTAATAATGTACTGATGTAATGTAAAGGCTTATGCTATACTCGATATGTATTTTCCCATTTCTTGTAATTTTTCGAGATAATATAAATACATTTCCTCTCCATTTTGTTGATAATATCAAATATTACTAGGTAAAAGTTTATCTTTCATAATTCTATCTTGACCTTCTAATATCGATCAAGAAATAATCGACTAACACTTGCGTGAGTGGATAATATATAAATATTTTAGCAGACCTGAGATTGATAAGGAAAACGATGCCATAAATCTTTGTCACTGATGACTTTCCATAATTGCATAACTTCCAGGTCGAGAATTCAGTTCGACTGAACCGATTATATTTCTTCTCAGTTGGTAGCGTAAAAGCATAATAATAAATACTTGAGTATAAAAACAACTGAATAAACCGGATATGAATCTGACATGCCATTCTTCAATAAAATTTTATGAATACGTCGTAACTGTTCGGTATTTAGAATGTTGTACTCTTCTATACTCCCCATTGGATCGCGTGTCCTTCGTTACCAAACAGGGCCCTATTTCTCGGGAAATGTAACGGTCCTTCCATTTAATGCGGACATCCGGCTCGTGATATGTTATCTGGGCCGTTGATTTTAAATCCTTTACCACTATAAATAGGTCCCCTCGTGTATACAACACTTCTTGCTTTTTTCCTTATGCTCCCTCCGATCACCATGGGTCGAGTTTTAGATTTGATTCGTATTTTCTCCCAGATAAAAGAGTTTGAGATCAGAGTTCGAACTTTGTTTTCCGATCTTGTTTCCTTTTGTATAAGCTTTTCGCTTAGAATATCGACAGGCAAAAGAAATTGCGCCTAGAATACCGGCAGGCAACCTGTTTTCCCAGACATATCTTGTCTGGTGCGGGTTAGAATTCTGGTATTCTGGCAAAGTACCTGATCGGGCAGCTGGTTACTCCGAGAAGAGTTCTTTAAATCTGAGGCATCAGCTTCCTCGAGGGCTTTCTTACGAGATAGTTTCCTCGAGTTCCCTTGGAGTGCTTCTTGTTGGGATAACCCTTTGCTGCTCCGGTTCGGATTAACCTGTAAATAATGATTGAGTATTTCAATCATTGTTTACAGATGATGACCTAAGGTCAGTCTGCTTCCCTGGTGAGGATCTGCGATCCGGCTTTTACCCAGCTCGAGTGTGGACGTGCGACACGTTGCTAGTGACTGGCAAGACATATCACTGCTGAGTTCTGCATCTGGGGCGCTCCTAGGGAATGAAGATCGAGCACGTAACAAGATAGAATTACCTCATAGAAATTTGTAATAGGGTAGGAATTATTGTACTGCGTTCCTCAAGCCCAAATTATATTTGAAGCTTTACTTTGTAACTTGTTTGAAGAATTTTAATGATAAAATTTCACTTCTAATCGAATTTTGTTACTTGAATTCCGTTATTGGTCGAAATGATAGCCAATATTCCGTCCATTAGCTCGAGAATTTATCTAATCGGTTGCAGATATTTAATCAATCAACTTATCCCGACCAACTTTGAGAAAAATACCAACGGTCGATAAATAGCATATAGAGATCTCGCAAATGATCTTATAAATAGCCTAATTGAAAAATTTGTCATTGAAGTTAATAAACACGGAGATCGGAAAAATAAATTCCGATCGTCAATAACAAGCTGCAACTTCATAGATCTTCTAAGCCTTCGACGATAGCTGCTGAGCTTCTTATTCGCTCCTAAAAATAAATTCGTTGAAGAAATAAATGAGCTGTGCGACCAAAGGCTTGACCATTATCCTTAAGCTTAAGAAAAACTATCATATAGGCCTTCTTTCTTCATCCCTGAAATGATGAACCCCCCAAGGGTCGAAGGATTCGCCTCGGACAATGAATAACGGAGTTTCGGATTAGTAAAGCCTCCAGCTGGCATACATATTCCTCCTCGTAGTAGGCATATTTCGATCTAATACTCGAATAGGGCCCCACGGTGGGCGCCAATTGATCTTACGTGGTTTCGTTAGTTCGATCAAGGGTGGGATGTAATTCAATAATGACAATAATAAAAGTAAGCAAAGATCAAAGTAATTGTATTCGAATTGAATGAGTACAAATACAAGTATTCAAAGGTCCTACTCGAGCATTATAGGATGCCGTACAAGCTAGAGGGTGAAACATGTATGAGAAAGCCTATACTAATATTCTCCAGAAAACCCGAGCAGCAGTCTCAAGGCTAGTGCCCATTAGGAAGTCGTTGGTTGTGTAATAAATGCATGGAGTATTTATAGCCAAATTGGAGTGCTTGGGCCTGGGCTCGGCCCAACAGTGCCTTTCTATCTATGGCTTTCTAATGTGCTCGGAACAATCATCTTCATGCTTTGGTTCGGCTTTTGGTCCCTGGTGACATGGTTCGGTGCTATTCGAACTGCGTTGAGGCTAGGAAAATAGGGGATCCGAATTACCCCTCATCATTATTGGATTAGATTTGAGGGCATATTAAGTTATGTGCAATACAAGAAAAAGTAAAGTAAGAAGAATGATAATAACGTAGAATTAATGGAGAGCAAAAGTTATCTTATTAGAGTAAAGATGTTACAATGCTCTTTTACAAAGTATGTAGGCGTAAGCTCTATTCTTGTGTGTGTAATACAATGTTTGATCAATGTATTTATACGGTATAATCCCTAGATATACAAGGAAACATAATCCTATATGGACTCTGGGTATTTGTCCTTCTCAAGCCCGGATTGCAGCCTGATCGCTGAGGAGCATCATCTCTGATCGGGTTGATTCGCGGTAGTGAGCAAACTATATGGTCGAGCCGATCTAACATTTCTGAGTCGATCCGAGTATTATATGGGGTATAAAATAGCCCCCATCAAATCTGATAAAACTGATTTTACTGAAATCAGCTAAGTACTTTTCTAAAAGAGTGGTCAACTCTGCTACTCAAACTTTGTGTGCGAACAGCTTAGTTAGCTTACTATTTACGATCAGCTTAGTCTGCTAACAGTTAAGTGAAAAGTTTTTAAAGTCTAAAAATTTTCAAATGTCTATTCACCTCCCCCCTAGACCTATTCTGACCACTTAGGACCGACAATATTCAATAATTTCTTCAAGTACCTATATAATCTCTTTTATGTGCAAATTCAGATTGGTATCACAGACCTTGTGCTATGATATAATGATGATATGTATGTATATTTTTACAAAGTAGTAATTAAATGATTATAACCAACAACATGAAACGGATTTCACTTGAAGTTAAGATCTAAGTATAATTATATATTCATTTCTCGGATGATGCTAATTAATCTTTTACTTAATTGAGCAACTAGTGTAATAGAAATTAGCATAACTTTGATCCATTGATATGTTAAAGCGATGAAGTATGAAAAGCTTGCAACTGTCCTAAAGATAATTTTTTATTTTATTTTTTGGTTCTTAAGGGTTTAATTCTTTTCGAGGCGCGTCGGGCGTATAAAGTGGGAACCTCTCCCAACAAGAATTCGAAAGTGAGTCCTTTATTTTGTAGTGACTAGACCCTTTCACTAGGCCAATCACCTATTGGTGTCCTAAGGATAATTGTTCGTGCATAGTGTTAAGATTTGGATTTATCATTTTAATTAATTCTGTTTCTTATTATTAATATGATGTCATTAGACTCAATTACTTGAGCACTATCAAAACCTGGTTGAACTCATTATTTTTATTTATTTATTTATTTTTTATAACCCAGGTGTACAAGCTTACACTAGACTAATCCTGGACCCTCAGAACCCTTGCCCTAGAACCCTGAAGGATGTAAATCGCAGGATGTGCCTCCACCAAGTCTCGGGATCCCACTATACTGCTGTACATTTTTCCTTTCAAAGTATGGGGTGGTATCAGTTACGCCCTAAAGTATCAATTGTAACACTTACTCCCTTTTATTATAGTTTTATAATTTTATTGGTCTCTGATCTTACGCGTTTTCGTTAGTTCGATGAGGGTGATGTAAAAATGCTATGCAACGTAAGTAAATGGATATAAAAGATCAATAATATTGTATTCTATGTGATCGAGTACAGATTACAATAATTGGGGGTCCTATCCGAGCATCATTGGATGCCGTACAAGCTAGAGGGCGAAATATATACGAGCTAGCCTATGCTATTATTCCCAAGTGAGTCCGAGCAGCAGCCTAAAAGGAGGAGCACCTGGGAAGTTGTGTCGTCGTCATAAATGCTTGGGGTATTTATAGCAGAATTGATGGGCTTGGGCCTAGGGTCGGCCCAACAGCATCTCTCGAGCTCGGGTTCTCGATAGCTCGGAACACTTTATTTAGAACCCTGGGTCAGCTCTTGGTTCCTGGGGGCAGGATCTGGTGTTGGTCGAACTGCATCGATCCTGCGAAGGCAGGAAATCCAAATTACCCCTCATCAATACTCCCCCACTTCTTGAGCGTGAAGTGGAGCATGCGCTCGAAGAAGTACAAGTTATGTCACACGCTACTACGAGATGAGCTACTCATGATATGTTTCGGATATGCCTCGTTAAAAACCTAACTCGGAAAAACCCATTGGGATAAAAACCGAGCCAGGGAAAAAGAGTGCATATATAAGAAACAATTTTCCGGCGTGTTGTAAAGATAACCTCGTCGTAGGACCTCGAAATAGTAATATTCTTTATTGTTCCACGATGCTTAATTCGATTTCTTGATGAATACTTTCCAAATTTTCCGATCATAATAAGGAGGTTAATGGAATACCATGGGGATAATTTCTGGGGAATTTACTCCACAATTTGTAAGTAAAGGACCGAAAATGCAATTCTCAGAAGGATAACATTAGATTTTTTACTCTGAGTAAGTTCAACCGTCGCGGTTACTCGGGGGCCTGTTTGCAATTTTACCTTTTTAACCCCGTATATATATGTTGACCCGTTGAAAAATTACTTCCATATTGCATTTTCTCTTGAGCTCGGAGTGTTTGAATCGAAAAGGCACTTACTTTAATACATTCGTTTCCGAGTCCATAATGTTGAGTTCTAGAAATTCAAAGGGCAAGAATAAGGTTGAAGAGAACCAAGAGTCCGATCCTCTATTAAAGCTCGTTGATGATTACAAAGATGGAGAATTTCGTCAAGGAGGCGAGGATGATGATCCGAGCGAGGATCTCGAAGAAAATGAGGTCGAGAAACGTAGCATCGGCGAGGGTGCCTTTGTTAGGATTTTCAAACACACGCATGCTTCTAAGGCCGTGTCCTCGAATAGGTTAGAACTTCCCGCTAGTGAAACTTCCTGTTATTTCTCGAAGAAGGATCGTGTTCACCTAGAGGCGGAGTTCGGGAAATTTCTTCCCAAAGGGTTTTCGATCATCATTCCTTCTTATACTGCATGTGCTACCGAGCCCCCGGCTGGCTGTCAAGCCTTCTATGAGAGTCAATTTTCTTGTGGTTTGCGTATCCCATTCGTTCCCCTTATCAGAAACGTCTTGACTTTCTTTTCGCTTGCCCCTGCTCAGCTTCTCCCGCATTCTGTTGCGTATATAGTAGCGTTCAGTGCTCTTATGGAGGCAAAAGGGGAAGAGGCCTCCTTTAGCAACTTTTGGCAAATATTCCGAATGGATCTATGTAAAGGTTCAAATGCAGGGTTTGTGTCCATCCACCAGAGGTCGAAACGGCCTTTTCTTACCAACATAACAACGGGAAAGAGTAAAGGTTGGAAAAGGAGGTTCTTCTTTGTGAAAGGCCCTGACGTTCCAATATCAGAAGGTAGTTCAAAAACAAGACCATATCGATGGGATGGTGCAAATACTTGGACATACGGTTCTCGTAGAATTAAAGAGAAGCTCAGCCACAGTCTTTCCGATGACTTTCTCGAGCAGTTGCGGTCCAATCCTTACCAGACCAAGTTCCTAATTCAGGAAGGCGTTTTGCGACTGGCTGGGTTGAGTCACTGTGACTATCCTGCCCCGGCGATTAAATATCCCAGTCATTCTTCCGAAGGATCCCTTCCGCGGATCGGTGACCTGCCAGCCTCTAGTGCTCCGCTCCTTGCCCCTCTTTCTTTAGGTATGCTTCTTAGCTTCTGCCTACTTTGATGTGTGACCGAACAATTCTTCTTGTCTAAACTCGTGCATATTTTGTATTTTCTTTGCAGGTCGTGTCGTCGAGAAGTTTCGACTCTCTGTTGTCGGCTCGGTTGAAGATAAGCGATTTTATTTCGATCCGTTACCTTATGCCTCCGAAAGAAGAGCGGAGACAAGTAATTTGGGTGGAAATTCGGTCGTCATACCAGTCACGATTCCCGATTTGAGAGGGCTTGGCACTATGAGTTCCCTGAACTCTGCCACTGCCGGACCTCTTCGAACCTTGTTTTCCCCTGATACTTCTGCTCTTTCGTCGGTCGGATATAGTCAGCATTCCTGGAACCGGATTCAGGGTATCCAGGAGTATGAGAAGCTCCTGAGTCGAAAGAGAAATGCTGAACATCCCGGACCCTCAAGGAGGGTAAAACCTTTTGGTGTGAGTTCTGACTCTGTTCCATGTCGAGAAGGTAGGTCGGAGCCTGATGTGGTGGATTTCATGGACGAGCACCTCCGCGGTAGCAGGGCTGCTGGATACCCTGAAGACGATACCATTCTAACCGATCTGGATTCGGGTGGTGAGAATGAATTCGACAAAGCCGCTAGAATCTATATGGCTAGTCGGTTTAAACGGGATATCCTGCTTCATTCCGTCAAAGGTGATTTTGAGGTTTTGAGTGATTTCTCCCGAACGTATCACGAGGTAAATACTCGTCTTTTGACTATCTGTTTTTTTCTTTAGTGCCCTTAACATTTCTGTGCTATCTTAACTTACTTCATAGATCGGGGATTTGTTCGCTATCCAAACCTATCGCTTAGCATTGCTGGAGCAGGAGTCGCAGGATGCTCATGATGCGTATGTGCAAATTTTCGTCCATAATCAAACTCTTCGATCTCAGTTAGCAGAAAGTCAACAAGAATTATCTCAAATAAAGAAGGAGCTCAAAGAAGCGACTATGAAACGTTCCTCCTCTGTAGAAGAGGATTTGCTGGCATCCGTTAAAGAGAGAAGTGCCCTCGAGGAAGAGCTGAAGAAGGTAAAGATCGAACTTGAGCTAGCGAAGCAAGATTCCGAGCGTGCATATGCCCAAGGCCGGGATGAGGCTGTGATTCCAGCCATTCGAGAATTCTTGAGATCTCCTGTCTTAGATCCCTTAGTCCAAAGGAGAATGGGAGGGATTCTTCAAACGATCTTCTATAAAGGAGTTCAACAATTGGTTTCGGCCGAGAGAATTCCAGATAATATGGACGAATATTATCAGCATATGAATCCCTTTAAAAATGCTGAAGGGAAGGATTACAAAGCTTCCTCTTTACCCAAGACGGATATAAAATGGCAGGATCATCGCTTTGCCCCCTTAGTAGAGGAGTTTGGCATTCCGATGCCTAATCCTGACTTGCTCGAGCGCTCCAACGACGATTACCCTTCTGCTTCAGGGAAAAAGGAATATGTTGACATAGAGGGCGAATCGGATAAGGAAAATGATCGACCCGTTGACCAGACTAATCCATTAGGCAACGGCGGCGAAGATGGCGTCGGTCCGAATGCTAAGTTCGATCATGTTGGAGGGGGTGATCTATAGTCTTGTAGTTAGGGATCGAATGTATTCATGTATGTAACCCACTTTTGTAATCGGACCTGTTTTCCTTTCGGCTTTAACTCGTGTAACTCGTAAATTCCAATTTTGCAAATATTTGGACACCTGAAGCTTTTCGTAGTTCGATGTTTTTTCGTATTTTATGCTCGATATCTTTTTATTCCATATGGAATCTTTCTTGAAAGTCGCGTCGATTTCACTATTATATTTATAGTATCTAACGCCTATAAATATGAGGACCTCTTCAATCTTTGTCAGAAAATATTTTTTAGAGATCGGAGCTCTTCCTCTAATTTCTTCACTTTTATAATTTTCTTAATTCTCTCCTCGTTTATCATGGAAAATATTCTAGGGAAGGCAATCGACCCCAAACTGCTTTTTGGTGGCTTGAAGAATAAGAATCCGAGCAAAGAGCAGAAACCTGCCAAGGAGGCCAAACCCTCCAAATCCTCTTCTAAGACCTCTGTGTCTTCCCCGAAAGCCTCTAAAGGAGGGGAAAACAAGAAAGATAAAAGTATTTCTTCGAGGCAAATCAAGGGCGGTTCCAACAAGTCCATTTTAGATGAAGAGCTTGAGGCTGCGTTCGGGGGTTCTTCCCCGAAAGTTGTCGATTCTTCGAGTGAAGATCCTGTCAGATAAAAGACTCCCGTTCCTTCTTCGAACAAAAGGCCTTATTCCGATGGGGTCACTCCCAACGAGGCTTTGCAGAATCTTGCTATCGGTAGCAAACCACCCTCTGATGATTCTTCACCCGTTCCCCCCGCAGGAGGTCTTAACAAAAAACCCAAGTTAGAAATTGGTGGAGGGGCTTCTGCTGAAGCTTTAAAAACTGATAATCCTCCCGAAACCCGCGTTGACCTCACTTCTCCGAAAGTTACTCCTTCCCTGCCCGACGAGTCGAAAGATGGGTCTCCTTCTAAGGCTGATCCCATGTATAGTCTGCTGCGAATCGACTTTACTTCTTCCGAAACCAACATGTCCAAGGAGAGAAACATAGAAGAGTTGTTCGAGTCTGGGACGCACTTCCTTTTTCAGGTATATATATTTATTTATTCCTCTCCTCCTCTTTTTTTTTTTTTTTTTTTTTTTTTTTTTTTTTTTTGTGTAACGCTGCCGGTCTTTTAAACAGGCCAGACAGGATTTTATCGAACTTAAAACGTTTGCTGAGCGGGAAACAAATCAGCGTGCTGCTATTTCCCTCGAGCTGGAGGAGACGAAAGTCGAATTCGACCGTGTCTTCGCGGAGAAGCTTGCTCTAGAGAGGGAGAAGACTGTTAAAGAACATGGAGACGAGATCCACAAGCAGCTGAACGAGGAGCTCGAAAAACTGAAAAGTGTTCATGAGCAGGAGAAACAAGACTTTACGCGTCGAGAGAAGGAGGCTTACGACCGTGGATATGAAGCGGGGTGTGAGGCTCGTAATGCTGAGCTTCGAAAGATTTTCTCCGACAATAAGCTTCTCTAGATGTTGTCTTTTATTTACTCAGACTTGCTGTATGGCTATATTGTTTTTACTTCTGTGTTATCATGAATAATTTCAGACATTTTTATCCCCTATGGTTTGTAATAATCTATTTACTTCTCGGATTGCATGTTCTTCTATAATTTGATGTGCTCTTTTCTATTCATGCTTTAGTTTGCTCTCTTCGTGTGACCTTGTGGTCGGAATTCTTGATCTTCGATCTTGGACATTAAGTCTGTTTAATTTCCCAAATTAGATCACTTTCTCTTCCCGCTCTAATTCTCGGGAAGCATAACAGTCTTTTGATCTCGACCGTTGCCTTTGCCTCCTGCTAGCCGTTGGATTTTTGAGAATAGAGCCTATAAATGGTGCTCTTCGTTTTATATCCTTATAAGATTTTCTGAAAGCAGATTCCTTCGACCATGCTGGCTAGAAGGTCTTGTTGCATGGTTCAAGATTTTGAATTTCGAGTTAGGACCTATTTTGCAGATCACAGGCTAATTAGTATTTCAGTCTCGACTAGGATATCTGCAGGCGAACTTTATTTCGACCCTGGAGGCCAAAAAGCTTTATTGCTGACCATCCACGACCCATGTAGTCCCCACGACCTTCAGTGGTCTAGGAGAGGCTTAAGCATCATGTTTTTAAAGGGTCTTCAGCGGTTTGCTCGGTTCTTCATTGAGGATGTTAGGGGTGGAGCTTCGAGGATCGAAGTTCTCAATAAAGTATTCACGTTACACCTAGAAAAATATGCATTACCCCTCTCCTCCTCGAGGTACTATAAATACAGACAAAAGCCTGTTGGCTTGACAGGCTCCTCCTATTCGAGTAAGGACATTATCGTCCGCCGAAAATTTCATAGGATGGCCCGGTTATGAAGTTCCTCTCACGTTCGGATATATAAAGATTGGTTCTTCATTAATCTCCCAAGGTTGTAAAAAGTACTATTATCAAGAGATTGTTGGGATTCGGTAAGAAAAACAGCCCTAGGCACAGCGGAATATAAAAATTTTAGGGCCTCTTAAAGAATCTTGCCAGGATATTCTCTAGTTGTATATATATAAATATAATTAAATCGATAGTATATCTCCTTGCAAATCCTCGGCTAGCAAGACGAGCTCTGAATTCTGCCCCGGTAAGATCGACCCACACCTTTGATTAGCGCCCCACGTGTTGCGCCTCTACGAGTTGATACACCACAATATCATGAAAATTAATATATCCTAATCAACTGGAACATAGGGTATATTAATATCTAGGTTTTAGAACAACTTTGGAACGAAGAATCGAAGACGAAAATTCTTCCTAAAGTGGAAGTGAGTTTGGCCGATCCAGAGAGGGAGAGGGAGAGAATTTTGCTCTTCTTAATTTTCTTGTGGAGTTATTATGTGAGATATGAGACCTAGTCTCTTATTTATAGATATCTCTCATAACCTAATCCTACTAGGATTAGGATACTAATTCTCCTACATGGGCCATGGCCCTCTTTAGTTAGAAGACTAAGTCTTCTAATTAATTCATGGCCCATATTAATTAATCTTTCAGGGCTTAATTTAATCTCCCAATTGAATAGCCCAATTAATTAAATCATCTCCCAATTAATTAATTAAACTCCAAGTCTAATTAAATTAATTATTCCATTAATTAATTAAATCCTAATTAATTAATTTACTCATAAATTAAATTCCAATTTAATTTATAATCTTGATCCAATTCCAATTGGATCCAATTTCGTTCCATATGGGTCGACCCAGTCGACCCACCCTTTTAATCGACCCAGTCGATTTTTGACTCAGTCGACCCAGTCGACTGGTTCGTTCTTGTTTCCTCGCTTTCGCTTCATGTGTATTGTGTATGCCCCCGTAGGTTCACCACATAATTGGCCGCGGGTTGTAATTAAATATTATTTAATTACTCGAGCAATTAATACTCTAAATTAATCGAACACTCTGTCGATTAATCATTCCAAAATTAGCACCCCTGCTAATTTGGGAATTCTCCCACACTCCACGGTCGATGTCCAGTCACAAGCCCATGGAGCCCAATCACTGGTGAATTAATTCAGTGAACCTTTTATCATTTATAATTTCCATATACGACAAAATCTCTCCATCGATCAATCTCCCAGTCGAGACTTAAGGGTATGGTCTTTCATCGGATTCCCTTTCCTTTTGTCTTGACCTTATGTACTCTGGTCTCGAAATAAATTCTCTTTGACTTAATCTTTATGAGCTACTTACATAAAGTTGTCAGATACCTTGGCCAAGGATTTTACCAGAATCAATTTCTCACAGAAATCCATAGGAGAATTTCCCAACCTATCAAGTCGGGTCAATGGATCCTTTGTTGATGATATGAATCTGCATACGAGTTCCTCTATACCCAACATGAGCCCACAGAGACTTTCTGGTGATCCCCAGTCAGTCGGAACTCATATCAAAGTATAGACGTTCTCGCACCAGATAAACCCTATCATCTCAAGTAGTTAGGGATCGTTCCTCGTATACTATTATAAATATGGAATAACTTCAACCCCGATATGCGACTACCACTTCCATGGTGAGTTATTTCCTATTGGGGTATTCAATGCGCTTGCCATTCCAGCAAGCCACCCACTTATGTGTGTCGACTATCCCAGTCACGCTCGTGGACCCCAGCGTTCTCCAGTTCATCGGAGTACACACAACAGTGAGAGTCTAACCGAATCCAACGATGTCCTATCTCGATTGGATTCTACGACTCTTGAATATGTTCTAGATCACGGCCTTAGAGATCAGTCCACGGGTTGTCCCATAGCCCTGTGATCTAAGGACTTCTATCCTTATGCGTAGACAATTATTACATAAGATAAAGATGACCATTTAATTAAAGTGCATTTATTAATCTAAATTGAATAGTTCCGCATTTATTACAATAAATACTAGCCATACAGCTGGCTTGCAGGACACTATTTCTATCAGAGATTAATTTGATATGTAATAGGAGTTGATTTCTTGTAACTTGTAATTGCTTGATATGTCAGGCTCGGAAATTAATAGTCTTTTTTATCGATCTTTACGACCGCTTTACTCAAATATTGTACTTCATTGGTCTCAGTCATCCTCGAGCTAATTACTGATAACGCTTTCTTTATAAGTTGTATTCTGAATTTTTCTTCATGATTTTCTTTTGACGATTCGAACTGAGATTATAATGAATTCGGACAGGACGAACTCGAGCGGGAAAATATTTGACATTTTCTTCACTTACCCCAGACAGTTTCTGTATTCTCGGGAACCGTAACGGTCGGCGCATTTACTGCTTGTATCTCAGCCGTTAGTATTATCAAATCTGAGTCGTTAATTGCCTTTTCCTTCCACTATATATAGTTCCGTAGTTACCTTCAAACTTTACACTTCAGTAATTGTTTTGATCGGCTCTATGATTGAGATTTTACTTTCTCTGGCCATCATGTTTCGTTTGTTATCCCCGACCAAACGGTTCGAGGTTCGACTTCGAACTATCTTTCTTTATAATTTCTGCTGTCTCCTAATGGCAACTTATTTCGACTAGGGTACCGACAGGCGAAAATAATTGCGACTGGGGTACCGGCAGGCGACCAGCTCTCTTTGATTCCAAGTCTTTGAGGCAGGCTCGACTTCCTGTACTCTGTCCTCTATCCAGTCGGGATAGTGGGTCAACTGCTGGAGGAGTTTTCCTGCACTCGATCTCCACTTCTTCAAGATGTTTCTTGAAGAATGTTGCCTTCGAGATTGCGTGGAGTAATTTTTCTAGGGATTGCTTCCCTATCTCTCGATCTGGTCCGGCGTGGAGCAATTATTGAGGAAGTGATGGATGAAGGGTAGAAGTGTTATTCTAGCCCCGCCTTCCTCCTTTGATTACGAAAATATTTTAGCGTAGGGTTAATTTGTAATAGGGTTACATTAAATGTAAAGTCTCAGCTTTGCTCGATTTTCCTTATTATTGTAATCACGAATTCTCTTGTAACTGTTTGGAAGATCATGAATGAGATATTTATTTCCTTTATCATCCTTACTTGTTAACCTGTAGAATTGCTTTCGTATATTGTTATCGAGCATCAATTTCTTCGCCTCAAAAATATGGACAAGTGCTATTCCCCAGCGACTTTGATAAGTATTTAGATAATAGTCGACAATAGACATTCTTCGATCTTTGATATTCAGATATAGATGATAATTGACGTTCTTTGCCGATTTCATTTGTTGGTAGTGTGATCGAGAATTAATAATATTCGAATAATAAAAGGCGATCTTAGCGGATCATGATCGCTGCATTTCGAAATAAGATATATATCGGAATTTTGTACAATCGATAATTTGCACTTAGGGTCGTAGCAACAGCTTTCACCCATTTAATAAATTCGATCTAAGGGGCATAGCAACGGCTTTCACCCTTAGTCGTTTCAGAGCATTTTTTAGCCCGAGGGTCGTAGCAACGGCTTTCACCCATTTAATAATTTCGATCTAAGGGGCATAGCAACGGCTTTCACCCTTAGTCGTTTCAGAGCATTTTTAGCCCGAGGGTCGTAGCAACGGCTTTCACCCATTTAATAATTTCGATCTAAGGGGCATAGCAACAGCTTTCACCCTTAGTCGTTTCAGAGCATTTTTAGCCCGAGGGTCGTAGCAACGGCTTTCACCCATTTTATAATTTCGATCTAAGGGGCATAGCAACGGCTTTCACCCTTAGTCGTTTCAGAGCATTTTTAGCCCGAGGGTCGTAGCAACGGCTTTCAACCATTTAATAATTTCGATCTAAGGGGCATAGCAACGGCTTTCACCCTTAGTCGTTTCAGAGCATTTTTAGCCCGAGGGTCGTAGCAACGGCTTTCACCCATTTAATAATTTCGATCTAAGGGGCATAGCAACGGCTTTCACCCTTAGTCGTTTCAGAGCATTTTTAGACCGAGGGTCGTAGCAACGGCTTTCACCCATTTTATAATTTCGATCTAAGGGGCATAGCAACGGCTTTCACCCTTAGTCGTTTCAGATCATTTTTAGCCCGAGGGTCGTAGCAACGGCTTTCACCCATTTAATAATTTCGATCTAAGGGGCATAGCAACGGCTTTCACCCTTAGTCGTTTCAGAGCATTTTTAGCCCGAGGGTCGTAGCAACGGCTTTCACCCATTTAATAATTTCGATCTAAGGGGCATAGCAACGGCTTTCCCCCTTTTATAATGGTAGATGGAGACAAGTAGAGATAGAATAACAGAGATCGATAATATCAGAAAGAGATGAATGAATATGAATATTGACGAGATTAGTTTCCACTGAATATATAACTCTGATCGAAATAAATTTTGATGAGATAATAGTCTTCTGCAATCATGAGAAAAGATGAATCATAGAGAAACAGCCAATAGTGAATATCCTTAGGACTTAATAAATAAATCTTATGCCTTGTTAAGAAAATTCTTTGTCTATATGTTCCTAATTTTGTCATGTTTGATTTTTTCCAAACGATTCCTCATTTACTGAGAATTGCAAGGGTCGACAAATCTCATCCATTCATTTTACGAATTATCTGCCGCCGGATTCTTTCATCTTTTACTATAAAAAGGGGTGTCATACTGTTGAGATTTTCTTATTCGTTGTATCGGCGTTTTATCTGTCCGATCATGGTAATCAAAATTGTTATTCAATCAACTCAGCTTTTTGAGCTCAGACTCCGAACAATTTTCAAGAGGGGCAGTCTTCTAACCCGACCTCGCTTAGAATATCGAAAGGCAAATACAATTTCCATCTTGAAGATCAATAAGCCAGAATTATGGAGTCCGCAGCTCATCGCGCAGGTCTTCGAACAGGGACCTGTTGCTACAATGCATTTAGGAAGACATACTGGGGAGGGAACGATCCAGAATACAGTTACTCGTTAAATTGTCCGTTCGCCCGTCTTGGGAAGATCATAAATAAAGTTTAAAGCCTGGGGATCCAAAGGAGATTCCCTGCTCGGAGCTAGGTTACTTTGAGTAGACGATAGGAGAGGAGACCGAAAATTTCATAGGATTGTAGAAAGTAAAGGTGTTCTTATGTAACATATTAGCTTGTACTATGTTCGAAACGTATCTTCCATATTTTCCTTCTGAACTCTTGTATCTTTTTTAAATAAATTTATGAATATAATTTTCACTTTTCCTTGTTGATAGAATAAAGGACAACCAGATACTCTTATTTCCAATAACTTCGACCACAAATATCTAAGATTAACGATGAAATACCCGAACAGTGGTTTCTAAGAATATTAATGTCTTGGTAGATTTGAAGTTAATAAAGAACTTGTTGTGATCGATCCTTGCTATCGCCGAATTTCAAAAGATGTCGAGTTTCTCAGTTCGTTAGTTTTGTTCGAGTGGATAAAACGTAGCTTTTTCGATTCGAACATCTCTGATTAGTTATAAAAATAGCGGTTTCATATCTAGAGTATCAAGTGCATGAGGGTTGATATTCCAGACAAGTGTCCCCGATCTTCGCGCTATTTTTGGAGTAGGATAGTAAGTGAAAACATTGTTCGAACGAATGTTTCGAATAAGCCCTTCTTTGTATCATTGGGCCGTACGTTCTTCTAACCAAACAGGACCCTATTTCTCGGGAAACGTATCGGTCAGTCCATTTAATACGGACATCCTAGCCGTTCGCGATCTGTTATCTGTGCCGTTGATTCAAAATCCTTTACTACTATAAATAGGTCCCTTTATGTATACGACACTCCTTACTTTCTCCTTTATGCTTCCTCCGATCACTATGGGTCGAGATTTAAATTTGATTCATGTTTTCTCCAAGATAAAGGAGTTTGAGATTAGACTCAGAACCCTGTTTTTCGATCTTAGTTCCTTAAGCATAAGCTTTTTCGCTTAGAATATCGACAGGCAAAAGAAAATGCGCCTAGAATACCGGCAGACAACCTGTTTTCCCAGACATATCTTGTCTGGTGCGGGTTAGAATTCTGGTTTTCTGGCGCTGTATCCGATCGGGCAGCTGGTTATTCTGAGAGGAGTTCTTTAAATCTGAGGCACCAGCTTCCTCGAGGGCTTTCTTACAGTATAGTTCCTTCGAGTTCCCTTGGGGTGCCTCTGCTGAGATAACCCTTTGCTGCTCCGGTTCGGATTAATCTGTAAATAATGATTGAATGTTTCAATCATTGTTAACAGATGAAGACCTAAGGTCGGTCTGAAGCCCTGGAGTGGAGCTGCGATCCGGCTTTTATCCCGTTCGAAGACGGATGTGCGACACGTGGTGAGTGATTGCCAATAAGAATCACTGCTGAGTTCTGCATCTGGAGCGATCTTAGGGAATGAAGACCGAGTACGAAACGGGGTAGAATTATTCGTAGAGCTTGTAATAGGGTAGGAGTGATTGTATTGTACTTCTTGAGCTCGAATTATATTTGGGGCTTCACTTTGTAACTTGTTTGAAGAATATTAATAATAAAGCTTTGTTCTCTCGATCGAATTTCATTATTTAACTCCTTTACTATTGTCAATACTTAGCTGCAACTTCAAGGATTTATATATATAATTTGTTGCCGTCGTTCAAATATTCAACCTATCCCAACCGACTCGAGAAAAATACAAATAGCCGACCAATAATGTATATAGATTATGCGACTAATCTCTTAAATAACTGATTCGAGAAATTTGTCTTTGAAATTAAGAAATATGATGATCGGAAAAATAAATTCCGACCATCAATAAGCTGTAATTGCATAGATTATCTATGCCTTTGACATTAACCGGTGATCGAGTCGACGGGGTTAATTCTACGTTAATCTGCTGTGGACGATATCTGTGGAACTTCTTATTCGCTTATGTATTAGAAAAATGGATCTTCTGTGGAAAATAAATCCATTGAAGAAATAAACGAACTGTGCTATCATAGAATAAAACCACTAATCTTAAGCTCGGAAATTCATCGTATGGGTCTTATCTTCGACCTTGAATTGACGAACACTCCGATGGTCGGAGGATCGCCTTGGATAGTGAATGGCGGAGTTTCTGTCTAGTAAGGCTTTCCGCTGACGTACGCATTTCTCCTCGTGGTAGGCATATTTCGATCTAAAACTCGAATAAGGCCCCACGGTGGGCGCCAATTGATCTTACGCGTTTTCGTTAGTTCGATGAGGGTGATGTAAAAATGCTATGCAACGTAAGTAAATGGATATAAAAGATCAATAATATTGTATTCTATGTGATCGAGTACATATTACAATAATTGGGGGTCCTATCCGAGCATCATTGGATGCCGTACAAGCTAGAGGGCGAAATATATACGAGCTAGCCTATGCTATTATTCCCAAGTGAGTCCGAGCAGCAGCCTAAAAGGAGGAGCACCTGGGAAGTTGTGTCGTCGTCATAAATGCTTGGGGTATTTATAGCAGAATTGATGGGCTTGGGCCTAGGCTCGGCCCAACAGCATCTCTCGAGCTCGGGTTCTCGATAGCTCGGAACACTTTACTTAGAACCCTGGGTCAGCTCTTGGTTCCTGGGGGCAGGATCTGGTGTTGGTCGAACTGCATCGATCCTGCGAAGGCAGGGAATCCAAATTACCCCTCATCAGTCTCTTTCATAAATAAAAATTTCTTTATTAATTTATCAAAATAAAATTGTCTCTTTATTAATTATGAGTTCATTCATCCACCAAACAACATTATGTTTTGATTTCTTCATTTTTTTTACTGTACTATTTTTATTCTCAAAATTTTCTTCATTTTCGTCTCATTTTTTATAATCGAAGAAATTGAAATTTAATATTGTTTGGTGTATGGTTGAATTCATAATTAATAAAAAAGAAATTGATGAAAAAATGAAGAAATTAAAACATAATACTGGTTGGCGTCAACCTTGAATTTTGCGAGAAAGAATTCGAAGGAGAATTACTCAATATTTTGAATAAAAATTCGTATCGAAGATAAATGAGATAATTATCACCAAATCAAACATAGAAAAATATAAAGAAAAAAGTTGAAATAGAAATATAAATAATGGAAGCATAAATTAAAGAAAACAAATTGATACATAAATAAAGAAAAAAAAAGATGAAAATTGAGAAAAAAAGTGAGACCATAAAATCGAAGGAAACCGAAAAAATGAAGAAATTTAAATATAATATTGTTTGGTGGGTGGATGAATTTATAATTAACATATATTTTTTAATAAATTAATAAAGAAATAATGTATTTATTTTAAAAGGGAAGGGGATAGTTTTGGAATAAAATGTTCAATACTATAACATAGAGGGTAAGTGTTACAATTAATACTTCAAAGGTGCACCTAATACTTTAATGGAGAAAACTGTATTTTATCCTTATAGATAAAACTAAGGCATGATATTATATATGTTACTTGGATAAAATTTTATGACATGAGAATTTTAACTGTTACTTTGCCAAGTATGATCAAACATTGATTGGATTAATTCAAAGAAACGATTTATCTATGTATGTTAAAAGCAAATTAGTTTTTGTTGAGCTTTGAAATAGTAAAACCGCATAATTATTTATTTATTCTTAACATGGAAAAACTAGTACTTTATTGCACTAATGATTTATAAGTGGTAGAAATTAGTTTTTCAGCATTGTCCATTCAGTTAATAATCAACCTACATAAATGTAAATAAATGTAAGCTTACGGTAGTTATGTGATTGAATTTTTCCTCACAACCTATAATTAATTTATCATTCATCATTCATGTCCTATTTTATTGTGCTAACAAAATTATTAATATTAATAAAGTTGAGCGAAATTGCAAAATATCTCCTATTTTGTTTATAATTTCAGTTTCAGAATCTTCAACTATTTCAAAATGGCCCCAGAGGTCAGTCAATATTGCAAGTCTCCCTTTAAATTGGACACTGAGATGACAAAAATTGCAGAATTACAAGGTTACCCCTGAGTTATTCCAAAATAGAAGATCAAATGGACTTGGTAAAATTTACAATTTATGTCTTTCAGTTAAAATTAAAATATATTATTTATTTACGGACGCATGAAATCAATGATAAATTAATCTCTAAAACTACAAGCGGTAAATCGATCATCTCTTCGGGATCAAAGGGTAAATTGATCATCTCGAAAAAAAGTAAAGGGTAAATCGATCATTGCTCGACGATCAAAAAAGGGTAAATCGGTCATCTCTCAGTGATCAAAGGGTGAATCGATCATCCCTTCGCAAAATGCTAGAGAGTAAATCGATCATCCTTCAACGATCAAAAGGGGTAGTCTGATCATCTATCGGCACCAAAAAAAAAAAAACAAGAAAAAAAGACAACAACGGCATCGACGATAGAATACTATCATATTCAAAACATAGAACAATGTGAATCAAGTTACTCTTGTGGATTTACTTTCAAGTGATAATATTTTACCACCCAAATTTGTGTTTTACATGCAATTGTGGTTCTGGGAGGCAACTTTTCATAAACATATATCTCAAAAGAAGAATATTTACACCATCGAAAGAGCAGCTAAAGAAATGAAGCATCCCTACTCTTCACCAAATTTACATGTGAGGTTCAAACTCTTAAAATATACCGTAATACATCAGCATATGGGTCTTGTATTAGCATCAGGGGGAGCGTGTCATGAATAACGATCTAAACAATGTACTCTTTTTCCTTCGTCCAAGTTTTTCTCCCAATAAATTTTGTTTTAGCAAGGTTTTAACGAGGAAGTATTACGCTTAGTAGCCCCATATGTAGGCATGATTGTTGGGATTCGGTAAGATAAACAGCCCTAGGCACAGCGGAATATAAAAATTTTAGGACCTCTTACGGAATCTTGCTAGGATACTCTCTAGTTGTATATATATGAATAAATAAAACGATAGTATAAGTTTGCACGTTATACCTATCTCCTTGCAAATCCAAGTTGGCAGTCAGCAAAACGGACTCTGAAATTCTACTCAGCAAAATCGACCCAAGCTCTGCAGTAGCGCCCCACGTGTTGCGCCTCTACGGGATGATACACCACAATTACACGAAAATAATAAATCTTGATCAGCTAGAACACAAGATATATTATGATCTAGGATATAGGAACGATTTTGGAAAAAATTCGAAAACGGAAAAATTGTTCCTAAAGGAAGACAGGGTTCGGCTATTGCAGTGTGGGAGAGGGAGAGAGTATTTTGCTCTTGCTCAATTTTTGGTTGTTGAGTTGTATGAAAAATAACTACAAGATAGCTACTTATAGTTATCTCCCTAACCTAGTCCTATTAGGACTAGGGCTCTTCTCTCCTACATGGGCCATGACCCTCTTTAATTGGAAGACCAAGTCTTCTAATTAATTCATGGCCCAGTTAATTAATTTGACCAGGCTTTATTTAATCTCCCAATTAAATAGCCCAATTAATTAACTTAATCTCCCACTTAATTAAATCAGACTCTAAGCCCATTTAATTAAAATCCCTTCTAATTAATTAAATCCAACTTAATTAATTAATCCACAAATTAAATTCCAATTTAATTTATGGTCCTGATCTAATTCCAATTGGATCCCAATTTGTTCCAATTGGGTCGACCCAGTCGACCCACCCATAATAATCGACCCAGTCGACCCAGTCGACTCGGTCGTTCTTATTTCCTCGCTTTCGCTTCATGTGTATTGTGTATGCCCCCGTAGGTTCACCACATAATTGGCCGTGGGTTATAATTAAATATTATTTAATTATTCGAGTAAGATTTACTCTAAATCAATCGAACACTCTGTCGATTGATCATTCCAAAATTAGCACCCCTGCCAATTTGGGAATTCTCCCACACTCCACGGTCGATGTCCAGCCACAAGCCCATGGAGCCCAATCACTGGTGAATTAATTCAGTGAACCTTTTAACTCATTTACAATTTCCATATACGACATAATCTCTCCATCGATCAATCTCCCAGTCGAGACTTAAGGGTATGGTCTTTCATCGGTTTCCCTTTTCTTTTGTCTTGACCTTATGCATTCTGGTCTCGAAATAATTCTCTTTGACTTAATCTTTATGAGCTACTTACATAAAGCCGTCAGATACCTCGGCCGAGGATTTTACCAGAATTAATTTCTCACAGAAATCCATAGGAGAATTTCCCAACCTATCAAGTCGGGTCAATGGATCCTTTGTTGATGATATGAATCTGCATACGAGTTCCTCTATACCCAATATGAGTCCACAGAGACTTTCTGGCGATCTCCAGTCAGTCGGGACTCATATCAAAGCATAGACGTTCTCGCACCAGATAAACCCTATCATCTCAAATAGTTAGGGATCGTTCCTCATATACTATTGTAAATTGGAATAACTTCAACCCCGATATGTGACTACCGCTTCCATGGTGAGTTATTTCCTAATTGGGGTATTCAGTGCGCTTGCCATCCCAGCAAGCCACCCACTTATGTGTATCGACTATCCCAGTCACGCTCGTGGACCCCAGCGTTCTCCAGTTCATCGGAGTATACACAATAGTGAGAGTCTAACCGAATCCAATGATGTCCTATCTCTATTGGATTCTACGACTCTTGAATATATTCTAGATCACGGCCTTGGAGATCAGTCCACGGGTTGTCCCATAGCCCTGTGATCTAAGGACTTCTATCCTTATGCGTAGATAATTATTACATAAGATAAAGTTGACCATATATATAAATGCATTTATTAATCCAATCGAATGGTCCTTTCAAAATGCAGCCAAAACAGTTGGCTTGCAGGACACTATTCTATCAATCTCCCACTTGTACTAAAGCCAACTTTTCATACTTCTGATTCCCATTTTAGACAAATGTTTTCGGATGCCTTTGAGGCAATGTCTTAGATAGCGGGTCCGGCGTATTATCCCTTGAGGTGACACATTCCATCTTTATGTCTCCTCTACCAATGATATAAATATCAAATGGTATCGTCTTAGTTCGTGCTTGGATTCTGATGAGATCTCGACTCCTTCGCTTGCGAGATAGCTCCATTATTATCACAGAAGATAGTAATGGCTCGACAATGCTAGGTATCACATCCAATTCCTGGATGAAGTTTTCATCCAAACACCTTCCTTTGCTGCTTCACTCGCGGCAATGTATTCTGTCTCGGTGGTTGAATCTGCGGTAGTGTTTTGTTTGGAGCTCTTCCAGCTTACCGCACCACTATTGAGGCAGAACACGTATCCAGATGTCGACTTGAAGTCGTCTACATTACATTGGAAGCTAGAATCAGTATAGCCTTCCAATTTCAATTCTCTTCCACCGTATACCAAGAACAATTCCTTAGTCCTTCTCAGGTACTTCAGAATTGCCTTTACGGCTATCCAGTGCTGCTCACCTGGATCAGACTGGTAGCAACTTGTAACGCTTAAAGCATATGCTACATCTGGTCTCGTACATAACATACCATTCATTATGCTTCCTATTGCAGACGCATATGGTACTCGAGACATATTGCTTCTCTCTTCAGGTGTCTTTGGGGCCATAGACTTAGAGAGTGCAATTCCATGTCTCATTGGATGCAATCCTCTCTTGGATTCTTCCATATTAAATCTTTTCAAGATTTTATCTATGTACTGCAATTGGGAGAGGCCCAGCAGTCCTTTTGATCTATTTCGGTAGATCCTTATACCCAGTACAAAGGATGCTTCTCCCAATTCCTTCATTGAGAATTGTGTAGATAACCATGCTTTAGTTTCGTACAACACTTTCACATTGTTTTCAATGAGAAGAATGTCATCAACGTAAAGCACAAAAAATTCAACTGTACTCCCACTGATCTTCTTGTACACGCAAGGTTCGAATATGTTTTTGATGAATCCAAAAGTTTGGATTGTCTCATTTGGGAAGCTTGCTTCAGTCCATAAATGGACCTCTGGAGTTTGCACACCTTGTGTTCATCTCCTTTGGATGTATATCCTTTTGGTTGCTCCATGTAGATCTCCTTGTCAATGTCCCCATTGAGAAAGGCAGTCTTTACATCCATCTACCATATCTCGTAGTTATACCACGCAGCTATGGCCAGCAAGATTCGAATGGATTTAGACATTGCGACGGGCGAGAAGGTCTCCTCAAAGTCGATGCTTGGCCTTTGAGTGTATCCTTTTTGCCACTAGTCACGCCTTGTAGGTTATTACCTCTCCGTTCACTCCAAGCTTTCGCTTATAGATCCACTTGCAACCCATGGGAGCTACTCCCACTGGTGGATCTACCAAGGCCCAGACCTTGTTCGAGTGCATGGAGTCCAATTCGAATTCCATGGCTTCACGCCACTTTCCCGAGTCTATGCCTAGCATAGCCTCTTCGTAAGTCCTTGGGTCGGTTAGAGACTGTCTAGTCTCACGCAGCAGACCGTAGTACCTCTCGGGTTCTCTACGTTGTCTTTCTGACTTACGAAGTACCGGTGTACTTTCTGGTGCACTTTCATGCTCATGTTCTCTCCTTTCAGCTTCAGTGACCTCATCTAGTTCTACGTTGTGTTCCTTCTTGCCTAGCAAGAAATCCTTCTCCAAGAAGTGTGCGTTCCTTGAGACAAACGTAGTTTATCTTGTAGGATGTAGAACTTGTATCCTATAGAGTTTTCTGGATACCCCACGAATTGCATAAGATGGACTTTACATCCAACTCATCTCCCACCAGCTTATTCACATAAGCGGGAGACCCCATATGCGCATGAATGCATATGAAGGTACAATACCAAAACTCATATCACGTGATATGTTTTGGATTTGGCTTCAGAGATACTTAGCTCAGTATCTTCGATTTTCTCGACCAAGTTTCATTTGTTTGAATAAGGAATTTCATGTAAGATTTCTTAATGGACATTTACATGTCCAGAATGCTTGACAACAGACAACGTTTCGAGCGGGTCTTACATTTCGAGAATCTAATTTTCTATTAAATAATCAATGGCGTACTGCCAATGCATGTTCGATTTTAAATAAATCTCTTACATGCTTTCATTGATTAGGCTCTCTTCGTTTATTCCAAAAGTAATTTGGAATTGTACATCACAACGTACTTTTACCCATGAGGGTACTAGAGACGCCTTATCTCCCACTAATGCTTTAGTGTTTCTACACACTTTTAATGGATTAAATCCATTGCAATTGTTTATGCCTCTTGGTTGCCTAGCAACCAACTACTAAATCTAATTTCCATTAAGCAAGATTCGAAAGTCGGTTACTATGTACAACATCCCAGTCAAGCTCGACCCAGTCGAGCTCAGTCTTTGAATCTTTTAATTCGGAAATATGTTTCAGTATTCGTGTATCACCTTTTGGTTTTTACAACGACTCAAGTGTGTGAAATCTTGATTATTTATATTTTATTGACTATGCATATTATATTTAGTCGATATATGAGTATCCATACTCATTTGCTTATGTACACCTTTTGCGTATAAATCTTATAGCGCAATCAGTTCCAACCATTATGGAACTATCACATCCCTTAAGACAAGGGATGGTATAAGCAAATTCTAATGATCTAAATAATTCATGGCTTTAGATGCATTGAATGCATCAATGAGTGCTTCATCGGGCATCCAACACCCTTATGCATTACTTTAACCATAAGGTTAAGTTCAATAAAATTTGATCATCCCATATGGGATGAATAGGTTCAATTTCCTCTTTCCCTTGATCTTAATCCATGGAAGAACAATTTGATTGACTTTACAACTTATCATCCTTACAGAAAAACCTCCAAGGTTATTTCCCTTTAGAGAGGATACATTCCTCTTCTTCCATCTCTCGAGCCTTTTGAGGCCTTTTCACAAGATGTTACTTCCCATTCATGGGAGACTTCATGTTTGCCTTCAAGAAAATTTGGGCTTGAGAACCATACTCAACCCTCTGGTGAAACTTATCACCTTTCTCATTTGAAGAGTAACTTCGAAAAAGGCAGCTTGGTGAAACCTATCACCATTCCAGTCGAAGTGTAACTTCGAAAGGAAAAACAATGAAATCTTTGTAAGGAGATTAGTCCTTGCTTGGACTCGAGAATAATTTCTCAAGTTTCGAAGTCATTCAAAATTCATTTGGGTTCAGTCAATTTATTTGATTCAAGTATGATGGTAAATATTCATGGATACATAACTTATGATAAACTATCATAAACATGACGATAAATACGCGGCAGATTAATATCAATGCATAATTTACAAACATGGTTTTCATTTGTAAATTACTCCCACTATTTTTGTCGAATACTTATGCCCCCACATAAGGTTCGGGAAATAAAAAATTTCCTAATGGGCTGAAGGCCCAAATGCAATCGCTCAGTACCCACGACTCGTTGGCCATACCAATCGATCCACTTGGTGGGTGATCACGTCGCCGGTTAACCATCCCAGCTAACCCTTGAGTTCATTCAGCCTCGGTTTTTGTTATGGACCCACGACTCGTGAGACATCCATACTTACTCGCGTTAAATCATGTCCAATACTCGTGAAGAGAAATAGTTCAATCCTCGACGCCCTACGACTCGTGAGACAGTGCCTATAAATTAGTATTGCTATAACTCCTCAAACAATTCTGGGGTTCAACCCCATGACTCTAGAAGGATACTTTGACTAGTAACCCGTTTAAGTCAATTCCTACGAAAAATCGTACTAACTCAAGTATGGTATATCATCCATGAATGATAAAATTGGATAGTGGATTCAATTGAGAAAATTTGTAGGGTATCCAACGAAATCCATTGGATACCTGTTCCATGATCCTAAAGGACGAAAGGAGTCCGTTCCTGAGGATTCCCAATTCTTAGAGGGTGGTTCCCTCGCTAATAGAAATGGGATATTACCATGGAACTTGAGGAAGTCCTAGACTTGGACACATCCCTACAAATAGTGGGAGTATATTTTCAAACCTAATGAACCAAAATTTTGTACAACAAATTTCGAAGATTCGATCGAATTCGAAAAGAACTAGTACGTTCACGAATATGATCGATTGGATAGTGATCCAAGAACTTTCGAAATATCTATGTATAACATATATTCGGGGACATAGCTAAACGCCATGTGATCTAAGTGGATTGTAAATAATCCATTTAGAGACAACGAATCATAGAAGCTTCGTGTGACTACGAAGTATATCCATTGAATTTAAATCCAAAGGAAAAATCTATGACTCTGGACCAGTATCCCGAAGCTGGAACATGCAACTAGATGAGACAGTCAAAGTAGTTGACTTTATCAAAATTGCATGTAAATCTCAATGTACAAAAGAATCAGTGGGAGTTTTTGCATTGTTTGTAATATAAACACTAAAGTTGACATAGATGTTGTAAGAGTGTTAAACGCAGACGAAAGCGTGTACATGCATGTAATTCTTCATTAAAAGATTTAAGGAATACATCTCGCGTATTGGCAGTACGTATATATGGTGATAGATTAGAAAAGATGTTTTGAAATCCTAAATCTTAGTACATGGACAATAACTGAATAAAATCAGTATGGAAAGTCATAGTGAGGACAGTTTCCATAGAGATATAAAATCTCTCTCAAAGTCAATAAGCCCTACATTTGATGAGTAAAGAGGATAATATCTCTATACACCTTCAAACTAAAAGGTGGCATAGTATATGCAACGTCATGTACAAGACCAAACTAAACACATGCTATGAATATCATAAGCTGATGTTAGTCAAACACCAGTAAGGAGTATTGGTATACCGAAAGGAAGCATTCCTTAAACAACTCTGCGAGTTCTGAGGATATATTGCTGGTCAACGGTAATAATGAAGAATTGGAACTCGAAGGATTTAGTGATTCGAGTTTCCCGTCTGAAGTGATTATAATATTCTGGTTTTATGGGGCAACGATGATTTGAAAGGAGTTCAAAAGGACAATCGATGCTGGGTTAACCAATAAAACAGAATATTTCGCAGTATTGAATACAGCGAAGGAAAGTGTTTGGACGAAAACTTCTTCCAATAAATTGGAACTAGTACTTAGCATTGCGAAGCCTATAGTTATCTTCAATGATTACTTAAGGCAATTGCTTTAGCAAAGGAATCGAGATCTCACCCATCTAAACACAAATATACCATATGATCTGGAAAATCATAGGTAGAATAAGACGTGGGGTAAACCACGTCAAGAGACAACATAGCAGATCCACTAATTAAGTCATAATCACAAAAGGGTTCGACGGACATCTGGAGTGAGATGGGCCTTAGAAACGTATGTGGTTGGCTTTAGGGCAAGTGGGAGATTGATAGGATAGTGCCCAGCAAGCCAACAAATATAAGCTTGTTAAGGAACTTCCTTTAGGAGCAATCTTATGATTCATAAGATAATACGCACGTTTATTCATAGTACGTGAATTAAACAATGGCCAACTTCATCTCTCGCGAACGTATCTAAGCGATTGGATGAAACCCTGAATCACTCATGACTACGGGATTATTCACTTCAGTATTGGGTGCGATTAATCATGAAACAGTCTCAAAGGTCGTGATCTCAAAAATGTTCCAAGTCATAGATTCATATCGAGACGGGGTATCGAATGAATCGTCAAGACTTGTAGGATTATGCATGATTCACATGGAGTGAATTTGTTGTCGTTTCATGAACAAGGCATTGAATGCTAGTGCATATGACTAGGTGGTTTGATAGGGGATCGAACGCATCGAACGACCCGAACAGAGAGACCCATCGTGGAAGTGCGTTAAGCATATCGGTAATGGGATGTCTCTCAAGACTTATAATAGTGTACGATTTAGTCCTTTGACTTGAGGTACTAGGGCGAATTCGGTACACGGGAATACGTACTTTGATTTAGGAGCCGACCACATAGCTTGGTCATTGTGCGACTACTTTGGGTGCGTATGAACGTGTGCGCGGATGGTTAGTACTAATATAGGATCTATCGACTCATCCTGATAAGACGAGAGAATTTCCTGTACGTTCTTAGATAATGATATCCGAGGAATCTGCGGCCGCAGTCAGTGACGGATTTGGAAAGGGGTTTCCAAATTTAGCAGTCACACTGGAATTATTATCCTGAATTAGAAAGTACAGAATTGAGATAATTAGAGGTGCCGACCAATTCACACACCCTAGGTCTCAATCGGGAAATTAGTCGCTAGAAGGACCGTATGTACATGGCATTTATAAGAGTTGGAGGTTCACGAATATCAATTCACCTGAAGTTGGGCCTCATGGGCTTGTGGCTAGACATCGACCATGAGGTGTGGGTACTCCTGAATTAATAAGGAAATTAATTCTGGAGTGGTCAATTAAAGTGGTTAATTGATCGGAGCAATTAATTACATATTAATTGCTCACTAATTAAATCACGAAAGTCGTGGGCCTGCTGCCAATTGATGGTGAACCTAGAGTGTCACACACAATATAGTTGGACAGTGACAGTCTGGAAGGAATCAATTGATTTAAGGAATTAAATCAATATATGAATTAAAGTATTAATTCATGAAAAAGAATAATTAATTAGAAGTAACTAATTAATTAATCAAGAATTAAAGTGTTAATTCAAAATGGAGAATCATTAATTAGGAGTAACTAATTAATGAATCAATTGGAATTTCTGATTGATTAAATCCTCAATTAAAGTGTTAATTGGAAAGGATTAATTAATTAATAGTGGATTAATTAATTAAAACACATGGGCCGATCCATATGAAAGTTAATTGATCTTTGATTAATTAATATAAGCATATGGGCCAATTATTGTAAAGATAAATTAGTCTGGGATTAATTAATCTTGCATGGGCCGATTTTGGGAACAATGATCAAATTAATTTAGGATTAATTAAAAGCATATGGCCGATTTTTTGTTAATTAATTGGGCCGATTTTTGCTTAATTATTTAGTCTTGAATTAATGTTGATTGTGTATGATTATGATAGGGATTAAGAGTTTGTGTTATCTTGTGTAAATAAGAAAGAGATTGAAAGATATCTTGTTTCCTGAAGTGATAAAGATTATGTATATCTTGTTTCTTGATAAGAAGATATTCTTTCAAGATTTAGATATCTATTAGGAGAAGGAGTCTTCTAAATAATGATATCTATAAATACTAGATACACATAATCTAATCAAGAGTTGAAAAACCAAAAAGGTTTATTCTAAGCAAGAAAGAAAATAAAAACACAAGAAAACAAGAGAGGCCGAAAATTTCAGCCCCATTCTCGCCCCTTGCATAACCGAACCCTGTCAAGAAAAATAACCCCTCCCTGTGTAGGATTTTTCTCCAAGTTTTCTTCCTGGATCTGAATCCAATTCCTGACGAGACAATTCCTTAATCCTAGTTCTGAGCCTGGGGATTTCGCGAAGTCACTCAAATCCATCTGGTGTGGACTTCTCTAGAGGCACAACACTTGGGGTGCTCTAGTGAACAATTGAAGACCGGAGGAAAACCACCACCTTGCCTGTGGTGAGGTGAAACACTTTTTACCATTTATTTATTTTAGTATATGCATGCTGAAATAAATTCAACCTTTATTCATATGTGCTAATAAGAAACCCTGGGATTTGGTGTATAAACAAAAATTTTAAATTCCGCACTGTTGTAGTTGACAATTATACCCATAAAAACCCAACATATATCTACGATGACTGAATAGGATAAAACCAAAAATTTGGTAAAAAACCTAAGTCCTAAAGAGTTGAGTAAAATCGATTCTCTCGATAAAACGCTCCTCGATCTCCATACCGACGATGATTGAATAGGTTAAAACCAAAAATTTGGTAAAAAAACCTAAGTCCTAAAGAGTTGAGTAAAACGATTCGCTCGATAAACGCTCCTCGATCTCCATAACAACGATTAAAACAGGTTAAAACCAATCATTGGTAAAAAACCTAAGTCCTAAAGAGTTGAGTAAAATCGATTCGCTCAAAAAACGCTCCTCGAATCTCCATAACAATAATTAAAATAGGTTAAAACCAAAAATTTGGTAAAAATTTGGTGAAAAACCTAAGTCCTAAAGAGTTGAGTAAAAATTGATTCGCTCGATAAACGCTCCTCGATCTCCATAACAACGATTAAATAGGTTAAAACAAAAAATTTGGTAAAAAGCCTAAGTCCTAAAGAGTTGAGTAAAATCGATTCGCTCGATAAACGCTCCTCGATCTCCATACTGACAATAACTAAATAGGTTAAAACCAAATATTTGGTAAAAAAAAACCTAAGTACAGATCGAGACAGATCATAAACAAATGAAGATGAGAAATATTAAGAAAAATAAAGTTTTATTCATCTGAGTACGAAGAACATCTCCTGATTTACTTATGAAGTTTTATTCATCTGAGTACGAAGAACATCGCCTGATTTACTTATGAAGTTTTATTCATCTGAATACAAAGAACATTTCTTCAAATTACATATCGTTACAAAATACAAAAAAGTAAAATCCTATAAATCGGAGTTTTTCACGACAATGTCCACGGAAACATCGATCTTCATCCAGCGACCTCCATGTTTCCTTCCAACCATCTGAGAAGCATGCTGCTCAGGATGATCGACTTCTTTAGTTCGATGGCCAGGCTCTGAAGATCAGTCCTACCTTGAGTCTGAAATGACCATTACAAGACAAATACCTTGCAACTGTCATTAGACCAAAAACATGCTCCTGCTTGAAGGATGGGGTTGAATTTTACTCTAAAGCAGGATCTCTCGAGGACCGTCGCAAAAGTAAAAATTTACCAGCACACCCCGGCGGTCAATCACTCCAGAAGTAACATCCAAGAACAGAGATGCCTGGTAAGTATGAACCCTCCATGTGCAAAATACCATGGACCTCAACCCGATGAAGACAAAAGCTGGGGCACATGGGACCCGTCAGTACTAGGTAGGGCATCAATGTGACCTGTCAGTACAAGGCCGATGATGCTTGAGCTATTATAAGATAATGGATCACAATAATGTGACTTTTTGAAAATTATGGGATCACTGGGCAGTGTAAAACCCAACGAAACTGATATCTCCATTGCGTACGGCATGAATAAATATGGGAAGAAACTGCCTATCTATTTATAGGGAAATTTTAAATTAATCCTACGGCTAGATAGAAATTTGATCAAGGGAAAAGAATGCGAATTTTGACTTCCCAAATTTAATGCGAGTAAGTTGGAACGGCGCTAAGATCGTCGATAAAACTGCTCGATGAGAATGAAGTATCAAGGTCGAAACGACCAGAATCAAAAATCCATATACGTTCCAATGGATTCAGTGAGAGACAACTTAGAACTTTACGAAGAATGCTCGACCGACGAACATAGTCCTTAAGAAAGGAGATTTACAACGAGGAATAATTACTTCTACCAAAAATAAATAATTTATAAGCAGGAGGAAAAAACAGTTGATCGTTTTGACGACAAATAAGAGCCTGATGACATAGAATCCAGCTTTCCTCTTGGAGTCTAAGAAATCTGACGGACTAGATGAAGAGACAGTCGTCCTTGCTAGGACATACGGACTTGTCACTACCTCATATATCAAAGAATTGCTTAAGGAGGTCTAAACAAGTTGGATCTGAGTAACGGTTCTACATTTTCCAATTCCTCCCACACCAAAAAATATGACCTGAAGGCATAGTGGTTGTTTTATTTGAGGAAAATGAAGCTTACGACCAGTATACAAAAACATGGAGATTTAAAAGGGTAGAATACAATCTTTTCCAGGAAATTCAAGTCTAAAGAGGAAAGCTACGCTTAAAAGATAGTAGTAATAAAGCCCTTATATAGAACTTCATAAGAGACAAAAACTATATATGACAACGATGACTGATCGATCATCGACAAGCGTGATAAGCTTACAGTCCTTCGAAAGATGAATACAAGAAAGAAGTCTAGAGAAATATTCCTTTTCGCAAAGCTCAACAATTTCTGATGTACAAATGGATTAAAGGAATTGACTAAGGATTGCTCATAGTCAATCAATGAACTTATTTACTTGCTTACGTTCTGAAAATACCCGCGGCTGGTCGACAGCCATAAACAACACTCTCAGACAAAGCTGATCGCCCTCAAGAAAATATCAGAGAAGTCCCTATCGATTTCTAAATTCGAATCACCTGCTTACTGAAGAGATTTGTATTTGATTATAACACTATTGAGTTAAAGATATGTTAAACTCATCTACTTGCTAGATAATCAAGGCGGTTTATTGAACAAAAAGTGAATTTGTCATTAAAATTTTTACAGCAAAATATCTTGGCAAATAACCACATATGGGTTACAGCCAATATTCTAAAAAAATAAAAAAATAATGAAGAAGTAGGTCATCAAGACTGATTGTCATCGCCAGGTCGACCTGAAGAAGCACCCCTCCGAGGAGTAGCAGTGTCCAGATACGCCATCAGCTCCTCCCGACGCTTCTGATAACCGGCATCATAGCCTTGATCGTATGCATGCCGACGAGACTCCTCTAAGTGGGCTTTCAACTGGGTCAGATCATCCCTCTCCTTCTCAACAGCTAACTTTTCTTAACGTAATTTCTGAAGATCATTATTAACTAGAGAGTCTGCCCCTCGACCTTCACGGTATCCGAGTCTAAGCGAAGCTTCAGGTTCTCTTTATTGAACCATAATTCATCGCCTTGAACACCCAGTTGAAGGGCATAATATTTTCCCTAAAGAAAGAGAGAACTCGTATGTAACAAAGTAATCCAAGATAATACAAGAATAAATTCGGAAAGATAGATACCTGCTCAAATAGCTTGAAAAGGGACTGAACGAGGCGAACATTGGAAGTACCCTCATGCTTTTTCAACTCACCGGGCAAAATGGTACTGAGATCCAAATCCCAAGACAAAGCATCAGGTTCACAAGAATCAGGCAGCTGACTATTAAGGGGAATCTATCATGACGAGGAATTTCGGACTCCGTTATATCCCTAACTTGTTCAAGGATACAACGATCGTCCAACATACGCGGGGATTCCCTCTCGTTGGGACTTACGGAAGTTTCTTTCCCCGAATAAGAGATAACGGTCCGCCGACCAGACCTTGGTCCAGCCCGACCTCCGGAAGAACAGTCGGTTTCGCAAGAAGTAGCCATGACAGTAGTATCACTAAGTAAAAAGTCAGGAAAACCCTGAGTTACAGACTGTGACAAAGATGGATTCAAGAGGGGACCGCCGCTACCCGTTCCCATGGCAGCATCCTTTTGACTTACACTAGTAACTAATCCAGTAGTAGTAGAGGAAGGATTTGGGTTGTCAAGAGTATACTATGGCAAACCGTGCTCGGAGGAAGGGACAGTAGTGGAAACAGGAATGTTAAAGAAATGCTCCATATTGGATAGGTCTCCAAAATCAACTCGACCAGGGGAAGATCTCCTTTCGAACTCAGTTGAGTCAATAGAATTTTGTTGAGCGAGCTCCGAGCTAATATTCGGATCGGAAGAACGCTCGGAAGAGACGACAGGAGTCTGAGTCCCTGGCCTTTTAATGTTTTGGAATCGAGGAGGATCCACCGAGGGCCCCTCGTTGCATGGTCTCTTAGGTTTAGGGTTTCTGATATTATCGCGTGAAGAACGCTTTGAGGTGTTACCGAAGAGATTACTCATACTCGGAAATTAAAAAATGATTTTAGCTATCGAAGAAGCTTATCCACCTCCCTTGAGAGAATATTCTATCGGAATTGAGTAGTGCGGTAAATAGCGAGTAAACTTTTCACCGTATGTATTTATACTGAAAGAAAAGACGCGGCAGACCCTAAGGACGGGCGCGAAACAGAAAACATGGCCAATGGATGATCGCACGAATTCGAAAAGACATAAACATAATGATTATGCCTGAATTAAAGATTTATGTCTAAATTATCATAATTAATGGAGAAGCTGAAACATCACACATGAAGAATACAAATCGTCTTATTCAAAAATAAAGTAATATTACAAGTTAAAGTAGTAATAATCAAAACTCTTTTTCACCACTATCTGAATTCTTTTGGTCGCTCCCTAATACGACCTGATCGCCAGCTGGAACATCTTGATCGCCTGTCGTTCCTCTTTCGTCATCCGCATTATTCACAACTTCCGAATTCTCCTTCTCACTCTCTTGGTCATCGAAATTATTATCGATTTCGGGATTAACGTCTGAACGAGGAGTCGGCAAAGGTTCTCTAAACCCCTCAACCAAATGAGCCAATGGAAAATATTTGTATTTAACACTCGGCAAATCGGAAGAAGAGTACTTCTCGCCATGGGATTGAGGCTAACATGCGTAGCTCTGAAATACTCCCTCCGACGATCTTTGATCAACCCCATAGCGACCATCTGATGGATCGCCTTCTTAAAAGTGCTTTCAAGGAGCGGACCGACTTTCTGGTACACTAAAGCGGTATGAATCGAAGAACTAAGGAAATCGCGGATCACCTTCTCGTCAGAATTCCTACCATATCAATCAGTGAGTCCGCTGAGAGGAAGATCCTTTTCATACTCGTCCAAGGAAGTCTGAAGACTAGCGACCTGCGACTCCAGGTCACTGATCCGAGTAGTGCTTTGAATTTGACAATCTTCCAGCTCCTTGGCCAACTGGTTGACCCGCTCTTCAGCGCGAGAAGTCTCTAGAATGTCGTTCAAAACTTCGGGATCATCAGTTCCCATAGCTTGAGGATCAGTGGTTGAAGGTGGAAGAGAAGAAGACATAGAAGGACCGACCTCTGACGCAGATGCTTTCTGAAGCAATGCCTTATTCCTTTCCTCAAGAAATTCGCACTGTTGCTTCCAAAGAGCAACTTCGTAAGCGTATTACGTCAGACAAGTATTGGTCTGTGGAATTAAAAGAATGAATCAATGAATAGGAAACACATTTAAGAAAGTTGAAAAGAAACATACGTAATGGTAAATACCTTCTCAACGTAAAGAGAAGCTTTCTGTAACTTCTCCAAGGATCCTTGCGGAGCAACTTGTTGATGTCACGTGTAAAAACACTAGAAAGAAGGATACGTGTAGCCTTATCAACTGCATTCTCGTTCTCGTCATGGATCAAAGAATCTTTCTCGGAGTAACCAGCCGCCCTCTTTCCCCTGTAAATGATCTTCGATCATCTCGACAATGGTAGGTTTCGGGTGCTGTTTGCCAAGCAAATAGAGGTCCTCACCGGAGCGACCATAGTATTGCATCCTCCTTTTAACTGGTGTGTCTATAGGATGGGGCATCGACCAACTACGACAACCATGGATACCAAGGGAAGTTCTGAGCTGGAGAGGCGGATAACCCTGTCCGGTCCCTGGATGGTCCGGAGTCGATGAAAACGAAGGTTGCAGAGGAGCTTCTTGAGAAGAATCTGGAGAATCCTCTCTATAATCCTCTGAATCATGACCCGAATCCAATTTTCTCTTTCTGGACACTCTTTGTTCGATTGGATGGTTCTCCACAGTTTTGGTGGATTTTGACAGAACCATCTTCCCTTTTGAAGAGTGCCAAGAATTCTCTACCATGGAAACTGGAGAAAACAAACTCCCGTCAAATAAACTACTTAAAGAAAATATAAAGCAAATACAATAATAAGATATAACAACAAATTTTTGGTTTGATTTCCAATAGGAGGCGACGATTTTCCGCATAATTTTCCTTCAAATGTAGATTGGGTGTAGAGGTAACTATAATATGGCATTTTTCAACTTGTTTCTATTTGAGGGCTGTAATGTGATTTTTTGTTGATGATAAGGGATGAAAATTATGACATATCTCATGTTTGATGAATTTTTAGTGTTTTGGAACTATTGTAGATAGAAGTTGAAAGGAAAGTTTTAATTGATCATTTTGTTATACTACTATTCAATTATGTATTGTCCCTGGAGTTGAATGATAGATATGCATTGAGCATAATTGATATGAGTTTCATTCTTTACCTTGCCATATTATCAGTTATATTGCATTTTGGTTAAGTCTTTCTCAAGGATTTTATGTCTTCTCTTTGCCTTATTATTGATGTGATAGTATATATAGATAAATCAGTGTTGACATGAACTTTAGGAGTTAAATATTCTTGGTTTTATTTTCAGCATGTATATAATCAAAGGAAAACTATGGAAATGTAGGTTAAAATGGATAATGGCCAAAGAAAACGTTTGAGAGAAGAAATGCCAAATGATGATGAAGATATAGAAATTATTATGTCCTTATGTAGTGTCATAATTAGCATTATCGCAGATTCGTACCATGACAAATACATGATCAAGTACTTCTCTGTGAGTGAAAATGAAGAAAGAGCTCGCGATAGGGCAAAGTGGATGAGATCTTTATGTCACGAACCTACCTGTAAAAGTCAGTTGCGTATGACTTTTAGGGCATTTAATAAATTATGCTACATATTGTGTCAAGAATGCGGACTTGTTTCTACAACAAATGTCACATTAAAAGAAAATGTCACATTAAAAGAAATTCTACAACAAGAATGCGTACAGTTGTTACTACATTTAAACGTTCTGGAGAAACTTTAAGTAGGCAATTTCATACTGTCTTGAGAGCAGTTCTTAAAATTGGAAAACTTTTTATTAATCAACAACACGATGGAATACATAATGACAGAGACACTGAGAGGTGGAGATGGTTCCCGGTAAGGACTTGTAACTTAGATTTTCTATTTCTATTTCTCGTTTTTATTAGGCCTAATAGTTAATATACAGAATGCATTGGGAGCTTTGGATGGAACTTTTGTTAAACTCACAGTTCCAGCACAAGATCAAGGTGGATATAGAAATAGAAAAGGTGAGTTAAGTACTAATGTGTTAGGAGTATGTGATGAAAACTTGAAATTTCTCTATGTACTACCTGGATGGGAGGGTTTTTCATCAGATGCTAGAGTGTTACACGATGCTTTACAAAGACCTAATGGCCTAAAAGTTTATAATGGTAGGTTAAAATATTAATGAGTAAATACATATTTTTTTTTTCATCTAGTTTCTGATTTAATACTTTTGCCTATCTAGTGGATGACGGGTATACAAATGGTCCCGGTTTTCTTGCACCATACAGATCAACACGTCAATACTTTGACGATTAAAATAATCGCAAGTATATATGAAGTAACGTCCTTTTGAACTAACCCTTTAGTTCCCCACGTTCCTTATGGATTAAATCCATTCGGTTAATATGCTTAGAATGCCTAGCAAACGTTAATTTCGGTCATCATTTCATTGAAACAAGATTCGTAAGTTACGAATTCATCCAAGTTCTATATTTCAAGAGTTTTAGATGAAAACTTCCTTTGGAATCCTTCTTTTGGAAGAATGTCCAAAATAAGCATTTCAAGTATGTGGATGATTATCTAGTTGTTTTACTTTTCTCGATTTAGCATATAGTTTATCAAAGTTTTTTGATTGTTTATCATTGTTTCATTTCTATGCTTTAAAGACATTCCGTTCATAATGGTAAAGCATCAATATTTGTAAAAAGTAAAAAGCTTTAATTAAATAGTATTCCATTCATAATGGTAAAGCAATGTTGTCTTGTACAAAAATTCGAAATGATACTCAAAAACAAAATAAAACTAAAAACTCATGCTAATACGAAAAATTAAGTAAAACTCTTTTACCAAAAAGTGAAGTCTAGATTCTTCTTGACTCAATTCCCGAAGAATTTTTCCCTTTTATTCATTGAAGCGATGATTGCCTCTGTCTGTGAAGACGTGCCCTCTTTCCCAAGGGCAAGGGAATGCCATCATCATCTGTAAGCTCTTTTACAGATGTGAGGGTCTATGAGAAGTGAGGGTCTAACAACTTGCGTAAATCATTTGTTTTACTCCCAAAACACGGAATTTCACAATGATACACAAAATGAGAAAAATGAGTCAGACAAGCTATTGAGAATAATTATTATCTCATCTTCTTAGTTCAAATTAGCACCTAGCTTTTGATTTGATTCATTATCTTGATTAGGTAAGAACAATGTTTTCTAACATTGTTAAACCCAACCTTGCTTGTCTCGTGGAGTGAATATCTCATGCTTTTTGCCAAAGTTTGTTCATACATGATTGTGGATTTTAATGGCTATATTTAAACAATTAAGTAGACAACAATAAGCAGACAGGTTTAACAATAATACTTATAATTAACGAAATTTCGACTTTTTATCGAAAAAGTTCTCCCACTATTTTATCGAAACAACAACCCATTCTAGTTTCGGGAAATTCTATTTCCTAGTAGGTCTTGATGTCCCAGCGGCCATTAATTGCACCCACGACTCGTGGCCATACAACCAATTCCCCAGGTAGGCAGACTTATTGCCAATTGTGTCACTACACAACCTTCAAGCAATTTTGCCTCGGTTTTCGCACTTATCTAGCACTGCTACATCATAAGTGTTACTAATCGTCATGTCTAACCCATTAATCATGATGAGCAACGGGCCCGGTCATGAAATCCCCGTAACTGGTTATCGATCGATTTTCACATCCTCACCAGTCCCCACCCTTGTCGAGTTTTTAAGAAAACAAGAATCAAGGAATTTCGTGTATTGTCCCTTTCTCCGACTCGGGTGCCAGACTCTGGATCACCTCTATGGATAAGTAGACAACATACACTAGTTCCTATTAATGGAAGACTTGGATTTATAAAACCTCATTTTATAGTTAACCCAATATGACTTAATATTAATTCAAGAGGGAATTTTCGGTTTTGAAAGTTTGAATAAACTCTCCTCGAGATCTCACCGCATTAATTATGTAATGCTTTATCTTTTATTTACGATCTAGATACTAGCGCGCATCACACAAGCAATCATAAATCGACAAATAAATTAAAACCATACAAGCCTAGCATGCATGCTACCACAATATGTTTTCGATCGGGAGCCTCCTATGCGGGCCATCATCGAGCCATGATGTTGGCCCAATTGGTCAATCTAAAGGGTTCTCATAGGACCTAGGCTATTACATAAATAACCATGCATACATGGCCTTCAACTCTTCTTGGGCTCCCACCTTGCTTGTAACGGGCCTCCATTCTAAACTAATAAAACAACCCTAATCTATTACAAATGCTCAAAGTGACCCAAAAACAACTTTAGGCTCGCAGGCCCAATAAAAACCAAACGATAAATTAAATCAATCACATCTAACCTAAGGTCAAGGCTCGGCACGATCGAAAACTACGTAAACAGTTCACGTAGAGCAAGAAACAAGTAAATTTCTTTTTACGTATTTCTTACTTATTCTTAAAACTCCTTTTAAAAATAAACTACCAATGACTCTTACTTTTTCGTCACTACTAATTATGACAAAATAAATTCTCGGGTAAACAAAACAAGTTTTCTGCATAAAATCAGATTCCGATTTTTCAACTTTTGAAAATTGCAGTTCGGTCCCTCAACTTTCGAAAATTGCACTTTTAACCCCAAAGTGTTTTAAAAGTTACAAAACACCGCCAAAAACAGTATCGGACAGAGAACCAGAAAATAAAATTTTGAATCCAGAAAATTTTCAAATTTTGCAAACAGACCCCTGAACTTTCGGAAATTACAAAACAGTCCTTTAATTTTTGGAAATTGCAAAACTGACCGAAAATTACTAATCGACCAGAATTTCAAAACCGTCCAGAATTTTCAAAAATTTCCAGAAACAGAAAAATTAATTTTCAGCCCTAATTTTCAAGATATGCGATTTTTAGCACAAAAAGTCCTGGAGTTTCGAAAAACTATAAATTCGTCACAGATCCGAAAAAGCAGTTTTACCCAATCATAGATCTAGTCATAACATGTAAGAATCAAATCACATAACACAATAATCACATGTATCCATATACTTTATTATGTTAGGCCTTTTCGCATAATAATTATGGAGTTGGCTCTGATACCACTGTTGGGATACCTCGATTGTTAAAACAACAAAAGTGCGGAATTTAAAATTTTTCGAGGCACCCATCAGTCCCATAAATCTGTCTCCTTATTATTATATATACGAAAAGGTTGAATCAAACAATAATAAAACAAAAGAGGATGATATGCGATATACCTCACCACAACATGGTGGTGGTTACCTCCTGGCTTCTTGTCTGATTCACAACTGAGTGATCCAATTGTCTCACCTCCAAAATGTATACACACCAGTTGGATTGTAGCAACATCTCTAAGTCGCAGGCTACGAATTAGATCTTGGAGATTGTCAACTAAGGAATAGGCAGATCTAGATCCAGATCCAGATGGGAGACACAACAAGGAAGAGGGGCGGCTACAGGACTTGTGCGGCCAAGACAGGGGCCGGCCACAGGACTTTTGCGGCAAGGGCAGGGGCGGCTAGGGTTAGGGCAATTTTCAGCTTTTCTTTTTCTTTGTTAGTTTATGCATTCTCATTAGTTGATTAATGATTACCTTTGGAAGATGTATGATGAGTTATATTTATAAGAGAAGAATCCCTCTCTTATTAGATATCTCATCAATATTGGGTAAATCTTTTCCTTATCACAATAGGAAAGAAGATTTGACCAAATCTCTTGCTTGTTACTTGTAAAACAAGAAACAAACTCTTCCACCTTACTCATTAGCTAAAATCGCCCCTTGCCTTTTAATTAGCCAATCTGAAAATTGCCAATTATTTATTCTTCCATCTTTATTAATTAACCACTTTAACTAATATTATAATTAATTAGATATTTGTCGAGCTCGTTGTATACTAGATTCTGCACTCCAGCTACACGAGATCCGTGACGAATTTATAGTTTTTCGAAATCCAAATCCGTCACTGACCACGGCTGTGGGTTTCTCGAAACTATTATCTAAGAACGTACACGAAATTCTCCCACCTTATCAGGATGAGTCGATAGTTCCTTTCTTAGTACTAACCACTCGCGTACACAATTGTACGCACCCAACTTAGGCACTTTATGGCCAGGCTACGTGACCGGTACCTAAATCCGAATTCGCCCTAGCACCTCAAGTCCAAGGACTAAATCGTACAATATTATAAGCCTTGAGAAACATCCCATCACCGATATGCGTCATGCGCTTCCACAATGGGTTTCTCTGTTTGGGTCGTTCGATGCATTCGATCATCTCTATCGAACCACCTAGTCATATGCACTGGCCTCAAATGCCTTGCTCCTGAAATGCTACAAATTCACTCCATGTGAATCATGCATAATCGTACAAGTCTTAGCGATTCCTTCGATACCCCGTCTCGTTCGGAATGTATGACTTGGACCGTGTTTTAAGATCACGACCTTAGAGACTGTTTCATGATTGCACTCAATACCGAAGTGAATTGTCCCATTGTCTAAATGTGACCTTAGGATTTCATCCAATCGCTTAGATAAGTTCGCGAGAGATGAAGTTGGCCATTGTTTAATTTACGTACTATAAATAAACGAGCGTATTAATTATAAACCATAAGAAAATAGTCCTCTAACAAGCTAATTAATATTGGCTTGCTGGGCACTATCCTATCATTAGATTGTCCATTTTATAAGAATATTGGTGAAGGGTCACGTGCCACAAATATTCGTGCAAGTCAAATTCAGTTGTCGGAGAGTGACACGATTATTAAAGGATTACTCTTTACGTCGAATAATTACTTTTTTTTTGGTCAAGTCGAAAGAGGTCATCCAAGATCATCTCAGATAAGATCTTCAGTTGAGCCCAGGGGCTCCTCCCAAATCTTCAAATTTCTTCCAACATGGTGTCCAAGTCTAGCTAATTCGTCCGCCACCGAATTCGCAGTTCTTCTCACATGGTTAAAACGAACCTCCCAAAGTTCCATGAGCAATTTTCTACAATCCTCCAAAATGTAATCAAGCGGGTGGTTCTTCGTATCCGTCTTCCTTACCAGAATCCAAATTACTTCAGAATCAATCTCCACAAAAAGCTTGGGGATCCTTCTGTCCCAAGCGCACTTAAGTCCATCACGAAGTGCGAGTAACTCGGCTTGAGTAATAGTGCAAACACCCAAATTGCCACTGAATCCCGTCAACCAGCTGCCTTGATCATCCCTAATAACACCCCCACACGCCGCAGAGTTCCAGTTAGGAATCCAGCTGCCATCCGTATTCAGCTTAAACCATCCTTCATGAGGACAGGTCCAACATTGGGTTGGTGGGACTACAATCTTATGGGTAATTTACATAGACACCCCCTGACTGTTGCCCTAATTACAAGAAATTACCCTCCTGTTTGAAATATTACAAAAACACTCCCTCGAGGGGTGTATTGGTAATATTTTAGGGGATGTATTGTGATGGGGGCTGTTTTACACCCCATATAATACTCGGATCGACTCGAAGACATCATAACGGTTCGACCATACAAGCTCATTCGGGATCATCCATCGACCCGATCAGAGACAATTCTCCTTGGCGAACCAGACTACAATCTGTACCCAAGAAGGATAGATATGCTGAGTCCTAGTAGGATTATGTTTCCTTGTATGCTTAGGGTTTACATCTTATAAATACCTAGATCAACATTGTATTACAACAACTACAATTCAGAACTTACGCCTCCATACTTGGGCAATCTGATAATAAATTTATAGAAAAGCTTTTGCTATACTATATTCAATATTCATCATCTTGTGTTCTTATTTGCTCCTTACATATTGTTCTTTCTTGAGATTGATCCATCCGGAATAAAGTAACTAGGCCCTATAATACATATAATCTAACCCCATAAACTTATAATATTGATTTAATCCAACCCTACGAAAAACGGTTAAATTAGTTGGCGCCCACCGTGGGGCTAAGTTAATTATTCGATAGACATATGGCTCGCCCAAGAAAGAACGCTCGTAACGAAGCAAGAAGTAACATGACGCATCCACATATCACATCTGATGACTTACAGGACGATACGAATAATAACGTTCCAATCGTCAACGACGAAAATAATCGAAGAGCAAGTGTCAACTACCGAACCAGGAGGAACGTCAAGGGATCCATGTTCAAAACTCTCAAGGACAACAAGAGATTGCCGCCAATGTGATACCGGAAGCCCCCGCGGCTCCAACAATCCCTGTTCCTCTGCTGGATACACAGGTGAAACTAAGACAGATCGCTATTCTATTCAACTCACTGTATCCAGGGGAAATACTAATCCCCGAGCAGGTGCCCAGAGACCCTAGAGCTACTAGGGCAAATCCTATTCGGATAACTCCAAGGCAGGTCAATCAAGTATCTGAGCAAGCAGACAGCCCTGTGAGCGAACAACGATCCTTGCACAGTCCACAAAGGAGTGATACGAAACCAACCGATGAGCCGATCCAAAGAAAAATAGATCGGACAAAGCCACTACCGACCCGCCGAGGATCGAAAGAACATACCATAATTCCCATTGAGGACGACGTCGTTAATGGAATACCTAATCGACGAAGAGCAGTCCGCATCTCGGAACAAGAAATTGAAAGGATGGTACAGGAGCACCTAGAGCAACGTCTTCGGACCATCCAAAATCCGTGGGCCAGAAACACGGAGCTCCAAGAAAGCCTAGTGGCATGCTCCCGCTTTTGTAGGGAGATAAAAAAAAGCTCAATCATCCGGCCAGGTCCCCGGACGACTACCAAGATACGATGGAACCATCGATCCCGATGATTATATTTTCAGCTTCACGAATATTATGAACTTATATGCTCACTCGGCGGAATACACCGCCAAGCTAATGGTTACTACGTTTGAAGGAATAGCTTTGGATTGGTTCGCAAAACAACCAACCAACTCTATCTTCAGTTTCCGTGAATTATGCAATAAATTGACACAACAATTCGCCAGCCAGAAAAGACAGAAACTGCCGATGAGCTACCTTGGAACCATCCATCAACAAGAGGGAGAATCTTTGCGAAACTGGTTGGCAAGATTTAATGTGGAATTATTAAAAATCGATTCACCAAACATCAATTACATAATCTCCATCCTCTTCGATCTTACCAAAAAAAGGCAATTCGGGAACGCTCTCAGCAGAAAGCAACCAAGAACTTTTGCAGATATTATGACATTGGCATCGAAATACATGACTCAGGAGGAGATGAACTCTTTCAAAGACAAGAATAGGAACAAGACTCCCGCCACCGGATCAAGGCGGCAAGATAAAGCTCCTGCTTTAAGACATACTGATTACGATCGATCCTTCAAAAAAGGAAATGTCTTTCAACGACTAAAATACAATCGGAACGATGAGGATAAAAGGCCTAATATATATCCTAGATCAAGGTCAGACGAACCGGCTAACAGGAATCGAATAAATCAGGTAGAATACCCACGACTGACTATGCCTATCGACGAAATTCTTGTAGTATTAGAAAGGAACAACTGGATTCCGCCGGTGAAAAGAATTGCACAACCTAGGCCCGGTGCACGAAACTACAATCTATATTGTAGGTATCATCGCGCCCATGGACACCAAACGGAAGACTGTTTTCAACTAAAACAGGAAATCGAAAGACTAATCGAACAATGAAAATTGGACGATTATTCAGAGCGGAACAATCGCAAGAGAGATAGAAGCAGGAGTCCTCGAAACAATAAACCGAGAAGGACCCCGAGAAGAAGGTCCCCTAATAACGGTACGCCACAAGAATTGAATAATGATCAAATCAATGGCACCATCCATACCATCTCAGGAGGACATGCCGGAGGAGACAGTCGTAATGCTCGCCGCAGAACCGCGAGGTCTTTGTTAGGAAATGTTAGATATCCTAAAGAAATATGGACACTAGAAAACAAACCACCAAAAGAACAACTCATTAGTTTCAATGAGAGCGAAGTACCAAGAAACTTTGTTTGGGATATGAAAGAAGACAACCCTGACTTCCCGATTGTAGTATCACTCGAGATAGCAAACTATAACGTTAAGAGGATCCTAATCGATAATGGAAGCTCAGCGAACATTATATCTAAGGAGGTCTTAACACAGATGAATTTGGGTGAAATAACATTCCAAAAAGTAGCCACCCCTTTAGTAGGATTTGGAGAAATAGTCCCCTATGGGACGATAAATCTAAGTGTATCGCTGGAAAAGAAACCACAGCGCGCAGTGAAACTAATAAAATTCCTGGTCGTAGGGACTCCCTTTGCGTACAATGCGATATTAGGACGACCTGCCCCAACCTATTCCGAGCAGTTGTATCGACGTACCATCAGAAGATAAAATTTCCTACAAACATGGGGATCAGAGAAATAGTGAACGATCATTGTATGGCATGGGATTGTTACAATACGTCCCTAACACTGGGGAACCGTTCCAAGTCGTTTATCCCAGCTAAAAGGATGCTCGATGATGACATCGAAAGAGCCGAAGTCGAAATCCCCAAAACTGACAGGATAGATCTAAAAGGAAAGGAACGGTTGATCTGACCATAAGGCCACCAGAACATAAGGATATTATGCTCGTTCAAGGAGATCACTCGAAAACGACCAGGATTGGAACCGAACTCAGTTCGGAAGGGGAAGTATTACTAGTAAACTTTCTCAGGAAAAATGTCGACATCTTCGCTTGGAGTGAGATATCGAGGGCATCGACCAAAGGGTAATTACTCATTAACTAAAAATCGATCCAATGGCGAAACCAGCACGACAAAAGAAGAGGAATCACGGGCGAATAAAAGACAAGATAATAAAAGCAGAAGTCGAAAGACTGCTCAAAGCAAAATAAATTCGGGAAAACACTTCTCCGAGTGGCTATGCAATGTTGTCTTAGTGGCTAAAAGGGATAACAAATGGAGGATGTGCAACAATTTCACCGACCTTAATAAGCTATGTCCACGTGACCCCTATCCTCTCCCTAGAATCGACTTGTTGGTTGACTCAACTGCAGGTTTCGCTATTTTTAGCATGATGGACGCTTTCCAAGGTTTCTACCAAATCTACATGGATGAGAGAGACCAGGAGAAAACTTCTTTTGTAACAGAGCAGGGTGTATATTGCTTTATTGTTATGCCATTCGGCCTAAGGAATGTTGGTGCCACTTACCAGAGGCTGGTTAACCTAATGTTCAGGGAGCTGATCGGAGAAATAATGGAAGTCTATGTGGATGATATGTTGGTCAAAAGCATGAGTGAAGCCGACTACGTAAAACATCTCGATCGATGCTTTCAGATATTGAGAAAATACCGAATGAAGCTAAACCCCGCAAGATGTACCTTTGGGGTAAAATCGGGAAAGTTTTTAGGATACATGGTCCATCAAAGAGGAATTGAAGCAAATCCCGAAAAGATTCGAGCTATAACTGAAATGAGACCACCTAAAACAATTTCCCAAGTGCAATGTTTAGTAGGAAAAATTGTGGCATTGAATAGGTTCATATCCAAGTCAGCGGATAGAAGTTTGCCCTTCTTTCAAACTTTACGAAAAGCAAAAAACTTTGAATGGACCGAAGAGTGCGATCAAGCATTCAACCAATTAAAGGAATACCTAACCTCCTCTCCATTACTAGCCAAACCAACTGAAGGTGAATCATTATACATTTACATATCTATCTCCACAGTAGCCATCAGTTCGGTCTTAGTAAAGATAGAAGGTATGGAACATAAGCCTGTTTACTATCTAAGCATGTTACTACAAGGTGCGGAGAAGAATTATTTGGAGATAGAGAAATTCGCCTTGGCTTTAGTGGTGGCAGCATGCAAACTCCGACCATACTTTTTAACTTATAAAATAGTAGTGCTTACAAATCAACCATTAAGACAAGTCTTGGCAAAACCAGAAGCCTCTGGTAGATTAATCAAGTGGGCGATCGAACTAGGACTGTTCGAAATCGAATATAAACCGCGCATCGCTATTAAGGCCCAAGTTCTGGCCGACTTCCTATTTGAAACTCCGACCACAAAATTAGAACACGGTGAGTCGACCAGTCGAGATAATGATATCCTGATGTTAGAAAATCGAACCTGGTTAATGCACGTCGACGGTGCTTCGAGCCGTGAGGGATGCGGAGCTAGAATCATCTTTACCGGACCAAATAAAGAAGATATAAATTATGCGATAACGTTGGATTTCGTGGTAACTAACAATGAAGCCGAGTACGAAGCGTTAATTACAGGAATGGAAATGGCGATCGAAGCCAAAATAAAATCTCTCAAAGTATTGACTGATTCGGAGTTAGTACAAAGACAAATTGAAGGCCTATACGAGGCAAAGGAATTCAACATGGTCTAATACCTCGCTAAAGTAAAGGAATTGACTGAGAAATTTGAAAATTTCGAAATTCCGAATGTTCCACGTTCGGAAAACAAATGGGCGGATCAACTTTCTAGATTTACAGGATCTCACGATGGCAAAATAGAAAGGGTGATCAACTGGTTAATCTCCAATACACCAGCGATCGACATCAATGAGACACCGGTAGCTGAAATGATGGAAATCAAAGTAGTTGAAGGCAGCAGGATGACTCCGATGATAAATTACCTCCGTGAAGGAAACCTGCCGCTTGACCTAAATGAAGCTCGGAAAATAAAATATCGAGCTCCTAAATATACGATAATAGAAGAAAAACTCTACCGAAGATCGGTATCCGGAGTTCTAGTAAAGTGCATTTCAAAAACACAAACAAATGATATACTTCGAGAGATACACGAAGGCGAGGCAGGATATCACAGTGGAGCCAGGGCTTTAGATATGAAATGTCTCCGAACAGGATACTATTGGCCTACCATGAACAAGGATGCCGTTCAATATGTGCAAAAGTGTCATCATTGCCAAGTTCAAGCAAATATAAGCCATCAACCAGCCGAAAACATGCACTCGATACCTGTATGCTGGCCATTTGATCAATGGGGAATGGACATTGTAGGACCTTTTCCAGTAGCCAGGTCTAAGAAAGCGTATGTTCTGGTCGCTGTCGAGTATTTTAGGAAATGGATAGAATGCATCGCCCTTGCTCGGATAACTCAATTCCAAGTAATTAATTTCCTATGGAAATTCATAGTATGTTGGTTTGGCATCCCACGAATCATAATCTCTGATAATGGAACACAATTCGCTGGAAAACAAGTATTGGAATGGTGCGCTGAACTAGGAATTCAACAGAACTTCACGTCTGTAGGACATCCAAGAACAAACGGACAAACTGAAGTAGCAAACCGCGAGATAATAAAATCTTTGGAGAAAAGATTGGGGGCAGCCAAAGGGAGATGTCTGGATGAACTCCCTGGAGTACTTTGGGCAAATCGGACAACAGTTAGGAGCTCAACCGGCGAGACCCCGTTCAGTTTGGTATATGGCTCTGAGGCTGTAATTCTAGTTGAAACACTAGTCCCGACCCCAAGGATCGACTTGTATGATAGCCAGGAAAATGAAAAAGCTAGAAAAGATGATCTCGATCTGACCGAAGCCTTAAGAGAAAAAGCTACCATACGACTGCAAGTCACTAAATCAAATATGGAGAAGGCCTACAATCAAAAGGTGCGTGTACGTGATAGGATAGTGCCCTGCAAGCCAACAAAATAGCTTGTAATAGGAACATTATTTTATCTTGACAGAATCGTTGATTTATCAATTAATACGAACTGTTTATTTTATTGAGAATTCATAATATAAACAAATGGCCATCTTCATCTTTCGCGAACACATTTAAGCGATTGGTTGAAACCCTGAGATCACTCATGACTACGGGACTATTCACTTCAGTATTGGGTGCGATTAATCATGAAACAGTCTCAAAGGTCGTGATCTCAAAAATGTTCCAAGTCATAGATTCATATCGAGACGGGGTATCGAATGAATCATCAAGACTTGTACGATTATGCATGATTCACTTAAAGTGAATTTGTTGTTGTTTCATGAACAAGACATTATTAATGTCAGTGCATATGACTAGGTGGTTCGATAGGGGATCGGACGCATCTAACGACCCGAACAGAGAGACCCATTGTGAAAGTGCGTAAAAAGCATATCGGTGGTGGGATGTCTCTCAAGACTTATAACAGTGTACGATTTAGTCCTTAGACTTGAGATGCTAGGGCGAATTCGGTATACGGGTGTGCGTACTTTGATTTAGGAGCCGGGCACATAGCTTGTCCATTGTGCGCCTACGTTGGGTACGTATAGTCGTATGCGCGGATGGTTAGCATCAATATAGGATCTACCGACTCATCGTAATGGATGAGGGAATTTCCTGTACATTCTTAGATGATGCATTCCGAGAAATCCATGGCCATGGTCAGTGACGGATTTGGAAAGGGATTTCCAGATTTAGCAGTCACACTAGAAGTATTATCCTGAATTAGAAAGTACAGAATCGAGATGATTAGAGGTGCCGACCAATTCACACACCCTAGGTCTCGATCGGGAAATTAGTCGTTAGAGGGACCGTATGTACATGGTACTTATAAGAGGTTTAAGGTTCACTGAAATCAATTCACCTGAAGTTGGGCCTCATGGGCTTGTGGCTAGACATCGACCATGAGGTGTGGGTACTCCTGAATTGATGGTAGATTAATTCTGGAGTGGTCAATTGAAAGTAGTTTAATTGATCGGAGCCATTAATTAAATAATTAATTGCTCATTAATTAAATCACAGAAATGTGAGCCTGCGGCCAATTGATGGTGAACCTAGAGGGTCACACACAAAAGCTGGAACTGTGATAGTCAGTTGTAGAACGAAACGATTTAAAGAAGTTAAATCAAGATAAGGAATTAAAGGGTTAGTTCCTGGAGAGAGAAAATTAATTAGATTTTATCTGATTAATTAAATTAAATCTTTAATTAGATTTATTGGATTATTTAATTAAAGTATTAATTAAATAAATGGGCTATTTAATTAAAGTGGTTAATTAAATGACTTGGGCTATTTAATTAAAAGGACTAATTAAATAGAGGAGTTGGGCCAGACTTATCTGATGGCCCATTAGCTAAGAGATAAGATTAGGGATAGGGTTTGAACTATCCTATAAAAAGGAGTCTTGGAGAATCAAAATCCTAACCTAGCAAAATCACTAAACCCTAATCTACTCTCTACAAGCCGCCGCCCCCTCTCCCTCACTAGCCCTAGCCGCCGCCACCTTCTACAATCAAGCCGCCGCCGCCGTGGTTGTGGAGAAGGGACGAGCACTTCTCTCCCTCTTCCGTTCTACATCTAGAGTTGGATCTAAATCCAACTCTTGAATCTGAGCTACTTTTCTCCTAGTTCTGAGCCTGTGGATTAAAGTGATTGCAGATCCAGCTGGTGTGGACTTTTCTCTAGAGGCACAACACTTGGGGTGCTCTAGTGATCCGACAAGAAGACCGGAGAAACCACCACCTTGCCTGTGGTGAGGTAAAATCGCAATTTTACCACTGTATTTATTTTTGTATTTGTATGCTTAAATAAATTCAACCTTATTCATATGTACTAATAAGATGCCTGGGATGTGGATATAAAAAATTTTAAATTCCGCACCGTTGTAGTTGACAATTATACCCACGAAATCCCAACAGTACGAACCTTCAAAGAAGGGGACTTAGTGTTGAAAAAAGTAGAGGTGTCCAAGCATGTAGGAAAATTGCAACAAAATTGGGATGGACCATACATCGTCATTGGTGTAGGAAAGAAAGGTTCATACAAAATTGCACACTTGGACGGAACACCCCTACCGGGGACATGGAATGCGGTCAACCTGAGAAGATACTATGGAAACTAAATCCTAGCAGCTATCCTTACGATTCTTTTTAAATATTGTTTATTTTAAATTTTTCATAATATTGTTGTAATAAAGGCTTCGGCTTAAGATTTCTTCTGAAATATAACGATTATGAGTTATTAGCCAAAGTCAGAGATTAAATAGTTTAAAGCCAATAATTGGTAAAAAAACCTTTGTTCCAAAAGAGTTGAGTAAAATCGATTCGCTCTATAAACACTCCTCGATATCCATACCCCCGACGATTAAATAGGTTAAAGCCAATAATTGGTAAAATACCTATGTTCTAAAAGAGTTGAGTAAAATTGATTCGCCCGATAAACACTCCTCGATATCCATACCGCCGACGATTCAATAGGTTGAAGCCAATAATTGGTAAAAAACCTATGTTCCAAAAGAGTTGAGTAAAATCGATTCGCTCGATAAACACTCCTCGATGTCCATACCACTGACGATTAAATAGGTTAAAGACAATAATTGGTAAAAAACCCATGTTCTAAAAGAGTTGAGTAAAATTGATTCGCTCGATAAACACTCTTCGATCTCCATACCGCCGACGATTAAATATGTTGAAGCCAATAATTGGTCAAAAACCTATGTTCCAAAAGAGTTGAGTAAAATAGATTCGCTTGATAAACACTCTTCGATATCCATACCGCCGACGATTAAATAGGTTAAAGCCAATAATTGGTAAAAAAACCTATGTTCTAAAAGAGTTGAGTAAAATCGATTCGCTCGATAAACACTCCTCGATCTCCATACCGCCGACGATTAAATAGGTTAAAGCCAATAATTGGTAAAAAACCTATGTTCCAAAAGAGTTGAGTAAAATCGATTCGCTCGATAAACACTCCTCGATCTACATACCCCCAACGATTAAATAGTTTAAAGCCAATAATTGGTAAAAAACCTATGTTCCAAAAGAGTTGAGTAAAATCGATTCGCTCGATAAAAACTCCTCGATCTCCATACCGCCGACGATTAAATAGGTTAAAGCCAATAATTGGTAAAAAAACCTCTGTTCTAAAAGAGTTGAGTAAAATCGATTCGCTCGATAAACACTCCTCGATCTCCATACCGCCGATGATTAAATAGGTTAAAGCCAATAATTGGTAAAAAACCTATGTTCCAAAAGAGTTGAGTAAAATCGATTCGCTCGATAAACACTCCTCGATCTACATACCCCCGCCGATTAAATAGGTTAAAGCCAATAATTGGTAAAAAACCAATGTTCTAAAAGAGTTGAGTAAAATCGATTCGCTCGACAAACGCTCCTCGATCTCCATACCATCAACAATTTAAAAAGGTTAAAGCCAAAAAATTTTGGTAAAAAACCTAAGTCCTAAGAGTTGAGTAAAATCGATTCGCTCGATAAACACTCCTCGATCTCCATAAAAAACGATTAAAAAGGTTAAAACCAATAATTGGTAAGAAAACCTAAGAACAAAACTAAGAGAAATTAAAACAAGAACAAACTCACGAAGACAATAAATATAGAAAAATATGAAGTTTTATTCATCTGAATACAAAGAACGTTCTTCGATTTACATATCATTACAAATACAAAAAAGGAAAATCCTATAGATCGGAATTTTTCACGACAATATCCACGGAAACATCGATCTTCATCCAGCGACCTCCATGTTTCCCTCCAACCATCTGAGAAGCTTGCTGCTTAGGATGATCGACTTATTTAGTTCGATGGCCAGGCTCTGAAGATCAGTCCTATATTTTAGTCTGAAAAGACCATTACAAGACAAATACCTTGCAACTGTCATTAGACAAAAAATGAGCTCCTGCTTGAAGGATGGGGGTGAATTTTACTCTAAAGCAGGATCTCTCGAGGACCGTCGCAAAAGTAAAAATGTACCAGCACACCCCGGCGGTCAATCACTCCGGAAGTAACATCCAAGAATAGGGATGCCTGGTAAATATGAACCCCCCATGTGCTAACAAAATACCAAGGACCTCAACCCGATGAAGACAAAAACTAAGGCACATGGAACCCGTCAGTACTATGTAGGGCATCAATGGGACCTGTCAGTACAAGGCAGATGATGCTTAAGTTATTATAAGATAATGAATCACGATAATATGACTTTTTGAATATTATGGGATCACTGGGCAGTGTAAAACCCAACGAAACTGATATCTCCATTGCGTACGGTATGAATAATACGGAAGAAACTGCCTATCTATTTATAGGGAGATTTTAAATTAATCCTACGGCTGGATATAAATCTGATCAAGGGACGAGAATACGACTTTTGACTTCCCAAATTTAATGCGAGTAAGTTGGAACGGCACTAGGATTGTCGATAAAACTTATCGATGAGAATAAAGTATCAAGGTCGAAACGACCAGAATGGAAATTCCATATACGTTCCAATGGATTCAGTGAAAGACAACTTGGAACTTTACGAAGAATGCTCGACCAACGAACATAGTCCTTAAGAAAAGGAGATTTACAACGAGGAATAAATACTTCTACCAAAAATGAATAATTTATAAGCATGATGAGGGGTAACTTGGATTCTGCATTACTACAGCCTAGCAAGGTCGGAATTCACCAATCTCGACCTCATGAGCATAAATTCGAGCCCAAAGCTCAGGAATCCTACGCTGACTCTACAAAGGAAGCTTAGGGTCCAAAATCATTGTTGGGCCAAGCTCAGGCCCAGGCCCGTGGGCTGAGAAATACACACCTGTGGGTGGTTCACCTGGTTCCAGATCTCAGCTATAAATAGCCCAAGCATTTATGACAAGACACAACTTTCCAGGTGCTCTTCCTCCGAGGATGCTGCTCGGAATTACTTAGAAAGTATATTATAGGCTTTTTTGTACGTATTTCACCCTCTAGCTTGTACGGCATCCAATAATGCTCGGATATGACTCTCAATTCTTGTAATTTGTACTCAATCATTATGAATACAATACTATCGATCTTTTATCTCCATTTACATACATTAGCACAGCATTTTACACCACCCATATCGAACTAACGAAAACGCGTAAGATCAATTGGCGCCCACCGTGGGGCCTTATTCGAGTATTAGATCGAAATATGCCTACTACGAGGAGGAATACGTATAACCGAGGAGAACCTTCCCATGCAGCAGGAGCGCAGAATTCGGTCAATAATGAGCCCGATAATCTGTCGCGTGCGGCTCAACAACCAGAGGTTCCACCGGTTGTACCGCAGGATAATGTTGCAATTCACACGACAGTTGGAGATCTAAGGTCCATCATAGGCACGATGTGTAGGGAGTTTCTGAACGGGGGAAGGGCTGATCAATCGCCTGTAGATCAGCCAGCAGTTCATGGGAGACCTGAAATACCATCTTCGAACATCCAGAGGGAGAACAGTGTACTGCGATCTATATCGCATGCGCCAGCAACAAACCCTCCTCGGGTTGTGCCATCAAGAATCAATGCCCGATCAGAAATTCCGCCGAAATCAGTACATGATGTGGAAGATTCAATAGTACGGGAGAGCCACCCTTCTGGTGCTGTCAGGGACAAAAAATCGACCTAAAAAAGGATTACTGATTTTGAACTGGAAAGGATAGTACAAGAGAGAGTAGCTAAGGAGGTGGAGCAGGAATTCATTTTCAAGGACCCAATGGTGAAGACTTGAGTTATGCTATCACTTTGGACTTCGTCGTTACAAACAACGAAGCGGAATATGAATCCCTGATCGCTGGATTAGAAATGGCCACAAAGGCAAAGGTAAAATCAATTGTTGTGTTAACAGATTCTGAACTCGTTCATAGGCAGGTGAAAGGCACTTACGAGGCCAGGGAGTTCAATATGATAAAATATTTGAACAAGACAAAAAAGTTGATCTCGGAATTCGACAAGTTTGATATTCAACCTATACCAAGGGAGGAAAACCTATGGGCAGATCTATTATCGAAGTTCACAGGACTTGCAAATGGGAAGAACGAAAGGATAATCACATGGCTATTATCGAATACGTCTGCTATCGAACTGGATGTGACTCCCACAGTCGACATCATGGAAATCGACGAGCCTAGGATTTCTTGGATCGACCCTCTTATTGCCTATCTCAAAGAAGGGAAGCTTCCAGAAAACTCAAACGAAGCTCGAAGGATCAAATACCGAGCGCCATCGTTCACTCTAGTTGATAATCAACTCTATAAAAGATCTTCTTCTGGAATTTTATTGAAATGTATCTCCGAAATGCACTATAATGTTATTTTAAAAGAAGTTCATGAGGGAGAGGCAGGAAGTCATTGCGTTGCTCGAGCATTAGCTCTTAAATGTTCAAGGTCAGGATACTATTGGCCTACTCTTTTTTCTGATTCTGTTGATTATGTGAATAAATGCCACCATTGTCAAATTCATTCGAATTTGATCCATCAACCGGCCGAACATATGCACTCTATTCCGATCTGTTGGCCTTTTGATAAATGGGGCATCGATATTGTGGGGCCGTTTCCAACAGCAAGAGCCCGGAAAAATTACGCATTGGTTGCGGTAGAATATTTCAGCAAATGGGTCGAATGCGTTGCTCTGACAAAGATCACCCAGTTCCAAGTTATTAATTTCTTATGGAAAAATATTGTCTACAGGTTCGGGATTCCCAGGATCTTAATATCTGATAACGGAACGCAGTTCGCCGGGAAAAGAATTACAGAGTGGTGCGAAAAATTCGGAATACAGCAGAATTTCGCGTCAGTGGGGCATCCTCAAGCTAATGGACAAACTGAAGTCGTGAACAGAGAGATCGTTCGATCTCTGGAAAAACGTCTATCTGAGGCAAAAGGAAAATGGCTCGACGAACTACCAGGGGTCTTGTGGGCCAATAGGACTACTGTTAAAGCTGCAACAGGAGAAACTCCATTCAGTCTGGTCTATGGATCGGAAGCTGTTATTCCAGTCGAGAACCTCGTACCTTCTCCCAGGGTCGAATTTTAAGATCCCGAGGAAAACCGATCTCTAAGGGAAATGGAAGTTGATCACGCAGATGGTCGAAGGGATCGAGGAAAGTTGAAAATTCAATCCACCAAGTCTAGCATGGAAAAATCTTATAATCGAAACGTTCGAATCCGAACATTCAAAGTGGGAGATTTAGTGCTCAAGAAAGCGGAAGTGTCGAAGCATGTTGGAAAACTTCAACCTAATTGGGATGGCCCCTTTGTGATCATTGAGGTTGGAAAGAAAGGTTCCTACAAAATTACTCATCCTAATGGAGAGGTGCTACCTCGAGCGTGGAATGCTGTTAATTTGAGAAGATATTATGGAAGATGAAGATGGATAGTTAAAATTCTAGACTATTACTATTTAGTCATCTCGTTCTGTTTCTTTGTTTCTCGTGATTAAGAAAATTGTGTGTTCAATGAAAGTTTATTCCGATTGAGTTATTTATTCAATGAAAGTTCATTTTGCCAAAGTTATTATTTATTCGTCATATTCTGAATATTCTCGATCTCTATTCATCTATTATCAATCTCTGTTGTTCTCCATCAACTATTAAACGGGTGAAAGCTATTGCTACGACCCTCGAAAATCAACCAAGGGTGAAAGCCGTTGCTACGCCCCTTGGATCGAAAAATTGGGTGACGACCCTCGGGCTAAAAATGCTCTGAAACGACTAAGGGTGATAGTCGTTGCTACGCCCCTTAGATCGAAATTATTAAACGGGTGAAAGCTGTTGCTATGACCCTCGGGCTAAAAATGCTCTGAAATGACTAAGGGTGAAAGCCGTTGCTACGCCCCTTAGATCGAAATTATTAAATAGGTGAAAGCTGTTGCTACGACCCTCGGGCTAAAAATGCTCTGAAACGACTAAGGGTGAAAGTCGTTGCTACGCCCCTTAGATCGAAATTATTAAATGGGTGAAAGCTGTTGCTACGACCCTCGGGCTAAAAATGCTCTGAAACGACTAAGGGTGAAAACCGTTGCTACGCCCCTTAGATCGAAATTATTAAATGGGTGAAAGCTGTTGCTACGACCCTCGGGCTAAAAATGCTCTGAAACGACTAAGGGTGAAAGCCGTTGCTACGCCCCTTACATCGAAATTATTAAATGGGTGAAAGCTGTTGCTACGACCCTCGGGCTAAGAATGCTCTGAAACGACTAAGGGTGAAAGCCGTTGCTACGCCCCTTAGATCGAAATTATTAAATGGGTGAAAGTTGTTGCTACGACCCTCGGTCTAAAAATGCTCTGAAACAACTAAGGGTGAAAGCCGTTGCTACGCCCCTTAGATCGAAATTATTAAATGGGTGAAAGCTGTTGCTACGACCCTCGGGCTAAGAATGCTCTGAAACGACTAAGGGTGAAAGCCGTTGCTACGCCCCTTACATAAAAAATTATAGTCAGGATCGATTGAAATTCTGTCACATCTCTTCTGCTCGATTGTTGAATTTAAAGGTAAAGAATATTACTCGAGCTAAGGAAAATATTCCTTCGAACTTGAGGAATCCCCAAGAATTCTATGTTCAACAAAGGCAGTATCATTTGACAGTTGTTTTATGAAGCTACAAGACCGTAAATCATTAGATGACAAGGATAAAAGTTCATTTCTGTTAAGGTTTTCGATTTGCCTCATAAGTTAACGAAATCATGGAACGAAAAAATGGCAGAGGATCGAAATCACGATCCGTTAAAATAAAGATAGAAAAAGAGAATTATAAAGATAAACAGTTGCATTTATAAGCTGTTCGAACAATTACAAATGATTCATCGAAATACAGAGATAAAGATACAACAAAGAGGACTCGAATTCGAAAACGTTACATTCGTTCCTATTCTACTACAATTACAAATGTTTTCCAGCATTCTTGCTACCGGATCCCCGGTAGCTCTCTAAGACTATTATCCGGTCAAGGGAAGATGGAAACATATCTAGTCCACTAACCAGCCGGATGAAACGATAGGATATCGGAATTCTAACCCATCTCAGCGGAGATGACTCCAAAGAAGCAGGTCGCCTGCCGGTACCCTAGTCGCAATCATTTTCGCCTGTCGATACCCTAGTCGAAATTGTTTCCCATATAGGGACGTTGGGGAAGTCGAGAAAGAAAGTTTGGATTCGAATCTCGAACAATTTAATCGCAGAGATCAAGTGGAACATGGAATTGATCGATGGAAGTAAGAATACAACCATGTCAATCGAATGAAACATTTACGGACAAGTGAAAAAATGAAGGTAATTTCGGAACTATATATAGGGGAGGAATTTAGCATCAACGGCGTAGATCCAGTGGGATGAACGGCCACGATACGAGCATTAAACGCTCTGCCCGTCCCACTTTCCGAAAAAAAAAAAAAAAAAAAAAAAAAAAAAAGGGGAGAGAGAGGGAGGAAAAAAAAACAACATTTCGACAATATTACCGTTACAACAAAGAAAAATCTTAGCAAGCTTATGTTACAACAAAGGAAAATCTTAATACAACTAAACGAAATTATTTTCGGAAAGGATTTTTCGAACTTCAGCACTGCGATCAGCATACCCGCGGGTATAAGCTTCCCACTCCCGAAGCTCCGAATTTTTCTTCTCACGTTCATAGATATCTTTGAGTCTCTCTAATTCCGAGCTCAACTCAACCTGAGACAGTTTCTCCTTAAAAAATCTATTAGCTTCCAGTGCGCGATCCAGCTCAGCCTTCTTCCTGGCCAGCTCCAGAGTAATGGTAGCTCGTTGTTCGATCTCACGCTTTGCCAACGCATAGAGCCCAGAAAAGTCTTCGCCAGCCTGAACTTGTAGAAGACATATCAAGGCTAAAAATAAAGAAACTAGAAAACCAGGATAAGGAAATTAGCAAAAATTACCCGGGCAAGAAAATCCGACCCAGACTGAAACAAGAACGAAGAATATTCTCCTCTTGATAGAATTGCCTCGGAGATAGAGATATTGGCCCGAAGAAGGCTCAAAACGGATTTCTCATGTGGTACTTTATCGAAATGAATTATGTCCCTCTTAAAAGGAGAAACGCCAGAAGGAAACAATAAATTGAAAGACTCAGCAACTTTCGAAGGCACGGACCGAACAGGAAAAGATGTGCGCACAGATACATCCTCCCCAAAAGAAACCTTTTTAATTTTCTTGTTTGAGCCTTTGGTTTTGAAGCATAAAGAAAGGGCGACAGTCGAAGATTTACCTCCTCCATGGAAGATCTGCTCGTCGGAAGTAATGGACTTAACCGGAGCTTGTCTCTTTTTCCTTATGTTTCTACTATCATTGGGTTTGGGGAAAGGCACGGAAGGAATTACATAAACGTTCGAATTTTCATTCATCTCTTGGTTTTCGGATAATTATTCGACCGTAATAATTCCCCAAAGCTCCGATCACTGTGTATGATGTTATCGTAAAGACAAGGTAAAATGGCCTTAGTATTTATAAGAGACGCGACATCATGCGAGTTACAATAATTGGTAAATCACCACTCCCAAGAAAGATTCGATGACGCAACCAAGTATGCAAGAATGACGTTATAAAGTTCAACAAAATGGTCAAACTGGCAGTAAATTAAACATGGCACTAAGGGAAAAATGTGAATTCAAGCATCCACCAAATAGAAAAAGGCAGGAGACTATAAAAACAAAATTACAATTACAATAGTTCGCTAAGTAAATCCTATTACATGGTAATCATTAACGGCTGGATTCCTTCACACCAGAACCATGGTCCGATCTCTCTTGCTCTTTCCCTTCACTAGAATCGCCTTCCGAGCTATCAGAATCATCACTACTCGAGCTGCTTTCTTTTTCATCATTACTTTGCACATCAGCTGCAGATCTCCCTGGTCGCGGGAATCCCCTTCAATATCCACATCCTCATCCTTAGATTGCGCTTCGAGCACATCAGGATTTGGCATCGGCACTCCAAATTCATCAAGAAATGAAGCGAACTCATGGTCGGCTAAGCCTTCGAGCTTGGAAGGAAGAGAAGAAGCCTTATAATCTTTTCCGAAAATGTTCTTATAAGGATCCATGTAAGGAAGATAATCGTCGATGGTGCCTTGAATCCTTCCGGCTGTGAGGAGATGCTGAATTCCTTTATAATAGAAGGCTTGATTAACTTCACCCGACCTCAAGTGAACTAAGGCATCAAGAAAGGGTGACTTTAAAAATTCTCTTATGGCGGGAAGTCTGCCTTCTTCTCGGCCTCGAGCATACGCCTGTTCGGATAATGCCTTAGCCTGCTCAAGATCCGATTTCAGTTTGGTTACCTCTTCCTCGAGGGCCCTCTTTCCGTCAAGGTCCTTCTTAACTTCCTCGAGCTCCTTCTCGAAATCAGATAACTTGGTCGTAGTATCCCTCAACTGATTAGCCTTGGTAGCCTCTTCCTTAAGGATATTGTGAAGGGCACTCTGAGCCATCTAAGATTCCTCATTTAATGTGGCCAGTCGGTAAGCTTGAGGACTGAACAAGTCTCCGACCTAGAGAAGAGATTAAATATTAAGGACGAAGCAAAGATTTTGAGGAAAAGTTAGTATTTGTGATAAACTTATATACCTTTTGCAGAGCATAGGCATAATCACCCGCGAGCTCGAAGTCGTTTTTAAGAAACAGTCCGGTATTATCATCCTTAAATCTCCAGGCCATGAACATCCAAAGAGACTTATCCACTGCATGTTCCCCGTCTGGGCCCAAATCGGACTCGATGGTTCCATTCTCCGAGAATCCAGCGGCCTTTGGTCCTTGGAGATGGTCCTCTATGAAATCAGCCAGGTCCGGCTCGGAATGGCCTGCCCGGCATTGGATCGGACCTGGTCCTCGACCAAAAGGCTTCACCCTTCTACAAGACTCGGGGGTATCACTACTTCTCTTACGAGCCATTCTCGCTTCCGGTATCTCCTGAGCTCGGACATCTTGTAGGGTATAATGGCTGAATCCCGCCTCGTTCGGATTAGAATAGCCGGTTGGAAAAATGGACCGAAGATCGAAAGCTCGAGATTGAGAAGTTCCCTCGGTCGCAGAATGAGGGTGTGAAGTTCCCGCAATGGCAGTTTGGGAAAAAGTCACCACAGCGTTCGAAACCACGGCGGTATCGACCCCAGGAGTGGATTTTACTACCTTACGGGAAACCATTGATTTTTGATGACGAGGTCGACCCAGATTACCCTTCGAAAAGAAAATAACAACCGAACCAGCTATCGACGTTCGGAACTTATCAATGATCCCAGCTGTGAAAAACAAGGGAATTAGCTTTGATTATAGAAAGATAATTCGAAGTATATATGGTAATTTGACATTCCTAAAGTGGAAGGAGCAACAGCAGGGTTGTCCTCTCCTTCGACCCCACCAGGTTGCTCGGTTGGATTGCTATTCGGAATGATCAGAGCCTTTCCGTAGTTGATCTCAGGCGCAGGAAAAGAGCATGAGCTGAGCCCAGCCAAACGCAAAACCGCCTCTTGAGTCATCAATGGAGTCTGATGAAGGTCGGCTCGAAGGGACTGCAGGAGTTCGTCTGAAATCTCATGGCACATATTTCCCCTAAGACGTCGTCTGCCATAGATCCACGAGTTTACCCCGGGCCATACGTGTGGAATAGGCTCGGGATTATCCGCAGAAGACGGAGAGTCTGGGCCACGAACAAAAAAGAACTCCTGTTTCCAGCCTTTTGAATTGCTACTAACATTGGTCGATAAAATTGATATATTCGGCCTCTGAGAAAAGTATACATAACCAGCGTTCGAAGCCGTGGAGGAGCTGATCTGGAAAATTCGCCAAAAATTTTGGAAAGCTGCCTTCTTTCCTTTAGCCTTCATCAGGACACAAAAGGCTATTATGAGTCCGATCAAATTCAGTAGAATTTGAGAAGGAGTAAGCTTGAAAGCCTCCAAAATGCTGCGTATCAAAGGCGGGAAGGGAATACGTAAACCATAGAAGAACTGTTTAGCATAAAAAGCTTGACACCCTTCAGGAGGATCGGTGACTCGCTGTTCTGGGGTCGGAATGACGATCGAGTACTCGGTGCCAATATACTTGCCAAACTCTGCCTCCAATTCCTCTCGGTCTCTTTCAGTGTAGCGGCAAACAGTTTCATCTGCCCTATCCTCGGTCATATTTAGCCCCGCACTGGTCGACGGCTCTACCCAGTTAAGGATTGTAACCACGACCCCGCCGCCTATGACATATTTATTTTGTTCATTCTTCCCTAAAGGAAGGTCGTCATCCTCCTCGACTTCCTCATCGGAGACTGACTCCTCACTCGAACTACCATCTCCATTATCCTCTGATTCGTTGGCCGATTCTCCTTCCTCTCTGTTGGAATCAGAATTGGGACTCGGATTTTCCGCAAAAGACGGTCGAGTTTCCTCGATCTGCCTCTCCTCAGGACCACTCTCTTGGTTTTCCACTACTTGTGATTTGCCTTTCAGATCTGCGATGCCTGACATAGTGAATGTATGGAAACTGGTCGAAGGAATTGCTAAAATTCTTTTATCGATTTGTTCGCTCCGATCTAGGGTTTTCTTAGAACTTATGCAGATCAGCGGCCCACGATCAGCATATATATACAGGGACAAAATGGGAAATTGCAAACTAGTCCCTGAGTAACCGCGACCGTTGAACTCCCTCAGGGTGAATTCAAAATTATACTTCCAATAATTGCACGAATGACCCCTATACTTTTCGGAATCATGAACTGAAGTCCGACGTTTTGAAAGATATTATTCTTGGATATTAACCCCATATTATCTTACCAATCCACAAATAACCAAAGTAACTTCAAGATGATGCCATTATATCGTTTCCAAGATATGCACTCTTTTTCCCTAACTCGGTTTTTATCCCAAAGGGTTTTTCCGAGTTAGGTTTTTAACGAGGCACATCCGAAACTTATCCTAAAATGGCTCGTCTCACCCCAGCGTTGGGAGCAATTTATACTTCTTCGAGCTTAAGCTCCTCTTTACGCTCGAGAAGTGGGGGAGTATTGATGAGGGGTAACTTGGATTCTGCATCACTACAGCCTAGCAAGGTCGGAATTCACCAATCTCGACCTCACGAGCATAAATCCGAGCCCAAAGCTCAGGAATCCTACGCTGACTCTACAAAGGAAGCTTAGGGTCCAAAATCACTGTTGGGCAGAGCTCAGGCCCAGGCCCGTGGGCTGAGAAATACACACATGTAGGTGGTTCACCTGGTTCCAGATCTCAGCTATAAATAGTCCAAGCATTTATGACAAGACACAACTTCCCAGGTGCTCTTCCTCCGAGGCTGCTGCTCGGAATTACTTAGAAAGTATAGTATAGGCTTTCTTGTATGTATTTCACCCTCTAGCTTGTACGGCATCCAATAATGCTCGGATAGGACTCTCAATTCTTGTAATTTGTACTCAATCATTCTGAATACAATACTATCGATCTTTTATCTCCATTTACATACATTAGCACAGCATTTTACACCACCCATATCGAACTAACGAAAACGCGTAAGATCAAAGCAGGGCAAAATAGTTGATCGTTTTGACGACAAATAAGGGCCCGATGACATAGAATCCAGCTTTCCTCTTGGAGTCCAAGAAATCTGACGGAGTGGTAGAAGAGACAGTCGTCCTTGCTAGGACATGCGGACTTGTCACTACCTCATATATCAAAGAATTGCTTAAGGAGGTCTAAACAAGCAAGATCTGATTAACGGTTCTACATTTTCCAATTCCTCCCACACCAAAAAATATGACCTGAAGGCATAATGGTTGTTTTATTTGAGGAAAATGAAGCTTACGACCGGTACACAAAAACATGGAGTTCAAAAGGGTAGAATACAATCTTTTCCAGGAAATTCAAGTCTAAAGAGGAAAGCTACGCATAAAAGAGAGTAGTAATAAATCCCTTATATAGAACTTCATAACAGATAAAATTATATCTAATAACGGTGACTGATCGATCATCGACAAGCGTGATAAGCTTACAGTTCTTTGAAAGCTGAATGGAAGAAAGAAGTATAGAGAAATATTCCTGATGTCCAAGGCGACTAAAATAATTGACTAAGGATTGCTCATGGTCAATCAATGAACTTATTTACTTGCTTACGTTCTGAAAATACTCGAGGCTGGTCGACAGCCATAAACAACACTCTCAGACAAAGCTGATCGCCCTGAAGAAAATATCAGATAAGTCCCTATCGATTTCCAAATTCGAATCACCTACTTACTGAAGAGATTTGTATTTGATTATAACACTATTGAGTTAAAGATATATTAAATCTAAACTCATCTACTTGCTAGATAATCAAGGCGGTTTACTGAACAAAAAGTGAATTTGTCATTAAAATTTTTACATCAAAAATATCTTGGTAAATAACCACATATTGGTTACATCCAATATTCTAAAAAAAAAAAAAAAAGAAAAATGATGAAGCAGGTCATCAAGACTGATTGTCATCGCCAGGTCGACCTGAAGAAGCACCCCGCCGAGGAGTAGCAGTGTCCAGAAACGCCATCAGCTCCTCCCGACGCTTCTGATAACCGGCGTCATAGCCTTGGTCGTATGCATGCCGACGAGACTCCTCTAAATGGGCTTTCAACTGGGTCAGATCATCCCTCTCCTTCTCAACGGCTAACTTTTCTTCACGTAATTTCTAAAGATCATCATTATGTAGCCTAATCTGGAGAGCCTGCCCCTCGACCTTCGCTGTCTCCGAGTCCAAGCGAAGCTACAGGTTCTCTTTATTGAACCATAATTCATCACCTTGAACACCCAGTTGAAGAGCATAATATTTTCCTTGAAAAAGAGAAAACTCGTATGTAATAAAGTAATCCAAGGTAATACAAGAATAAACTCAGAAAGATAGATACCTGCTCAAATAGCTTGACAAGGGACTGAACGAGGCGAACGTTGGAAGTACACCTCATGCTTTTTCAACTCACCGGGCAAAATGGTACTGAGACCCAAATCCCAAGACAAAGCATCAGGTTCACAAGAATCAGGCAGCTGACCGCTAAGGGGGATCTTATCATGACGAGGAATTTTGGACTCCGTTATATCCCTAACTTGTTCAAGGATAAAACAATCATCCAACATACGCGGGGATTCCCTCTCGTTGGGACTTACGGAAGTTTCTTTCCCCGAATAAGAGATAACGGTCCGACGACCGGACCTTGGTCCAGCCCGACCTCCGGAAGAAGCACCGGTTTCGAAAGAAGTAGCCATGACAGTAGTATCACTAAGTAAAATGTCAGGAAAACCCTTAGTTGCAGACTGTAACAAAGATGGATTCAAGAGGGGACCGCCTCCACTAGTAAATAATTCAGTAGAAATAGAGGAAGGATTTGGGTTGTCAAGAGTATACTTTGGCAAACTGTGCTCGGAGGAAGGGACAGTAGTAGAAACGGGAATGTTCAAGAAATGCTCCATATTAGACAGGTCTCCAAAATCAACCCGACCAGGGGAAGATCTCCTTTCGTACTCAGTTGAGACAATAGGATTTTGTTGAGAGAACTCCGAGCTAATATTCGGATCGGATGAACGCTCGGAAGGGACGACAGGAGTCTGAGTCCCCGACCTTTCAATATTTTGGAATCGAGGAGGATCAGCCGAGGGCCCCTCATTTCGTGGTCTCTTAGGTTTAGGGTTTCTGATATTATCGCATGCTTACACTTTGAGGTATTACCAAAGAGATTACTCATACTCGAAAATTAAAAAATAATTTTAACTATCGAAGAAGCTTATCGACCTCCCTTGAGAGAATATTCTATCGGAATTGAGCAGTGTGGTAAATAGCGAGTAAACTTTTTACCGTGTGTATTTATACTGAAAGAAAAGACGCGGCAGACCCTAAGGACGGGTGCAAAACCGAAAGCATGGCCAATGGATGATCGCACGAATTCGAAAAGACATAAACATAATGATTACGCCTGAATTAAAGATTTATGTCTAAATTATCATAATTGATGGAGAAGCTGAAACATCACGCATGAAGAATACCAATCGTCTTATTCAAAAGTAAAGTAATATTACAAGTTAAGCAGTAATAATCAAAAACTCATTTTTTGCCACTATCAGAATTCTTTTGGTCGCTCCCTAGTACGACCTGATCGCCAGATGGAACATCCGGATCGCCTGTCGTTCCTCTTTCGTCATCCGCATTATTCACAACTTCCGAATTCTCCTCCTCACTCTCTTGGTCATCGAAATTATTATCAATTTCGGGATTAACGTTGTTGGATGAAGATGAAGATGAAGTGCAATGAAGATAAGAAGATAAGGGAAAGTTTTGATGATTTCCAAAACGTCAAAATCAGCTAAGTATGGAAAGCTTAGGTCCCTTAGAAGAATTTTGACCAAGTTAAGAAGACATCAGAAGGGCCTAAAATTCTAAGCCCAGAAGACTATTGATCTTATGTTGAAATAGCAATCAGAAGGGTAGATCATCAGCTGACTCAAATCAGATTAGTTCAGAGTTTGATCAACAGGGTATCTATCAGAAGAGTTGCTTTGATCAGCAGAGTAGAAGAGATCAAGAAGTTAGTCCAACGGTATTAAATGCACTTGGTCTAATAAATGCTGTAAGAGAAGGGTAGTAATGGCAAATGATTGAAGTTTATTCTCGAATCAGCAGGGTGCATTTAATGCAGCTACAGAAAAGTATAGCAGAAAATTATTGTAGCAGGGAGCCCTTCTGAAAATTGGGCTAAGGCTATGGATTTGAATCTTGATTTCCTTCAACGGTCATATTTTCAAATCCAAGTATAAATAGAGCTGATTTCAACAAGCGAGACACACAACAACATTCTGAGATTTTATTTTCCGAAGCAGAATTTTCTCTAAGTCTCAAGAAGCTCAAGAACAGCTCACTCGTCTATTGGAGTCATTTGTTGACAGAAACCAAGTTGAAGTAAACAAGAAAACATTTTCTGAGTGAATTTGTGTTAGGTGAGTGTTGTGCGGAGTGTGGATCCATTTTTGTGTGTGATCTAACTTCAGAGGATAGGTCTTCTTAGTGATTTCCTATTGTGAGCTTACAGCCTTCTCATTTGTTGTTTTGGTGTAAGTGGAGAAATATTGTAAACTTTGTGTTTATAGTATAACCCAGAATCTGAGTGATCTGGGAGAGTGGACTAAAGGAACCACTATAAAAATTCTTTGTGTTATTTTTGCATAAGTTTTCATGCATATTTTAAAGTCGCATAAGTTAACACTTTCAAATATTTGTTTAAAGATTTTGAAGGTGTTTTAAAACTGGAGATAAAATCTTTTAAAGACTTAGTCTACTTGTAAAAAACACTTACAAATTATCCGCTGCAAGTATACTCCTGTAAAACTAATTTTGCTGAAATCAGCTGAGTTACTATAAGAAGAGTGGTCACTTTGCTGTTCAAGATTTGTTCACGATCAGCTGAGTCAGCTTACTGTTCTCTATAAGCTTAGTCTGCTGACAGACGACTGAAAAGTTTTTAAGTCTAAAAATTTTCAGAGGTCTATTCACCCCCCCCCCCTCTAGACCTCATCTGACCACTTGGGACCAACAAGTGGTATCAGAGCAGGTGGTTCATTAGAATCAGCTGCCTGATCAACGAGCTTGATCCAAGTGTTTTTCAAAGGTTTTCAAAACTTTTCAAAAGAGCATATTTTGAAAAATAAAAACTTTTTGAAAAATGGATTGTATCAGCCATGTTCCCCGCATTGCTGGTATGTCTTTTGAAGACTGGAAAATCAGGATGGAGATTTTTCTAGCTGCTTATAATGATAACATGTACACATGTATCATAAAAGGTCCATGCAAATTCCCAAAGACTATAAAGATCAATGAAGTTGATACAGTTGTGGATAAAGACTTGCATGAGATGACAGCCGAAGAAATAAAGCTGTTCAATCTAGACAAGGTTGGCCGGTCATCATGACTAAAGCCCTGGATAATGATCGGTTTGACAAGATCAAGCATTGAAGAACTGCAAAAGAGATGTGGGGCAAAGTTCGTGATATGAGCGAAGGCAATGATGCTATAAAAGAGCATCAGCTTACCGTTGCTTTGGAGAAACTGGATAACTTCAAAATGAAGTCTGGAGAGACCATTGATCAGATGGATACTAGGTTCACCAGAACACTCAATGAAGTTCTAAAGTTGGGAAAAACCTTTACTGAAATCACAGTCAGAGTACTGAAGGCTTTACCTCCTAAGTTCAACATGAAAGTGACAGCGATGGAAGAACCAAGAGATTTGGGAAAGATCTCTCTCACGGAGTTGTTCTCTGTACTCAAGGCGTTCGAGTTTAAAATGCCAAGAATGGGAATTGAAGAAACCTCAACTTCTGGACCCACAGTTGCCTTAGTTGCTGCTGAAAATCCCAGAAGACCAGCACAAAGAAGTAAAGAAGTGGACTCATCTGATGAAGCCACACTACTCAACAAAAAGGAGTACACAGCTGGAGATGTAGCATTGCTGATGAATAATTTCAAGAGGTTCTACAAAAGAAATGAAGAACAAATATAACAATGCTTCTACTTCTAAACCTATCTCTTCTTCTCAAGATAAGGATGATTACAAATCCAAACTAATGTGTTATAAATGTAGGAAATTGGGACACTTCATCAGAGACTGTCCATATCCAAAAGCAGAGAAATACACTGAAGAAGAAAAGAGAATCAGAAGAGAAAGAAAGCATCAGAGAGGCAAGGCAATGGTAGCTGAAGCAGAAAAACTGACAGCTATCTACTCATCTGATTCAGACTCAGACACTTCTGATGAAGAGAAACCTGCTCTCATCTGCCTGATGGCCAAGGAATCTGATGACTCTGAGGATGAGGTAACTCCTCTTGATGATGAATTATTTAATTCATTTGAACAAATGATGCTTAACAATACTGGTATTGCTGAAGCATATAAAAGGCTTAAGGAAGAGATGATATTGCTAGAAGAGCAAAACAATTCACTAAAACTCACAGCTGAAAAGCCAAGAGAATCAGCTGAATATAAAAAGCTTGAGCAAGAATATGAATCTCTGAAAGCTGAATGTGAAGTTTGTAAAGGAAAAATCATGGAACTTGAAAAAATTATTGAGTCTCATGATAAATCATCTATTGCATCCACTCATATGTCTAGTAAACAGAAGATGCCTTTAGAACAGGATAAGTTAGAACTGAACCATACTGTAAAATTTATATCTGTTGACAATACTAAGGTCATTTTGTATGTTCAGACTACTAAACCTGCTTCACCTGAGAAAGTATTAAAGGAGAAGAAATCTCCTAAGGCTAAAAAGAGCAAAGAGCCTAGTATAGGAAAACAGACTAGTAAGACCAAACATCAGAGTCCTAAGAAGTCTGCTGATAAAGCTAAAATGAAGTATGTTAATGAGCAAGCATCTAGTAAACCAAAGAAGTATAAGAATAAGAAAAATCAAAATACTTGGTATGAAAACGAATCTTAGTTTGTGCAACCTGCTGCATATCCTCCTATGTACCATGCATGATCTTACGTGTTTTCGTTTGTTCGATCTAAGTGGTGTGAAGTGCCATACAAATGCTTGTAAATAGAAGAAAAAGATCAATAGTATTTATATTCGGGATGTTTGAGTATAAATTGCAAGTATGGAGAGTCCTATCCGAGCATTATAGGATGCCATACAAGCTAGAGGGTGAAATACTACTGACTATGCTATTCTTCCTAAGTAGTTCCGAGCAGCAGCCTCGGAGGAAGAGCACCTAGGAAGTTGTGTCATCGTCATAAATGCTTGGGGTATTTATATCTGAGATATGGAGCTAGGTGATCCACCCACAGATGTGCATTTCTCGGCCCACAGGCCTGGGCTTGAGCTCGGCCCAACAATGAATTTGGACCCTAAGCTTCCTTTGTAGAATCGACAAAGGAATCTTGAGCTTTGAGCTCGAATTTACGCCTCTGAGATCGAGATCCGTGACTTTCGACCTTGCTGGACTGTAGAAATGCCGAATCCAAGATACCCATCATCAATACTCCCCCACTTCTCGAGCGTAAAGTGGAGCTTAAGCTCGAAGAAGTATAAGTTGTTTCGAACACTGGGGTGGGATGAGCTATTTTTAGGATAAGTTTCGGATATGCCTCATTAAAAATCTAACTCGAAAAAACCCTTTGGGATAAAAACCGAGCTAGGGAAAAAGAGTGCATATTTCGGAAACAATATAATGGCATCGTCTTGATATTACCCTTGTTGTCTATGGTTTATATAGGACTTCCAGATCAGGATCTTTTTACTGTTGCTTACTGTGATGCTCTAGTTGATTTTCAGCAATGTCTCTTTATTCCTTTGATCTTAATATGACGGATCGGTGGGATAATATGAAATCGACATTCAAGAAAAGCATCTTTTCAAATGTTGGCCTTCAGTTCGTGATTCCGGAAAGTATAGGGGTCATAAGTGCAATTATTGGAAATATAATTTTAAATTCACCCTGGGGGAGTCCAACCGTCGCGGTTACTGAGGGATCGGTTTGCAATTTCCCATTTTGTCCCTGTATATATATGTTGATCGTGGGCCGCTGATCTGCATAGATTCTAAGAAACCCTAGATCGGAGCGAATAGATCGATAAGAGAGTTTTAGCAACTTCTTCGACCAATCTTCATACATTCAATATGTCCCGCACCATAGATCTGAAAGGTAAGTCCCAAGTAGTGGAAGGTCAAGAGAGTGATCCCGAGGAGATGTAAATTGAGAATATTCGAACCTCCACAACGGAGAATATGGGAAATCCAAGCCCCAATTCCGATTCCAACAGAGAGGAAGGAGAATCTGATAATGAATCAGAGGATAGCAGAGATGATAATTCGAGCGAGGCGACAGTCTCCGACGAGGAAGTCGAAGAGGATGACGACCTTCCTTTAGGGAAGAATGAGCAAATGAAGTATAGCATAGGCGGCAGCGTCGTGGTCACGATCCTTAACTGGGTAGAGCCGTCGACCAGTGCGGGGCTAAATATGACCGAGGATAGGGCAGATGAGACCGTTTGTCGCTACACTGAAGGAGATCGGGAGCAATTGGAGGCAGAATATGGCAAGTATATCAGCACCGGGTATTCGATCGTCATTCCGACCCCCGAACAACGAGTCACCGATCCTCCTGAAGGGTGTCAAGCTTTTTATACTAGACAGTTCCACTACGGTTTACGTATTCCTTTCCCTCCTTTGATACGCAGTATTCTGGAAGCTTTCAAGCTAACTCCCTCTCAAATCTTGCCAAATTCAATCGGATTTATAATAGCCTTTTGCGTGCTGATGAAAGCCAGAGGAAAAAAGGCAGCTTTACAAAATTTCTGGCGAATTTTCCAAATAAGCTCTTCCACGGCTTCGAACGCCGGTTACGTATACTTTTCTCAGAGACCGAATATATCGATTTTATCGACCAACGTTGCAACTTGAAAGGATGGAAACAGGAATTCTTTTTCGTCCGTGCCCCAGACTCTCCGCCTTCTGCGGATAATCCCGAGCCGATTCCACATAGATGGCCTGGGGCAAAGTCGTGGATCTATGGCAGACAACGCCTTAGGGGAGAAATGAGCCATGAGATCTCAGATGAATTCTTGCAATCCTTTCGAACCGATCTTCATCAGACTCCTTTGATGACCCAAGAGGCGGTTTTGCGATTGGCTGGGCTCAACACATGCTCTTTTCCTGCCCCTGCGATCGATTATGGAGAGGCTCTGATCACGCCAAATAACAATCCAACCGAGCAACCCGGAAGGGTCGGAGGAGATGTCAACCCTGCCGTTGCTCCCTCCACTTTAGGTGCGTCAAATTATCACATACATCTCGATTTATCTTTCTATAATCAGAGCTAATTCCCTTATATTTCGCAGCTGGGATCGTTGATAAGTTCCGGACGTCGATAGCTGGTTCGGTCGTCGCTTCCTTTTCGAAGGGTAGCCAAGGCCGACCTCGTCGTCAACAATCAGAGGTTTCCCAGAGGGTTGTAAAATCCATTCCTGGGGTCGATACCACCGTGGTTTCGAATGCTATGGTGACTCTTCCCCAAACTGCTGTTGAGGGAACTTCTCAACCTCAGGCTGCGATCGAGGGAACTTCCAATTCTCGAGCTCTCGGTCCTATTCGGTCCATTTTTCTAACCGGTTCTTCTAACCCGAATGAGGCGGGATACAACCATTATACCCTTAAAGAGGTCCGAGCCCAAGAGATACTGCAGGCGAGAATGGCTCGTAAAAGAAGTAGCAATGCCCCCGAGTCCTCTAGAAGGGTGAAGCCTTTTGGTCGAGGACCGGGTCCGATCCAATGTCGGGCTAGCTGTTCCGAGCCAGACCTGGCCGATTTCATAGAGGACCACCTTCAAGGACCAAGGGCTACTGGATTCTCGGAAAGTGGAACCATCGAGTCCGATCCGTGCCCTGATGGTGAACATGCAGTGGATAAGTCTCTTCCGATATTCATGGCCGGGAGATTTAAGGATGATAACACCGAACTATTTCTTAAAAACGACTTCGAGATCGCGGGTGATTACGCCTATGCTCTACAAAAGGTACTTGAGTTTTCAAATATATTAATTTTCCCTCAAAACTTTGCTTCGTCATCAATATTTATTTTCTTCTATAGGCCGGCGACTTATTCAATCATCAGGCTCACTGACTGGCCCTATTAAACGAGGAGTCTCGGATAGCCCAGAAAGCCCTTTACGATATCCTGAGGGAAGAGGCTACTAAGGCCGATCAGTTGAAGGATACCACGATTAAGTTATCTGAGGTCGAGAAGGAGCTTGAGGGAGCTAAGAAGGAACTTGATGGGAAAAGGGCCCTCGAGGAAGAAGTAGAAAAATTAAGATCGGATCTCGGGCAAGCTAAGGCACTTGCTGATCAATCTTATGATCGGGGGCGATCCGAGGCCAAACTTCCAGCCATAAGGGAGTTCTTGGAGTCCCCGTTCCTTGACGCTCTTGTCCGATTACGATCAGGAGAAATCAACCAATCCTTCTTCTTTAAAGGAGTTCAATAGCTCATTTCGGCCGGACAAATTCGTGGTGTCCTTGGGGATTACCTAAAGTTCATGAGTCCCTATAAGAACGTCCATGGAAATGATTATAAAGCCTCCTCTCTTCCTTCGAATATTCCGAACCTTCAAAACCATGAGTTTTTTCCCTTTCTTGATGAATTTGGAGTGCCGATGCCAAACCCTGATGTGCTCGAAGCGCAATCTGAGGATGAAGAGGTGGATATCGAAGGGGATTCCAGCGACCAGGGAGAGCAAGGCATTCCGTCTTTCGCGTCACGTAAATCTGTAGTTGATGACCAAAGTAATGATGAAGAAGAAGGTAGCTCGAGCAGTGGTGATTCCGATAGCTCGGAGGGCGACTCTGGAGAAGGGAATGAGAAAGAGAGATCGGATAACGGTTCTGGCGTGAAGGAATCTAGCCATTAACAATTATCATGTAATAGAGTTTACTTAGCGAACCATTGTAATTGCAGATTTGTTGTTATAGTCTTATGCCTTTCTTAATTTATGGATGCTTGAATTTACACTTTTCCCTTTGTGCCATGTTTAATCTAATGCCAGCTCGACTATTTTGTTGAACTTTATAACGTCATTCTTGCATACTTGGTTGCGTCATCGAATCTTTCCTTGGGAGTGGTGATTTATCAATTATTGTGATTTGTATGATGTCGCGTCTCTTATAAATACTAAGGTCATTTTACCTTGCTTTTACGATAACATCATACACAGTGATCGGAGCTTCGGGAAATAAATCCAAATTCGATCTCCCAGATTCTTATTTTGACCACCTACGAATCCATTTTTCTATGATCTCGAACAGTCGGAAATTATTACGGTCGAATAATTATCTGAAAGCCAAGAGATGAATAAAAATCCGAACGTTCCCGTAATTCCTTCCGTGCCTTTTCCCAAATCTAATGACGGAAGAATTATAAAGAAAGGGAGACGAGCTCCGATTAAGTCCATTACTTCCGACGAGCTGATTTTCCATGAAGGAGATAAGTCTTCGACTGTCGCCCCTTCTTCATGCTTGAAAACCAGGGGCTCAAACAAGAAAACTAAAAAGGTTTCTTTTGGGGAGGATGTCTCTGCGCGCGCACCCTTTCCTGTTCGGTCCGTGCCCTCGAGGGTCGGAGAATCTTTCAATTTATTGTTTCCTTCTGATGTATTCCCATTTAAGAGGGACATAATTCATTTTGACAATGTATCACACGAGAAATCCGATCCGACCCTTCTTCGGACCAATATCTCTATCTCCGAGGCAATTCTATCAAAAGGAGAATATTCTTCGTTCTTGTTTCAGTCTGAGTCGGATTCCCTTGCCCAGGTAATTCTTGCTAACCTCCTTATCCTGGCTCTCTAGTCTTCTTATTTTAGCCTTGACACGTTTTCTTACAAGCTCAGGCTGGTGAAGACTTTTCTAGGCTCCATGCGTTGGCAAAGCGTTAGATCGAACAAGGAGCTACTACTACTCTCGAGCTAGCCAGGAAGAAGAATGAGCTGGATCGCGCACTGGAAGCTAAGATCCTTTAAGGAGAAATTATCTCAGGAGAGAGAGAAGGGTGCCCAAGCTCGGGGTGAAGGGCTCTTGGAGAAGTTGAGCTCAGAATTAGAGTGACTCAAAGATATCTACGAACGTGAGAAGAAAAACACCGAGCTTCGTGAGAGGAAAGCTTATATCCGCGGGTATGCTGATCGCAGTGCTGAAGTTCGAAAAATCCTTTCCGAGAATAATTTCGTTTAGTTGTATTAGGATTTTTCTTTGTTGTAACATAACCTTGTTGTAGCAGTAATATTGTCGAAATGTTGTTTTTTAGGAAGTTCTATCGTTCCTCTCTCCTTTTTTTTTTTTTTTTTGAATACTTCAACTTTTCGGGTTCTCGACCTTAGGGTTGAGCGTTGATTCTTGTATTAATGGTAGCATAGATGGACATTTTTCTTGTTTGTTGCGATTGGATTTACCTTTGAACTTTTACTGTCACGTCCCATCTTCTTTTAGCCAAGCAGTCCCTGATTTCTTGGGAAGTGGAACGGTCAGAGCGTTTAATGCTTGTATCGTGGCCGTTCATTTCACGAGATCTACACCGTTGATGCGAAATTCCTCCCCCTATATATAGTTCCAAAATTACCTTCGTATTTTTACTTGTCTGTAAATGTTTCGTTCGATCGACATGGTTGTGTTCCTACTCCCCTCGATCAACTCCATGTTCCACTTGATGTCAGCGATTAAAACATTCGAGATTCGAATTCGAACTTTCTTTCTCGATCTCCTCGGCTTCCCTGTATGGGAAACAATTTCGACTAGGGTATCGACAGGCGAAAAGGATTGCGACTAGGGTATCGGCAGGCGACCAGCTTCTTTGGAGTCATCTCTTCTGAGAGGGGTTAGAATTCCGGTATTCTGTCGCTTCATCCGGTCGATTAGTGGATTAATTTCTAGAGGAGTTCTTTAAATCTTCGAGCATCAAATTCTTCGAGGTGCTTCCCGGGGAATGATGTCTTCGAGATTGCTCTTAAGTACTCTAACTGGATATGCTTCCTCCTTTCCTTAACCGGATAATAGTCTTAGAGAGCCAGCGGGGGTCCGGTAGCAAGAATGCTGGAAAACTGCCTCCTCGCCGCTGGTTTTTGTTTTTAAGCTCGTGGTCATCATTATTTAAGGACGAAGATCTTGGATCTGCTACGAGTGCGGGAGGCAAGCTCCGACCCTGCTCCTCTGTTTTCCCCCATTTGGTTCGAAGACCTCTAGCTCTTTTGTAGCATTTGTAGTAGGATAGGAACAAATGTAACTTTCTTTTTGAATTCAAATCTTCTCGTTGTATTTTGGTCTCTGTATTTCGAGGAATCATTTGTAATTGTTCGAAAAGCTTATAAATGAGAGGAACAAATGTAACTTTCTTTTTGAGTGCAATTTAAAAATCTTTCATAACTTCGTAGAAGGAATATGATAGAATTTCGATCGATCTTGATTATACTTTAGACTTAAGGGGCATAGCAACGGCTTTCACCCTTAGTCGTCTTCGAGGGTCGTAGCAACAGCTTTTACCCATTTAATAATTTCGATCTAAGGGGCGTAGCAACGGCTTTCACCCTTAGTCGTTTCAGAGCATTTTTAGCCCGAGGGTCGTAGCAACAGCTTTCACCCATTTAATAATTTCGATCTAAGGGGCGTAGCAACGGCTTTCACCCTTAGTCGTTTCAGAGCATTTTTAGCCCGAGGGTCGTAGCAACAGCTTTCACCCATTTAATAATTTCGATCTAAGGGGCGTAGCAACGGCTTTCACCCTTAGTCGTTTCAGAGCATTTTTAGCCCGAGGGTCGTAGCAACAGCTTTCACCCATTTAATAATTTCGATCTAAGGGGCGTAGCAACGGCTTTCACCCTTAGTCATTTCAGAGCATTTTTTCGAGGGTCGTAGCAACAGCTTTCACCCATTTAATAATTTCGATCTAAGGGGCGTAGCAACGGCTTTCACCCTTAGTCATTTCAGAGCATTTTTAGGCCGAGGGTCGTAGCAACAACTTTCACCCATTTAATAATTTCGATCTAAGGGGCATAGCAACGGCTTTCACCCTTAGTCGTTTCGGAGCATTTTTAGCGTGAGGGTCGTCACCCATTTTTTCCGATCCAAGGGGCGTAGCAACGGCTTTCACCCTTGGTCGATTGTCGAGAGTCGTAGCAACAACTGTCACCCGTTTAATAGTTGATGGAGACAAATAGAGATTGATAATAGATGAATAGAGATCGAGAATATCCAGAATATGACGAATAAATAAGAATTTTGGCGAAATGAATTTTCATGGAATAAATAACTCAGTCGAAATAAACTTTCATTGAACACATAGTCTTCCTAATCATGAGAAACAAAGAAACAGAACAAGATGTCTAAATAGTAGTAGCCTAGAATTCAACTATCCATCTTCATCTTCCATAATATCTTCTCAAATTAAAAGCATTCCATGCTTGAGGTAGGACCTCTCCATTAGGATGAGCAATTTTGTAAGAACCCTTCTTTCCAACCTCAACGATTACAAAGGGGCCATCCCAATTAGGTTGAAGTTTTCCAACATGCTTCGACACTTCCACTTTCTTTAGCACTAAATCTCCCACTTTGAATGTTCGGATTCGAACGTTTCGATTATAAGATTTTTCCATGCTGGACTTGGTAGCTTGAATTTTCAACTTTGCACGGTCCCTTAGACTGTCTGCATGATCAACTTCCATTTCCCTTAGAGATCGATTTTCCTCGGGATTATAAAATTCGACCCTGGGAGATGGTACGAGGTTCTCGACTGGAATAACAGCTTCCGACCCATAAACCAGACTGAACGGAGTTTCTCCGGTTGCAGCTTTAACAGTAGTTCTATTGGCCCATAAAACTCCTGGCAGTTCGTCGAGCCATTTTCCCTTTGCCTCAGATAGACGTTTTTCCAGAGATCGAACGATCTCTCTGTTTACGACTTCAGTTTGTCCATTAGCTTGAGGATGCCCTACTGATGCGAAATTCTGTTGTATTCCGAGTTTTTCGCACAATTATGTGATTCTTTTCTCGGCGAACTGCGTTCCGTTATCAGATATTAAGATCCTAGGAATCCCGAACCTACAGACGATATTTTTCCATAAGAAATTAATAACATGGAACTGAGTGATTTTAGTCAGAGCAACACATTCGACCCATTTGCTGAAATATTTTACTGCAACCAATACATAATTCTTCCGGGCTCTTGCTGTTGAAAATGGCCCAACAATATCGATGCCCCATTTATCAAAAGGCCAACAGATCGGAATAGAGTGCATATGTTCAGCCGGTTGATGGATCAAATTCGAATGAATTTGACAATGGTGGCATTTCTTCACATAACCAACAGAATCAGAGAAAAGAGTAGGCCAATAATATCCTAATCTCGAGCATTTAAGAGCTAATGCCCGAGCACCGCAATGAATTCCTCCCTCTCCCTCGTGAACTTCCTTTAAAATAGCATTATAGTGAACTTCGAGATACATTTTAATAAAATTCCAGAAGAGGATCGTTTATAGAGTTGATTATCAATTAGACTGAACGCTGGCGCTCGGTATTTAATCCTTCGAGCTTCGTTTGGGTTCTCGACTGGAATAACAGCTTCCGACCCATAAACCAGACTGAACGGAGTTTCTCCGGTTGCAGCTTTAACAGTAGTTCTATTGGTCCATAAAACTCCTGGCAGTTCGTGGAGCCATTTTCCCTTTGCCTCAGATAGACGTTTTTCCAGAGATCGAACGATCTCTCTGTTTACTAATTCAGTTTGTCCATTAGCTTGAGGATGCCCTACTGATGCGAAATTATGTTGTATTCCGAATTTTTCGCAGCATTCTGTGATTCTTTTCCCGGCGAACTGCGTTCCGTTATCAGATATTAAGATCCTAGGAATCCCGAACCTGCAGACAATATTTTTCCATAAGAAATTAATAACTTGGAACTGAGTGATTTTAGTCAGAGCAACACATTCGACCCATTTGCTGAAATATTCCTACTGCAACCAATACATAATTCTTCCGGGCTCTTGCTGTTGGAAATGGCCCAACAATATCGATGCCCCATTTATCAAAAGGCCAACATATCGGAATAGAGTGCATATGTTCAACCGGTTGATGGATCAAATTCGAATGAATTTGACAATGTTGGCATTTCTTCACATAACCAACAGAATCAGAGAAAAGAGTAGGCCAATAATATCCTGATCTCGAGCATTTAAGAGCTAATGCCCGAGCACCGCAATGACTTCCTGCCTCTCCCTCGTGAACTTCCTTTAAAATAGCATTATAGTGAACTTCGGAGATACATTTTAATAAAATTCCAGAAGAGGATCGTTTATAGAGTTGATTATCAATTAGAGTGAACGATGGCACTCGGTATTTAATCCTTCGAGCTTCGTTTGAGTTTTCTGGAAGTTTTCCTTCTTTGAGATAGGCAATAAGAGGGTCGATCCAAGAGATCCTTGGCTCATCGATCTCCATGATATCGACTGAGGTAGTTACATCCAGTTCGATAGCAGATGTATTCGATAATAGCCATGTGATTATCCTTTCATTCTTCCCATCGGCAAGTCCTGTGAACTTCAATAATAGATCTGCCCATAGATTTTCCTCCCTCGGTATAGGTTGAATATCAAACTTGTCGAATTCAGAGATCAACTTTTTTGTCTTGTTCAAATATTTGATCATATTGAACTCCCTGGCCTCGTAAGTGCCTTTCACCTGTCTATGAACAAGTTCAGAATCTGTTAACACAATAATTGATTTTGCCTTTGCCTTTATGGCCATTTCTAATCCAGCGTTCAGGGATTCGTATTCCGCTTCGTTGTTTGTAACGACGAAGTCCAAAGTGATAGCATAACTCAAGTCTTCACCATTGGGTCCTTGAAAATGAATTCCTGCTCCACCTCCTTCCTTGGTCGAGGAGTCATCCACGTGCATCAGCCAGATCTGATCTTCGGCTTCTTCGGCCATACTTACCTCGGAGATTGCTTCTTCTTCCACGTTCGATAGGCCTGTTGAATCTACTACGAAGTCAGCTAATACATGGGCCTTTACAGCGACCCGTGGTTGATATTCAATTTCGAACTGACCCAGCTCGACCGCCCACTTTATCAATCTGTCTGATGCTTCTGGCTTTGATAGGACCTGTCTCAAAGGTTGATTAGTTAAAACGATGATCTTGTATGTCTGAAAATAAGGCCTTAACCTTCGTGCAGCTACCACCAAAGCAAGCGCGAACTTTTCAATCTCCATGTAGTTTTTCTCGGCACCCTACAATAACTTGCTCAAATATTAAACTGGTTTATGCTCAGATTTATCGAGCTTCACCAAAACTGAGCTAATGGCCTCTTCTGACACGGCTATGTATAAATAAAGAGGTTCTCCATCGGATGGCTTGGCTAACATTGGTGGTGAGGTTAAGTATGCCTTCAGGTCTTCGAAAGCTTTGTCACATTCTGCATTCCACTCAAAGTTCTTAGATTTACGCAATAGTTTGAAGAACGGTAAACTCTTGTCAGCAGATCGTGAGATTAATCTATTCAACGAAATAATCTTCCCAATCAAGCTTTGGACATCTGAGAGCTTTCTTGGTGGTTGTAGATCGGTAATTGCTCGAATTTTTTCGGGGTTGGCTTCGATTCCTCTTTCGTGGATGAGATATCCGAGGAACTTTCCCGATCGCACAGCGAAAGTGCACTTGGCAGGATTCAACTTCATCCCATACTTTCTTAAAATTCCAAAACATCGATCAAGGTGGTTGATGTGGTCCTCCTCCGTCATACTCTTTACGAGCATGTCGTCTACATAAACTTCCATGATTTCCCCTATCAATTCTTTAAACATCATATTGACTAACCTCTGATAGGTTGCACCCGCATTCCTCAAGCCAAAAGGCATGACAATGAAGCAGTAGACTCCCCGCTCGGTGATGAACGCTGTTTTATCCTGGTCTCTTTCGTTCATGAAAATCTGATAAAATCCTTGGAAAGCATCCATCATACTAAAAAATACAAACCCCGCGGTGCAATCTACAAGCATATCGATCCGAGGTAATGGATAAGGATCTCTTGGGCACAATTTGTTTAGGTCTGTAAAGTCATTACACATTCTCCATTTGTTTTCAATCTTTTCGCCCTTAGAAACTAGGACCACATTACACAACCACTCCGTGAATTTTATTTCCCTGATCTGACCCGCCGCTAACAATCTATCGATCTCTGCATGGATTATTTTATCCTTTTCGCGGCCATGATTGCGCTTCTTTTGCCTTACAGGTTTGGCCTTTGGATCGATGTTTAATGAATGTGTTATCACCCGTGGGTCGATTCCAACTATATCATTCGAACTCCAGGCAAAAACGTCCACATTTTTCTGTAAAAATTCAATGAGCATGGTTTCCATGCCCTCGCTTAACTCCGTTCCGATTTTCGTGAATTTCTCAGGGGATCCCGGAACTAAAGTTACTTTTTTGTGGCCGGGCGCTTGCACGCTCATGTCAACATTTTTCCCTTTCTTTCCTTGTAATTTCTCGCAGTCGGGAATCGGTGATTTTAAGCCAGACTCCAATTCATTTATTTTCATCTTAACCGGGAGCTCGGGCTCCATTTTCTTCTTAATACTTAAAGATGAATTATAACATTCCCACACCATGTATTGGTCGTTCCTCATTTCTCCTACCCCTCCCTCGGTCGGGAATTTTATCTTTTGATGGTAGGTAGATACCACTGCCTTGAAGACATTTAGAGCTGGTCTCCCTAATATGGCATTGTAAGCGAACGATGTATCTACTACCAGGAATTTGATCATCCTTGTTACATTCTTTGGCTTGCTTCCTAGGGTCGTGCTCAAGAGAATGGTCCCAAGCGGAACGATCTCCGATCCCCCAAAACCGACCTAAGGAGTGGTTACTCGATCCAGATGCGGGTGACAAAGATTCATCCTTGTGAGAGCTTCCGATGAGATAATGTTTGCCGAGCTTCCATTATCGACTAGCACTCTTTTGACATCAAAATTAGCAACCTTCAATGTCAACACCATGGAAAATTCTGGATCGTCTTCATTTGTATCCCAATTAACATCCGAAGGTCGATCGGCCTCACTGAAACTTATAACTTGATTTTCCATGGAGGGAAACTCCAAGGATAGAATTTCCCTCTTTGTAGAGACCCCAGCCCTTATCGACCTCAACGTTCTTTTTCTAGCATTTCTGCTATCTCCTCCTGCTGGTCCGCCAGCAATCATGTTTATCACTCTATTTGACCGATCTTCTATCTGATTTCGAACCTGCCTTTGTTGAGTATTAAACTTTCGCGGGCTTCTGGACCTATAACGATTGTTATAGTTGCCTCCTTTGACAAATTCTTTGAGTTTTCCTTGTGCAATTAGTTTTTCTATCTCGACTTTCAGTTGGTAACAGTTTTCGGTGTTGTGCCCCCGAGCCCGGTGGTATCGACAGTATTTTTCATAACCCAACGCACCTGGACTAGCCTGAGTGATCCTTTGAGCCTCGGGAATCAAATTTCCTTCTTCCAACACAGTTAACACTTCTTCCTTTGAACTGTTAAGTTCGGTAAACTGAATTTTTCCCGGTCTTGGAGGTCGAGTTCTTTCATAAGGAGGTCCATAGGAATTCGACCCTTGGAGCGGCATATGTGGCTTATAAGTGTTGATTCGTTGCCAAACAGACCCTTTGTTCGATCCTCCGTAATCACCAGGTTTCGGGATAGGAGCCCGATCTTGTTTCTTGTTGAGAGGAAGATTCACAGTGTGCGAACTTTTTAACTTATTCATTTCTTCCTGAATCATGTATTTCTCAGCGATCTCCATTATTCGTTCGAAGGATTTCGGTTGTTTTCTGCACAAGGCATTTCCGAACTGAGTGCTCCTTGTCAGTTCGAACATTAGAGAAGACAAATATTCCATCTGCGGGGTATCAACTTTGAGGAGTTCGATACTGAACCTCGCTAACCATTGCCTCAACGTTTTTCCTTCCAACTGTTTTACGGTCCCCAAATGATTCGCCGGTAATCTCGGTTTCCTTTGACTAGCAAATTGGTGTTTTAGTTTGTCGCAAAATTTCTCGAAGGAGAATATGGAGTTAGGCGGCAACTTTCTGAACCAATCGAGGGCAATTCCCTCGAAGGTAGTTACCATGATCTTGCAACAAAAGTCCTCTGAATGTCCGTATAAGTTCATCACATTAATAAAGCTGTTGATGTGTTCCCAGGGGTCGGTAGTCCCGTTATACCGTGGTAGCCTGGTCGGTACCATTTCCGCGTTTCGAGCTTCGTGTATCTCTTGACAAAACGGCGAACAACGCATGATACTGTTCGAAACCTCCCTATCTCGTAGATTTTCTCTACTCGGAACATTTCCCGCTTCCTGGCAGCATGATTGCTGTGAGGAATCTCTATCAGCGTATCTTCCTTCTCCAACTTCTTAGCTACTCTCTCTTGCACTATCCTTTCTAGTTCGGATTCAGTAATTCTTTTGTAGGTCGATTTTTTGCCTCTGACAGCACCAGAAGGGTGGCTCTCCCCTACTACTGAATCTTCCACATCATGTACTGATTTTGGCGGGATTTCTGACCGGGCGTTGATTTTCGATGGTACGGCTCGAGGAGGGTTTGTTGCTGGCGCGTGCGATATAGATCATAGTATAATATTCTCCTTCTGGAGTTTCGAAGATGGTATTTCAGGTCTCCCGTGAACTGCTGGCTGATCTACAGGTGATTGATCAGCCCTTCCACCGTTCAGAAATTCCCTGCACATAGTGCCTATGATGGACCTTAGATCACCAACGGTCGTGTGAATTGGAACATTATCCTGCGGAACAACTGGACTGAGATCGAGATCCGTGACTTTCGACCTTGCTGGACTGTAGAAATGCCGAATCCAAGATACCCCTCATCAATGCACCTCAATTTCCAACTTACTATGCACCATACCCTGCTCATCCAATGCATGCATATCATACTTATCATGCACCTTACCCTGCTTATGAACATTTTTCTTATCATACTGATCATCAACCTGACTTATCTACTGACTATGATAAAACTGTTCATGCTCCTGTCAAAACTCAGAAGCCTAAGAAGCCTAAGACATCAACATCTTGGGTTGTCAAAGGTGGAACTAATCCTTCAGGACCCTCTCAATAAGGGTACCTAAAACAATTTTATTTTTGTTTTGTAGGTTAGGATTAGGTGTAGGAGTAAAGTAGAGAAGATATGGTACTTGGACAGTGGTTGTCAAGGCACATGTGTGGAAGCATACATGAGCTGACTGATGCTGTTGCTGTGGATGGTCCAAAGGTAACTTTTGGAGACATCAAAGAAGGCAAGATTGTAGCTAAAGGAAGATTAATCAAAGGAAACATTGAGATATATGACGTCTCATATGTTAAAGGCCTAAGTACAACCTGCTGAGCATAAGTCAATTTGTGACAAAGGATATTCAGTCATCTTCTCAACAGATAAGTGCTACGTTGAACAGATTGATACAAATAAGGTAATTTTATCTGGAAGACGACAAGAAAATGTCTACATAGTCGACTGGAATTCTGCTGACAAGAATTCAAGTATTTGTTTGGTGGCATCAACACCAAGTGAAGTCAATTGGCTGTGGCACAAAAGGATGAATCATTTAAACATGAAGACCATAAACAGATTGATAAAGAATGATCTGGTAGAAGGGATTCCAAAAACAGTCATGAGCAAAGATAAGCTCTGTGACGCATGTCAGAAAGGGAAACAAATCAAGTCATCATTCAAAAGCAAGAAGCACCAATCTTCTGATAAAATCTTGGAGCTGCTACACATGGACTTATTTGGACCCATTGATCCAGTCAGCAATGGTGGAAAGAAATACTGCCTACCTGTTGTGGATAATTATTCAAGATATACTTGGGTGATATTCATGAAGAAGAAAAGTGAAACCAAGGAACATCTTACTAATCTGATGGAACTGATCCAGAATGAGAAAAGCACAAAAATATTGAAGATCAGATCAGATAGAGGGACAGAGTTCACAAACTCTACTGTTGAAGAGTATTGTAATACCAAAGGAATACATCATGAGTATTCAGCTGCTAGAACCCCTCAACAGAATGGTGTTGCTGAAAGGAGACACAGAACACTGAAGGAAGCTGTCATAACAATGATAGCTGAAGCTAAGCTGCCTCAAAGATTTTGGGCAGAAGCCACAAACACAGCTTGCTTTACCCAGAACAGATGCATGATCAACAAAAATCAGAACAAGACTCCATATGAAGTTTGGAATAACAGGAAACCAAACATTCATTACATTAAAATTTTTGGTTGTAAATGCTTTGTATTAAACAATGGGAAAAATCACCTTACTGCATTTGCAGAAAAGGCTGACGAAGCTATTTTTGTAGGATACTCTACTGTTAGTAAAGCTTACAGAGTCCTTAACAAAAGAACATTACTTATAGAGGAATCCATTCATGTAGTATTTGATGAGCCAAGTCAATCTTCTGAAAAGAATCAAAGTACTAATCAAGACCTATCTACTGATATACAGAAGTTGAATGTTGGAAAGAATGAAGAATATGTTCCCATCATACTACCTGATCTCAATTCAGCTGCTAACTCTAATGCTGTTCAAAATCACAGTGCTGATTGTCTAACAGACGAGTTACAAACAGCTGACAGACCAGAGACTATTCAACAGACAAGAAATGTTCAACAGACTACTACTGGAACTCCAACAGTAGTGTTGCAAGATCAAAACAGAGGACAACATCCAGATTTGCAACCTGATCTCAGATGGCTCAAGAATCACCCACCAGAGTTAGTGATTGGTGATCCTTTGGATAGAGTGAAGACAAGAAGAGCTGCTGCACAAGATGCCATGTTTGCCAGCTTCCTATCTCAAATAGAGCCTAAACAAATTGAAGAAGCTCTCCGTGACTCCTTCTGGATTGAAGCTATGCAAGAAGAGTTAAATCAATTTGAAAGGAATGAAGTATGGTACTTAGTTCCGAGACCAAGTCATCAAAGAGTAATTGGCACTAAATGGGTTTTTAGGAATAAAATGAATGAAGATGGTAATGTCACCAGAAATAAAGCAAGATTAGTGGCCAAGGGTTATTGTCAAGAAGAAGGAACTGACTTTGATGAAACATTTGCACCAGTGGCAAGACTTGAAACAATCAGACTGTTTCTTGCCTATGCTGCTTACAAGGACTTTACTCTCTATCAGATGGATGTGAAGTCAGCATTTCTCAATGGAGAATTGCAAGAAGAAGTGTATGTTGAACAACCACCTGGATTTGAAGCCTATCAACAAGAAGACAAGGTGTATCGTCTGAAGAAAGCCCTCTATGGACTGAAACAGGCTCCAAGGGCATGGTATGATACCCTATCTGATTTTCTTTTAATTAAAGGATTTCGTAAAGGTAAGGTAGATAAGACATTGTTCACAATTGAATGGGAGAATCACATATTACTTGTGCAAATATATGTAGACGATATTATTTTTGGTTCAACTAACCAACAGATGTGTGATAAGTTCTCTAAGCTGATGCAGAACAAGTTTGAAATGAGCATGATGGGAGAACTTAATTATTTTCTTGGTTTGCAAGTAAAACATTTGCCTGATGGAATTTTTATCAGCCAAGCAAAATACACAAGAGATCTGTTTAAGAAATTTGGTATGGAAACTAGCTCTACCGCTAACATTCCAATGTCTACTAGTCTTCGTTTGGATAAAGATGAAGATGGCAAATCAGTGGACATAACCAAATACAGAGGAATTATTGGGTCTCTGTTATACTTAACAGCTAGCAGACCTGATATTATGTACTCTGTTGGGGTTTGTGCGAGATTTCAATCAAATCCTAAGGAATCTCATCTCTTAGCTGCCAAGAGAATACTGAAATATATTAAGGGCACTCAAGAATTGGGATTGTGGTATCCTAGAGAAGCTGGATTTAAGCTTATTAGATATTCAGATTCAGACCTTGCTGGCTGCAAAATTGATAGGAAGAGCACAACAGGTGCTTGTCAATTTTTGGGTAGTCGTCTGATCTCATGGATGAGTAAGAAACAGACTTCAGTATCCATATCTACTGCTGAAACGACAAGCCTATGCCTTATGCCTTCCGAGATAAGTAAAAAAGAGAAACGAATCACCCGTAGAATATGGGAATATTAATGATCGTTTTCTCCTATAAAGATTAATCCCAAAAATGAAACGAATCACCTATAGAGTATGGGAATCTTATTGATCGTTTCCTCAAATAAGCATCAAGATTGAACGAGCTATGGAAGCAACATGAGGAGCATGTCTGAAGCTTCCACCTCAAAAGGCTTGTTTTGAGGAGTAGTTTTGAATCGATTTGATTCGAGACTTCTAAGGAATTGTTTCAAAACTCGAGAATAAATGAAGGAACTAGTGTCAAAGATCACTGTCTTTGTTTTATCAATCTAGTTGAAAACTGGATCAATTAAACGTAGGTCTGCAAGTGATCTTAACATTAACTTCCTCCTAAATTCTCCTCCCGCTCATTCAAATGACTCTTGAAATACACTGATCTTATTTGATAAGTTGATCACATTCCATGAATCAACCAAAGTACTGGTTAAAGGCAAATAGGATAAACCTGTAATGATCGTTTACACTTCATGGACTGCGAAGTCAAAGAAGAGTAAAATGAAGAAGAATTTATTCTCTTCTAAATTCGACCATAAATGTAGTCAAAAGAACGCAAGTAGCCTAAAATTCGACTTATCCCGCTGGATCTAAGAAAGGCACTGATATGTTTAATTGATTAGATGATCTAATTAATTAAGCAACGTTTCAATTAAAGGGTTAATTGAAAGGAAAAGGAAAGCAATTAAAGAAGTTAATTGAAAGGAAGTAAATTAATTGAATTAAACCATTGACTCAATCTTATTGAATTAATGTGTGAAGTTCAATTAATACAAAGATAATAATCCATAACTTTGGTACGCTAGACTTGGACACATCTCCAAGAGTAGGATTCAAAAGTTGGTTTCACCTAAGCTTCTTGAAAAATAGAACTTGGATGAACATCCAACCTGCGAATCATGTCTCAAAGGAGATATGACCAGATCTCCCGTCACAGGGAATCCAGAGCGAACCAAACAAAATCTGGATTTAATCCATGAATATGGATCACTAAAAGTTACTGTGAGAGGAGATTACTCATACTTCGTACTTTTTACTAATGACCTTGGTCGTTAGTGAGAAATGAATCTAGTGAGATGCAAATCCGAAAAACCAAGAAAGGTATTTCAATATGAAGTAGAGAATCAACAAATACATAGTATTACTCGATCTAATCGAGGTAGCAAATACTTGTCAAGGATTCCTCAATTATCTCATTGAGAATGGGGTTCTCATACAACAAACTCCTCCTAAGACGTCACGACTTATTGAAGTGTCTAAAGAGATGGAATCTAACATTGTTTAACATTGTTCGATCCATATTGAGTTTTGTTAAGCTTCCTTATGCATTTTAGGAGTTATTCCTCCTGACTGCATCGAAGATACTGAGCCAAGTACCTTCAAAGCTCGTGCCTACAAAGCTTTACCAAGAAAGGTATGGCAAAATACCTCTATGCTCTTACCTCTGAGTATGGAGATCTCCTGCCGATGGTAGAAACGAGAAAGGAGATAAATTGGCCAGTAGATCCAATTTGTATATAATTGTGGGGGTATCCAACGAAATCCATTGGATACCTGTTCTACGACAATGAGAAACAATAGTTTCTCCTAGATACCCATTCCTCTGTTGATGAATCTCTCGTCAAAGGAAATGGAAACGTCATGGAACTTGATGAAGTCCAAGATTTGGACCCGTCACCGCAAACAGTGGGAGTTAATCCAGAATTTACTGAACCTACTAGTACACCTACTCTTCGAAGGTCTGATCGAATTCGTAAGGAGCCAAAGCGATTTGGTTTCATTCACGAAAACGAGAATGTGGAAAGTAATCCAAAGACCTATCAAGAAGCGATGTCAGACATAGACTCGGGTGCGTGGCTCGAAGCCATGCAAACCGAAATGGATCCCATCCATTCCAACAAGGTATAACCTTGATTGATCCACCCAAGGGATTTATCTCTATAAGTTGGTTATAAGTTATAAATGGATCTTCAAACTTGGAATGAATGGAGAGGTGTTGCCTCTAAGAATTGACTAGTGGTAAAAAAGGCTATTCACAATGTTCTGTAACAGACTTTGATGAAACCTTTTCTCCATTAGCAATGTCTGAATCCATTTAGATTCACATTTGTTCTGATGAGATAGTCAAGATATTTGACTTCATGAACCATGAGTGTACAAAAGGATTAGTGGGAGCGCAATGAAGCTCATATTTTATATGTCGATAATGTTCTGACTATCTGGTATGATATCAGAATGTTAGCACAGACGAAAGCATGGTTGTCCATGCAATTCTCCATGAAAGATTTAGAAGAAGCATCTTGCCTATTGGGATACGTATCTATAGAATAGATCGGAAAGAGATGCCGACACTCTCTAAATCTAAGTACATAGAATCAATACTGGAAATATTCAGTATGAAGAATCCAAGAAAGGATTGCTTCCAGTGAGACACTGTATCCCTTGTTCCAAAATTGATGTGCCCTACATCAAATGAGAATAAAGGAGAATGTCTCAAATACCTTATGTTTCAAACAAAAGGTTGCATGTGGCATGCTTTACTATGTACTAGACCAGACATAGAACTTTCTCAAGTATCGCGAGCAGTTGCTAGTCAAACTCCAGTGAAGAAGTACTGGACCACCGTAAAAAAATATCCTTAAGCTCTTGACAAAGACTAAGGATTTGTTCTTGGTCTACGGTGGTAGTGGAGGATTAAAATTCGAAGGATTCACTGATTCGAATTTTCAGTCTGATGTGGATGAATTAAGAACATCCATTTTTGGATACATATCCTGCATCAATGGGGTAACGGTGAATTTGAAAGGGTTCCAAGCAAATCACCGTAACCATCCAAACCACTGAAGCAAGATATATTGCAGAATTAAATGTAGCATTAAATGCGGCTTAAGAAAGTGTTTGGATATAAAACTTCATCCTATGGTTGGATGTAGTGCCTAGCATTGCGAAGCTTATGGTTATCTTCTATGATAACATTGGAGCTATTGCTAAAGCAAAGCATTCGAGATCTTACCAAGAAATCTAAACACAACTGAGAGAAAGGTACCATTTGATTAGAAAAATCATTGGTAGAGTTAACGCGCATAATGGATTGCGTCGACTCAGAAGACAACTTAGCGGATCCACTAAAGGATGCTATATCATGAAATGAGTTCGAAGAACATCTTTAAAAAGATGGGTCCTAGAAACGTTAGTGATTGGCTTTAGGGCAAGTGGGAGATTGATGGGATAGTGCCCTGCAAGCCAATATATTTAGCTTGTATTGGAACTATCATTATCTTTCTTTAGTATAAATGTAATAATACGCACGTTTATTTATACGAGTGTAAGGATAAACAATGGCCAACTTCATCTCTCGCGAATACATTTAAGCGATTGGTTGAAACCCTTAGATTACATTAGACTATGGGACGATTCACTTCAGTACTGAGTGCAATCATGAAACAGTCTCAAAGGTCGTAATCTTAAAACTGTTCCAAGTCATAGATTCTGAACGAGACGGGGTATCGTAGGAACCGCCAAGACTTGTACGAGTATGCATGATTCACATGGAGTGAATTTGTAGCGTTTCATGAGCAAGGCATTTGAGGCCAGTGCATATGAGTAGGTGGTTCAATGGAGGATTGAACGCATCGAACGACCCGAACAGAGAAACCCATTGTGGAAGCGCATGTCGCATATCGGTGATGGGATGTTTCTCAAGGATTATAATAGTGTACGATTTAGTCCTTTGACTTGAGGTGCTAGGGCGAATTCGGTGCATGAAAGTGCGTACTTAGATCTAGGTATAGGCCACTTAGCTTGGTCATAACATGCCTAGGTTGGGTGTGTATGGACATGTACGCGAGTGGTTAGTACCAATATGAAATCTATTGACTCACTGTAATGGGTGAGAGAATTTCCTATACGATTCTTAGATAATATATCCAAGGAATCTGCGGCCGCAGTCGGTGACGGATTTGGAAAGAGGTTTCCAAATTTAGGAGTCACACTGGAATATTATCCTGAATTAGAAAGTATAGTTATCGAGATAAATTTAGAGGTGCCGATCAATTCACACACCCTAAGTCTTGATCGGGAATATTAGTCGATAGAAGGACCGTATGTACATGGTAATTATATGAGACGAGGTTCACAAGTATCAATTCACCTGAAGTTGGGCTTCATGGGCTTGTGGCTAGACATCGACCATGAAGTGTAGGTACTCCTGAGTTAATAGAGGATTTGATTCTAGGAGTGGTCAATTAAAGGTTGTTTAATTGACCGGAGCAATTTATTGTTCATAAATTAAATCATAAAGAATTCGTGGGCCTGCTGCCAATTGATGGTGAACCCAGAGGGTCACACACATTACAATTGGACGGTGACTGTTGAAAAGGATACTAAAGGAATTAATTGATTTAAAGGTAATTAAATCAATTAAATGAATTAAAAGTATTTAATTCAAGTGGGAGATTAATTAATTGGCTAACTTAATTAATTAAATACTTAATTGAGTTGCTAATTAATTATATAAAAGAAATAATGATTTAATTGGACTGGGCATTTAATTAAGTAATTAATTAAATGAAAGGCTTGCAAGACATGGGCCTTTAATTAAAAGCCCATAAGGAGTCTTGCAAAACCTAGGTCAAGAGGGAGTCTATAAATAGGGTTCCACTAGAGCTCAAAAAGCTAACACCCTATAAAAACCCTAGCCTCTCTTCTCTTCCTAGCCGCCGCCCCCTCTCCTTTGCGCCGCCAACCTAGAGCCGCCGCCACCTGCTGCCGTGAGCTGCCCTAGCACCGCCGCCACCGCCTCTCCTTTGTTCCACCGTGTTAGATATTGCATTGGCAAGTAGATCTGCACAGTCCTGCTTCGACAAATCTCTTAGATCCAGTTCTGAGCCTAAGACTAGGAGGTGTCGCCAGAATCCAATTGGTGTGGACTAACTTTGGAGGTGAGACGCTTGGATCACTCTTGTGAACCAGATCCAGATCCAGATCCAGTTTCAGAACCAGAACTGAGGGTTGCCACCACCTTGCCTGTGGTGAGGTAAATCGCAAAAACCCCCTTGTTTAATTACTCTGTGCGTTTTTGTTTCTTGCTTGCGTATAAATAATATGGAGAATTTAATATGGGACCTTGGGTGCTTCGAAAAATTTTAAATTCCGCACTGTCGTTGTTCTGACAATCGAGGCATCCCAACCACTATCCCAACAGTTCAAACATAGGTTGCTTCTTCTTCCCAGAGCATTCAACCATCTCTGTTGAACTCAATTCAACAGATGATTTCAACTTCAATGAAGGAATTGGAAGAAAGGTTAACTGCCAATCTGCTGGCTGCTATAAGTAAACCAACCCAGAGAGTTTCTGCTATTCATACTTCTCTGATAGAAGACACTGCTCACAATGTAGCACTTCTGCTGGTTGGAGAGAAATTACTGAGGTTGTTGAAATGGGTCTAAAAGCACAAGATGAAACCTTAGAAAACATGATGAAGGACTTCAAGGCATCTGCTGATTGGATACTAGGAACTCAGATTCAACTAGGTGACCAAGGAGAAGTTGTGCTTAACAGAATGGAAGCATTTGAAGCCCAACAACTCAGACAAGAAGCTCAAATTAATGCAATGGAAGCAAACATCAGACTTCTCTGTGATACACTTCAGGTTCCACCAGTCTTACCACAATATCCAATCAACCCTGCTAATGATGACAAAAAGGGGGAAGATAGGGTACTTTGTGAAGAAGAAGAAGATAGACAAGATGGCACATCTCTTGAAAAGACTGCTGAATTTGAAGAAACTGAAGTACTGGATGGATCTGCCAATGATGAATTTGCTGATGAAGAAAATGAAGGCACAAGCAGACCAGTAGATCAGTCAATTACCGAAGAAGAAAAGGAATGTGATGAAACTGAAGCTGAAGGAAATCCTAAGGAAACATCAAAGACTGATAAAGAAATTACTGCTGCTAAGGACTCAGCTGAAGAACAGCTTAATCCTGAAGCTGAAACTTCCAAACCTGAAGAAGATGAAGAGGACAAGCCAAAAGACAAAACCGAAGACTAGACTAAATTACTTAGGCTTGAAATCCTTGTAAATTTTCTTTATGCACATCTCATCTACTAAACTTGTAATCTGTAATCTTTTCTAAATCTATAAAAGTACATGTTCAAATCCAATAAACTATGTATATCTCAGAAATTTTTGAGGATCAAAACTTTAGTTTAGGTACAGGTACTTAGCTGAAGTTTTATCATCATCAAAAAGGGGGAAATTGTTGCATGAAGATGAAGATGAAGTGCAATGAAGATAAGAAGATAAGGGAAATTTTTGATGATTTCCAAAACGTCAAAATCAGCTAAGTATGGAAAGCTTAGGTCCCTTAGAAGAATTTTGACCAAGTTAAGAAGACATCAGAAGGGTCTAAAATTCTAAGCTCAGAAGACTACTGATCTTATGCTGAAATAGCAATCAGAAGGGTAGATCATCAGCTGACTCAAATCAGATTAGTTCAGAGTTTGATCAGCAGGGTATCTATCAGAAGAGTTGCTTTGATCAGTAGAGTAGAAGAGATCAAGAAGTTAGTCCAATGGTAATAAATGCACTTGGTGTAATAAATGCTGTAAGAGAAGGGTAATAATGGCAAATGATTGAAGTTTATTCTCGGATCAGCAGGGTGCATTTAATGCATCTACAGAAAAATACAGCAGAAAAGTATTGTAGCAGGGAGCCATTCTGAAAATTGGGCTAAGGCTATGGATTTGAATCTTGATTTCCTTCAACGGTCATATTTTCAAATCCAAGTATAAATAGAGCTGATTTCAATGAGCGAGACACACAACAACATTCTGAGATTTTATTTTCCGAAGCAGAATTTTATCTAAGTCTCAAGAAGCTCAAGAACAGCTCACTCGTCCGGTGGAGTCATTTGTTGACAGAAACCAAGTTGAAGTAAAAAAGAAAAGATTTTCTGAGTGAATTTGTATTAGTTGAGTGTTGTGCGGAGTGTAGATCCATCTTTGTGAGTGATCTAACTTCAGAGGATAGGTCTTCTTAGTGATTTCCTATTGTGAGCTTACAGCCTTCTCATTTGTTGTTTTGGTGTAAGTGGAGAAATATTGTAAACTTTGTGTTTATAGTATAATCCAAAATCTGAGTGATCTGGAAGAGTGGACTAAAGGATTTTTATCCATATAACCACTATAAAAATTATTTGTGTCATTTTTGTATAAGTTTTCTTGCATATTTTAAAGTCGCATAAGTTAACACTTTGAAATATTTGTTTAAAGATTTTGAAGGAGTTTTAAAACTGGGGATAAAATCTTTTAAAGACTTAGTCTACTTGTGAAAAACACTTACAAATTATCCGCTGCAAGTATACTCCTGTAAAACTAATTTTGCTGAAATCAGCTAAGTTACTACAAGAAGAGTGGTCACTTTCCTGTTCAAGATTTGGTCATGATCAGTTGAGTCAGCTTACTGTTCTCTATAAGTTTAGTCTACTGACAGACGACTGAAAAGTTTTTAAGTCTAAAAATTTTCAGAGGTCTATTCATCCCCCCCCTCTAGACCTCATCTGACCACTTGGGACCAACAAACGTCTGAACGAGGAGTCGGCAAAGGTTCTCCAAACTCCTCAACCAAATGAGCCAATGGAAAATGTTTGTATTTAATACTTGGCAAATCGGAAGAAGAGTACTGCTCGCCATAACGATTAAGGCTAACATGCGTAGCTCTGAAATACTCTCTCCGACGATCTTCGATCAACCCCATAGCGACCATCTGATGGATCGCTTTCTTAAAAGTGCTTTCAAGGAGCGGACCAACTTTCTGGTTCACTAAAGCTGTATGAACCGGAGAACTAAGGAAATCGTGGATCACCTTCTCGTCAGAATTCCTACCATATCGATCAGTGAGTCCGCTAAGAGGAAGATCCTTCTCATACTCGTCCAAGGAAATCTGAAGACTAGCGACCTGCGACTCCAGCTCACTGATCCGAGTAGTGCTTTGAACTTGACAATCTTCCAGCTCCTTGGCCAACTGTTTGACCCGCTCTTCAGTGCGAGAAGTCTCTAGAATATTGTTCAAAACTTCGAGATCATCAGTTCCCATAGCTTGAGGATTAGTGGTTAAAGGTGGAAGAGACGAAGACATAGAATGACCGGCCTCTGAAGCAGGTGCTTTCTGAACCAGTGCCTTATTCCTTTCCTCAAGAAATTCGCACTGCTACCTCCAAAGAGAAGCTTCATAAGCGTATGACGCCAGCCAAGTATTGGTCTGTGGAATTAAAAAAATGAATCAATGAACAGGAAACACATTTAAGAAAATTGAAAAGAAACATCCGTAATGGTAAATACCTTCTCAACATAAAGAGAAGCTTTCTGTAATTTCTCCAAGGGATCCTTGCGGAACAACTTGTTGATGTCACGTGTAAAAACACTAGAAAGAAGGATACGGGTAGCCTTATCAACTGCATTTTCGTTCTCGTCATGGATCAAAGAATCTTTCTCGGAGTAAACAACCTCCCTCTTTCCCTGTAAATGATCTTCGATCATCTCAACGACAGTAGGCTTCGAGTGTTGTTCGTCAAGCAAATAGAGGTCCTCACCGGAGCGACCATAATATTGCTTTCTCCTTTTAACTAGCGTGTCGGTAGGATGGGGCATCGACCAGCTGCGACAACCACGGATACCAAGGAAAGTTCTGAGCTGGAGAGGAGGATAACCCTGTCCAGTCCTTGGATGATCCGGAATATGTGAAGGCGAAGGTTGCAGAGGAGTTTCTTGAGAAAAATCTGGAGATTCCACTCTATCCTCAGAATCATGGCCCAAATCCAATTTTCTCTTTTTGGACACTCTTTGTTCGATTGGAAGGTTCTCCAATATTTTGGTGGATTTTGACAGAACCATCTTCCCTTTTGAAGAGTGCCGCGAGTTCTCTACCATGGAAACTGGAGAAAACAAACTCCCGTCAAATAAACTACTCAAAGAAAATATAAAGCAAAAACAATAAAAAGATATAATACTTACTAAGCGACTGTGAAGAAGAAGAGATGGGAAAGGTGTGAGGGCTCAGGCCCGCTTTACGAAGAAAGGCCTCTCCAATAAGAAGGGCACCTTGGTACTTGTCAGCGTGCATCTCCACTATCTCGTCCACTAACTTGGGATCATCAGGAATGAAGTGGCCCCAAAACAGAACGACCACTAGAGACCCACTTGGAATCATGGTCCCACGAGAAAGGCTTGGTGGAACCATCTGCTAAGACAAGATGCGAAGGGGGACGAACAAAGAAAAAATGAGATTTCCAAGTAGGATTGCTTGAAACGGGGGAATCAAAGATAGTGCGACTAGACTTCTGACTAGCAAAAAAAGTACCCGTGATTTGAAGAACTAGAAATGTTGAAACGGAATCACCGGGTAAAATTACGAAGAGAAGGTTGAAACCCTTTCGCAATCATCAGGACAGAAAAACAAACGACAAATGCTACGGAATTGGGAACCATTTGCGTCAAAGAAACGCTGAATACCCTTAAATATCAAGGAATAAGGCAGACAGCAGAAGACGGAGACCATGATTGAAATGGGCAGTATAAAAAGCCCGACAACCTTCGAGCGGAGAAGTAACCCTGTCAGAAGTAGATGGAAGAATAATCTATGAACCATCCGGGAAATATTTTGTATAATTATCCAACACCTCATGGAAAGTCTCATCGGTATATGCACAAGAAAGGTTCTCGATCGGATCAGAGACTTGGGGGACGGCACCCTTGCTTTTTTTAGCCTTGGCCGCGACCTCGGCGTCAGATATGATCCGCACTGAAAAAGTGTCTTTCTCAGGAATAATCATATCGTATACTCTTGCCTGCATAGATGGAAGGCTAGAAGAAGCCCCCACGTCGATAACAAGAGTGACTCGTTCAAGAGAAGAAGAAGCGGGGTTCTTCGAAATAGAGGCCATGATATTTAATCCTTGGAAAATAGTGATCGATGAATACAATATATTGGAAGAAATTATCGAGTAAGAAAATTACTGAAAGAAAATGGGAGCTGGAAAGTGAAAGATGGTTAAAACAGTGATCACCTATTTATATAGAAAGACGAAAAGGCGTTTTGAATCTCTTGCGACTGATCATATTCCCGCCAATCGGCAAAGAAGAATCACTTCCTCGAAGAAGAAACAACATTACAGATCGAAAAACGGCAAAACGACTATCTATGATGCGTAGCACTCTTTTCCTTGCTTAGGATTTTTTCCCACAGGGTTTTTTCCATGTAAGGTTTTTAACGAGGCAAAATTCATAGAATAAACAGTTACTTCTACAAGCGTCTAGTACATACACGCTTGAAGAAGTGAGGGAGTACTGATGGGGGCTGTTTTACACCACATATAATACTCGGATCGACTCGAAGACATCAGATCGGTTCGACCATACAAGCTCATTCGGGATCATCCATCGACCTGATCAGAGACAATTCTCCTTGGCAAACCAGACTACAATCCGGACCCAAGAAGGATAGATATGCTGAGTCCTAGTAGGATTATGTTTCCTTGTATGCTTAGGGTTTACATCTTATAAATACCTAGATCAACATTGTATTACAACAACTACAATTCAGAACTTACGCCTCCATACTTGGGCAATCTGATAATAAATTTATAGAAAAGCTTTTGCTATACTATATTCAATATTCATCATCTTGTGTTCTTATTTGCTCCTTACATATTGTTCTTTCTTGAGACTGATCCATCCGGAATAAAGTAACTAGGCCCTATAATACATATAATCTAACCCCATAAACTTATAATATTGATTTAATCCAACCCTACGAAAAACAGTTATATCATATTGGTAATATATTCTATGTTACAGGGGATGTCCTTGTAATACAATTTTTGGTTGAGGGTGTGTTTTTTGTAATATTTCAAACAGGAGGGTAATATTTCAAACAGGAGGGTAATAGTCAGGGGGTTCCTATGTAAATTACCCTTTTTTTTTATTCCAAAATATTGTTGGAACTCTGAAGCAAGTTGTATGATTTTAGCAATAGAGGCTCTCATATTTACCTCATTTCCTTCGAAAACTCGTTGATTTTTATTCTTCCAAATTACCCAAATATTAGCCAAAAAAATCCCACACCATTCACCATGCGGTAAAATAGCATTATGAAATCTCTGGCCCACTATCTTCCTTCATCTCTGTCCAGCGCCAAGAGTGCCAACAAATCGGTCGGAGCCACTACATCTTCCAAAACTTTTTTAGCAGTTGTACATTCCACGAACAAATAATTGATATCTTCCCTTAGATTGCAGCCCCACGGGCAATCTCTGAAGTAGCAAAGTGTCTGTCACAACGCAACGCATTCGTCATCAAGCTGCCGTGAGCAATGAGCCAAACAAAAAACTTCAGTCGATGAGTGCACCGTAAGTTCCATATCCAAGAGAAATTTCCTTGTTCAAAGACCTGGTACGAGTCAAAACTTTATACGCCGATCTACAGTTGAATTCTCCACTAAGTGCCCCACCCCAAATACGCGAGTCTGATCGAGATGCATCAAGAGGGAGTGGAACAGATAATATCCGATCATATATTGCTTCCGGCAGTGGCATATGAAGCCTGTCCAAGCACCAACATCCGGTCCCAGAAATAACATCGAACACATTAAACAAAATATCCTCATTCCGAATATCACTATCAACGACGTCACAAAGAAAAAACTCCCCAAGCCAGTGGTCAAACCAAAAAGAAATTTGTTTCCCATATAATACAGTTCTCCATTGATTTAGTACTCCCGACAATGCCTTTCCAAGTGCTTGAGTCACTAGTTTTGATTCGATAATCCAATAAATACTCATTCTTCAGGTACTTGCTTCGGAAGATATCATTCCACAAAGAAGTATGATTATTCATCACCTCCACCCAACTTTAGCAAGCATAGAAATATTCGCTCTTCTCGTTGTAGGCAAACCAAGACCACCTTCCCTTTTTGAAAGTGCAACCTTCTCCCAACTTACCAGATGAGGTTTCCTCTTGGTGTGATCCCACAGAGAACTCTTATCCATCTTGTCCAGTTGAGAACAATCCGAAGCCGGAAGCCAAGCTGATTGCATAATGTATGTTAGGATCGCTGAAGTGGCAGCTTGAATAAGTGTAGTTCTGCCTGCTAAGGTGAGGTGGTTGGCCTTCGACGAGGATAATTGGGTCTGGATCCGTTCGATTAAACCATGGTAGAAAGAAGACAGAATTTTTTTATGTATAATGGGGACCCCCAAGTACTTCCCCAGGTCTTGTGTGCAGCTGAAGTGAAGAATATCTAGAATATCTCTTTTGATATTCCCACTAGTTCTTGGACTAAAGAAAATCTCGGACTTACATATATTAACTCTTAGTCCGAAGCTAGAACTGAAGGCATCAAGGGCCTGTTTAACAGAAATTGCACTCCGAACAGTCGACTTAGCAAATAAGAGAAGATCGTCCGCGAAGAAAAGGTGGGAGATTGATGGACCCCTTCTCCCAATCCTAATAGGGCTCCAATCTTTACTTGCCACTGCATCTTCTATAATGTTCCCAAGTCTCTCCATACACAAAACGAAAAGATAGGGGACAATGGATCCCCTTGGCGGAGTCCGCAAGAGGCTGTAAAGGGATCAAGAGGCTCTCCATTCCAAAGAAGTTGTGGCCTGGAACTACTCACACACACAAGAATAAGAGTGATAAGATTCCCCGAAAAGTTAAAGAAAGATAAAATTTGTTCCAAGAAGGACCATTGGACAATGTCATACGCCTTTTCCAAATCTATCTTTAACACCATACCACCATAAGAGCTTCTCGAAGCTCGAAGAGAGTGTAACACTTCCTGAACAACAAGTATATTATCTTGGGTACCTCACCCCGGAATAAAACTACTCTGGGCAGGGCTCACTACTGTTGAAATGAAAATTTTCATCCTCTCAACAATAAGTTTAGTGACAATTTTGTAATTGGTATTACACAACGAGATGGGTATGAATGCCAAGATCGTGTCTGGCTGCTCCGATTTAGGAATAAAAGTAATAAAGGCTCTACCCACATTTTCAGGCACAACACAAGAGGAAAAAATGTCATTTATCAATGCAAAAACTGACTCACCTATGATATTCCAAAAATTCTGATGAAAAAAACGGTTGGCAACCATCAGGGCCCGGTGCTTATACGGACTAAGAAGCTTGACTACACGGAACACGATCATCAAAGGATTCTTTATACGGACTAAAAAACTTGACTACACGGAACACCTCATCAAAGGAAATAGGCTCACTAAGAATTCTCACTTGTTCACTGTTTATAATTTTCTGAATAGTAATGCACGAGAGTACCTCCTCAGTTCTAGTAGTATTTCCTTGAAACAAGCTATTATAGAAACCCCAAACATGCTCCTTAAGTGTAGCAGCATCGTTACACCATTCACCATTAATTTTAAGGGTTGTGATTTTATTCCTTCGTCGACATAAGGTAGAGAGGTGAAAAAATTTTGTATTCGTGTCCCCAAGTTGAATCCATTGAATTCGCGACTTTTGGAAACATAAAGATTCTTCCTGGTTGAGAATACGATTAAATTCTTCTAGAGAGACTCCGCTGGATACCAGAAAGTCGAGCCATGATTTTCCTCTTGCGCGCAAAAATATTTCCGAAACATCTCCTATTCCATTCCATCATTTTCCCTGGGAGAGTGTCAAGAGCATTTAACATAGACGATGAGTTCTGCCAAACATCCTCAATAGTCTGTTTACAATCTGGATGACTCAACCAATACAACTCAAATCGAGAAGATCTCACGAGAGGTGAGATAAAAGGGTCTACACTACACGTAAGCACTGGACAGTGATCAGAATGAAAGCGAGGTAAATGTCTGACCAAGGCATCTGGAAATAGCTCCGACCACAAGGTATTCGCTAAGGATCTATCTAACCTCTCTTGAACACGAATTCCACCATATCTCGTACCCTCCCAAGTGTATGTCGGACCATTTGAGCTTAAGTCCAATAAACCACAAGTATTAATCATGTCAACAAAGTTCCTACTCAAACGCCAATTGTGGGGCCGTCTTCCCTGTTTCTCACTCGAACCGATGATATCGTTAAAATCACCTGTAACGAGCCACTGTATATTAACCATTAAGCTTAAATCCATAAGTAATTTCCAAAGTTCCTTCCTAAGATGATTAGTTGGTCTAGCATTTATACCTAAACATTACCAATTACTCCCGTTTCCACAACCCACAAATGCATGAATAGCTTGATAATTAACAGAAAGAACCTCTAGACGAACATTATCCTGGTCCCAGAGCATCCAAATACCCCCAGTTCGACCTGTAACAGGAGAACGACAAACACCAGAAAAGCCTAACTTCTTCGAAATAGAAATAGCCATCTCTTCCGCTACCTTAGTTTCAACCAAAAAAACCACATTTGGTCTGTGAATTCTAACAATCTCAAAAAAGCTTCTTTTGAAATTTGAATTACCACCCCCACAAGAATTCCATGACAAAATCTTGATAGTAAAAATTGAGGTTGTAAAAGTAAGGGATTACCTTGGTTCCGCATAGTCGGCTCCAAAAGGCCACGTATCTTCTACAATAGCCATTTATGTATCACCCCCAGATCCATACATAGTGGAGAAGCCAACGGAACCTTATCTGAAAACTCAGGTGGCCGAGTGTGTGACTCACCATTAACCTGAACAAAGTAATTTCAAAGCCGTTGAACCTCTATTTCATTTGAAGGGAAAGAGTGAGTAACTAGTGGTGGAATCTGGGTGTGTGAGTCCATTGGGTCAGGAGATCCAACAACTCTAGACACAGAGGGTGGGCTCATAGTGTTACGGGTCAAAGTAGTTCTTTTATGTGGAATACTGGACTGGACCTGTGTTGGGATATTTCTGGTATGGGGCTCGATTGTCAATACAACAAAGTGCGGAATTTAAAATTTTTCGAGGTCCCTATTAGTCCCATAAAACTTTCTCCACAGTTAATTATACAAAAAGGTTGAATCAAACAAAACATAAACATAGAAGGGGGTTTTCACGATTTACCTCACCACGGCTTGGTGGTTGTTACCTCCAGGCGTTTCGTTCGATCCACAATACGAGTGATCCATGTGTCTCACCTCCAGAGTTGATCCACACCAACCGGATTGTAGTGACACCTGCAAGTCTTAGGCTACGAACTGGATCTTGAAGGTTTGTCAGCAAAGGACTGTAGATCTGGATCTGGACTTAAGATCTGGATCTGGATTGGGAGATCTTGTGGAAGAAGACTAATCACAGGACTTATGTGATCAGACCAAGATTCGGCCAGGTCAGGTCGGCTAGAACAAGTTCATCGACCTTGGTTTGGGTGACTAAGGTTTTGGGTTGAAAGTATGTGGGGCGATTTGTAAATAAAATTTCTTTTGCGAAAAATCAGATTTCTTCTTTGTAAAAATCGGCTACTACTTTTCTTTTTATGGTTTTCAAAAGTGTTACTTGTTTTTCTCTCAAAGTTTTCAGTTATGAATGAAGAGAAGAGAAGAAGTATTTATAAGAGAAGAATCATTCTCTTAGAAGATATCTTCTTCCCTTATCTATCAAATCTTCATTCCTTATCTACTTAGGAATGCAAGATTTGTTAGATCTCTTCTTGCTTGCTCTCCAAGATTAAAACTCCTCTTCCTTATCTTGTAAAAATCGCCCCTTACCCCTATTTCAAGATAATTGCAAAATCAACCCATATAATTATCCAATCTTAAAATTGGTTAATTATATAATCTTCCAGCTTCATTAATTAACTACTTTAATTAATTTCATAATTAATCAGATAACTCTAATTAATTAATTGAACATTAATCAATTAGATATCTAATTAATATTCTTCCCATTGAATTAATACTTTAATTCAATTACTTTGATTTAACAACTTTAAATCATACATTTCCTTTTCGACAGTCACCGTCCAATTGTATTGTGTGTGACCCTCTAGGTTCACCATCAACTGGCAGCAGGCCCACGACTTTCGTGATTTAATTAACGAGCAATTAATGCTCCGATCAATTAAACAACTTTTAATATACCACTCCAGAATTAATTTCCATATTAATTCAGGAGTACCCACACTTCATTGTCGATGTCTAGCCACAAGCCCATGAAGCCCAATCAAAGGTGAATTGATAATTGTGAACCTCACCTCTTATAATTGCCCTGTACATACGGTCCTTCCACGACTGATTTCCCGATCGATACCTAGGGTGTGTGAATTGATCGGCACCTCTAATCATCTCGATTCTGTACTTTCTAATTCTGGATAATAATTCCTGTGTGACTGCTAAATTTGGAAACCCTTTTCCAAATTCGTCACCAACCATGGCCATGGGTTTCTAGGAACATATTATCGAAGGACGTACAGGAAATTCTCCCACCTTATCAGGATGAGTCGATAGATCCTTTCTTAGTACTAACCACTCGCGTACAGTTGTGTACGCACCCAACTTAGCCACTTTGTGGCCAGGCTACGTGACCAGTACTTAAATCTTGTTGAGATATTCTATCTAGGGGCTCGATTGTCAGTACAACAGAGTACGGAATTTAAAATTTTTCGAGGTCCCTATATGTCCCATAAATCTTTCTCCACAGTTATTATAAGAAAAGCATGAATCAAACACTTAATTAAACATAGGGGGTTAATCGCAATTTACCTCACCACGGATTTGTTGTGGTTTCCTCCACGTGTTTGGTTCGATCCACAGCTTGAGTGATCCATGTGTCTCACCTCCAAAGTTAGTCCACACCAATCGGATTGTAGTGACGCCTACAAGTCTTAGGCTTAGAACTGAATCTCGCAGGTTTGTCAGCAAAGGAATTCAGATCTGGACTTAAGATCTTGAACGAGATTAGGAGATACAGATGGAAGAAACAGATCACAGGACTTGTGTGATTGGAACAGGGCTCGACCAGGTTGGGTTCGGTCAGCTCAGGGTTCGGCCGAGTTTGGTTCGGGCGACTTGGGGTTGGGGCGAAAACTTTTGGGGCGATTTTGTAGTTAATAATACTTGTGCAAAAAATATGATTTTCTCTCTTGTAAAAATCGACTTCTCTCAAATTTTCAGCAAAAATAATTTTCTCTAAAAATTTTCTAATCTCACTTAATGAAGAGAAGAGAAGGAATATATTTATAGGAGAAGAGTTCTTCTCTAAAAAGATATCTCCTTCCCTTGTATATCAAATCTTCATTCCTTATCAAGTTAGGAATGTGAGATTTGATAGATCTCTTCTAACTTGCTCTCCAAGAAATAAAACTCTTTTTCCTTTAATCACAAAAATCGCCCACTCCCTTATTTCTAGTTAATTGTAAAATCAACCCCATAATTATCCAATACTAAAATTGGTTAATTATTTATTCTTCCAATTAATTAACTACTTTAATTAATTTCATAATTAATCAGATAACTCTAATTAATTAATTGAACATTAATCAATTAGACATCTAATTAATATTCTCCAATTGAATTAATACCATAATTCAATTACTTTGATTTAACAACTTTAAATCTTTTGCTTTCCTTTAAGACAGTCACCGTCCAATTGTATTGTGTGTGACCCTCTGGGTTCACCATCAACTGGCAGCAGGCCCACGACTTTCGTGATTTAATTAACGAGCAATTAAATGCTCCGATCAATTAAACAACTTTTAATTGACCACTCCTATAATTAATTTCCCTATTAATTTAGGAGTACCTACACTTCATGGTCGATGTCTAGCCACAAGCCCATGAAGCCCAATCAAAGGTGAATTGATTATTGTGAACCTCACCTCTTATAATTGCCATGTACATACGGTCCTTCTACGATGATTTCCCGATCGAGACCTAGGGTGTGTGAATTGATCGGCACCTCTAATTATCTCGATACTGTACTTTCTAATTCAGGATAATAATTCCTGTGTGACTGCTAAATTTGGAAATACCTTCAAAATTCGTCACCAACCATGGCCATGGGTTTCTAGGAACATATTATCGAAGAACGTACAAGAAATACTCTCATCTTATCAGGATGAGTCGATAGATCCTTTCTTAGTACTAACCACTCGCGTACAATCATGTACGCACCCAACTTAGGCACTTTGTGGCCAGGCTACGTGACCAGTACCTAAATCTAAGTACGCACACTTGTGCACCGAATTCGCCCTAGCACCTCAAGTCTAAGGACTAAATCGTACACTATTATAAGCCTTGCGAAACATCCCATCACCGATATGAGTCGCTTCCACAATGGGTTTCTCTGTTCAGGTCGTTCGATGCATTCAATCCTCCATTGAACCACCTACCCATATGCACTGACCTCTAATGCCTTGCTCATGAAACGCAACAAATTCACTCCATGTGAATCATGCATACTTGTACAAGTCTTGGCGATTCCTACGATACCCCGTCTCGTTCGGAATCTATGACTTGGAATGGTTTTAAGATCACGACCTTTGAGACTGTTTCATGATTGCACTCAGTACTTTAGTGAATCGTCCCATAGTCTATGGTGACCTTAGGATTTCATCCAATCGCTTAGATAAGTTCGCGAGAGATGAAGTTGGCCATTGTTCAATTTCACATACTATGAATGAACGGGCGTATTAATTATAAACCATAAGAAAATAGTACTTCAACAAGCTAATTAATATTGGCTTGCTGGGCACTACTCCATCAATCTCCCACTTGCCCTAAAGCCAATCACAACATTTCTAAGACCCATCTATACCAAGATGTCCCTCGAACCATTTCTGAAAGAGCTTAATTAGTGGATCTGCTAAGTTTGCCCTTTTTGAGATAACGTAGTACTTTTCCGCGTCTCAGTTATCTATGACTTGTTCAATCATTTGATATTGTGTTCAGTCTATCGGTGAGATCTCGTTTTTCCTTTCATTGAGCAATTGCCTTGTCTAAATCAGTTAAGATTATGACAGGCTTTTGTCATGCTAGGTAATTCATCCATTCATTGGACGAATGTTTCTCATCTAAACACTTTCTCTTGTGCAGCATCATAATGGTGCTATTATTCTGATTAGTCGGCAATGGTATACTATTGGAATTTCTTCCAATTTACCTTCGCTCCATCAAGACAGAATAAATCATCCACTTCAGACTGGAAATCTCGAATCTTTAAATCCTTCGAGGTTTCAATTTTCCATTACTACCACAGACCAGCATTATATCCTTTAATTATCTTCGAGGATTGCTTTAATGGTAGTCCAGTGTCCTTTACTGGTGTTCGACTATCAGTAGCTCGTGAAAGGTCAGAGCATTTTGATGTGTCAGGTCTAGTACAAGACTTTGCATGCTACATGCAATCCAAATGCTTAAAGCATAAGGTATCTTTGAGACAGTTACTTCTTTACTTATTAAATTTAGGGCTCATTAAATAAGTAAGAGAGTTTTGTCTCTTTGGAACTAATCCTTTCTTGGATTCTTCCATATTGAATTTAATCAATATAGAGTCTTTGTACTTTGATTTGGTGAATTGCAACATCTACTTTGCTTTTATCTCCATAAATACGTATTGCCAGTACGTGAGATGTAATTCCCAAATCTTATCATGGAAAATTGCGTGAATAACACGCTTTCGTCTGTGCTTCTCTGATATTCTTATATCGTATGTGTAGATCAATATCTCGTTCGTTGCGAATTTAACTATGCTCCCACTGATCCTTTTGCACAATTGGAATCCATATGCCTTTTGACAACTTCAACATTCTTGATTGACTTATCAAGTTGCATATTCCAAGTTCGGGAAAGAGTCACAGGTTGACCTTTGGATTTGAATAGAGATCTTCTCATCAATTTTCAATTGTGAGATGCAGGATTCATATCCAACAGTCATTCTTCGGTAGTCAAAAACCACCTTTCTATGGCTAATAGTTTCAAAATGGATTTTGACGTTGCAAACGGAGAAGGTATTTTCATTGGTCCTAGAAGGACTTTTGAAGAGTGACCTATCGCCATTAGGTGAGTCAAAGTTTCCACTTTGAATCTTATGGCTTCATGCCATATCCCTTAGTCTCTTCGTAATCTTGGATTAGAATCCAGTTTCTCAATTTCGTAAAATGGAATTTTGAGTTCCTTACAAATTTGATTAGATTACTAATTATTTGTGCATGGATCGGTTCAGTACGTTTCGGGGTTTACTCCCACTGTTTGTGGGGATGGGTCCAGTTCTTGGACTTTATCAAGTTCTATGACATTCCTTATTTCCTTTGACAAGAGTATTGTCAACAGAGGAACAAGCTTCTTACGAGATACTTTCGTTTCTCTTTGTCGTAGAACAGGTATCCAATGGATTTCGTCGGATACCCCACAAACTTTATATGAATCAGATCTACCATCTAATTTCTCATAAAGGGTGTGTTGCTATGTCTTAGATGACATGGCGGTGTAAGAACTTACTTCGAAAAATACTAGACCAAGTACTTTTGAAGAGTCAGGGGAGGATATCCCTAATGTGAATATAGGAATTTAGCAATATCATAGTCGAGAGTCGAACTAAGTTTTATCAAAGCTCGATCTTCTTCTTTGATTTGCTTTGTTTAGAATTCTATTCTCCTTTAGATAATCGAGGATTTAGTTGCTTATGTTTCAGCAAGTTTGATTAGATCAAATTGCTTTTGACATAATGCATCTAATTACTTCATTTCCAAAACGTCTATTGAATTACTTCAATAGTTTCAGAATTGTACTTCTACAATGTACAAATATACTTTGACGATTGAAAATCGCGAGTATATATGAAGTAGTATCCTTTTGAACTAGTGCTTTTAGTTCTAATTGATTTGAAATGTTTGGAATGCCTTGCAATCCTTTATTTCGGTTATTAATCCTTTAAGACAAGATTTAAAAGTTCGGAGTTTTATCCAAGTTCCTTATTTCAAGAACAGTAGACAAAAACTTTCCTTTCGAATCTTTCTTTAGGAACAATGTCCAAAATAAACATTTCAGTGAACGATTATCCATGTTTTTCGATTCAGCATATAGTTTTCGAAGTTTTGATTTGTTTATCATTGTTTATTTCTATGTTTCAAAACATCAACATTTGTACAAAGTTAAATCGCTCTAATTAAATAAATTCCATTCTCAATGGTAAAGCAATAAAGTCTTGTACAAAATTTGAAATAATACTCAAAATAAACTAAAACTAGAAACTCATGCTAATATGAAAAACTTCTTCTAAAAAGAATGTCTAGGTTCAGTTCTTCCTTGACCCAGTCCCTGAATTCATTTTCCCTCAACTCTCTCTGCGCTGCTTGCATTTTCCTTTCAAGGAATTTCCTCCTTGCAGTTGGAGAGGGAATAGTTTCATCCGCTGTAAACTCTTTTACAGAATGAAAGTTTTATCAGATGTCTTACATCAAGAAGATTTAACAAATGTATAATTTAAAAAATCATACCGCAGTTAAGTCTATCCAGGAATTCCTTTTCAGTAAGCTTTCCTATTTTCCTTTCGTGCTTACACAGTGGGCAATTATCTTCATACAGTCCAAGACCTTTTAGATGAGCTTGTTCATATTTGTCTAACAACTCATGCAATTGCTTTGTTTCAATTCCATCAAGCAGAATATCACAGTGTTGCATGTAATGAGTGAAGATGTTAGAAAGACCATGTGTGGTAATTTCTATCTCATCTTCGAGCATCAATCGGGCTCTAAGCCTTTTGAGTCGTTTGAACATCTTAGTTAAGTAAGAACAATATTCTCTAACATTCTTAAACTCAGCCATGGTCTTTCTTTGAAGATAATAGCACATCATAGCCCCCAAAGTATTTTCGCGTCTAACATTCATTAATACTCGTTTGAACGGAATAGTGGATGGTAAATGGCTAACAATAATACAGACAACTATAAGCAGACATGTTTAATATTAATACTTATAATTAACGAATTTTGGACTTTTTATCGAAAAAGTTCTCCCACTATTTCATCGAAACAATAACCCCTTCTAGTTTCCGAAAAAGTCTATTTCCTAGTAGGTCTTGACGTCCCAGCAGCAATTAGTTGCACCCACGACTCGTGGCCATACAATTAATTCCCTAGGTAGGCATACTTATTGCCAATTGTGTCTACCACACAACCTTCAAGCTATTTTGCCTCGTTTTTCGCATTTATCTAGCACTGCTACATCATAAATGTTACTACGCGTTAAGTCTAACCCATTAATCATGATAAGCAACGGGCCCGGTCATAAATTCTCCGTAACTATTTATCGGTCGATCTTCACGTCCCGACCAGTCCCTACCCTTGTCAAGTTTTATTAAAACTAGAATCAAGGAATTTCGTGCATTGCCCCTTTCTTCGACTCGGGTGCCAGACTCTGGATCACCTCTATCGATAAGTAAACAACATACACTAGTCCCTATTAATGGAAGGCTTGGATTTTATAAAACCTCATTTTATATTTAACCCAATGTGACTTAATATTTATTCGAGAGGGGAATTTTCGGTTTTGAAATTTTAAGGAAACTCTCCTCGAGATCTCACCGCTTCAATTATGCTTTATCTTTTATTTACGATCTAGATTCTAGCGCGCAAACACAAGCAATCATAAATCGACTAATAAATAAAAGCCATACAAGCCTAGCATGCATACTACCACAATATGTTTTCGATCGGGAGCCTCCTATGCAGGCCATCATCGAGCCAATGATGTTGGCCCAATTGGTCAATCTAAAGGGTTCTCAAAGGACCTATGCTATTACACAATGTACCATGCATACATGGCCTTCAATTCTTCTTGGGCTCACACCTTTCTTGTAAACGGGCCTCCATCCTAGACTAGTAAAGCAGTAAAGCCCTATTCTATTACAAAGGCTCAAAGTGGCCCAAAAATAACAACAGGCTCGCAGGCCCAATAAAAACCATGCATTAAATTAAACCAATCACATCTAACCTAAGGTCAAGGCTCGGCGCGATCGAAAACCACGTAAACAGTTCACGTAGAGCAAGAAACATGCAAACAACTTTTACCTATTTCTTTCTTAATTTTAAAACTACCTTTTAAAATAACATCCTATGATTCTTGCTTTTTAGTCACTACTAATTATGACAAATAAATTCTCGGATAAATTAAAACAAGTTTTCTGCCTCAATTTAAGATTCTGATTTTTCAACTTTTGAAAATTGCAGTTCGGCCCCTATACTTTTGGAAATTGCACTTTTGACCCCAAAACTTTTGAAAAGTTACAAAATACCCCCAAAACAGTTTTCGGACAGAAGGACCAGAAAATAAAATTTTGAAATCCAGAAAATTTTCGAATTTGCAAATTGACCCCTGAAGTTTCGGAAATTACAAAATAGTCGTTGAATTTTCGGAAATTGCAAAACAGCCCCAAAAACTCGTGCGATCATATTTTCAGAAACAGCCCAGATTTTTCAAAAAAATTTCCAGAAACAGAAAATTAATTTTTCAGCCCTAATTTTGAGATATGCGATTATTTGCACAAAGAGTCCTGATTTTCGAAAAACTATAAATTCGCCACAGATCTTAAAAGGCAATTATACCCAATCATAGATCCAGTCATATCAAGCAAGAATCAATCACTAGAACATAATTATCACGCGTTCTCATACATACAATCAAGCATATACAGTGAAAACACATTATGTTCAGGCCTTTTCGTATAAAAACGTATGGAGTTGGCTCTGATACCACTGTTGGGATATTCTATCTAGGGGCTCGATTGTCAATACAACAAAGTGCGGAATTTAAAATTTTTCGAGGTCCCTATATGTCCCATAAATCTTTCTCCACAGTTATTATACGAAAAGCATGAATCAAACACTTAATTAAACATAGGGGGTTAATCGCAAATTACGTCACCACGGATTTGTGGTGGTTTCCTCCATGTGTTTGGTTCGATCCACAGCTTGAGTGATCCATGTGTCTCACCTCCAAAGTTAGTCCACACCAATCGGATTGTAGTGACGACTACAAGTCTTAGGCTTAGAACTGGATCTCGCAGGTTTGTCAGCAAAGGATTTCAGATCTGGACTTAAGATCTTGAACGAGATTAGGAGATACAGATGGAAGAAACATATCACAGGACTTGTGTGATCGGAACAGGGCTCGACCAGGTTGGGTTCGGTCAGCTCAGGGTTCGGCCGAGTTTGGTTCGGGCGAAAACTTTTTGGGCGATTTTGTAGTTAATAATACTTGTGCAAAAAATCTGATTTTCTCTCTTGTAAAAATCGACTTCTCTCAAATTTTCAGCAAAAATAATTTTCTCTCAAAATTTTCTAATCTCACTTAATGAAGAGAAGAGAAGGAATATATTTATAGGAGAAGAGTCCTTCTCTAAAAAGATATCTCCTTCCCTTGTCTATCAAATCTTCATTCCTTATAAAGTTAGGAATGTGAGATTTGATAGATCTCTTCTAACTTGCTCTCCAAGAAATAAAACTCTTTTTCCTTTAATCACAAAAATCGCCCACTCCCTTATTTCTAGTTAATTGCAAAATCAACCCCATAATTATCCAATACTAAAATTGGTAAATTATTTATTCTTCCAATTAATTAACTACTTTAATTAATTTCATAATTCAGATAACTCTAATTAATTAATTAAACATTAATCAATTAGACATCTAATTAATATTCTCCAATTGAATTAATACCATAATTCAATTACTTTAATTTAACAACTTTAAATCTTTTGCTTTCCTTTAAGACAGTCACCGTCCAATTGTATTGTGTGTGACCCCCTGGGTTCACCATCAACTGGCAGCAGGCCCATGACTTTCGTGATTTAATTAACGAGCATTTAAATGCTCCGATCAATTAAACAACTTTTAATTGACCACTCCTATAATTAATTTCCCTATTAATTTAGGAGTACCTACACTTCATGGTCGATGTCTAGCCACAAGCCCATGAAGCCCAATCAAAGGTGAATTTGATTATTGTGAACCTCACCTCTTATAATTGCCATGTACATACGGTCCTTCTACAATGATTTCCCGATCGAGACCTAGGGTGTGTGAATTGATCGGCACCTCTAATTATCTCGATACTGTAATTTCTAATTCAGGATAATAATTCCGGTGTGACTGCTAAATTTGGAAATACCTTCCAAATTCGTCACCAACCATGGCCATGGGTTTCTAGGAACATATTATCGAAGAACGTACAGGAAATACTCTCATCTTATCAGGATGAGTCAATAGATCCTTTCTTAGTACTAACCACTCGCGTACAGTCGTGTACGCACCCAACTTAGGCACTTTGTGGCCAGGCTACGTGACCAGTACCTAAATCTAAGTATGCACACTTGTGCACCGAATTCGCCCTAGCACCTCAAGTCTAAGGACTAAATCGTACACTATTATAAGGCTTGAGAAACATCCCATCACCGATATGCGTCATGCGCTTCCACAATAGGTTTCTCTGTTCGGGTCGTTCGATGCGTTCAATCCTTTATTGAACCACCTACTCATATGCACTGGCCTCAAATGCCTTGCTCATGAAACGCTACAAATTCACTCCATGTGAATCATGAATATTTGTACAAGTCTTGGCGATTCCTACGATACCCCATCTCGTTCGGAATCTATGACTTGGAACAGTTTTAAGATCACGACCTTTGAGACTGTTTCATGATTGCACTCAGAATTGAAGTGAATCGTCCCATAGTCTATTGTGACCTTAAGATTTCATCCAATCGCTTAGATAAGTTCGCGAGAGATGAAGTTGGCCATTGTTCAATTCACGTACTATGAATGAACGGGCGTATTAATTATAAACCATAAGAAAATAGTACTTCAACAAGCTAATTAATATTGGCTTGTTGGGCACTTATTCTATCAATCTCCCACTTGCCCTAAAGCCAATCACAATGTTTCTAAGACCCATCTATACCAAGATGTCCCTCGGACCCATTTGTGAAAGAGCTTAATTAGTGGATCTGCTATATTGTCTTTGTTGAGATGACGTATTACTTCTACTCGTCTCAACTACCCATGACTTGTTCAATCATATGGCATTGTGTTCAGATTATAGGTGATATCTCGTTTTCCTTTCATTGAGCAATTTCCTTATCTAAATCAGTTAAGATTACGATAGGCTTTTGTCATGCTAGGTATTTCATCCAATCATTGGATGAAAATTTCTCATCTAAACACTTTCTCTTTGTGCAGCATCATAATGGTGCGATTATTCTGATTGAGTTGGCAATGGTATATTATTGGAATTTCTTCCAATTTCACCTTTGCTCCATCGAGACAGAATAAATCATCCACTTCAGACTGGAAATCTTGAATCACTAAATCCTTCGAGTTTCAATTCTCCACTACTTACACAGACCAGCATTATATCCTTTAATTATCTTCGAGGATTGCTCTAATGGTAGTCCAGTGTCCTTGACTGGGGTTCGACTATCAGTAGCTCGTGAAAAATCAGAGCTTTTGATGACTCAGGTCTTGTACAAGACTTTGCATGCTACATGCAATCCAAATGCTAAAGCATAGGGTTTCTTGAGACAGTTACTTCTTTACTCATTTATATGTAGGGCTCATTAAATAAGCAAGAGAGATTTTGTCCCTTTTGGAAGCAATCCTTTCTTGGATTCTTCCATATTATTTTAATCAATATTCAGTCTATGTACATAGATTCGGTGAATTGTGACATCTACTTCGCTTTTATCTCTATAAATACGTATTGGCAGTACGTGAGATGTAATTCCCAAATCTTATCATGGAAAATTGCGTGAATAATACGCTTTCGTCTGTGCTACTCTGATATTCTTATATCTTACTTGATGTGCAGAACATCATCTCGTTGTGTTACGAACTCAACTATGCTCCCACTGATTCTTTTACACCATTGGAATCCATATGCCTTTTGACAACTTCAACATTCTTGATTGACTTATCAAGTTGCATGTTCCAAATTTGGAAAAAGTCATAGATTGACCTTTGAATTTGAATAGAGATCTTCTCATCAATTTTCAATTGTGAGATGCAAGATTCATATCCAATAGTCATGCTTTTGCTATGTCTTAAACGACATGGCGGTGTAAGAACTCACTTCGAAAAATACTAGACCAAGTACTTTTGAAGAGTCGGGGGAGGCTATCCCCTAATGTGAATAAAGGAATTTAGCAAGATCAATGTCGTGAATCGAACCAAGTTCTATTCCTTATTTGATTTGCTTCATGAGAATTCTATTCTCGTCTTATAGATAATCGAGGAGTTAGTTGCTTATGTTTCAGCAAGTTTTATTAGATCAAACTGCTTTTCACATAATGCATTTAGTTACTTCATTTCCAAAACGTGTATTGAATTACTTCAATAGTTTTAGAATTGTACTTCAACAAAGTACACATACACTTTAACGATTGAAATCGTAAGTATATATGAAGTAGCATCCTTTTGAACTAGTGTTTTTAGTTCTTGTCGATTGAAATGTTTGGAACGCCTTAGCGATCCTTTACTTCGGTTATTATTCCCTCAAGATTTGAAAGTTCCGAGTTTATCCAAGTTCTTTATTTCAAGAGCAGTAGATAAAAACTTTCCTTTCGAATCTTTAGGAAGAATGTCCAAAATAAACATTTCAAGTACGGACGATCATCTAGTTGTCTTACTTATTTTCGATTCGGCAGGCAGTTTTTCGAAGGTTTGATTCGTTTATCATTGTATTGTTTCTATGTTCCAAAACATCAATATTTGTACAAAGTTAAATTGCTCTAATTAAATAAATTCCATTCTCAATGGTAAAGCAATAATGTCTTGTACAAAAATTTGAAATAATACTCAAAATAAACTAAAACTAAAACTCATGCTAATACGAAAAACTAAGTAAAACTTCTTTTGCTAAAAAGTAATGTCTAGGTTCAGTTTTTCCTTGACCCAGTCCCTGAATTCGTTTTCCCTCAACTCTCTCTGCACTACTTGCATCTTCCTTTCAAGGAATTTCCTCCTTGTAGGTGGAGAGGGAATAGTGTCATCAGCTGTAACTCTTTTACAGAAATGAAAGTTTTATCAGATGTCTTACATCAAAAAGAATTAACAGGTGTATAACTTAAAGTCATACCGTAGTTAAGTCTATCCAGGAATTCCTTTTCAGTGAGCTTCCTTATTTTCTTTTCGTTCTTACACAGAGGGCAATTTGCTTCATATAGTCCAAATCCTTTCAGATGAGCTCCTTCATATTTGTCTAACAACTCATGCAATTGTTTTGTTTCAATTCCATCAGGCGGAATATCACAATGTTGCATGAAATGAATGAAGGTGTCAGAAAGACCACGTAGAGTAATCTCTATCTCATCCTCGAGAATCATTAGGGCTCCAAGCCTTTTGATTCGTTTGAACATCTTGGTTAAGTAACAACAATATTCCTTAACATTGTTAAACTTAGCCATGGTTGTTTCGTCAAGGTAATTGCACATCATACTTCCCAAAGTTGATTCGTTTCTAACACGCACTAAGTATCATTTGAACGGGATAGTGGATGGTAAATGGCTAACAATAAAACAGACAACAATAAGCAGACAGGTTTAATATTAATACTTATAATTAACGAAATTTGGACTTTTTATCGAAAAAGTTCTCGCACTATTTTTATCGAAACAATAACCTCGGGAAAAATCTATTTCCTAGTAGGTCTTGACGTCCCAGCAGCAATTAGTTGCACCCACGACTCGTGGCCATACAATTAATTCCCTAGGTAGGTATACATTTTACCAATTGTGTCTACTACACAACCTATTTTGCCTCATTTTTTGCATTTATCTAGCACTGCTACATCATAAATGTTACTACGAGTTAAGTCTAACCCATTAATCATGATAAGCAATGGGCCCGGTCATGAATTCTCCGTAACTAGTTATCGGTCGATATTCACGTCCCGACCAGTCCCTACCCTTGTCGAGTTTTAGAAAAACTAGAATCAAGGAATTTCGTGTATTGCCCCTTTCTTTGACTCGGGTGCCAGACTCTGGATCACCTCAATCGATAAGTAGACAACATACACTAGTCCCTATTGATGGAAGGCTTGGATTTATAAAACTTCATTTCATATTTAACCCAATATGACTTAATATTTATTCGAGAGGGGATTTTCGGTTTTGAAAGTTTAAAGAAACTCTCCTCGAGATCTCACCGCTTCAATTATGTTATATCTTTTATTTACGATCTAGATTCTAGCGCGCAAACACACAAGCAATCATAAATCGACTAATAAATAAAAGCCATACAAGCCTAGCATGCATACTACCACAATATGTTTTCGATCGGGAGGCTCCTATGCAGGCCATCATCGAGCCAATGATGTTAGCCCAATTGGTCAATCTAAAGGGTTCTCAAAGGACCTATGCTATTACACAATGTACCACGCATACATGGCCTTAAATTCTTCTTGGGCTCCCACCTTGCTTGTAAATGGGCCTAAACTAGTAAAGCAGTAAAGCCCTATTCTATTACAAAGGCTCAAAGTGGCCCAAAAATAATAACAGGCTCGCAGGCCCAATAAAAACCATGCATTAAATTAAACCAATCACAACTAACCTAAGGTCAAGGCTCGGCACGATCGAAAACCACGTAAACAGTTCACGTAGAGCAAGAAACATGCAAACAACTTTTACGTATTTCTTTAATTTTAAAACTACCTTTTAAAAACTAACTTCCAATGATTCTTGCTTTTTAGTCACTACTAATTATGACAAATAAATTCTCGGGTAAATAAAACCAGTTTTCTGCCTTAAATACAGATTCTGATTTTTCAACTTTTGAAAATTGCAGTTCGGCCCCTATACTTTCGGAAATTGCACTTTTGACCCCAAAACTTTTGTAAAGTTACAAAATACCCCCAAAACAGTTTTCTGACAGAAGGACCAGAAAATAAAATTTTGAAATCTAGAAAATTTTCGAATTTTGCAAACTGACACCTGAACTTTCAGAAATTACAAAACAGTCCTTGAATTTTCGGAAGTTGCAAAACAGCCCAAAAATACGTGCGATCAGAATTTCATAAACAGCCCAGATTTTACAAAAATTTCTAGAAACAGAAAATTGAATTTTCAGCCCCAAATTTCATGTTTCGCGATAATTGCATAAAGAGTCCTGATTTTTTGAAAAACTATAAATTTACCACAGATCTTAAAAGGCAATTTTACCCAATCATAGATCCAGTCATAACAAGCAAGAATCAATTAACATAACATAATTATCACGCGTTCTCATACATATAATCAAGCATATACAGTGAAAACACATTATGTTCAGGCCTTTTCGTGTAAAACGTATGGAGTTGGCTCTGATACCACTGTTGGGATATTTCTGGTATGGGGCTCGATTGTCAATACAACAAAGTGCGGAATTTAAAATTTTTCGAGGTCCCTATTAGTCCCATAAAACTTTCTCCACAGTTAATTATACGAAAAGGTTGAATCAAACAAAACATAAACATAGAAGGGGGTTTTTGCGATTTACCTCACCACAGCTTGGTCGTGGTTACCTCCAGGCGTTTCGTTCGATCCACAATACGAGTGATCCATGTGTCTCACCTCCAGAGTTGATCCACACCAACCGGATTGTAGTGACACCTCCAAGTCTTAGGCTACGAACTGGATCTTGAAGGTTTAACAGCAAAGGACTGTAGATCTGGATCTGGACTTAAGATTTGGATCTGGATTGGGAGATCTTGTGGAAGAAGACTAATCACAGGACTTATGTGATCAGACCAAGATTCGGCCAGGTCAGGGTCGGCTAGAACAAGTTTGATCGACCTTAGTTTGGGTGACTAGGGTTTTGGGTTGAAAGTATGTTGGGCGATTTGTAAATAAAATTTCTTGTGCGAAAAATCATATTTCTTCTTTGTAAAAATGGGCTACTACTTTTCTTTTTAGGGTTTTCAAAAGTGTTACTTGTTTTTCTCTCAAAGTTTTCAGTTATGAATGAAGAGAAGAGAGGAAGTATTTATAAGAGAAGAGTCATTCTCTTAGAAGATATATTCTTCCCTTATCTATCAAATCTTCATTCCTTATCTACTTAGGAATGCAAAATTTGTTAGATCTCTTCTTGCTTGCTCTCCAAGATTAAAACTCCTTTTCCTTATCTTGTAAAAATCGCCCCTTACCCCAATTTCAAGATAATTGCAAAATCAACCCATATAATTATCCAATCTTAAAATTGGTTAATTACATAATCTTCCAACTTCATTAATTAACTACTTTAATTAATTTCATAATTAATCAGATAACTCTAATTAATTAATTGAACATTAATCAATTAGATATCTAATTAATATTCTTCCCATTGAATTAATACTTTAATTCAATTACTTTGATTTAACAACTTTAAATCATACATTTCCTTTTTGACAGTCACCGTCCAATTGTATTGTGTGTGACCCTCTAGGTTCACCATCAACTGGCAGCAGGCCCACGACTTTCGTGATTTAAATAACGAGCAATTAATGCTCCGATCAATTAAACAACTTTTAATTAACCACTCCAGAATTAATTTCCTTATTAATTCAGAAGTACCCACACTTCATGGTCGATGTCTAGCCACAAGCCCATGAAGCCCAATCAAAGGTGAATTGATAATTGTGAACCTCACCTCTTGTAATTGCCATGTACATACGGTCTTTCCACGACTGATTTCCCGATCGAGACCTAGGGTGTGTGAATTGATCGGCACCTCTAATCATCTCGATTCTGTACTTTCTAATTCTGGATAATAATTCCTGTGTGACCAACCATGGCCATGGGTTTCTAGGAACATATTATCGAAGAACGTACAGGAAATTCTCCCACCTTATCAGGATAAGTCGATAGATCCTTTCTTAGTACTAACCACTCGCGTACAGTTGTGTACGTACCCAACTTAGGCACTTTGTGGCCAAGCTACGTGACCAGTACCTAAATCTAAATACGCACACTCGTGCACCGAATTCGCCCTAGCACCTCAAGTCCAAGGATTAAATCGTACACTATTATAAGCCTTGAGAAACATCCCATCACCGATATGCGTCATGCGCTTCCACGATGGGTTTCTCTGTTCAGGTCGTTCGATGCGTTCAATCCTCTATTGAACCACCTACTCATATGCACTGGCCTCAAATGCCTTGCTCATGAAACGCTACAAATTCACTCCATGTGAATCATGCATATTTGTACAAGTCTTGGCGATTCCTACGATACCCCGTCTCGTTCGGAATCTATGACTTGGAACAGTTTTAAGATCACGACCTTTGAGACTGTTTCATGATTGCACTCAGTACTGAAGTGAATCGTCCCATAATCTATTGTGACCTTAGGATTTCATCCAATCGCTTAGATAAGTTCGCGAGAGATGAAGTTGGCCATTGTTCAATTCACGTACTATGAATGAACGGGCGTATTAATTATAAACCATAAGAAAATAGTACTTCAGCAAGCTAATTAATACTGGGGCACTTATTCTATCATCCTGGTCCAACCTTGGTATGCTCAAATATTGGTCTTAGGAACATTGAGATGGGCCGTAAGGGCTGGGCCCAGTTTCTCTAGTAATTCTTTTGGGGCTCATTTGTGAGCTTTGGGACACGGGTTTGAGCTATCCTCTATCTTCAGTATGAATTTCCTCCACCGAAAGCTCTCTTTGTTCCATCTGAATGTTCTCATCCAGCCTAGCAAACGGATTGTCTGATCCATCCCTCTCAAAACCAGCAACGATTACTCGGCCCGTTGTACTTGGGATTCACATTCCCCTTTGACGGGTGCCATGTCCCCTAAATTTGCTTCGTTTAACATGCATCCATTCACCGTACCTGCTCTCTTTCAATTTCTCTTCAAAGTTCAATTTCGGGGTTACATGAGTTATATTTTTTTCTTCTTGGTCTTTAGAACTCAAGTGAGACTTACATTCATTACTCCTATGACCCACCATCCCACAAGAGAAACAAATGGATGGAAAATTCTCATATTAAACAGGGAAAAACTCATCGTTCACTTCAACGGAGCTAACAAGTGGGTTATCCAAATTAATTTGCACACAGATTCTTGTAAATTTACCCTTCGAAGCCCAATACGTATTATGATCTACTTTGATCGGAACGTCCAAGCACGAAGCAATGGAATAGACAAACTTTAGGCAAATCCAGCACTCTAACCCATGTCATCGCTATTAATTCGATCTTTAGACGGTTGAAAATTCGGGAACCACTTTCTCACTATGAGATAATGCCCTGCCACCTTCCATGGCCCCTCTGTTAGAACAGCCTCTGCTAGGGTTTTGTTCTCAAGTTTCAGAATGAAGCAGTTGTGCCCAAGGTCAATCAACTCGAAAGCTCCATGTAATTTCCACATCATATCCAATTTCGCATACAAAACATTATAACTAATTGATCTACCCAACAGTCATAGAATGAGAGAGTCTCTCCAAGGACGTTGTATCTCATTTAGGTAATCCTGATGAAGCCTAATTTTCGGGTAGGGAGAGCCCTCCCCAGCCTAACAATCTCAATGTTATCTAGGTCTAGCCCATATGAGGAGTCGAATTTAACTGCATCCAAGCCAATGTTCGAACCTAGTAATGACTGTAAGTATGAGAGAGGGCTATAGCCACTTCCCTCCACTCCAACAGTCACTTTGTGGGATCCCTCAATTTACATGCAAGACGAGGCGAATTCTCCTGTCTTGATCTTTTTGATACTTCTCTGAACCTGGTCATTTTCCTCCGAAGAGAGGGGAAGAACCGGAGAATTCATGTCAACCCTGATAGAAATAGTGTCCTGCAAGCCAGCTGTATGGCGAGCATTTATTGTAATAAATAAGGAACTATTCAATTTGAATTAGTAAATGCACTTTATTAAATGGTCATCTTTATCTTATGTAATAATTATCTACGCATAATGATAGAAGTCCTTAGATCACAGGGCTATGGGACAACCCGTGGACTGATCTCCAAGGCCGTGATCTAGAACATATTCAAGAGTCGTAGAATCCAATCGAGATAGGACATCATTGGATTCGGTTAGACTCTCACTATTGTGTATACTCCGACGAACTGGAGGACGCTGGGGTCCACGAGCGTGACTGGGATAGTCGATACACATGAGTGGGTGTCTTGCTGGGATGGCAAGCGCACTGAATACCCCAATTAGGAAATAACTCACCATGGAAGCGGTAGTCGCATATCGGGGTTGAAGTTATTCCAAATTTATAATAGTATACGAGGAACGATCCCTAACTACTTGAGGTGATAGGGTTTATCTGGTGCGAGAACGTCTATGCTTTGATATGAGTTCCGACTGACTGGGGATCGCCAGAAAGTCTCTGTGGACTCATATTGGGCATAGAGGAACTCGTATGCAGATTCATATCATCAACAAAGGATCCATTGACCCGCCTTGATAGGTTAGGAAATTCTCCTATGAATTTCTGTGAGAAATTAATTCTGGTAAAATCCTTGGCCAAGGTATCTGACGACTTTATGTAAGTAGCTCATAAAGATTAAGTCAAAGAGAATTTATTTCGAGACCAGAGTACATAAGGTCAAGACAAAAGAAAAGGGAATCCGATGAAAGACCATACCCTTAAGTCTCGACTGGGAGATTGATCGATGGAGAGATTATGTCGTATATGGAAATTATAAATGATAAAAGGTTCACTGAATTAATTCACCAGTGATTGGGCTCCATGGGCTTGTGGCTAGACATCGACCGTGGAGTGTGGGAGAATTCCCAAATTGGCAGGGGTGCTAATTTTGGAATGGTCAATCGATAGAGTGTTCGATTGATTTAGAGTAAGTCTTACTCGAATAATTAAATAATATTTAATTATAACCCACGGCCAAGTATGTGGTGAACCTACGGGGGCATACACAATACACATGAAGCGAAAGCGAGGAAATAAGAACGACCGAGTCGACTGGGTCGACTGGGTGAATAATCGTCTAGGTCGATTATTATGGGTGAGTCGACCCAATTGGAACAAAATGGGATCCAATTGGAATTGGATCGGGATCATAAATTAAATTGGAATTTAATTTGTGGATTAATTAATTAAGTTGGATTTAATTAATTAGAAGAGATTTTAATTAAATGGACTTAGAGCCTGATTTAATTAAAGGGGAGATTAAGTTAATTAATTGGGCTATTTAATTGGGAGATTAAATAAAGCCTGGTCAAATTAATTAACTGGGCCATGAATTAATTAGAAGACTTGGTCTTCTAATCAAAGAGGGCCATGGCCCATGTAGGAGAGAAGACACTACAACAAATATGACTTTTACCAACATTGAAGATTGTCATTAATTATTAGAATGGTGGCATTTTTTAATTTAATGGCATTTTTAAGAAGTGCCACTTGTAGCGATGTCGCTAAAGGTCATTGACATTTATTAATGTCACTATCATATCTTTTAATGGCACCATGAAATGTAATAGTAACTAAAAACAATGACAATATAAAATGTTATAGTATCTACATTAAATAACATGTTAAAATGCCACGGGATAACTACTTTACTAACACTGTGAAATGACACTACATCCAAATACAGACACAATTATAAGTACCAGTAATAAGTATTTTAATGGCACTTCACAATGCCATTGAACCCAAAGAGAATGTCAATTAAAAATGCCACAAAACACCTATCTTTTAACATTTTGGGGTGACACAATACTATTGAATAATCACATTTTATAATGCCACTGATACAAAAGGGAAAAACAAAAAAAAAATAGAAAAAGAAACTAAAAATGCTTTAATTGCCTCAAAAATAAAATAAAATATAAATATTTTTACAGCACAAATAGTTAATCAAATCTATTTGGATATAATATTATGTTAATACATTTAGAGAACCTAAATTCAAAGTGTAACTGCAAAAGAACAAAAATATAAGAAAATGAAATATACAAGTAGAGTTCAAACAAAAAGAAGTAGGTGTCCTAGAGTTTAATAAGGACTTCAGTTGATCTTCTCAAGGTACTATGGTTAATGTCCCCTTGAAGAATCGGCTACAAAATTATAGGAAAAACACAATTAGAAAACTAGTTAAAAAAATAAAAAAACAAGTATACCAAATATGTAAATGTCAAATTAAGATGAACGATGTAGAATTCATATCAAATTTGAAAAAACTGTTACTCCCTCCGTTTTTTTATAATTGTCGCTTTGGCAACTTTTGTTTGTTTACTTTTATTTGTCGCTTTAGGAAATCAATGTAATTTCTTCCAATTTTGCCCTTATTTAATGATTCTTTTTAATGATTGTAATAAATGTTCTAATCATATGGTGAAAAGGGTATTTTTGGGTTTTTGCTTTAAAAAGGTGGTTAGTTATTGCATTCCTTAATTTGTGTGCACCAACCCAAAGCGACAATTAAAAAAAAACGGAGGGAGTACCTTGTTTCTTGGTTGCATGCTAACATGGCATAGGAATAAGGTAAAAGGGTTTTAGAACATTAATTTAGAATAAATGAGTGTACCTGTAATTTCTTACATTTTCCAACGCACCTGAATTCTCAACAAAAATGATCTACTCAACATGTGACAATAGCAAACATAGATAAATGAATAAAATATGCTACTAAATTTCTAAGGAAAAAACTATAAATGTTAAATGGAATACTAGAAAATTTCTATGAAGAATGAGAAATTGTATCCAAACATAAACAAATTTCAACCAATTACAAAATATAATTTGAACCTAATTGAACCAAAGAACTAAAAGTTAATCTAACATGGATAAATTCATCAAATATATATATCAAGATCACTTGAGCATGGAATGAAAAAAACTTATTCACAGATATGAGAAAAGTCACCATTTTGACAGAATTTTACATGGCTACCTAAACATCTTAATAGTTATGTTAAAATATGGCACATGCATATAGTTAGACATCCAAAACTTAGCAACTCATACAATCATAAATTCGAAGCTTTTGATCTATGGCATTTAGAGAGTGCAACCTGTATCCGATACAAGTTTATAGTTACATCTTCCCTTCAAGGAAAATAAAGGAAAAATACAAGTCTGAAGACTTACTATTTTTCATAAAGTTGTCTTGCAAGACTCTTTCATTCCATGACAACAGTTGTTGAACACAAAGTTTGTCCCCTCAGGCAAACCAAATAAAATATGATTACTTAAATGCAAAAGTGATCAGCCGAGAAGAACATAAAGGGTACTCATTGACCAAGAAATCGGTATTGTTACTTAAAGTAACCAAATATTAGCAATAGAAGCCTCTATGACATGGCTTCTTGAAGGTACATAAACAGAAGAGATGAATGAAAAGGAAAAAGATGACCAAATCCTGACTATAAAAACATTCAAGAAATCAGTTTAACACCTTGCCGAATTAATAGAATGCAATAACCACATTCCAGAACCCAACTTTTATTGGAAAACCGTTAGCCTGATTACTTGTGCACCACGAGCAGTCTTCAATACATGAAGAAGTAAGCCTGCAGGTTAAGTGAATACTGATTTGGGTTAGACAATCTCCAAATTATGTGGTAAGTTCTGTGGAAAGGATTACATGAATCATCTTATACTATGCTGAAGATAAAGGGGAAGAAAAAAAAAACCCTCTTAAGGATTGAAAGTTGAAACAATTCAAAGCAAATAGAGAAAAATCAATCACATCACTCGACAAAAATGAAAGAGTTATTATATAGAGAAAGAACTTTGTGGTTCAAGATTATAGTTAAACACAAAGATCTATATGGGCATTTTTCATTATTAGCAAATAATAAAATCAGTAAAAAAAAAAGTCAAAAGCAATAGAGAACTATAATGCATAAAAATTTCAACTAGCTATTCCGTAGTGGCAGATAAACAATCCACACCATAAACTATTTAATTTTCTAGTTTGTGTCAACAGAGAGCTCTCATTGTCTAAATAACAAATCTCGACAATGTAAATGGCGTATTCGAAACCGAGGAGAGAACTGAAACCTACCCATTTCAATGGTTGGGTATTCAATTATATTAGGTTGGGTATTCAATAATATTAAGTACAAAGCATAAAAATAAAATCGATTACCTTTCAAACCAAAACTCAATCTCAGAGGTGAAAAAATAAGCCCGGAAGAAGCTTCAATCAAAGCCCTAGCCTTCCCTGGTTAAACAAATTAAGATACTCTGCATTGTGATAGCAAGATGATTACCCTTTCTTTAGTTCAAGGAAAGGGAGATTTTAACCCTAGCATTACTCATGTTTTAGTTGTAGCCGTCAAGGTGGAGAACAAGAAGAAAGCACTATGCCAAAAGTTTAGGGTAAATTGATTTATTGAGGATTATTTAAATAAAATTCTCTTTATAGCAGCTTAGACACAATTTTTTGACCATTTAATTTACTTTACATAGGTTATTAGAATTGTAATTCCATTGAAATATTTAGTTTAATGGAAATTTCCCTACTAGACACGGACGAAAAAACTATAACTTTTTGATTGAAAATTAAAAGAAAAATTAACAAAAGAAAAGTTTTACAAATATAGAAACTACCTTTGATAGAAATGAAAACAATATTAAATATTAAACTTATATTTTATATGTAATTGATCTACTTGAAATCGATGCAATTGTGGTAATATTTAGCTTTATTTAATAAGCAACTAAAATACTTAAAATCAATGTAATCCTAGTTACATTCTTTGTATTTTCTAATGATCTCAAGTGGCTTTTTATGTAGAATAAAAAGACTAAAGTGTCCTTCCCTTTTCAAATGTTTATTGACTTTTGAAATATATCGATTTTAAATAAGTTATTATTAAAGTGTTATTTCACACAAGTATATAAAATCATTTTATATTTTATATAGTTTAACAAATATTGATTTAATAGCATTAATACAAATTAATTTCATTAAATTAATGATGTTAATTTTAAGCTAATTATTTAAATTATTTAGTTATTAATGGTAGTTTATTGACAAATGCGATAATGTTTAAAATGCCACTAAGTCAATGTGATAAAATTTTATTTTGGTGGCATGTTTCTTTGTGCCACCATAAAATATAAGTTGCAGTGGCATTTATAAAAGGTATGCCACAAAATATGTTTATTGTCACTTTTATTCGATGGCATTTTTTCGAAAAATGTCACTGTATTTTGACCGTTAACACTTTTCAATAGTAGAATGCCACTAATTTTAGATAATAAATGTAATGTTAACACATATTTTTCAGTATGCCACCAAATTAAGATTTTGTAACATTTTCCATTAAAATGCCAATTAATAGATGCCACTGTATCCCATTTTTGTTGTAGTGAGAGTCCTAGTCCTAATAGGACTAGGTTAGGGAGATAACTATAAGTAGCTATTCTATCTTATAGTTATTTTTCACACAACTCCATAAGCAAAAATTGAGCAAGAGAAAATTCTCTCTCCCTCTCCCAAGCACAAATCGGCCGAACCCTGTTCTTCCTTTGGAAGAATTTTTCGTTTTCGATTTTGTTCCTAAATCGTTCCTAATTCCTAGATCTTAATATATCTTGTGTTCTAGTCGATCAAGATATATTATTTTTGTGATATTATGGTGTATCAACTCGTAGAGGCGCAACACGTGGGGCGCTACTCAAAAGGCCTGGGTCGATTTTGCTGGAGCAGAAATCAGAGTTCGTTTTTGCTGACTGCCAACTTGGATTTGCAAGGAGATAGGTATAACGTGTAAACTTGTACTATCGTTTTTATTTATATTCATATATATACAACTAGAGAATATCCTGGCAAGATTCCGTAAGAGGTCCTAAAATTTTTATATTCCGCTGTGCCAAGGGCTGTTTATCTTACCGAATCCCAACAGTGGTATCAGAGCCAACTCTATGCTTTGTATATATATAAATTTGCAAATTCTGTGTTATAAATCATATGTTTGATTTATGTGTGGCTAGTTCTTTAACTTTGCATGTTTTAGGACGTTTGTTATTTAACTTGGAGTTAATAGATAATTTTAGATTCGAAAATTTTTATCATGTTGATGTTATTTTGGATTGGGATTTAATTGACTAAGTTTGTTTAATTAAATCATAAGTAATCGAAGAAACAAAAAAAATATTTTTATTGGATCCAACTCGCGGCGGTGCGTGGCAGCGTACCGCGGCTGGGCGGCCACCACGAGCCGCGACCTGCGGCAGCACTCTGCGCACAGCAGCATCCCACGGGCTGCTGTCTGCGTGCAGCTGTGCGCGGCAGCCTGCTGCCGCACGCAACCCACGCGCCGCGGCTGCTGTCGAGGGCAGCTCACGCGCACCTGGTGGTCGCGCGTGGGTTGTCCACGTGGCATCCCATGATTGGTCTTGACTGGTCATGTTTGGGTTGGACTCTAATTCTGCCTATATTGAAAAATTCTGAAAATTTAGAATTTTGGGAGATTAGGAAACTTGGAGATTTAATTAAGGTAGTTATCTTGTTAGATGTGAATACTACCTTAATTAAACTAATCTAGACAAAATAGGATTATCTTGAAAATCTTGGAGATTTGGGAACTTTGGGAAACTTAGAGTTTTGGATAAGGTAAGAATCTTAGAGATTTAGATTACCTTAATTAACCAATTTAATCAAGATAAGTTTGTAGATTACTTAGAGCTCAAGTAATAGCTAATTAATCTTAGAGATTAATTGTTAATTCAAAATTAATTAACTTGAATGAATTTTTCCGAATTAAAATTAATGGAGCCGGTAAATTTACATTTATGCCCTTATGTGAATTTATGCATGTTCTTGAGTGAATGTGTGGATTGATCGATTTTGCCCTTAAGCCCTGTGTAGTTTTTGGTTTATTTATTTTTGGGTTGTAATTAATTGGGCCTGATTGGTGCCCTTGCTTGCGCAAACAAATGTAATAGAATAGAACCATTTAAATTATGTAAGCTAGGCTTAGATTAGGCTTGAAGCCGAGAAGACCTCATGAAGACTTGGAGATCGACATGGAGGCCCATTACCTTGGAGGACATGGAGGCCCAATTCATTACATGGAGGCCCAATCAAGCTGGATATTACAAGAAGGCCATGATGTATGGGTTTGAAAATTGTAATAGTTAGGACATTTAATTTCCACCCTAGACTGACCAATTGATTCATCACTTGGCTCGTGATGAATCGCATAGGACGGGCAATCGATCAATCATATCCTGCTAGGTGTTGTATGTTTACTTATATTCTTTGATGTATGTCATGCATGCATGCTTAGAATAGATAACGTAAACAAGATAAAGCATAATCTGATGAGACCTCGCACAAGAAAACTTAAAACCTCCAATTGAACTTAAAATTCAATTAGAATATTAAATCGAACCTGAGGGCGCATATGAATAGTCTCTATGGTCCGAGCCTATCCAATTACTAGGTCTTAGGCATATTGTACGAATATATCTCGATGTCTCACGAGTCGTAGGTCGAGCTATAGGAAGATAATATGTCTATTGCCTCGATGCACGAGATAGTGCCAAGGGAGGGGATAACAAGGTTTTAGGCGCTGTCTCACGAGTCGTGGGGTGTCTAAGATTGAACTATTTCTCTCCACGAGTATTGGACATGATTTAACGCTAGTAAGTATGGATGTCTCACGAGTCGTGGGTCCATATCGAAAAACGAGGCTAAATGAACTTAAGGGTTAGCTGCGATGGTTAACCGTCGACGTAATCGACCACCAAGTGAATCAAATAGTATGGCCAACGAGTCGTGGGTACTAGGAGATTGCATTTGGGCCTTAAGCCCGCTAGGATATTTTAAATTCCCGAAAATTATGTGGGGGCATAAGATTTTGATTAAAATAGTGGGAGTAATTTACAAATAAAAACCATGTTTGTAAATTGTGCATTTTAAATTAATCTTTTGCGTATTTATTTCTTCTCTCGTCATTTTATAGATATGATGTCAAAAGAGCTTAGACAACTTAGAGATTTGTCCATCTCATCACTTGAACGTAATATTTTAACTGGACCCAACTTGCATTTCTGGACGCATCATTTGAATGGATTATTTGAAGCTGAAAACATATCCTATGTTTTGTCTGTGCCACCACCCATTACTATTTCACATGACGTTCCTGATGAGCTCCGAAAAAACATCACCAAATGGAAACTGGATGATGGCTTAGCTCGTGAATACATGTTGGAATATATGTCACTTGATCTGCGTTTGCAACATGAGCATATGGCATCCGCGAAAGAGATTCTCTCGAATCTCAAATTCCTTTATGGGATTAGAGATGGTCGTCGCAGATTCGCTATCACGAGGGAACTCTTACAAGCAAGAAAGAGAAGGGAAACTCCTGTCGGAATCCACGTACACAAGATGATTCGACTTCTATCTGAACTCGATGATATGGGTGTCGTGATGGACAATGATTTCCGAGTAGATCTTATTCTACAATCTCTTCCTAGATCATATGACCGATTTATCGCGACATGAATCTCCAGAGGCGAGAGATCACTGTACATGTCCTGCGACAAATGCTCGAGGAACACGAAGCTTCTTTTGGAAAGAAAGCGAGGGTTGGCGAAAGGACTGGGCGGCGTTCAAAACCAAAACAAATGGAAACCAGAGCTCTTTACTGCACAAGGTCAAGGGAAAGGATTAAGCTCGAACATATGGAGAGTTCGAACATGTATATTCCTTGTTGAAGTTAATTTTGCAATTAACTGTGCATTTTTGGTGTTAGACACTGACTGGAGTTCTCATCCTTGTAGGTGATGGGAGCATTAAGGAAACTAGAGCATGAGGATTGGATCCTTGAATAAGGCAATGGAGCTGGAGCTGCTACCAAGGCCGTAGGCAAAAGTAGATTTAGGTGGTTTGATAAAGTCATTAGGAAACCTTCTTTTATGTACCTAGTTATTAATGAAAAACTTTTATTCATATTAATGAATAATGATGAATTTAATAAAAGCTCATGTTTTCGTTTTTCATTTTGGTACATTGAATTATTGACTTTACATCATAAAACCGCCTAAGTTAGTCATGCACGAACAACAAAACAAAAGGAAACAAGATAATGAAATATCTGCCCAATTATGGCACGCTCGACTTGGACATATATCTAAGTCAACATGTGAACCATGTCTAAAGGGTAAAATGGCTAAGTTGCCATTTAAGGGAAACCCTGAGCGAGCCAAGCAAACATTGGACTTAATACATACTGACGTATGTGGACCACTAAGAAAAAGCGCCCGAGGTGGCTATGATTACTTCATCACTTTCACTGACGATTTTAGTCGTTATGGATATGTGTTCTTGTTGAAACACAAGTCTGAAGCCTTTGAGCGATTCAAAGAATTCAAGATGGAAGTAGAGAATCAACTTGGTCATACGATAAAGGCTCTTCGTTCTGACCGAGGTGGAGAATTTCTTAGTAACGAATTTCTGAATTATCTTGTAGAGCAGGGAATATTATCGCAGTGGACTCCTCCTGCAACACCCCAATTAAATGGAGTAGCAGAGAGAAGGAATCGAACCTTGATGGACATGGTTCGATCCATGATGAGTGCCACTGACCTTCCTCTTTCATTTTGGGGACATGCCCTCCTCACGGCAACGAAGATACTAAACATAGTACCTTCTAAATCCATAGAAAAGACACCATACGAATTATGGTTTGGCAAGGCACCCTCGTACGCATTCATGCGCATATGGGGATCTCCCGCTTACGTTAAAAAGCTAGTGGGAGATAAATTGGAAACTAAATCCACTTTGTGCAAATTCGTGGGGTATCCGGAAAACTCAGTAGGATACGAGTTCTACGTTCCTACAAGACAAACTACATTTGTCTCAAGGAACGCACACTTCTTAGAGAAGGATTTCTTGGTTGACAAGAAGGAAAATAACGTAGAACTGGATGAGGTCACTGAAGCTGAAAAGGCCGAAGAGGTCGATCAAGCTGACCCGTCGCCACAGGCAGTGGGAGAACATGAGCATGAAAGTGCACCAGAGAGTACACCAATACTTCGTAGGTCAGAAAGACAACGTAGAGAACCCGAAAGGTACTACGGTCTGCTGCATGAGACTGGACAGTCTCTGACCGACCTAAGGACTTACGAAGAGGCTACGCTAGACACAGACTCGAGAAAGTGGCGCGAAGCCATGGAATCCGAACTGGACTCCATGCACTCAACACAAGGTCTGGGCCTTGGTAGATCCACCAGTGGGAGTGGCTCCCGTGGGTTGCAAGTGGATCTATAAGCGAAAGCTTGGAGTGAACGGAGAGGTAATAACCTACAAGGCGCGATTAGTGGCAAAATGATATACTCAAAGACCTGGAATTGACTTTGAGGAGACCTTCTCGCCCGTCGCAATGCCTAAATCCATTCGAATCTTGTTGGCCATAGCTGCGTGGTATAACTACGAGATATGGCAGATGGATGTAAAGACTGCCTTTCTCAATGGGGACATTGATAAGGAGATCTACATGGAGCAACCAAAAGGATATGCATCCAAAGGAGATGAACACAAGGTGTGCAAACTCCAGAGGTCCATTTATGGACTGAAGCAAGCTTCCCGAAGTTGGAACATTCGTTTTGATGAGACAATCCAAACTTTTGGATTCATCAAGAACATGTTCGAACCTTGCGTGTACAAGAAGATCAGTGGGAGTACAATTGAATTTTTGGTGCTTTACGTTGACGACATTCTTCTCATTGGAAACAATGTGAAAGCGTTGTCCGAAACTAAAGCATGGTTATCTACACAATTCTCAATGAAGGATATGGGAGAAGCATCCTTTGTACTAGGTATAAGGATCTACCGAGATAGATCAAAAGGACTGCTGGGCCTCTCCCAATCCCAGTACATAGATAAAATCTTGAAAAGATTTAATATGGAAGAATCCAAGAGAGGATTGCTTCCAATGATACATGGGATTGCACTCTCTAAGTCTATGGCCCCAAAGACGCCAGAAGAGAGAAGCAATATGTCTCGAGTACCATATGCATCCGCGATAGGAAGCATAATGTATGGTATGTTATGTACTAGACCAGACGTAGCCTACGCTTTATGCGTTACAAGTCGCTACCAGTCTGATTCAGATGAGCAGCACTGGATAGCCGTAAAGGCAATTCTGAAGTACCTGAGAAGGACTAAGGAATTGTTCTTGGTATACGGTGGAGGAGAATTGAAATTGGAAGGCTATACAGACTCGACCTTCCAATGTGATGTAGACGACTTCAAGTCGACATCAGGATACGTGTTCTGCCTCAATAGTGGTGCGGTTAGCTGGAAGAGCTCCAAGCAAGAAACAAACGCGGATTCAACCACTGAAGCAGAATACATTGCTGCGAGTGATGCAGCAAAGAAAGGTGTTTGGATGAGGAACTTCATCCAGGAATTGGATGTGATACCTAGCATCGCTGAGCCCATTACTATCTTCTGTGATAACAATGGGGCAATAGCGCAAGCAAAGGAGCCGAAATCTCATCAGAAATCCAAGCACGTACAAAGACGATACCATGTGATAAGAGATATCATTGGTAGAGGAGACATTAAGATGGAACGTGTCGACTCAGAAGATAATACGGCGGACCCGCTAACGAAGCCTCTGCCTCAAAAGGCATTTGAGAAACATCTGCAAAAGATGGGACTCAAGAACATAAAAGACTGGCTTTAGGACAAGTGGGAGATTGATAGAAATAGTGTCCTGCAAGTCTGCTGTATGGCGAGCATTTATTGTAATAAATAAGGAACTATTCAATTTGGATTAATAAATGCACTTTATTAAATGGTCATCTTTATCTTATGTAATAATTATTTACGCATAAGGATAGAAGTCCTTAGATCACAGGGCTATGGGACAACCCGTGGACTGATCTCCAAGGTCGTGATCTAGAACATATTCAAGAGTCGTAGAATCCAATCGAGATATGACATCATTGGATTATGTTAGACTCTCACTATTGTGTATACTCCGATGAACTGGAGGACACTGGGGTCCACGAGCGTGACTGGGATAGTCGATACACATGAGTGGGTGTCTTGTTGGGATGGCAAGCGCACTGAATACCTCAATTAGGAAATAACTCACCATGAAAGCGGTAGTCGCATATCGGGGTTGAAGTTATTCCAAATTTATAATAGTATACGAGGAACGATCCCTAACTACTTGAGGTGATAGGGTTTATCTGGTGCGAGAACGTCTATGCTTTGATATGAGTTCCGACTGACTGGGGATCGCCAGAAAGTCTCTGTGGACTCATATTGGGCATAGAGGAACTCGTATGCAGATTCATATCATCAACAAATGATCCATTGACCCGACTTGATAGGTTAGGAAATTCTCCTATGAATTTCTGTGAGAAATTAATTCTGGTAAAATCCTTGGCCAAGGTATCTGACGACTTTATGTAAGTAGCTCATAAAGATTAAGTCAAAGAGAATTTATTTCGAGACCAGAGTACATAAGGTCAAGACAAAAGAAAAGGGAATCCAATGAAAGACCATACCCTTAAGTCTCGACTGGGAGATTGATCGATGGAGAGATTATGTCGTATATGGAAATTATAAATGATAAAAGGTTCACTGAATTAATTCACCAGTGATTGGGCTTCATGGGTTTGTGGCTAGACATCGACCGTGTAATGTGGGAGAATTCCCAAATTGGCAGGGGTGCTAATTTTGGAATGGTCAATCGACAGAGTGTTCGATTGATTTAGAGTAAGTCTTACTCGAATAATTAAACAATATTTAATTATAATCCACGGCCAATTATGTGTTGAACCTACGGGGGCATACACAATACACATGAAGCGAAAGCGAGGAAATAAGAACGACCGAGTCGACTAGGTCGACTGGGTGAATAATCGACTGGGTCGATTATTATGGGTGAGTCGACCCAATTGGAACAAAATGGGATCCAATTGGAATTGGATCGGGATCATAAATTAAATTGGAATCTAATTTGTGGATTAATTAATTAAGTTGGATTTAATTAATTAGAAGAGATTTTAATTAAATGGACTTAGAGTCTGATTTAATTAAATGGGAGATTAAATAAAGCCTGGTCAAATTAATTAACTGGGCCATGAATTAATTAGAAGACTTGGTCTTCTAATCAAAGAGGGCCATGGCCCATGTAGGAGAGAAGAGCCCTAGTCCTAATAGGACTAGGTTAGGGAGATAACTATAAGTAGCTATTCTATCTTATAGTTATTTGTCACACAACTCCATAAGCAAAAATTGAGCAAGAGCAAAATTCTCTCTCCCTCTCCCAAGCACAAATCGGCCGAACCCTGTTCCTCCTTTGGAAGAATTTTTCGTTTTCGATTTTGTTCCTAAATCGTTCCTAATTCCTAGATCTTAATATATCTTGTGTTCTAGTCGATCAAGATATATTATTTTTGTGATATTGTGGTGTATCAACTCGTAGAGGCGCAACACGTGCTCAAAAGGCCTGGGTCGATTTTGCTGGAGCAGAAATCAGAGTTCGTTTTTGCTGACTGCCAACTTGGATTTGCAAGGAGATAGGTATAACGTGTAAACTTATACTATCGTTTTTATTTATATTCATATATATACAACTAGAGAATATCCTGGCAAGATTCCGTAAGAGGTCCTAAAATTTTTATATTCCGCTATGCCTAGGGTTGTTTATCTTACCGAATCCCAACAAACCATAAAAAGGTTTTTCGCACATATACAGGTCGAAGAATTATATTTTAACTTGAACATGATCAATTTCTTTTTGTTGGGACAACTAATCTTTAGTATTGTTCATGTACTAAGTTAAAACCGAAGTTTGATGAAAAATACAAGGTTGAGTTACCTGGTGAAAACTCAATGCCTCTTTTGGATCCAAGGATTTGGGGCTATTTAGATCATTATGATTTTGTATGGATTTCAAATACTTAGGTAGTTTTTGTGTTCTATCCATTTAATCAAAGGGATTTAAACAACGTGATGCAGGCCGAAATCCGCAACGTAAGGGAAATGAAGGGATACGGAACGGGAATTACTCAACCGGCGGTAGCGGAATCACTCGATGCGGCCAAGTCACTCACTCTTAATGCAAGAACACTTGCAAACGAATATAATTTTTAAACTTAAACTCATCTATTTATTTACTTATTTTGGCAGGGGTTTATATAAGAGTTTTGGAACATCCCTCCAAAATATAGGAAATTACAAGTTGAATGACTTCACATATTCCTATTCTAGAAAATACATAATATTGACTTTGACTCATAAAATTATTAAACATGACCTTAATATCTTATAACAATTATAGTATTTCGAAAATAGGTTAATAAACCAAGTAAAACACTTAGAAAGACTGAAAGACATAAATAATGTTGTTTCCCGAGTGCAATCTGGCAGCCTTTAGTAAAATCAACATAATTTTCTCCATAGAACTTCGTTTCGTAAACCGCTTAGTGTTCTGAAAACTAGACTTGCATAGCTTTCTAACCATATATCATTCACCTTATAATTCATCGTGAGTCAGAAAATACTATCATTCAAAGTCACCCTTTGTGCTGGAACATATTCTGAAATTGCTCCTGTATCACGACGACTCCAAATCACTAGGATGTTCATGAATATGTGTATTCTTGTGAAACGTTATCATAAGGCATTCTTTTTTATTTATTTTGAAAATTTGAATTCAGGATAATGAGATAAATTAAAAAGATTTTTACAAGTGTCCAAGTCAATTCTCATTAATTAAAATCGTTTGGGTTTGAATCATTCGAATGGTATCAGATTCAACTAGAAATAAAACCATTTTAATAGGAAATACTATCTATATACTTATATATATAGAATAAAAAAGAAAAAGTATGTTTCATGCATAACCCCATTCTAAAATTCGGAAATTATAATGCATCGATACTGGCGAATATTGAATTTGGGACCTTTTGTTATAAAAAATGATATAATCAATTTTTTTAAATGAAAAAAATACTTATTAGATATTTATTAATTTTTAAATAGATAACTAAATAACAAATCCACTTAATTTTTAAAAGATTCAATCGTGATTTTTTTTAATAATTTATAATTTTAAAAATATTATTTTAGCCACAACAAATTTTACAAGTATATGTACATCCTTAACTCTATTTCATTCCATTACATTCTTAATTCTTTTTATTATATATTATCATGTATAAAAAAAGTTACATATCATATATAAAACTTAGAAAAATATACACATACATATATAAATATGGATGGAGCTAGCCCAATTTAATTGGGTGTGTGTTGGATGAAGATGAAGATGAAGTGCAAAGAAGTCAGAAATTAAGGGAAGGTTTTGATGAATTCCAAAACATCTTAATCAGCTAAGTATGGAAGCTTAGTTCCCTTAGAAGAATTTTGAACAAGTAAAAGAAGACATCAGAAGAGTTCAAAGTTCGAAGCTCAGAAGACTAGTGATCTCTTGTTGGATCAGCGAACAGAAGGGTAGATCATCAGCCGAGTCAAATCAGATGAGTTCAGTATTTGATCAGCAGAGTATCTATCAGCAGAGTCGTTTTGATCAGCAGAGTAGAAGAGATCAAGAGATTAGTCCAACGGTAATAAATGCACCCGGTGTAATAAATGCTGTAAGAGAAGGGTAGTAATGGCAAATGATTGAAGATATCCTCGGATCAGCAGAGTGCATTAAATGCAGCATTAAATGCGATGGACAGAAAGGTACTGTACACAGTACGAATTGCTGCAGGGAGCCGTTTCAAAAAGAGCTGAAGAATGGATTTGAAGATGTGACTTCCTTCAACGGTCATAAATTCAAATCCAGGTATAAATAGAGCAAAGTTCGAAGAGAGAGACACACAACAACAATCAGAGATTTTGATTTTGAAGCAGAATTTTTCTAAGTCTCAAAAGCTCGAACAGCTCACTCGTCTGGTGGAAGTCATCTGTTGACAGAAACCCAGTTGAAGAAAATAGAAAAATACGATCTGAGTGATCTTGTATTTAGCTGAGTGTTGTGCGGAGTTGTGATCCATCTTTGTGAGTGATCAAACTTCAGAGAGTAGAATTTCTAAGTGATTTTCTATTGTGAGCTTACAGCCTTTTCATTAGTTGTTTAGGTGTAAGTGGAGAAATATTGTAATCTAAGTGATTATAGTATAACCCAGAATCTGTGTGATCTGGAAGAGTGGACTAAAGGATTTTTATCCATATAACCACTATAAAAATTCTTTATGTTATCTTGCATTTCAAGTTTTCTTGCATATTTTAAAGTTTGCATATTTGAACACTTTGAATTACCGTAAAAGATTTTAAAAAGAAGTTTGTTAAAAACTGGGGATAAAATCTTTTCAAGAACTTAGTCTACTTGTGAAAAACACTTTGAAACAATCCGCTGCAAGTATACTCTTTGAAAAACTGTTTTGCTGAAAAACAGCTAAGTTACTGTAAGAAGAGTGGTCAGTCGTCTGTTCAAGATTTGTTCACGATCAGACTAGTCTGCTTACTGTTCTTCATCAGCTTAGTCTGCTGACAGAAGACTGAAAAGTTTTTAAGTTCAAAAATTTTCAGAGGTCTATTCACCCCCCCCCCCCCCTCTAGACCTCATCTGACCACTTGGGACCAACAAGTGGTATCAGAGCAGGTGGTTCATTTGAATCAGCTGCCTGATCAACGAGCTTGATCCAAGTGTTTTTCAAAGGTTTTTGAAAACTTTTTCAAAAGAGCATTTTTTTTTGAAAAATCAAAACTTTTTGAAAATGGAATGCATAAACCATGTTCCCCACATTGCTGGCATGTCCTTCGAAGACTGGAAAATCAGGATGGAGATTTTCCTTGCTGCCTACAATGACAACATGTTCACTTGCATTACAAAAGGTCCATTCAAGTTCACCAAGACGATAAAAATCAATGAAGTTGATACCGTGGTGGAAAAAGACTTGAGCGAAATGACAGCTGAAGAAATCAAGCTGTTCAACCTGGACAAGATTGGGAGATTCATCATGACTAAAGCCCTGGACAATGATCGGTTTGACAAGATCAAACATTGCAAATCTGCAAAAGAGATGTGGGACAAAGTCAGAGATATGAGCGAAGGAAATGATGCTATCAAGGAGCATCAGCTTACTGTTGCATTGGAAAAACTTGATAACTTCAAGATGAAGACTGGAGAAACCATCGATCAGATGGATACCAGATTCACCAGAACTCTGAATGAAGTTTTAAAGTTGGGAAAGACCTTCACAGACAAAGAGATAACCAACAGAGTACTGAAGGCGCTACCTCCAAAGTTCAACATGAAAGTGACAGCAATGGAAGAATCAAGGGATCTGGGGAAGATCTCTCTTACAGAGCTGTTTTCTGTACTCAAGGCGTATGAGTATAAACTGCCTAGGATGGGTATTGAAGAAACCTCAACTTCAGGACCCACAGCTGCATTGGTTGCTGCTGAAAACACCAGAAGACCAGCACAGAAAAGCAAAGATGTGGACTCATCTGATGAAGCCACTCTACTCAACAAAAAGGAGTACACTGCTGGAGACGTTGCACTGTTGATGAACAATTTCAAGAAGTTCTACAAAAGAAAAATGAAGAACAAATACAACAATGCTTCTACTTCTAAACCTAACTTTTCTTCTCAAGATAAAGATGATTATAAATCAAAACTAATGTGTTACAACTGCAGGAAATTGGGACACTTCATTAAAGACTGCCCATATCCAAAAGCAGAAAAGTACACTGAAGAGGAGAAGAAAGTAAGAAAAGAAAGAAAGCATCAGAGAGGGAAAGCAATGATGGCTGAAGCAGAAAAGCTTGCTGCTGTCTACTCATCTGATTCAGACTCGGACTCGTCTGATGAAGAATCTTCTGATGAAGAAAAACCTGCTCTCCTGTGCCTGATGGCAAAGGACTCTGATGACTCTGAGGATGAGGTAACTCCTCAAAATAATGAATTGTTTGATTCTCTAGAGCAAATGATGTTAAATAATACTACTATTGCTGGAGAATTTGTCAAGCTTAAGGAAGAGATGAGCTTGCTAAAAGAGCA
>CM064884.1:42746201-42786590 GCA_003313485.2 Penstemon barbatus | reverse complement strand
ACGGTGGAAAGAAATACTGCCTAGCTGTTGTGGATGATTATTCAAGATATACTTGGGTGATTTTCATGAAGAAAAAAGTGAAACCAAGGAACATCTTACTAATCTGATGGAACTGATCCAGAATGAGAAGACTATCAAAATATTGAAGATCAGATCAGATAGAGGGACAGAGTTTACAAACTCTACTGTTGAAGAGTACTGTAATATCAAAGGAATACATCATGAGTACTCTGCTGCCAGAACCCCTCAACAGAATGGTGTTGCTGAAAGGAGAAACAGAACACTAAAAGAAGCTGTCAGAACCATGATAGCTGAAGCTAAACTGCCTCAAAGATTTTGGGCAGAAGCAACAAATACAGCATGCTTCACCCAGAACAGATGTATGATCAACAAAAATCAGAACAAGACTCCATATGAAGTTTGGAACAACAGGAAACCAAACATTCATTACTTTAAGATTTTTGGTTGTAAATGTTTTGTATTGAATAATGGGAAAATCACCTTACTGCATTTGCAGAAAAGGCTGATGAAGCTGTTTTTGTAGGATACTCATCTGTTAGTAAAGCTTATAGAGTTTTCAATAAAAGAACATTACTAATAGAAGAATCTATCCATGTAGTATTTGATGAGCCAAGTCAATCTTCTGAAAAGAATCAAAGTGCTAATCAAGATCTGTCTACTGATCTACAGAAGTTAGACATTGGAAGAAATGAAGAATATGTTCCCATCATACTACCTAATCTAAATTCAGCTGATAACTCAAGTGCTGTTCAAATTCACTGTGCTGATTGTCTAACAGACGAGGTGCAAACAGCTGACAGACCAGAGACTGTTCAACAGACGGCAAATGTTCAACAGACTACTACTGTATCTCCAACAGTAGTGTTGCAAGATCAAAACAGAGGACAACATTCAGACCTGCAACCTGATCTCAGATGGCTCAGAAACCATCCACCAGAGTTGGTGATTGGTGATCCATTAGATAGAGTGAAAACAAGAAGAGCTGCTGCACAAAATGCTATGTTTGTCACTTTTCTATCTCAAATAGAGCCTAAACAAATTGAAGAAGCTCTCAGTGATTCCTTCTGGATAGAAGCTATGCAAGAGGAGTTGAATCAATTTGAAAGGAATGAAGTCTGGTACTTAGTTCCTAGACCAAGTCATCAAAGGGTAATTGGCACTAAGTGGGTATTCAGAAATAAGATGAATGAAGATGGTATTGTTACCAGAAACAAAGCAAGACTAGTGGCCAAGGGGTATTGTCAAGAAGAAGGAATTGACTTTGATGAAACTTTTGCACCAGTAGCAAGACTTGAAGCAATCAGACTGTTTCTTGCCTATGCTGCTTACAAGAACTTCACTGTCTATCAGATGGATGTGAAGTCTGCTTTTCTCAATGGAGAATTGCAAGAAGAAGTATATGTTGAACAACCTCCTGGATTTGAAGTCTATCAAGAAGAGGACAAAGTATATCGTCTGAAGAAAGCCCTCTATGGACTGAAACAGGCTCCAAGAGCATGGTATGATACCCTATCTGATTTTCTTTTAATTAAAGGATTTCATAAAGGTAAGGTAGATAAAACCTTGTTCACAATTGAATGGGAGAATCATATATTGATTGTGCAAATATATGTGGACGATATTATCTTTGGTTCAACTAACCAACAGATGTGTGATAAGTTCTCCAAGCTGATGCAGAATAAGTTTGAAATGAGCATGATGGGTGAACTTAATTATTTTCTTGGTTTACAAGTCAAACAGCTACCTGATGGAATCTTTATAAATCAAGCAAAATACACAAGAGATCTGTTCAAGAAGTTTGGTATGGAAACTAGCTCTACTGCTACTATTCCTATGTCTACAAGTCTTCGTTTGGATAAAGATGAAGATGGCAAATCAGTGGACATAACCAAATATAGAGGCATTATTGGTTCATTGTTGTATCTAACAGCAAGCAGACCTGATATAATGTACTCAGTTGGGGTCTGTGCAAGATTCCAATCAAACCCCAAAGAATCTCATCTCTTAGCTGCCAAGAGGATATTGAAATATGTTAAAGGCACTCAAGAATTGGGATTATGGTATCCTAGAGAATCTGGATTTGAGCTTATTGGTTATTCAGATTCAGACCTTGCTGGCTGCAAGATTGACAGAAAAAGCACAACAGGTGCTTGTCAGTTCTTAGGTAGTCGTCTGATCTCATGGATGAGTAAGAAACAAACCTCAGTTTCTATATCTACTGCTGAAGCTGAATATATAGCTGCTGGAGCTTGTTGTGCACAGATACTTTGGTTGAAACATCAACTAGAAGATTATAACATCAAGATCAGTGGAATTCCAATTTACTGTGACAATACAAGTGCAATCTCACTTACTCAGAATACTACAAGTCATTCAAGGACTAAACATATAGAGATCAAGCATCACTTCATTAGAGATCATGTGGAAAAAGGCAATGTTATGATAGAGTATGTTCATACTGACAATCAGATTGCTGATATCTTCACTAAACCTCTAAGTGAAGCAAGGTTCTCAACTCTAAGAGCTGAGTTAGGACTACTTAATTTGGATGCATAAGCTGAGGGGGAACTCATCAGAAGACTGGAGTTCAACAGCTTAGTTATCCGTTATTCTATTCAAGAATTAACTTTCAACAGACTAGTTAGCTTATGGATTCTTAAAGACAGGGGGAACGTGTAAGACTAGCGGTACTTCTGTTCTAAAGATGAAATCTGTTAATGTCAGTTAGTGAAAGTTATATTATCTGAAGATCTGTTCTTAATTCTTGAAGATTGAAGATTATTTTATCTTGCTGGATTGACAAACAGCAGAGGAAGATTACTAGCTATTGGCATTCTCTAGTAATATCAGATAACAGATCACTCGTCTGTCAGATAAGTTAAACTCTACTCATCTGATACCTTATATAAGCATGGTCATAAATCGTATTATAAGAAACGCGCTTTTATAAGTAACAGATTAGTGTCGATAGAGTTTCCCGCCCATCTGACATTAAAATAATAAAATTGAAATCCGCCTCTCCTATCCACACGATTTAAAACTGTCAGATTAGATCAAAGGTTCAGATAAATCACGGAAACCAAATCAAAAGGAAACCTATAAAATCCGATCTAAACAGTATAGTCGTCTTACGCACACAAAAATTCTCAAACTCTCTAACTCTCAAACCCTACTGCTTCGAAAGTTCACTGTTCTTTTGCAGAATCTACTCACTAATCTCCGAAATGGACAAGGTTATTGAGGGAAGATACTTCAACTACAGCAAATTCCATTTCTCTGGCACTGATTTGATGCGTTCTTTACTGGAAAAGATCAAAGAAGCATCGTTGGTTCCTGTTTTGGAGGCTCACGAAGACAGAGTCTACTTAGAGGATGTTTACCATTTCTACACAACCAGGAAATTCTCTAAAAATGACACGGTCATGACTGCTGAAATAGGTGGTAAGAAAATTGCTGTATCTGCTGCTGTTCTTAGTGAAGTTTATAAACTGACGAACGAGGGAGGAGATGTGACAGACCTTGGGTCTGTAAAAGAAGAGGAGTTTTGGGCCATCTGTGCTAAGGATGGAGAAGAAATGACTGGGACTTTGATGAAGACCCAGCTGAAGGGTGAATACCAGAGATTTGCTGATATCATAGCAAAGATTCTGGATTGTGCTACAGGCTCCTTGGATGGGTTGCCAAGGAGAAGATACTACACAATGGTGTGTATCTATTATGGGTTTAAGGTTAACTGGGCTGCTCACTTGTATGAACTGTTAAGTGATAAAAGGCATTCTCATGCCATTTTATTGAGTAATCTGTTTGCCTCACTAAATTGCCCTATGGGTGGTGGGAAGCAAACTCATGGAAGTAAAGAGTTCAAACTCTACGAGCCAGTCAGACAAATAGTAGATAAGCCTAAAAGAAAAGCCCCTTCAAAATCCAAGAAGACCCCTTCTAAGAAGAGCAAGAAGGTGGGTCAGACAAGTCAATCTGCTGAGCCAACAGCACAGTCTGCTGTTGTGGCTGGATCAGCACAACCTGAATTTGAAGTCCCTGAAAAGGTGATAGATGACTTCACAGCTGAAGTTGAAAACATGGAGACAGGTTCTTCTCCTGAAAGGACTGATTCTGAGGAGGCAATTCCTCTTCAAAGGTTGAAGAGAATGAGGACTAGGAGTGAGGCAAGGGGACCTCCAACTGCCAACATCCCTGCCAAGAAAATTCCTAAGTCAAAGGCAAAGAGAAAGGTAGATTTCTCTGAACAACCTGTTGCAATTGTAAGAGAAACAACTACAGAAGCAGAAAGGCCATTAACAATTAAAGAACCTGCTGTTGAAGCTGCTAAAGCTGCTGCTGCTGAAGTTAAAGTTGTCTCTGAAATTGGAGTACAAACAGAAGACTCATCTGTTGCATTATCTGCTGAAGTTCAAAATGTACAGCAGACTAGTTCAACACCTGAAGGAGATGCACCTTTGTTGCATCCTACTCCAGTTGCTGCAGTTCCTCTTCAAGCAGTTGAAAATCCCAATCCAATCAGACAAAGGCCTGGGAAATTTTCAACTTATATAACTGTTGCAGAAAAGATGAAGTTAGATGCTGCTGAAAAGCAAAGGATTGCTGCAGAGAAAGCAGAAGAGGATAGGCTGAAAAGCCTAGAATTAAAAAGGCTGGAGGAAGAAGCCAGCAAAATGACTCAAGAGCAGAGAGATGCTATTGAGGCAGCAGAGTTGGCTGCTGTTATTGAAGCAAGCATCAAGGATGCTCATGGACATCAGCATACTGGTGGGATAGCTATTGGTGAACCAAGGGATCCAAACAAACCAATCCCAGCTATGCCTGCACCCAAAATTAAAGAGAAGAGAAGAGAAGAAATCAGATTATCTCTTGAAATTGTCAGGGAAGATCCTGCAATTTTTGAAGAATTTCTCAAAAGACTGGATGCTGAAAGTGAGAGGATCAATCGTCTGACACTCTTCAATTCTGAAAAGATTAAATACAACAGATGGAGGGAATTCAGACTGACAAAGTCCTGCTGAGATGGCCAAATGGAAAGAATTCAAGGCTACAGAAGACTGGATTCTCAAGTGGCTTGAGACAAATTCACTCATTCAAGCACTTGATTCAGAATTCTTTCTGGACAGATTAAGGATGAGGATCTGTCACATAGTCAAAGAAGAAGCCAAGAAGATCTTTGCATCTGTTCCTGAGGATTTTGATGACTCAGAAGACCTCAAAGAAAGATCTATCAAGTTGGCTATTGCTCAAGCAATGGAGCTCTGGGCAAAGAAAGCAAGGAAGTTAAGGGGACAACCAAGTGAACTGGTCCCACTTCCAAACATCAAACATATTGTCTATGGACCTAATCTGAAACCTTATGAAGAGTTGCCTGAGGAACCAACATCTACTTTTATTCCTCTTGATAACTTTACTTGGATTTCTAACAGGTCTGCAGTGGACAATGAAGGATTGATGAGGACAGTTGAAACTGTCAAGAAGATTATATCACCTGCTGAGAAAGAAGGAGCAGAGTCCTCTGATCAACCCAAGCAAATTGAGGGTACTTCAGACCCATCTGATCAAGACAAAATGCAGGATGATAAGTCTGATGCTGCTGATGAATCAAAGAAGGAAGAAGACATTCCAGCAGATCAGTCAAAAGAAAAGGAAGTTGCTGCTGAAGGAGATGATCAAGCTAAGGAGAAGGAAAGCACTCCAAGCCTTGCTGATGAACCAGCAGATCAATCTCTTGCTTTGACAATTCAACCGTCAGAGCAACTCATGGAAGATACACCTGCTGCTACTTCAGATATGCCTTCAACCTCTCATGGTGTTCAGACAAATTTGTTGGACTCCATCCAGCAAATGATCACCAATTCTCTGAAGGATATGAAGAAAGAATTAGCTGCAGAAGTGATTGCTGCTGTTAAACAACCAGTTCAGAAAGCTGCTGCTGTCCCAACAGATCTGATAGAAGACACTGCTTATAATGTTAAAACTATCTGTCAGGACATGGATATTCTTAGAAGAAGGACTCAGAGCACTACTGAAGGTTGGAAGCAGATTGAACAAACTGTTGAATTGGCTCTCCAAGCAGAAGATGAAGTCATGGGTAACATGATGAAAGACTTCACTGCTTCATCAAATTGGATTTTGGGATCTCAAATTCAATTGGGTGATCAAGGAGAAGACTTGCTCAAAGAAGTCAAGACTGTTAAAGCCAATCAACTTAAACAACAGGCTCAGATCAATGCTATGGAAGAGAACATCAAGCTTCTCTGTGATTCACTTCTAATTACTCCAATCTTACCAAACTATCAAATCGACCCTGCTGATGATGACAAAAAGGGGGAAGAGAGGATATTTGGGCAGAAAAGAGTTGGACCTTCTGTTGAATTGGAAGCTGAAGATGATGCTGAAGGAACATAAGTCTTAGAAGAGTCTGCTGATGAAAATGATAGGAATGAAGCAGCAAATGAAGGCACAAGCAGATCAGCAGAAGAAAAGATCACAGAAAAAGAAGAAGATGATAAGGAGATAGCTGAAGAATTTGAAGAAACTGAAGCTGAAGCAAAAGCTAAATCAGATAAGGAGATAGCTGCTGCTAAGGACTCAGCTGAAGAACAGCTTGATCCTGATACTAAAAAGAAGAAGCTAGAGCTGTTGAAGCAGAAATTGGAAGTTGGAACTTCTAAACCTGCTGATGAATCAGAAAAAGAAGACAAGGAAGCTGAAGAAGATAAGAAAGAAGAAGACTAGTTTAGACTAGATCTCTTTACTTTAAAAACCTTGTAATCTTTTACTTTGCATCTTTTACTCTTCAAAACTTGTAAAATGTAACCAATTCAATATCTATAAAATTGCAAGTTTGACTCCAACAGATTATTTCTATCTCAGAAATTTTTGAGGATCAAAACTTTAGTTTAGGTACAGGTACTTAGCTGAGGTTTTGTCATCATCAAAAAGGGGGAAATTGTTGGATGAAGATGAAGATGAAGTGCAAAGAAGTCAGAAATTAAGGGAAGGTTTTGATGAATTCCAAAACATCTTAATCAGCTAAGTATGGAAGCTTAGTTCCCTTAGAAGAATTTTGAACAAGTAAAAGAAGACATCAGAAGAGTTCAAAGTTCGAAGCTCAGAAGACTAGTGATCTCTTGTTGGATCAGCGAACAGAAGGGTAGATCATCAGCCGAGTCAAATCAGATGAGTTCAGTATTTGATCAGCAGAGTATCTATCAGCAGAGTCGTTTTGATCAGCAGAGTAGAAGAGATCAAGAGATTAGTCCAACGGTAATAAATGCACCCGGTGTAATAAATGCTGTAAGAGAAGGGTAGTAATGGCAAATGATTGAAGATATCCTCGGATCAGCAGAGTGCATTAAATGCAGCATTAAATGCGATGGACAGAAAGGTACTGTACACAGTACGAATTGCTGCAGGGAGCCGTTTCAAAAAGAGCTGAAGAATGGATTTGAAGATGTGACTTCCTTCAACGGTCATAAATTCAAATCCAGGTATAAATAGAGCAAAGTTCGAAGAGAGAGACACACAACAACAATCAGAGATTTTGATTTTGAAGCAGAATTTTTCTAAGTCTCAAAAGCTCGAACAGCTCACTCGTCTGGTGGAAGTCATCTGTTGACAGAAACCCAGTTGAAGAAAATAGAAAAATACGATCTGAGTGATCTTGTATTTAGCTGAGTGTTGTGCGGAGTTGTGATCCATCTTTGTGAGTGATCAAACTTCAGAGAGTAGAATTTCTAAGTGATTTTCTATTGTGAGCTTACAGCCTTCTCATTAGTTGTTTAGGTGTAAGTGGAGAAATATTGTAATCTAAGTGATTATAGTATAACCCAGAATCTGTGTGATCTGGAAGAGTGGACTAAAGGATTTTTATCCATATAACCACTATAAAAATTCTTTGTGTTATCTTGCATTTCAAGTTTTCTTGCATATTTTAAAGTTTGCATATTTGAACACTTTGAATTACCGTAAAAGATTTTAAAAAGAAGTTTGTTAAAAACTGGGGATAAAATCTTTTCAAGAACTTAGTCTACTTGTGAAAAACACTTTGAAACAATCCGCTGCAAGTATACTCTTTGAAAAACTGTTTTGCTGAAAAACAGCTAAGTTACTGTAAGAAGAGTGGTCAGTCGTCTGTTCAAGATTTGTTCACGATCAGACTAGTCTGCTTACTGTTCTTCATCAGCTTAGTCTGCTGACAGAAGACTGAAAAGTTTTTAAGTTCAAAAATTTTCAGAGGTCTATTCACCCCCCCCCCCCCCCCTCTAGACCTCATCTGACCACTTGGGACCAACAGTGTGGTATTCTTTTTTGCAATGTAATTAGTAAGAATCTAATAAGCAGAAAATCGTATTATAAAAAAAAAATTCATATTATAATTATTAAGAAAGAACTTTTTTTAAAAGCAATTATTAAGAAAAAAATTGACAATAAATCATTAAGAAAGGAAAATAATTGAAATATTAATTACTACGAAAGGAAAAGAAAAAAATGAACAATTATTAAAAAAAAAAAAAAAAAAGTTTAAAGAACATAGAAGAATCAAAATATAGAAAAGCAAGTCACTATTGGGATTTGAACACTAGATTTTCCAATCATGAAGATAAAGTCTAATCAAATGAGACAAGATGCTTGTTGTGTGTATTAAATTAAAAATATTTAATTTTTAAATTTTTTAGGAGCCTAAATATAAATTAATTTTGGAGGCCCTCCGAATTGGGGAACTAAGCGTCTGCCCAAGTTGCCTAACACTTTGGCTGGTCCTGCATCGATATATGATGAATGTAACCCTAGAATACATATATGCCAACTATCAAGTATTATATATTTCACTAATATAAACAAACATACATATTTCATATCTTATTACCAACAAGTGATTGGTCTAGTGGAATAGACTAGTCAATATAAAGTAGCATACTCAAATTCGGATCTCTGTTGGGATAGGTTTCCACATTATATGCCCGACGCGCCTCAAAAGAAATTATACCCTTGGGAAATAAAAAAAAAAAATCATTCCTTATTTTGCTTCAAAATAAATGTTTTCTCCTCTAAATATGAATAGCTCGAACACAAACCTTTTTCGATTGTTCTTCATATTTTTGTTTCGTACCTTTTTTGAGTAGATTTATTTTATTGGAATAGAGATGAAAACGAGAGAGAGCTTTGATGTGTGCAAATCTTGTAATAAAGAGTAATTAAGAGATTACACAGCTCTACAATAAGTTGACATAAATGCAAGATTTGTAATGTCCATATTATTTAAGTTTTGTAACGTCTTTATCATTTAAATCTCATAACGTTTGTATAAATATCTTTATATTTATTACTTGTAAATATTTTTCCTAAAAAGACTGTTGTACCTCTGTATGTACCTCTAAATAGGTCGCCCTATTTTCAAACAAAGAGAACCAATTCACTATTACAATACCTTATTTTTATTATTGTGATGTTATTATAGATTGAAGGGCGTAATCCACCTTTGCCCTGAACATTTTTATACAACATCATTCATGTGCCGCACTCAACTATATTTAATTAAAACGATAAGGCATTATCTTTATATTTTCATTCTTTAATTCAAGTCTGATATGAGTATTCAGCAATAATATTTGTTGGATGAAGATGAAGATTATTGAACAAGGAATTTAGAAGTTAAAGGGAGGTTTTGATGATTTCCAAAACATCACAACTAGCTAAGTAAGGAATGCTTAGTAAAGTCCCATAGAAGAATTTTGATCAACTTTGTTGGTCACAAGTGGTCAGATGAGGTCTAGAGGGGGGGGGGGTGAATAGACCTCTGAAAATTTTTAGACTTAAAAACTTTTCAGTCTTCTGTCAGCAGACTAAGCTTATGAAGAACAGTAAGCTGACTATGCTGATCGTGAACAAATCTTGAACAGCAGAGTGACCACTCTTCTTATAATGACTTAGCTGATTTCAACAGAAATCAGTTTTACAAGAGTATACTTGCAGAGGATGATTTGAAAGTGTTTTCACAAGTAGACTAAGCCTTTTAAAAGATTTTATCCCCAGTTTAAAAACTCCTTTAAAATCTTTCAAATAATTCAAAGTGTTTACTTATGCAATTTTGAAATATGCAAGAAAACTTAAATGCAAAAACAACACAAAGAATTTTTATAGTGGTTATATGGATAAAAATCCTTTAGTCCACTCTTCCAGATCACTTAGATTCTGGGTTATACTATATACACAAAGTTTACAATATGTGTCTACTTACACCTAAACAACAAATGAGAAGGCTGTAAGCTCGCAATAGGAAATCACTCAGAAAACCTATCCTCTGAAGTTAAATCACTCATAAAGACGAATTTAAACTTCGCACAACACTCAGCTAATACAAATTCACTCAGAATGTATTTTCTATTTTCTTCAACTTGGCTTCTGTCAACAGATGACTTCACCAGACGAGTGAGCTGTTCGGGCTTCTTGAGACTTAGAAAATTTCTGCTTCAAAAACGAAATCTCATAATGTTGTTGTGTGTCTCTCTCTTCGAAATCAGCTCTATTTATACTTGGATTTGAAAATATGACCGTTGAAGCAAATCACAATTCAAATCCATAGCCTTAGCCCAAATTCAGAACGGCTCCCTGCTACAGTCCTTTTTCTGCTGTACTTTCCTGTAGCTGCATTAAATGCACTCTGCTGATCCGAGAGTAAATTCTAATCATTTGCCATTACTACCCTTCTCTTACAGCATTTATTACACCAGGTGCATTTATTACCGTTGAACTATCTCATGATCTCTTCTACTCTGCTGATCGAAGCAACCCTACTGATAGATACTCTGCTGATCAAACTCTGAACTAATCTGATTTGAGTCAGCTGATGGTCTACCCTTCTGATTGCTATTTCAGCATGAGATCAGTAGTCTTCTGGGCTTTGAATTTTGAACTCTTCTGATGTATTCTTTACTTGTTCAAAATTCTTCTAAGGGAACTAAGCTTTCCATACTTAGCTGATTTTGACGTTTTGGAAATCATCAAAACCTTCCCTTCTCTTCTTATCTTCTTTGCACTTCATCTTCATCTTCATCCAACAAACTTTAAAGACAAATCAAACAAGTCAAAATTTAGTTTGGTCCATAAGACTACTAATCTGCTGTTGAAGGAAGAAATCAGTTTGGTGAAAATCAGCCGACTCAAATCAGATTTGTTCAAGTTTGGGATCAGCTCAGTTCATCATCAGACGAGTGATTCTTATCAGCCAAGTGAAGACGATCAGGAAGTCTCTCTAATGGTAATAAATGCACCTGGAGTAATAAATGTTGAAGACTGAGGGTATTTATGGCAAATGATTGAAGAAATCCTCGTATCAGCACAGTACATTAAATGCTGCTGACAAAAAGTACTGTTGACAGTACTGCAGCAGTACAGAGAGCCGTTTGCAGAAATTAAGGACTAGTACTCGAGGTATTTGAATCTTGTCTTTCTTCAACGGACATTTTTCATATCTGTAGTATAAATAGTTCGCGAGCCTGAGAGAGAAGATGAACAACACAACTCTGAGAAAATTCCCGAAGCAAAATCTCTCTATGTCTCAAGAACAGCTCACTCACCTGGCGAAGTCATTTGTTGGCAGAACCAAGTTGAAGATCAAGATAAATCATTTTTCTGAGTGAAAACTGTAACTCGAGTGTTGTGAGAAGTGTAGATCCATCTAAGTGAGAGATCTAACTTCAGAGGATAGGTCTTCGTTGTGATTTCCTATTGTGAGCTTACGGCCTCTTCATTTGTTGTTTTGGCATAAGTAGTGTATATTTTAAACTGAGTGTTTATACTATAACCCAAGATCTAAGTGACTTGGAAGAGTGGACTAAAGGATTTTCATCCATATAACCACTACAAAAATTCTTGTGTTCTTTTTGCATAAGTTTTCTTGCATACTTTAAAAACTGCATACATTTACACTTGAAGTTTTCTGTTAAAGATTTTAAAAGAAGTTTTTAAACTTGGGGATAAAATCTTTCAAAAGATTTAGTTTACTTGTGAAAAACACTTTAAAACATCCGCTGCAAGTAATCTGATAAAACTGATTTTACTGAAATCAGCTAAGTACTTTTCTAAAAGAGTGGTCAACTCTGCTGCTCAAACTTTGTGTGCGAACAACTTAGTTAGCTTACTGTTTACGATTAGCTTAGTCTGCTAACAGTTAAGTGAAAAGTTTTTAAAGTCTAAAAATTTTCAGAGGTCTATTCACTCCCCCCCTCCCTCCTCTAGACCTCATCTGACCCCTTGGGACCAACAAGTGGTATCAGAGCAAGTGGTTCATTAGAATCAGCTGCCTGATCAATGAGCTTGATACAAGTGTTTTTCAAAGGTTTTTAAATTTTTTCAAAAGAGCATATTTTTGAAAAATCAAAACTTTTTGAAAATGGATTGTATCAGCCATGTTCCCCAAATTGGCGGTATGAGTTTTGAGGACTGGAAGATCAGGATGGAGATCTTCTTAGCTGCTTACAATGACAACAGGTATATCTGTATCACAAAAGGTCCATTCAAATTCACCAAGACTATAAAGGTTGATGAAGTAGATGTAGTGGTGGAAAAAAATCTATCAGAGATGACAGCTGAAGAGATCAAGCTGTTCAATCTTGATAAAGTTGGTTGTTTCATCATGACCAAAGCCCTGGACAACGATAGATTTGATAAAGTCAAGCATTGCAAGACTGCAAAAGAGATGTGGGACAAGTTTCGTGACATGAGCGAAGGAAACGACGCCATAAAAGAGCATCAACTGAGTGTTGCTCTGGAAAAGCTAGACAACTTCAAGATGAATTCTGCGGAAACCATTGACCAGATGGATACACGGTTTACAAGGACGCTGAATAAAGTTCTCAAGCTAGGAGAAACCTTCACTGACAAGGAGATAACTGTCAGAGTGTTGATAGCTCTGCCTCCAAAGTTCAACATGAAGGTGACAGCCATGGAAGAATCAAGAGATTTGGGAAAGATCTCTCTTACCGAGCTGTTCTCAGTACTCAAGTCATACGAGTATAAACTGCCAAGAATGGTTATTGAAGAAACCTCAACTTCAGGCCCCACAGCTGCCCTGGTTGCTGCTGAAAATCCTAGAAGAACAGCACACAAAAGCAAAGAAGTGGACTCATCTGATGAAGCCACAATACTCAACAAAAAAGGAGTACACTGCTGGAGACGTTGCATTGCTGATGAACAACTTCAAGAAGTTCTATAAAAGAAACATGAAGAACAATTACAACAATGCTTCTACTTCTAACCCTACTTCTTCTCAAGATAAGGATGCTTATAAATCCAAACTAATGTGTTACAACTGCAGGAAATTGGGATATTTCATCAGAGACTGCCCATATCGTAAAGCTGAGAAGTACACTGAAGAAGAAAAGAGAATTAGAAAGGAAAGAAAGCATCAGAAAGGCAAAGTGCTGATAGCTGAAGCAGAAAAGAATGTCTGCTATCTACTCATCTGATTCCGACTCGGACACTTCTGAAGAAGGGTCTACTGAAGATGAGAAACCTGCCCTTATCTGCCTGATGGTTAAAGAATCTGATGACTCTGAGGATGAGGTAACTCCTCTTGAAAATGAATTGTTTAATTCATTTAAGCAAATGATGGTTAATAATACTAGTAATTGCTGACGCATTTGCTAAGCTTAAGGAAGAGATGATATTGCTAAGAGAGCAAAACAGTTCACTGAAACTTAAGGTTGAAAAACCAAAAGAATTATATAAACAGCTTGAGCAACAAAATGAGTCTCTGAAAGCTGAATGTGAAGTATATAAAGGAAAAATCATGGAACTTGAAAAGATTATTGAGTCTCATGACAAGTCTTCTGTTGCATCCACTCATATGTCTAGTAAACAGAAACTACCTTTAGAACAGGAAAAGTTAGAACTGAATTATACTGAAAAGTTCATATCAACTGACATTAGTAAGGTCATATTGTATGTTCAGACTACAAAACTGCTTCACATGAGAAAGAATTAAAGGAGAAGAAAGCTCCTAAGGCTAAAAAGAGCAAAGAGCCTAGTTTAGGAAAATAGACTGGTAAGACTAAACAGCAGAGTCCTAGAGTCTGCTGAAACTAGTAAAACCAATCATACTAGTAACAAAACTAAGTCGTCTGTTAATGAGCAAGTAAAGAGTAAGCCAAAGAAGCATAAGAACAAGAAAAATCAAGATGCTTGGTATGGAAATGAGTCATATTATGTACAACCTGCTACATATCCTCCTATGTATCATGCACCTCAATTTCCAACTTACTATGCACCTTACCCTGCTCATCCAATGCATGCATACCCTGCCTATCATGCATCATATCCTGCTTATGAATATCATTCTTATCATACTGATTATCAACATAACACATCTGGTGAATATGATGAAGATAAAACTGTTCATGCTCCTGTAAAATCTCAAAAGCCTAAGAAGCCTAAGACTTCAACATCTTGGGTTATCAAGGGTGGAACTAATCCTCCAGGACCCTCTGAATAAGGGTACCTAAAACAATTTTATTTTATTTTGTAGGTTAGGATTAGGAGTAGGAGTAAAGTAGAGAATATCTGGTACTTGGACAGTGGATGTTCAAGACACATGTGTGGAAACATACATGAGCTGACTGATGTTGTTGTTGTAGATGGTCCTAAAGTAACTTTTGGAGACAGCAAGGAAGGCAAGATTGTAGCATGTGGAAGATTAATAAAAGGCAACATTGAGATATCTGACGTCTCTTATGTTAAAGGCCTCAAATACAATTTGCTGAGCATAAGTCAATTTTGTGACAAGGGATTTTAAGTTATCTTCTCATCAGATAAGTGCTACGTTGAACAGATTGGTACAAAGAAGGTCATCTTATCTGGAAGACGACAAGGAAATATCTACATAGTCGACTGGAATTCTGTGGACAAGAATTCAGACATTTGTTTGGTGGCATCTACACCAAGTGAAGTTAGTTAGCTGTGGCACAGAAGAATGAATCATGTGAATTTCAAGACCATAAACAGACTAATGAAGAATGATCTGGTAGAAGGAATTTCCAAAACATTCATGAGCAAAGATAAGCTTTGTGACGCCTGTCAGAAGGGTAAACAAATCAAGTCATTTTTCAAGAGCAAGAAGCACCAATCTTCTGGAAGGATTTTGGAGCTACTACATATGGACTTATTTGGACCCATTGATCCAATCAGCAATGGTGGAAAGAAGTATTGCTTAGCTGTTGTGGATGATTTCTCTAGATACACTTGGGTGATTTACATGAAGAAGAAAAGTGAAACCAAGGAGCATCTTACAAATCTGATGGAGCTGATCCAGAATGAGAAAAATATGAGGATATTAAAGATCAGATCAGATAGAGGGACTGAATTTACAAACTCAACTGTTGAAGAGTATTGTAAAATCAGAGGCATCAGCCATGAGTACTCTGCTGCCAGAACCCCTCAACAAAATGGAGTTGCTGAAAGGAGAAACAGAACTCTAAAAGAAGCTACCAGAACTATGATAGCTGAAGCAAAGCTGCCCCAGATTCTGGGCAGAAGCCACAAATACAGCCTGCTTTACCCAAAACAGATGCATGATCAACAAACACCAAAACAAGACTCCATATGAAGTTTGGAACAACAGGAAGCCAAACATTCATTACTTTAGAATTTTTTGTTGTAAATGCTTTGTTTTAAATAATGGGAAAAATTAGCTTACTGCTTTTGCAGAAAATGATGATGAAGTTGTTTTTGTAGGATACTTTATAGTTAGTAAAGCTTAAAGAGTCTTTAACAAAAGAACTTTACTTGTAGAAGAATCTATTCATGTAGTATTTGATGAACCAAGTCAATCTTCTGAAAAGAATCAAAGTTCAAATCCAAGTTTGTCTACTGATTTTTAGAAATTGAGTGTTGAATGAAATGAAGAATATGTACCCATCATACTACCTGATCTCAACTCAGCTACTAGCTCAAGAGCTGTTCAAAATCAGACAACTGATTGTCTAACAGACGAGTTGCAAACAGCTGACAGACCAGAGACTGTTCAACTAAACATCAATGTTCAACAGACTACTACTGGAACTCCAACAGTAGTGTTGCATGATCAAAACAGAGGACAACATCCAGATCTGCAACCAGATTTCAGATGGCTCAAGAATCACCCACCAGAATTAGTAATTGGTGATCCTTTGGATAGAGTAAAAACAAGAAGAGCTGCTGCAAGTGATGTAATGTTTGTCAGCTTCCTATCCCAAATAGAGCCCAGACAGATTGAAGAAGCTCCTAGTGACTCAAACTGGATTGAAGCTATGCAAGAAGAACTAAATCAATTTGAAAGGAATGAAGTCTGGTACTTAGTTCCTAGACCAAGTCATCAAAGGGTAATTGGCACTAAGTGGGTATTCAGAAAGAAAATGAATGAAGATGGTGTTGTCACCAGAAACAAAGCAAGATTAGTGGCCAAGGATTACTGCCAAGAAGAAGGCATTGACTTTCATGAAACATTTGCACCAGTAGCAAGATTAGAAGCAATCAGACTGTTTCTGGCCTATGCTGCTTACAAGAACTTCACAGTCTATCAGATGGATGTGAAGTCTGCATTTCTCAACGGAGAATTGCAAGAAGAAGTATACGTTGAAGAACCACCTGGATTTGAAGCTTTTCAAGAAGGAGACAAGGTATATCGTCTGAAGAAAGCTCTCTATGGACTGAAACAGGCTCCAAGAGCATGGTATGACACTTTATCTGATTTTTTTTTAATTAAAGAATTTCATAAAGGTAAAATGGACAAGACCTTGTTTACTGTTGAATGGGAGAATCATATATTACTTGTGCACATATATGTGGACGATATTATTTTCGATTTAACTAACCAACAGATGTGTGACAAGTTCTCCAAGGTGATGCAGAACAAATTTGAAATGAGCATGATGGGTGAACTTAACTATTTTCTTGGTTTGCATGTAAGACAGTTGCCTGATGGAATATTCATTAACCAAGCTAAATACACAAAGGATCTGTTCAAGAAATTTGGTATGGAAACTAGCTCTACTGTTAGTGTTCCTATGTCAACTGGACTTCGTTTGGATAAAGATGAAGATGGCAAATCAGTAGATATAACCAAGTACAGAGGCATTATAGGGTCAATGTTATATCTAACAGCTAGCAAACCTGATATCATGTACTCTGTTGGGGTTTGTGCGAGATATCAATCAAATCCTAAGAAATCTCGTCTCCAGGCTGCCAAGAGGATACTCAGATACCTTAAAGGCACTAAAGAACTGGGATTATGGTACCCTAGAGAATCTGGATTTGAGCTGATAGGATATTCAGATTCGGACCTTGCTGGCTGCAAGATTGATAGGAAGAGCACAACTGGTGCCTGTCAATTCTTGGGTAGTCGTCTGATCTCATGAATGAGTAAGAAACAGACTTCAATATCCATCTCTACTGCTGAAGCTGAGTACATAGCTGCTGGAGCATGCTGTGCACAGATACGTTGGTTGAAGCATCAACTAGAAGATTACAACATAAAGATCAGTGGAATTCCAATCTACTGTGACAATACAAGTGCAATCTCTCTTACTCAAAACACTACAAGTCATTCAAGAACTAAGCATATTGAGATCAAACATCATTTCATCAGAGATCATGTGAAAAAGGGAAATGTTATAATTGAGTATGTTCATACTCACAATCAGATTGCTGACATATTCACTAAACCACTAAGTGATGCAAGGTTTTCAACTCTAAGAACTGAACTAGGTCTACTAAATTTAGATGCATAAGCTGAGGGGGAACTAATCAGAAGACTGTAGTTTATCAGCCTACTCATCTTATCGTCTTCAAGGTTAACTCTCAACAGACTAGTTAACTTATGAATTCTTAAAGTCAGGGTGAACGTGTAAGACTAGCGGTACTTCTGATTAAAAGATGAAATTTGATGATGAAAGTTAGTTGAAGTTAAGTTTTCATCAGAGAAGTTCTTAATTGTTGAAGAATGAAGACTAAATTATCTTGCTGGATTGACAAACAGCAGAGGAAGATTACTAGTTATTGGCTTTCACTAGTAATATATGTTTTCAGAAGACACGTCTGATCAGATAAGTATTAGCTTACTCGTCTGATTATTTGTATAAAGTGCTGTTATTAAAAACATTATATTTAAAAACACGCTTTTACAAGTCGACTGAGGCGGTTCGTATTCCCGCCAGTCATTAAATGCTTTTTGAATTTTGAAATGCATAAATCTCACCCACGATCAATACTGACAGAAAACTGATCTAACGATCCAAGTAATTCACGAAAACCGAAACACCTTCAACTCTTTAAATTCATATTTGATCAGCTCACTGATCTTTTATGCACCCTCAAAAATTTCTAAGGCATTCAAAGAGAATTTTTGCTTTCATACTTCTGCAAATCTATTCTCGTTCTACTAACCTCTTTCAGAATCAATCATCATGGGTTCACAATCGCAAAAAGCTAAGGCTGAAGGTATGTATCTTGTTTACGAGACATATCACAAAACTGGAACGGATTTGATGAAAGAAATTCTGGAGAAATTCAAAGCTGCCTCGCTGGTGGATTACATGGAGGCTCACGAGGAAATGATCCACAAGGATCAGATTATAGAATTCTATGGATCCGAGGACGAGCCTAACTTCAAGAAATTGGAGATTAAGGCGGAGGTTGGAGGAAAGAATGTGTGCATCATTCCGAAGTTGTTGAATGAGAAGTATGGTTTGTCTTTGAAGGGAAGAACAAACATTTCAACCTTGGTTGAATCAAAGGAACATGAGTTCTGGAGCATCTGTGCTCAAGAAGGGGAGATCCTGTCTGGAAATATTAAGAAGATACAGCTGAAGGATGAATATCAGCGGATGATTGATATGATCACGAAGATCATCGAGAACTGCACCTTTTCTTTGGATAGCATCCCAATGAAGAGATTTCATACGATGATTGCAGTTCACTACGGGTTTGAAGTGAACTGGGTTGTGTTCGTATGGTACATTCTGGCAAATCATCACAAGAAGGGGAATACTCATTACAGAATATTCCTAAGTCACTTGTTTTCTAATCTTGGTTGTTGTATGACAAATGGAAAGCCCATCCACAACTCAAAGGCAATGATGTACTATCAGCCTGTGAAAAAGATGACTAAGAGAAAGGAAACTGAAGAGCTTCCTGAAGAGCCAAAGAAGAAAGTTGCCAGTAAAAAGAGGAAGGTATATGTTCAAACAGCTAAGCCAGCTGTTAAAGCCAGAACAGATAAGGAGACTGTTGCTGATGATATCATCAATCAGACAACAAAGGAGATGTTAAATATGTCTCCTGGTTCACCTTCCAGAACCATTTATGAAGATATGCCTGCTGAGAATGTTGCAAAAATGACAAGAAGTCAGTTGAAGGACACAATAGCATCTAAGCCTGCTCAAGAGAAAGTGGTTCCCAAGAAGACCTCTGCGAAGAGAAAAATGATTTTTGAACCATCTCTTACTAAGTCATCTTATTTAGTTAGGGAAGGCCCTCAATCAGCAGAGAGGCCTGCTGAAGTTGAGAAAGAGACTACTGCTAAAGAGTCAGCTGCCGCAATAGCTACTCAACAACCTACTCCAACAGCTGAGGTTGCCAAACCTCAAGATGATCCTGGAGTGCAGATCATCGAACCAAAAGCAGTTGTTCCAATCCCAACTGCTGCTTCACCTGCTGCTGCTAAGCCAAAGAGAAAGAAAATCATTAAAGTCAAAATCTCTGCTGCTGAGAAAAGAAGAAGGGAGGAAGAACAAGCAGCAAAAAAAGCTCAGGAAGACTTTGACAAAGCAGTAGAACTGACAAGTTGGAGGCTGAAAAATAAGCCAAAAGGAAAACGCTGACTGAAGCCGAGCTGAAGGCTATAGAAGATGCTGATATAGCTAAAACTCTGGAACTGAGCAAGCAGGATGCTCATGGACCAAGAAGAGCTGGAGGAATCAGAATTGAAGAGTCTATGAATGCAAGACAAATTCTCCCTCCAAGACAAAGGGTGGAAAAATGTCCATTTGCTGTGAAGTGGGCATTGAACATTGTAAATGGACACCCAGGAGCTTTTGCAAGATTTGAGGCTGCACTTGCAGATTTTGACAAGAAGCTCCAACAGACTACTCTGTTCGTTCAAGAGAATATCAGATTTAACAAATGGAGGAACTACAGAGTGAAAGATGTCTTCCATGATTATACAAGGCCAGAGAAGCCAAGAAAATCAAAGATGCACGGCCACAAAAGAGGAAAAGAAATGAAGATCCTATCAGACGTGCAGTGCTGATAGTTGTTTACTAGGCCTTGGAGAAATGGTCTGAAAGGTCAAGGTACTTCAAGGGATCTCCAAGTGACCTTCCCACTCTGCCAAGTATTCAACAAATTACATTTGATCTAGAGGTAAGCACGTATCAGGAGAAAAGTAATTAAGGCACCTGCCCAGGATCAATGCCTCCAATTACTAAAGTTATCCATCAAACAACGTCAATATCAGCTGATGGAACTCCTGAAACAATCAAGGTGGAATAACAGGCTGCTGTTCAACAAGAAGATGCCCGAATGATGAAGAAAATGTTCAAAGGGAAGCTGGAGCTATTGTTGTACACGAAGTTGTCGAAGACAATGCTGAACCAGAATTGAAAGATGAAGAAGAAGAGGTTCTAGCAGATGTCCCAGTCCATCAAACAGAACCGTCAGCTTCCACTTCCATTCCAACAGCAGACAAGCATTCTTCCTTGATGGAATCCATTCAGTTGTTGCTGGACCAGTCTTTGGAAGAAAGGAATAAACAGCTGATGAAAGAGATACAAGAAGAAAACAGAAAAATGATCAAAGATGCAATTGAAAATTTTCCTTTGCCGCCTGATAATTCTCTTCAATTACTTCAAATTCTGATCACCATGAACAAAAATATTGAAGATGTGAAGTCTGATGTAAATCATCTTCACACAGCTCTTAAAAGACATGAGGGAGACATAATTGATGTCCTTGGCCTGATCACCAAGCTTGCTGATACTGAAACAGAGAAGAGCCTTGGGTTTGTACATCATATAAACGAAACTGCCACAAAAGTTCATGATGAAGTGGCTACCTTACAACTCAACATGGACTACCTCAATGATCAGACTGCCACACTCAGACCAACTCTGAATCATCATACATCTCAACTTGCCACAGTGGATGACAACATTAGAAGAATCTGCATTGCTATCAATATTCCAGCTGATGAACTCAACCCTGCTGATGAACTCAACCCTGCTGATGATGACAAAAAGGGGGAAGAGAAGTCAGCTCCAGCAACTAAAGCTGTTCAAGTACCTGAGCAACCAAAAGACTATGTTGACAAAGAAAAACCTGTTGAAGAGGAGTCGGTACTTGAAAAACAAGCTAAAGAGAAAGCTGATGAAGAGGAGAAAGCTTAAGTTGCTGAAGAAAAGGTAACAGATGCTAAGGAAACTGCTGATGAAGAAGTTGCTGATGAGAAGGAAGAAGAATCCAAGGACCCAGTAAAATCTGACAAAGAGCTTGCTGTATCCAAGGATACATCAGAAGAGCAACTGGATCCATTTATAAAATACAAAAATCTGGAACGCATCAAGAGAAGGGTTGAAGAAGCAGAACGTCAAGAAAAGATGGAAGCTGCTAAGAAAAACTTCTGTCGGATGATGTGATAGATGAAGAAGATGATGAAATCAATGATGAAGATGGAGAAGAAGAGTATGTGGAGATTGAAGAAGAAGTAACTGATGAAGAATCAGATCACTAAACCTTATGTTTTCTTGTATTAGTTTATCTTTCCTTGTAATCTCATCTGATGTAAATGCTTGTAACTTGTACTCAAATTCAATATCAATGAAATTCAAGTTTTTACTCCAACACATTATTTCTATCTCAAAAATATTTGAGGATTAAAACTTTAGTTTAGGTACAGGTACTTAGCTGAAGTTTTGTCATCATCAAAAAGGGGGAAATTGTTGGATGAAGATGAAGATTATTGAACAAGGAATTTAGAAGTTAAAGGGAGGTTTTGATCATTTCCAAAACATCACAACCATCTAAGTAAGGAATGCTTAGTAAAGTCCCTTAGAAGAATTTTGATCAACTCTAAAGACAAATCAGACAACAAAATTAAGTTTGGTCCAGAAGACTACGGATATGCTGCTGAAGGAAGAAATTAGTTTGGTGAAAATCAGCCGACTCAAATCAGATTTGTTCAAGTTTGGGATCAGCTCAGTTCATCATCAGACGAGTGATTCTTATCAGCCAAGTGAAGACGATTAGGAAGTCTCTCCAACGGTAATAAATGCACCTGGAGTAATAAATGCTGAAGACTGAGGGTATTTATGGCAAATGATTGAAGAAATCTTCGTATCAGCTCAGTGCATTAAATGCTGCTGACAAAAAGTACTGTTGACAGTATTGCAGCAGTAAAGAGAGCCGTTTGCAGAAATTAAGGACCAGTACTCGAGGTGTTTGAATCTTGTCTTTCTTCAACGGACATTTTTCAAATCTGTAGTATAAATAGTTCGTGAGCCTGAGAGAGAAGATGAACAACACAACTCTTAGAAAATTCCCGAAGCAAAATCTGTCTAAGTCTCAAGAATAGCTCACTCACCTGGCAAAGTCATTTGTTGGCAGAACCAAGTTGAAGATCAAGTTAAATCATTTTTTTGCGTGAAAACTGTAACTAGAGTGTTGTAAGAAGTGTAGATCCATCTAAGGGAGAGATCTAACTTCAGAGGATAGGTCTTCGTTGTGATTTCCTATTGTGAGCTTACGGCCTCTTCATTTGCTGTTTTGGCATAAGTAGAGTATATTGTAAACTGTGTGTTTATAGTATAACCCAAGATCTCAGTGACTTGGAAGAGTGGACTAAAGGGTTTTCATCCATATAACCACTATAAAAATTCTTGTGTTCTTTTTGCATAAGTTTTCTTGCATACTTTAAAACTGCATAAATTTACACTTGAAGTTATATGTTAAAGATTTTAAAAGAAGTTATTAAACTTGGGGATAAAATCTTTCAAAAGACTTAGTTTACTTGTGAAAAACACTTTAAAACATCCGCTGCAAGTAATCTTGATTTAACCGAATTTCGTTGGGTTTAATCAATATTATTGGATTAGATTTGAGGGCAGATTAAGTCATTTAGGATGGTGCAATACAAGAAAAAGTAAAGTAAGAAGAATGATAATAACGTAGAATTAATGGAGAACAAAAGTTTTCTTATTAGAGTAAAGATGTTACAATGCTCTTTTACAAAGTATGTAGGCGTAAGCTCTATTCTTGTGTGTGTAATACAATGTTTGATCAAGGTATTTATAGGGTATAATCCCTAGATATACAAGGAAACATAATCCTATATGGACTCTGGGTATTTGTCCTTCTCAAGCCCGGATTGCAGCCTGATTGCTGAGGAGCATCATCTATGATCGGGTCGATTCGCGGTAGTGAGCAAACTATATGGTCGAGCCGATCTAACATTTCTGAGTCGATCCGAGTATTATATGGGGTATAAAATAGCCCCCATCAACACTCCCCCACATCTCGAGCGTAAGTGAAGCTGAAGCTCGGAGAAGTAGATATTGCCTCAAGGTAGATGGAGGACTTTTATTATTTTGTGCTTCGGATATGCCTCATTAAAAACCTAGCTCGAAAAAACCCTGTGGGATAAAAACCGAGCAAGGGAAAAAGAGTGCACATCTTAGAAACCTCAAAATGATTAATTGTTACGAATAAAGAACATCGGTAATGATGAAGCTCAGAGAAGTAGATATCGATCGGAATGTCCCTCATCAATACTCCCCCACTTCTCGAGTGCAAATGTAGCTGAAGCTCGTAGAAGTAAATCGAGCGGAGGTGTTGATCGACCTCGAAATTGGGATGCATCGGATATACCTCATTAAAAACCTAGCTCGGAAAAACCCTGTGGGATAAAAACCGAGCAGGGAAAAAGAGTATATATCCATGAGAGACGCTTAATAAAATCATATGCTTTTGAACTGGAAAGCCACTTCTTCAAAGTTGAGGGGCCCAATATGCCATTTATCCTTCTATATTAAATATTTTTGGAGCAATGAATTATATTAACAGATATTACCCATACTATTATACATTTTCAAGCACTGAGTTTATACTAAATGAATGGTTTTACTCAAATTTTCCATTAAGCCTTTTTCGAGCATAGAGTCATATCAACGGATTTCACTCTTGCTTTTAGATCGATATTGATCAGGTCGAGGAATCCGACCAGGCTAAATACGAAATAGCAGCCATTAGTACGAAACCCGCTTCTCAAGCGAAAGTGTATCTGTAGCTCGGAGAAGTAAAATTATGCCTTTGAATGGCTTCCTGATGTATATCGAACATGCCTCGTTAAAAACCTTGCTTGAAAAAATCCATTGGGATAAAAACCGACCAAGGGAAAAAGAGTACATATCCTTCGTGATATTAGGGTTTGTCAATGCATGGGTATTGTGTCGTATCGATCTCTGAGTATAGCATAATTTCTTCAATGGTTGAATTTGCAATTCTCCATAACCATAATCATCAGTTAAAAATCCCCCACAGTAATTCTTCGATCCTTTTAAACCAAAATGTTGATCTCATAAATGAACCAAGATCTTACATCCCGAATGGTGTCAAGATCGAACAGAATACAGGAAGCGCATAATAGAGGCATGACGGCTCATATTTTGATCAATACCAATTTTTAGAAGATTTTCCAGACTAGTTAGCCTTATAGGGGTGATAGTGTAGATCTGTATAAGACATAGGATTCCTAATCCATCTTTAGAGATCGAGCATGAATGTAACTGTCTTTTAGTAATCTTTGTACGTCCTCTCATTCTTAATAAAGTGTTTGCTTCTACACTCCCCTTTGTCTTCGTCTTCTTTGAATGAACTAGGTAGTTGTTGACTGATCATATAAGAGACTTATTCATCCAAATCATCTGTTTCATCAATTCGTATTGATGAAGGTCGATTGATTATTGTCGATCTCATACAAATTATCTTGTTTAACTCAAAATCCATACCAATTTAATGTTCTGAGCTTTAATTTTGTAGTCCTTGTATATCGCTGAGTGTATACCTAACTAACGGTTTTACTCAAATTAAAAAAAATTTAGGTGGTAAACCAATTATCGGTTTTAACCATTTGTACATCGTAGATCGTAGATCGAGCTTTACCGATTGATGGTTTGTGCTCATAAAATTAAAATTTTTACCAACTCAATGGCTTTGTTCCTTTATCTACCATAGATCGTTGATCGCATATCGAGCTTTATAAATCGACGGTTTATGCTTAATATGTACTTGGGGAAGTTTTACCAAATTAATGGTTTTACTCAATATTTATGTCACGAACCTACCTGTAAAAGTCAGTTGCGTATGACTTTTAGGGCATTTAATAAATTATGCTACATATTGTGTCAAGAATGTGGACTTGTTTCTACAACAAATCTCACATTAAAAGAAATTATCCAATCTATTTTCTACATACAGATCAAGGGTTATTGTATATTGCATAACTTTTTGCGTGGTGAGATGCCTGTGGATCATTTGTTGGATGAGGTGGACCGAGAGTTAGAAAATAGATTGGATAATGAAGATAATGCTAACAATGAGGAACAAATAACTACTGTGAGGACTACACCTGAATGGTCAATCTTTCGAGATAATTTGGCAAAGCAAATGTTTGATGAGTATCGTGCTTGGCGAATCATTTAGATTTATGTTTTTTTTTTTTGTCATTGTATTTTGGTATATTTTTAGAGTTAGAATGTAAATTTTGTTGAATATGATCATATCTTGTACTTATTGTCATTATCTTGTACTTATATGAGTATTATACAGAGATTTAAAATTTCACAGTACAATATTTTTTTTTTTTAGTTTAAGCAATGTGACTCTTTATTGAGATTTTTTTAAGAGGAAAGTTGACTTATTTTATGATTAAAAAGATGAAAAGGGGGGCTGCTACATTGAACAAGGGTAAAGCCGACCGAACTAAATCGAAACGAAGCAATTCGGTGCAAACCGAATCGAACCGAATAATATTCACTTCAGTTTTAGGTTCTAAAATTTTAAGTAAATTCGATTATCGGCTCGGTTCGGTTTTTTTCTTCAGGTTAACTGATAACGCCGTGAAAACGTCATTATCGCGTGCCCTCTTAAGCCCAAAACGTCTTATTTTAATTCGAGTTTTGTTTGCTTTTGCGAGTTTGCGTGGCTTTCACGGCGTGGCCCCTCCGTTTGGCCTTTGTTCGTTTTACGTGTTTTCGTTCTCGTTTTGATCGTTTTTTCCATGGTTTGTAGGTATTGATATCATAGAGTGATTCGGAGTTTCGTATCAATGATGCGAGTCGTTCTACCCACCCCGCGAGTCAAGCTTGAGCTTCAAAGGAAATAGAACCCGAAGCAAATCGTTAAGATTGTAGATAGCTGCTCAATAGGACAAGCACAAATTTTTTTCATGGATGATCCAAATGAGCTGATTTTTGGATATGTCATAGATGAGTGAGTTAGCTATGATATGGACTTTACGGATCCGCAATCAGAGTTCGGAATCAAAAGATATGCTGCTCGGAAGAAAGTGCGGCAGAGCTGGAAACTTACTGTCAGACTCACACCGCGGTGTGTCATGCATACACCGCGGTGTACCCCTGCTACCAGCAGATTTTTTTTGCGGGAAAGGCAGGGGATTTTTTGTATTATCCCCCTTTGATCCCACTTGTATTTTTAGGCATCTTGGGGGACTTTTTGGCCTTAGTAGCCATTGTTTGGAGGGTAACTAAGGCAGTAGGGCTTGTAGTTTCCACTAGGTTAGTAGTTAAGTGGGGAAATCATTCACAACTCCTACACAACTCCTAGAACTTTCATTACACATTACTCTCTAGCCTCCATTGGGAAGAACTACACTTGGACTCCCCATTGAAGATAAAAAGGCTTAAGGGAGAAGTTGTTGAAGATCTCCACCACTAAGCTTACTCTAACTCTCTTACTTTGTTCATTTACATTTATGGCTCTCATTAATGTAATGAATAATATATTTATTGTTATGAGTAGCTAATCTCCTTTATTCTAAGGTTTTATGATCCTATGTTTGATTCTTGATTAAATGATGTTATAAAGGTTGTTGCTATGCTTACAAGTGCTTGTTATACTAGTTTGAGCTTTTGTCAACTTGTGGTTAGGTCAACCATAGGATGAAATGAATTGATCTTTAATTGCTAGGCAAAGTGGATTAAAGATTAGATTGTAAAACTAGGTTGTGATTTGATTTTAGGATAGGAATATACCTAGGTTATTTCATGTTCTAATAAGGTTTGAAATTAATGCATCACTTAGGCTTAATCCTTTTAGACATAAATTGGATTAGTCTACTTTGGTAGGTTCGTACACTATTAGGAAGATGCGTATGAATATTCTATGAAACCTTGAACAACAAACATAAGTATGGTTGTCAATTGTTGAGTCGTTTATCTTGAATCGAACTAGGTGACGTAAAATCGTAGAAGCCTTTACATATTGTTAAGTCAAGTGTTAGTTTAAAAATCACCTTGATTTAGTTATAATATCATTACCACCACCACTTTACCGTACTCACCTTACAAATCTAAGTCGAAGTAACATGATATTAGTCGGTAATTAATTGAACAATTCCTCGTGGGTTCGACACTCATTTATCACTTTATTACTTGTAACGACCGTATACTTGCGTGTTTGCGTATTAGTATTTGGAACGCAACAAGTTTTTGGCGCCGTTGCCGGGGAATTGTAACGATTGTTTGCCAATTTGTTTCTTGTATATCTTAGCTTGGATTTGTTATTTACGTTGTGATCTTTGTCTTCCTAGGTACGATGGCCTACAATGATTGCTATCCAAGGTCAACCGAGGGAACATCACTTTGTTATTGTATGCATTGCATGGGGAGAGCACAATCGACGGTTGCCCAATGAATCTATCTCATTTTCAATATAAGAATTCATACATGGGTAATCATCATGAGCCGAGTCCCACTTACAATGGCTACAATATCGAATGGGGAGATAACCCGTATTATCCAAGGAACGATGAGTGGGGAGGTGGACAACACTCGGATATGATGATGACTATCCCATTCATCGAATCGAACTATCATGAATATTCTCAACCTCCGGTAGAGGCACAATCATCTTTGGAAGAAGCATTCACTAAGTTCATGGAGCACACCACCAAATACATGGTTAACAATGATTCTAAATTGGAAGAGATTTCCAAACAGTTGCAAGAAGACTCGGGGGCATTAAGGAATCTTCAAACACAAATGGAGCAAATCTCACAAGCTTTATTCATACGACCCCCTGGAACTTTTCCGAGTGCAACCGAATCACCCAAACAAGGTATAAATGAACATTGCAAAGGCTTCACATTGATGAATGAAAAAGCCTATGATGGGCCAGTTGCTCCTAATGAAAGTTTTAATGAACCGAGTGAAATGTTAGAAACAAATGGGTTTCCTACTAGAGATGAAGAACAAGGTGGATCGAAAGAGCTTCCAAAGAAAGATAAATTCATCATGGATGAAGGGTTTGATCAAAAGGTCATCAAATATTCTTATGTGGACTTGGTTATTCTCAAAGAAGACAAGTGGATCCACCCGAGCAAAGCAACATGGATAATTATGGGGAAAGATTACAAGATATTTGAACCGGGAGATAAAAGTTTTCGATTTGATATGAGGTTCAAATCCGTCCCAAAAGACCGTACAATGGAAAAATTAAAGCGTGGGACGAATTTAAAAGCAAAGTGGCCGGGGCTTATACTTGATCCCGATGGGATCCTATTCGATTATTGGCCACCCTAAAAGAAAAGAAAAGTTTAAAGTCGAGCTACCGACTATAAACAAACGCTTCATGGGAGACAACCCAAGCTTTTTGTTTTCCTTTTTTGTTGTCTTGTTGTTTTTGTTGTTGTCGTGTCGTGTCTTTTGATTTCTTGTTCTTGTGTATTTTGTTGTAGGTAATGATTGTGCACGACAACGTAGCGAAATCGAGCGTGAAAATACAAATCGGGAATTGTGAAATTGAGCCAATCGAGAATCAAGGTAAGTTTTTAAATTTTGTTGTTTTGAAGTGCTCAAATTTTGAACTCAAAACTTACATCGATAAGTTTTATATTCAAAAGACTGGAAGGAAAATTTTCTGGAAATAATACACCGCGGTGCAAAAATATTCACACCGCGATGCAAAATTTCCAGTAAGTCTTGGCCTGATTTTGCCTCTCACACACCACGGTGCAAAGTAAATACACCGCGGCTCTTTAATTGTTACACCGCGGTGTATACATTTCCAGGGTGTTATATCCCGTAGCAATTTCCTCTCCATCTCTCTAATTTCAAATTCCACCTTCTCCCTTTCTCCTCACATAGAAAAACAAGCTCCCTATCAATCCTCTCACAAATCCATCTCTCCCTCACGTAAAATCCTTCCAAACTCAGGTAAATCTCACCCAATCACTCATCAATTCAAAAATATTCAATTTCACCCACACTAACCAAAAAACCAAACCATTCCTTCAAGCTTCAAAAGTCGAAATTCTTCGATTTCAACCAAAAGTGTGCAATCAAAAGGTAAGTATAGCTAAACCTCTTGATGGTATTGCTTTGTTGGTATTGTTTTAGTTTGGTATTGCTATTTTTGGATGGAAATTTTGGAGAATATTCTTGAAAAATAGTTAGTTTGGGATTGCACACTAGGTGTTCGATAAAATGCTTGAATGAAAAAGTTGTGATTGTTGGTGTGCTTTCATTCGCATTTTTGTTTGAGGATTGATAGAAGGAATTGGATTTGATTGTTGGCTCGTTTGGTTGATTTTGAATACATTTGATAACGATGCCGATAACTAGAGGTGGGAGTTCGCGTGCACCTCCTAAATGTTTTGTTAGGTTGAAGATTTGTTCGAGACGAAGATTGTATTTCATTATTTCATTGCTTTATTATTATATTAGTGACGTGCTCTTTCATTTGCCTTTTCCTTTTGTTTTGTTTTGTTGTTCGTGCGTTTGTGTGCTTGTTTTTTTTTGTGCGTTGTTTTGTCGTGTCGACCTCACTCCGTTTTTCTAAATTCACACAATGGGGACATTGTGCGTTGTAAGTATGGGGGAGAGAGGTCGCAAGTACTTTCGTACATGCTAGGTCGACTCGCCAAAATTTTTTCAAATTCTTATTATTACTTGAACATGTTCTACAAAATTTGAGCACATTGGCTAAAGTTTGGTAGTATTTGAGGTGGATAAAGAACTATAGTGATAATAGGTTCTAGGACTCCTTTTGCGTAACTTAGTTTCTCTCCAAACTTTAGTTTGGAAATTAAGTGTGAAATGAGCAAAATGGCTTAAGTTTGGGGGAGTGAACCCTTTTCACGAATGAAAAAACCTTTGAACACCTAGTTCTTAAAAGGAACGAGTAGAGAAGCTGCAAAAATGTATGCACTTCTACGAGAGAAAAGAAAGGCTAAGCCTTCAAATGTGTAATTACTCTACTTCGTTGTAATGGTGCAAGTTTGTAATGAAAAGTTCAAATTAAATGCACAAAGGAAAGGAATGGTGCTAGTAGCCCAAAAAGTTAAATGTCTAGAAGCACAAGCAGTCTTCATCATTAGTGCTTGTTTGTTATTGTAAAATCATTGTAAAGCACACGTGCTATGTTATCATTGTAAATCAAAAGAAAAAAGCAAAGTATGGTGAGAAAGAGCTAGAGAATAAAATTGTTAACTAGTTCAAGAATAGGGACAACACTCTTAAAATGCCTACAACTTAGCTTCGTAATGTGATTTGAAAATTAAGTTGGAAATCTATGGCTAGGAGAGACTCTTTGTCAAAACCTTAGGAGTCCGCGCAATTAGAATCGATGATTTTGATCTATTGGGACGTATTCACCTAAGATAGAATATAGCCAAAGCCATCACACACACACGTAGAGCTTGTTCGAAAAATAATTTGAAATTGTTAAGTTTTGGCGTTTTGATCATAAGCATGCACTTTAGCACTTGTCTTTTGTTTTCTTTGCTCGGGGACGAGCAAGCTTTTAAGTTTGGGGGTGCTGATAACACCGTGAAAACATCGTTATCGCGTGCCTTCTTAAGCTCAAAACGTCTTGTTTTAATTCGAGTTTTACTTGCTTTTGGGTGTTTGCGTGGCTTTCACGGCGTGGCCCCTTCGTTTGGTCTTTGTTCCTTTTTTGTGTTTTTGTTCTCGTTTTGATCGTTTTTTCCGTGGTATGTAGGTAATGACATCTTAGAGTGATTCGGAGTTGCGTATCAATGATGCGAGTAGTTCTACCCACCCCGCGAGTCAAGTTTGAGCTTCAAAGGAAATAGAACCCGAAGCAAATCGTTAACATTGTAGATAGCTGCTCACTAGATCATGCACAAATTTTTTATGGATGATCCAAAGGAGCTGAATTTTGGATATGTCATGGATGAGTGAGTTAGCTACTCTACGGAATTTACGGATCTGCAATCGGAGTTTGGAATCAAAAGATATGCTGCTCGGAAGGAATTGCGGCAGAGTTGGAAACTTACTGCCAGACTCACACCGCGGTGTGTCGTGCATACACCGCGGTGTACCCCTACTACCTGCAGATTTTTGCTACGGGAAAGGCAGGGGGTTTTTTGTATTATCTCCCTTTGATCCCACTTGTATTTTAGGCATCTTGGGGGACTTTTTGGCCTTAGTTGCCATTGTTTGGAGGGTAACTTAGGCATTAGGGCTTGTAGTTTCCACTAGGTTAGTAGTTAAGTGGAGAAATCATTCACAACTCCTACACAACTCATAGAACTTTCATTACACATTACTCTCTAGCCTCCATTGGGAAGAACTTCACTTGGACTCCCCATTGAAGATAAAAAGGCTTAAGGGAGAAGTTGTTGAAGATCTCCATCACTAAGCTTACTCTAACTCTCTTACTTTGTTCATTTACATTTATGGCTTTCATTAATGTAATGAATAATATATTCATTGTTATGAGTAGCTAATCTACTTTATTCTAAAGTTTTATGATCCTATGTTTGATTCTTGATTGAATGATGTAATAAAGGTTGTTGCTATGCTTACAAGTGCTTGTTATACTAGTTTGAGCTTTTGTCAACTTGTGGTTAGGCCAACCATAGGATGAAATGAATTGATCTTTAATTGCTAGGCATAGTGGATTAAAGATTAGATTGTAAAACTAGGTTGTGATTTGATTTTAGGATAGGAATTGATCTTACGTAGTTTCGTTGATTCGATTAAGGGTGGGACGTAGAATGATATGACAATAATAAAACAATGTAAAGATCAAATGTAATTGTATTCGAATTGAATGAGTACAAGTACAAGACTTCAAAAAGGTCCTATTCGAGCATTATTGGATGCCGTATAAGCTAGAGGGCGAAATACATATGATCGAGCCAGACCTATAATCCGAGCAGTTAAGGACTATAGCTTCGAGGAGAGAGCACCTGGGAAGTTGTGTCCAGTATCATAAATGCATGGGGTATTTATAGCTGAAAATGGGGTTCATGTGGTCTACCCTCAGACAAGAAATTCTTCGGCCCATTATCTTGGATTTGGAGCTTGGCCCAACAGTAGCTTTGAATCTTGGGCTGCCTTGCACGGACAATATTCAGGCACCAGGTTCGAACTCGACTTCCGAGATAAGCACCGCTTCGATCTCCTGTATTAAAGAAAAGCAGGACCCAAGATTTCCCTCATCAATACTCCCCCACTTCTCGAGCGTAAAGTGGAGCTTAAGCTCGGAGAAGTAACTATATCCGAGGACAATGAAGGGAGATGAATCATCCTCAGCTTATTGTTTCGGGTATGCCTCATTAAAAACCTGGCTCGGAAAAACCCTTCTGGGATAAAAACCGGGTCAGGGAAAAAGAGTGCATACTTAAAGAGTTTCTTGGTTGCGCAGTCTTTACATCGTCTTTGTTGTTTGTGAAGTGGATCTTCAATTTAGGAATTTTTAGAAAGTTTTAGGGGTCTTAGGTGCAATTTCTGAGAGTACGTTTTCAAGTTTTCCTTCAAGAGAGTCCAATCGTCGCGGTTACTCGGGGACTAATTTGCAATTTCCCATTTTGTCCCTCTATATATATAGTTATACCGAGGGTCGCTGTTCTTCTAAAATTTTAAGAAGAGAGCTACTGATCGGAGCAAAACAGGTCGATAAGTGAATTTGTTAGCCGTTTTCTAACAGTCATACGCTATTCGTTATGTCGAGTTCGGTAGATTCAAAAGGGAAATCTCCCTTGGAGGAGAATAAGGTCGATAACTGCAAGGAAAAAGAGGCTGTAGAGATTCGATCATCTGGAAATGAGAATCCACAAAACTCGGGTTCCGCCTCGAATAGCGGAGAGGAGCGGGAGTCAAGTTCTGATACTGGGAATAGCGAAGACGAAAATTCCGAAGAGGCAACAGTCTCTGAAAGGGAAAATACAGAAGATGGGCAGCTTCCTTTGGGTAACAATGAGCAGTATAAATATAGGCTAAACCGTAACGTGGTGATTACGATCTACGATTGGGAAGAGCCCTCGACTAGCGCAGCTCTAAACATGACTGAGGAGAGGGTAGATCAGATCGTCTGTTCTTATAAGGAGACAGACTTGGCGGAGTTGCAAAAAGAATTCGGTCAATATCTAGGCGCTGGTTTTTCAATAGTGCTTCCCTCCCCCGATCAACGAGTTACCAACCCTCCCGCCGGTTGCCAAGCCTTTTATTCCAAACACTTCCACTACGGCTTACGCATTCCCTTCCCTCCTCTAGTAGAAAATCTACTGGATGCTTTTAAATTGGCTCCCTGTCAGATTTTACCGAACTCAATTTGTCTAATCATAGCTTTTTGCGTATTGATGAAAGCTAAGGAGAAAAGGGCAGCCTTCCAGAATTTTTGGAGGATATTTCAAATAAGTTCTTCCACTTCTTCAAACGCAGGTTACGTATATTTTTCTCAGAGGCCGAAGATTTCGGTCTTATCGACCAATGTGAGTAGTAACCTGAAGGGATGGAAACGTGAGTTCTTTTTTGTCCGAGGACCAGAGTCCCCACCTTCCGAAGAAAATTCCGAGCCAACTCCCTTCGAGTGGCCTGGAGTAAAGGAGTGGATATATGGGAGACGCCGGCTCGTGGGGAATATGATAAATGAGATAACAGATGATTTTCTGCAATCTCTTCGTGCCGATCCCCATCAGACTGCTCTAATGACTCAAGAGGCAGTTTTGCGATTGGCCGAGCTCAGTAATTGCACTTTTCCTGCCGATCCGATCGTCTTTGGGGAAGCTCAGATCGATCCTGCTAACCCCCCTTCCACGTTAGCTGATGTTGTTGACAAATTCCGTACCTCGATATCTGGCCCCCACGTTGCTTCCTTTTCAAAAGGTAACAAAGGTCGACCTCGTCCTCAAATATCAAAGAATCTTCGGAAAAAGAAAAAATCTAAGGCCCCCATCGGGATCGCGTCGACCTCAAATGCTTTAATAATTGTTCCCCCGATTTCCCAAGCAGGAACCTCCCGGTCTAGGGCCGAGGTGGAGGGGTCCTCCGAATTCCAGGGTCCTGAAATCCTTCGATCAGTTTTTCCGAACATCTCCTCCAACCCTAATGACGAGGGGTTCAGTAATTATACTCTCCTGGAGGATCGTGCCAGAGAGATTTTGCAGGCCAGGGCGAATCGCAAAAGAAATAGCAATGTCTGTGAGTCTTCTAGGAGAGTCAAGCCTTTTGCTCGAGGGCCGAACCCTGTACCATGTCGGGCTGGTCATTCCGAGCCAGATTTGGTGGATTTTATCGAGGATCATCTGCAAGGACCGAGGGCGGCCGGATACCCGGATTGTGGGACCATCGAATCTGATTTGGGTTCCGAGGGTGAGCACACGGTGGATAAGTCTCTCCGGATGTTTTTGGCCGGGAGATTCAGGGATGATACTATTCAATCTTTTGTTAAAAAGGATTTTGAGATATTTGGCGATTATGCCCACGCTCATCAGATGGTATTTTCTAATTCCGAAAATTTCTGGCTTTTCCTTATAATCCTTATCTCGAGCTCTTACGTATCTTTTCCTTTACAGGCTGGGGACCTATTTACTCAAAATGCTCTTCGACTGTCCTTATTGAGTGAAGAGTCTCAGGCAGTACAGAAAGCCTTGTGCAATGTTCTGAGGGATGAAGCTGCGAAGACCAGTCAGCTAGAGGATATCAAGATCAAGTTGTCTGAGGTCGAGATTGAGCTCGAGAGAACTAGGAAAGAGTTGGAAACAAAAAAGGCCTTGGAGGATGAAGTGGTGAAGTTAAAGCAGGAGCTTGAGCAAGCTAAAATATCTGCCGAACAATCATATGAACGTGGTCGAGTCGAAGCCAGGCTTCCTGCCGTAAGGGAGTTTCTAAAATCTCCGATCCACGATGCCTTGGTTCGATTACGGTCGGGAGCGATTTATCAATCCTTCTATTTTAAAGGAGCTCAGCATCTCCTTGCAGCTGCTAAAATTGAAGGTGCCCTTGACGACTTCCTTCCTAAGATGGATCCTTATAAGAATATCTATGGTGAAGACTATAAGGCGTCTTCTCTTCCTCCTAAGCTCGAAGAATTTTCAACTCACGAGTTTGCTCCTTTCCTTGAGGAATTCGGCGCACCGATGCCCAATCCTGATGAGCTCGAAGCCCAATCCGAAAGCGAAGATGTGGATATTGAAGGGGATTCCCGCGATCAGAGAGTACAAGGCACTCCTTCCGGTTCGAGCCGATCTGCGTCCGGCGCACGAAGTCATAATGAAGAAAGCAGCAGCTCGAGTGAAGATGACTCTGACAGTTCAGAAAGTGGTTCTAGCGAATCGGAGAAACGAGGTGGATCGGACCGCAGTTCGGGCGTGAAGGAGTCTAACCCATAACCATTGCTATGTAATAGGATTGGCTTGGTGCAACAATGTACTTATGATCTTTTGTCCTTGGCTATTTAGTGGATTCTCGTATTTGAATTTCTTTCTTTTATACTGTTTATGTTATTGCTTGTTTGGACTTTTTGTTAAGTTTAATGATGTCAGCTTCGCGTACTCGGTTACGTCACTGGGCCTTTCTTGGGAACAGTGCTTTGCCAATCATTGCAGTTTGCATCGTACCGTTTTCTTATAAATAGCTAGGCCATTTTACGTTGCCTTTGCACAGATATTGCTCACAGTGTTCGGAGCTTCTTTAAAAATTATCTTGGTTGGATCTTTGGCCGTAAATCGAGAGATGAATAAGAACCCGAACGCTCTCGTGATTTCTCCCGCGCCTTTTTCCAGATCGAGTGATAGTAGGAAAATAAGGAAAAGAAGGCGATCACCAATTAAATCTATTAGTTCAGATCAGCCAAATCTTCGTGGGGAAAACAAATCACCGATCATGACCCTTTCTTCGTGCTTGAAATCTAGGGACTCAAATAAGAGAACTAAAAAGGTTTCTTTTGTGGATGAAGTAACTGGGCGCTCCTCTTCCCAATCTGTTCCTTCGTTGGTCGGAGGATCTTTGCTTGGAATAAATGGGACTCGTTTTAATGCAATGTGTCATGAGAAACCTGACTTGAGCCTTCTTCGGGCCGATGTTTCTATCTCCGAGGCGGTCTTCTCGACTGGAGAATATTCCTCGTTCCTATTTCATTCTGGGTCGGAATCCCTTACTCAGGTAAATCTTTCTAACTTCTTTGTCTTGGCTCTCTATTTCCTTTATTTCTGCTATGATGTGTTTCCTTATAAGTTCAGGCTAGCAAAGTCTTCTCTAAGCTTTATGCATTGGTCAATCACGAGATCGAACAACGGGCTTCCATTTCGCTCGAGCTGATTGTTAAAAAGATGGAGTTGGAACGCGCGCTGGAGGCTAATAGATTTTTTAAGGAGAGATTGTGTCAGGATAAGTTGAGTTCGGAAATAGAGAGACTCAAAGATGTTTATGAACGCGAGAAGAGACACTCCGAGCTCCGTGAGAGAGAAGCTTACATTCGCGGGTATGCTGATCGTAGTGCTGAAGTTCGAAAAATCCTTTCCGAAAATAATTTCGTTTAGTAATATTGTGGTTTAAGATTTCTCTTTGTAACACCAACCTTATTGTAACGGTTTTTCTTTCTTGTTGTAGTATAACCCTTGTTGTAATAATATTTGTTCGGGATAATATTCTCCGTCTCTCTCTTTTCCCCTTTTTTTTTTTTTTTTTTTTTTTTTTTGGAATGTCTGTTTTAACCTAAGGGGTATAGCAGAGGTTTTCACCCTTGGTCGTTTTTAGAGCATTTTTAGCCCTTGGGTCATAGCATAGGCTTTCACCCATTTAATATTTTCGATCTAAGGGGCATAGCAGAGGCTTTCACCCTTAGTCGTTTTTAGAGCATTTTTAGCCCCTTGGGTCATAGCAGAGGCTTTCACCCATTTAATATTTTCGATCTAAGGGGCATAGCAGAGGCTTTCACCCTTAGTCGTTTTTAGAGCATTTTTAGCCCTTGGGTCATAGCAGAGGCTTTCACCCATTTAATATTTTCGATCTAAGGGGCATAGCAGAGGCTTTCACCCTTAGTCGTTTTTAGAGCATTTTTAGCCCCTTGGGTCATAGCAGAGGCTTTCACCCATTTAATATTTTCGATCTAAGGGGCATAGCAGAGGCTTTCACCCTTAGTCGTTTTTAGAGCATTTTTAGCCCCTTGGGTCATAGCAGAGGCTTTCACCCATTTAATATTTTCGATCTAAGGGGCATAGCAGAGGCTTTCACCCTTAGTCGTTTTTAGAGCATTTTTAGCCCCTTGGGTCATAGCAGAGGCTTTCACCCATTTAATATTTTCGATCTAAGGGGCATAGCAGAGGCTTTCACCCTTAGTCGTTTTTAGAGCATTTTTAGCCCCTTGGGTCATAGCAGAGGCTTTCACCCATTTAATATTTTCGATCTAAGGGGCATAGCAGAGGCTTTCACCCTTAGTCGTTTTTAGAGCATTTTTAGCCCCTTGGGTCATAGCAGAGGCTTTCACCCATTTAATATTTTCGATCTAAGGGGCATAGCAGAGGCTTTCACCCTTAGTCGTTTTTAGAGCATTTTTAGCCCCTTGGGTCATAGCAGAGGCTTTCACCCATTTAATATTTTCGATCTAAGGGGCATAGCAGAGGCTTTCACCCTTAGTCGTTTTTGGAGCATTTTTAGCCCTTGGGTCATAGCAGAGGCTTTCACCCATTTAATATTTTCGAGAAAAGTAGAGATTGGCAATATAGATTGAGAATATCAGTAATACGACGAATAAGTAAGAATGTAGACGAAATATGCTTTCATTGGATAAATAGTCTGAACAAACGTTCTTCGAATACTCCAATTCTTCACTAAATACATATAATTCGCCGAATAGTAGCAGTCAAAAGAAAACGGAATAAAATAGCTAAAAAGTAGAAACCTCTATTGTTTCTATCTTCCATAATATCTTCTTAAATTGACCGCATTCCAAGCTCGAGGCAGTATTTCTCCGTTAGGGCGTGCAATCTTATAAGACCCTTTCTTTCCAACCTCTACGATCACGAATGGACCCTCCCAATTGGGTTGTAGTTTTCCTACGTGCTTTGATACTTCCACTTTTTTGAGCACTAGATCCCCTATTTTAAAGGATCGAATCCTCACATTTCGATTATAAGCCTTTTCCATGTTGGCCTTGGCGGCTTGAATTTTCAACTTCGCGCGGTCCCTACGAGCATCCGCGTGATCAACTTCCACTTGCCTCAGCGATTGGTTTTCTTCAGGATCGTAAAATTCGACCCTGGGGGAAGGTAATAGATTTTCGACTGGAATAACAGCCTCCGACCCATAAACCAAACTAAATGGAGTTTCTCCGGTTGCTGCTTTGACTGTTGTTCTGTTGGCCCATAATACTCCTGGTAGCTCGTCCAGCCATTTTCCTTTTGCTTCCGATAAGCGCTTCTCCAGAGATCGAACAATTTCCCGGTTCACTACTTCAGTTTGTCCGTTTGCCTGAGGGTGGCCAACGGATGCAAAGTTCTGTTGTATTCCAAATTTTTCACACCAATCCGTGATCCTTTTTCCTGCAAACTGCGTTCCGTTATCTGATATTAAAACCCTGGGAATTCCGAATCTGCAGACTATATTTTTCCATAAAAAATTAATAACTTGAAATTGGGTGATCTTTGTCAAGGCAACACATTCGACCCACTTGCTGAAATATTCCACAGCTACAAGTACGTAATTTTTTCTGGCTCGCGCTGTTGGGAAAGGTCCCACAATATCGATGCCCCATTTGTCGAAGGGCCAACAAATAGGGATCGAATGCATATGTTCGGCCGGTTGGTGTATTAAATTCGAATGAATTTGGCAGTGATGGCATCTTTTCACATACTCGACGGAATCAGAAAAGAGTGTAGGCCAATAATAACCAGATCTTGAGCATTTAAGAGCTAACGCTCGAGCTCCACAATGACTTCCTGCTTCCCCTTCATGAACTTCCCTTAAAATGACATTGTAGTGTGACTCGTGGATACATCTCAATAGAATTCCCGAAGAGGACCGCTTATAGAGTTGATCGCCCATCAAAGTAAATGATGGCGCTCTATATTTGATTCTCCGAGCCTCATTTGCATCATCCGGCAGTTTTCCATCCTTAAGATAGGCGATAAGAGGGTCACTCCACGATTTACTTGGCTCTTCGATTTCCATAACTTCAACAGCAGGGTGTGCATCTAACTCGATCGCAGACATATTCGATAGCAGCCAAGTGATTGTTCTCTCTGTCTTTCCGTCGGCCAGTCCTGTAAATTTTGACAATATATCGGCCCAGAGATTCTCTTCTCTTGGTATCGGTTGAATGTCGAACTTATCGAACTCCGAGATCAACTTCTTCGCTTTGTTCAGATATTTAATCATGTTGAATTCTCTGGCCTCGTAAGTGCCTTTTACTGCTGTGAACAAGTTCCGAATCCGTTAGTACGATGATCGATTTTACCTTTGCCTTAATGGCCATCTCTAATCCAGCTATCAATGCTTCATATTCGGCCTCATTGTTGGTGACAACAAAGTCCAAGTTATCGCATAGCTCAGATCTTCAGCATTGGGCCCTTGGAAGTGAATCCCGCTCCACCACCTTCCTTGGTCGAAGATCCGTCCACGTGCATCAGCCAAACTTGATCGTTTGCTTCTTCCACCATACATAATTCCGAGGTTGTTCCTTCTTCTCGTTCGATATGTTGGTTGATTCAAGCACAAAATCAGCAAGCACTTGCGCCTTGATGGCGACTCGTGGTCGGTATTCAATTTCGAATTGGCTGAGCTCGACCGCCCACTTTATTAACCTGCCTGAAGCTTCTGGCTTGGACAAAACCTGCCTTAAAGGTTGGTT
>CM064884.1:42407013-42691534 GCA_003313485.2 Penstemon barbatus | reverse complement strand
AGAATTAATCGGAGAACTGATGGAAGTCTACGTGGACGACATGCTGGTCAAAAGTATGAACGAAGCAGATCATGTAAAGCATCTAGATCGATGCTTTCAGATCTTAAGAAAATATCGTATGAAGTTAAACCCCGCAAAATGCACCTTTGGTGTCAAATCAGGAAAATTCTTGGGATATCTAGTTCACCAACGCGGAATCGAAGCCAATCCAGAAAAAATCCGAGCCATAACTGAAATGAAACCTCCTAAAACTATCTCTCAAGTACAAAGCCTAGTGGGAAAAATCGTAGCATTAAACAGATTTATATCAAAGTCTGCAGACAAAAGCCTCCCTTTTTTCCAAACTCTCCGAAAAGCAAAGAACTTTATTTGGACCGAAGAATGCGATCACGCCTTCGAGCAGCTCAAAGTATATTTGACGACACCTCCGATGTTGGCAAAACCAACGGAAGGAGAACCGTTATACATGTACATCTCCATCTCCGATGCAGCGATCAGTTCGGTACTAATCAAAATCGAGGGCTCGGATCATAAGCCTGTATATTATCTCAGCAAATTATTACAGGGGGCGGAGAAGAATTACTTAGAAATAGAAAAATTCACATTGGCCTTAGTAGTGGCCGCACGAAAACTCCGACCCTACTTCTTAACTTACAAAATCATCGTTCTGACGAATCAGCCACTAAGGCAAGTTCTAGCAAAACCAGAAGCCTCCGGTCGACTAATCAAATGGGCCATCGAACTCAGTCAGTTCGAGGTGGACTACAAACCAAGGATTGCCATCAAGGCCCAAGTGTTGGCCGATTTTATATTAGAAACACCGACACAGGCTACTGAATCGTCGAGCTGCCCCAACAACGATGTCTTGGTCATTGAAGATCAAACTTGGCTAATGCATGTCGATGGTGCTTCTTGCCGAGAAGGAGGAGGCGCCGGAATCAACTTCACCGGACCAAATAAGGAAGATTTAAATTACGCGATAACACTGGACTTCGTTGTGACAAACAATGAAGCTGAATATGAAGCATTAATCGCAGGAATGGAGATGGCGATCAAAGCCAATATAAAAAGTCTTAAGGTACTCACTGATTCAGAATTAGTGCAAAGACAGATAGAAGGCCTATACGAGGCTAAGGAATTCAATATGGTCAAATACCTCGCCAAAGTGAAAACTCTAGCCGAGAGATTTGAAAGTTTTAGTATCCAGAACATACCACGTTCGGAAAATAAATGGGCCGATCAGCTATCAAAATTCACAGGATCCCATGACGGAAAGACCGAACGGGTGATCAACTGGTTGGTCTCTAATACGCCAGCAATCGACATCGACGAAACGCCAGTAGTCGATATAATGGAAATCGAAGAAGCAGAAGAAAACTGGATGACCCCAATGATAGACTATCTTCGAGAAGGAAAATTACCACCTGACCAAAATGAAGCTCGAAAAATAAGATATCGATCTCCAAAGTATACACTTATAGAAGGAAAACTCTTCCGAAGATCGGTATCAGGAATTCTTCTGAAATGCGTCCCTGAATCACAAACCGTTGATATACTACGAGAAATACATGACGGGGATGCAGGAAACCACAGCGGATCAAGAGCATTGGCTTTAAAATGTCTCAGGACGGGTTACTATTGGCCGACCATCAATAAAGATGCTGCTCAATATGTCCAAGAATGTCATCACTGCCAGATCCATGCTAACATATGTCATCGACCAGCAGAAAACATGCACCCTATTCCAGTTTGTTGGCCATTCGATCAATGGGGAATGGACATCGTGGGACCTTTCCCAGTGGCCAGATCTAAGAAATCCTATGTCCTGGTCGCTGTAGAATACTTCAGCAAATGGATAGAATGCGTCGCTCTCGCACGAATAACCCAATTCCAAGTTATCAATTTCCTATGGAAATTCATTGTTTGTCGATTCGGCATCCCTAGGATCCTTATCTCCGATAATGGAACTCAGTTCGCTGGGAAACAGATAATAGAATGGTGTACAAAACTTGGAATTCAACAAAATTTTACCTCGGTAGGACATCCTCGAGCAAATGGACAAACTGAAGTAGCAAACCGAGAGATAATAAAATCTTTGGAAAAAAGATTAGGAGCAGCCAAAGGAAAATGGCTAGATGAACTCCCAGGAGTATTATGGGCTAATCGAACGACAGTAAGGAGCTCAACTGGGGAAACCCCATTTAGCTTGGTATATGGGTCGGAAGCGGTTATCCCTGTGGAAACCCTAATCCCAACGCCAAGAGTAGAAATGTTCGACGACCAAGAAAATGAAAAGTCAAGAGAAAACGACATTGATTTAACAGAAGCTTTAAGAGAGAAAGCTGCTGTACGCTTACAAGCCACTAAAGCTAATATGGAGAAAGCATATAATCAAAAAGTACGCATCCGAACCTTCAAAGAAGGAGATTTGGTCTTGAAAAAGGTAGAAGTATCCAAGCATGTGGGAAAGTTACAACAAAATTGGGATGGACCTTACATCGTCATTGGCGTGGGGAAGAAAGGTTCATACAGAATTGCACATTTGGATGGAACTGCCTTACCAAGAACCTGGAATGCTGTCAACCTTAGGAAATACTATGGTAAATAAATTTTAGCATATTATAATGCATTTTTTACTTTTTACTTTATCAAATTTCAATCTTTGTAATAAAAGCCTTGGCCTAAAAGTTCAATTATTAAAGATTTCTTTGGCACTCTATATATATCGATTATATCGGTTAAACATTCATCGGAATCACGCAATCATATTATCAGAAACAAAACGAGTTGAGTAAACATTGATCCGCTCAATAAAAACTCCTCGATATATCTAAAGACTTTTTGGTTAGAAACCTAAGTCTACAATAAAAAAAAAAACGAGTCGAGTAAACATTGATCCGCTCAATAAAAACTCCTCGATATATCTAAAGACTTTTTGGTTAGAAACCTAAGTCTACTATCAAAAACGAGTCGAGTAAACATTGATCCGCTCAATAAAAACTCCTCGATATATCGAAAAGACTGTTTGGTTAAACACCTAAGTCTACAATCAAAAACGAGTTGAGTAAACATTGATCCGCTCAATAAAAACTCCTCGCTCAAACTTATCAATCCAAAGACTTTTTGGGTTAAAAACCTAAGCAGAAACAAAACGAGTCGAGTAAACATTGATCCGCTCAATAAAAACTCCTCGATATATCAAAAGGACTCTTTGGTTAAACACCTAAGTCTACAATCTAAAACGAGTCGAGTAAACATTGATCCGCTCAATAAAAACTCCTCGATATATCAAAAATACTTTTTGGGGTTAAAAACCTAAGTATAATCAAAAACGAGTTGAGTAAACATTGATCCGCTCAATAAAAACTCCTCGCTCAAACTTATCGATCTAAAAACTTTTTGGTTAAAAACCTAAGTGTACAATCATAAACGAGTTGAGTAAACATTGATCCACTCAATAAAAACTCCTCGATATATTAAAAAGACTTTTTGGGTTAAAAACCTAAAGTTCTAGATTATGACAAGTCGAGTAAACGTTGATACGCTCAATAAAAACTCCTTGATCTGTTCCTAACGATCTAAATGATCTGCTAAAGTTTTGAAGATAGACTAAGTATAAAACCGTCTGCTCGGATGAAGCTACTCATAAGTATATTATAACAGATTAACGACAAGGAAGGTACGAGGAATAAAGTATATTTTTATTCATCAAAACAGTTACATACAAAAATCATACGTTACAAAGGCCTACATACTACTTAAAGGTCATTACAATGTGTAAATAAGATGATCCTCTGTTATCGGCGATCTTCACGACAATGTCCACGGAAACACCAAACTCCTCCCTAGTACCTCGTCGATTATGATAAACCACCTAAGAAGCATGCTGCTCAGGATGGTCGACTTCTTTGGTTCGACGGCCAGGCTCTGAAGATCAAATGTTCTTCCAGAGGAAATGAACATTACCAGCCAGATAGCTAAGCAATGCTCACTCACCCGCAAGAAGACACTGCTTTTACTTTATCTATAAAACATTTTACTCTAGAGCAGCATCTCTTCGGGACCGTCGTGAAACGGTAAGTTTACCAGCCACCCCGCTGGTCTATCACTCCTGAGGTTACATCGAAGAACAGGGGTGACTGGCAAGTATGAACCCACCATGTGCAAACGGAAACCACGGACCTCTAGCATGATGAAGACTAATGCAGAGATCTCATGGGACCCGTCGATACAAGGTAGGCTTGGCATGGGACCCGTCAATACAAGACTGGGAACGACTTCACTATTTTGAACAAATAATTCATAGTAATGTGATTTTTTGAAGACAATGGGATCAGAGGGCAGAATAAAATCTAAGGAATTTGAGATCTCCATCCTTTTTGGTAGATTGCAAATGAAGAATATAAGCCACCCCCCTATTTATAGGGGCAGATCTAAGGGATCCAACGGCTGAAAAGTATTTAATCAACGGACATAGATACGACCCTTTGACTCCCCGTAATAAATGCAAGTAAGTTGGAACGGCACCATCTATTCGCCCCAACCAATCGACAACAAGAGAAGTCTTGGATCGAAGCGATCAGCCAAATAACACAAAGAGCTCCAGACCGGTCATACTGGAACGATCATACTTCATGGTCGATAGCTTAAAAACCTAGAGGCCACAAACGAGGTAACATAAGCTTCAAAATCACAGCGAAAAGAACAGTTGCTCGATAAAAAACAGAAGATAAAAGACCAAACCCTTCCCAATACGAGGGACGTAACTGCCTCATACATTATATGAATGATCATTGGCTAAGCTTTACAAAAACTCCTATGGAGTCCAAGAAATCTGACATAGAAATCAGGAGAATAGTCCTCCTTATTCTGAACGGCAAAGATGTCACTGCCTAACATACCAAAGAATTGCTTAAGAAGGTCTGAACAGGGTAGATCTGGCTAAAACACCTACATTTTCCAATTCCTCCCATATCAAGAAAGTGATATAACGGTACACTAGCCAAGGGAAATATCGTTCAAAGATTGATGCTGGGGAATATAAGGATTTGAAAAAGATTGAAAGCGACATTTTTCTGGAGAATGACGTAGAAAAAACTGAAGATCAACAGAGGGACAATAACCTCTTTATACAAGTTTTAGATCGCAAAAAAGACAAAAGTACAAGGCTTAGATCGAGCATCGACCAAGACGATGAGCATTATCGACATGAATAACCTATTGCCAAAATTATGACGTAAAATATACGGGTGCATACTGGATTTTGATCAACAAAGGTCCTAACTTGCTGAAGCGAACATTTATGCAAAAAGGAAGCATGAGCATAACAAAGTATATATATGAAAGACAATTATACTGGATAAAATCTGCCTACAAAAGATCATCGTTTCCAATTTTTCCTCCCATTACAAAAATTTCAGCCCAAGTAACTACACAAAAGTCGGGCCATAAAAAAAAAAAAAAAAAAAAAAAAAAAAAAAAAAAAAAAAGAAAAAGAGAGACAGTCCAAGGTCTGCCAGGTCGAGCAAAGGTCACTGAGAAGAACGGTCAGCAGGCCGACTACCAGAAACAGCTTTCCGAGGAGTCAGACTCCCAGCAAAAGCCATCAATTCTTCTTGACGCTTTAGATAACCGGCGTCATAACCTTCCTCATAAGACTGCCGACGAGATTCTTCCGCCAGAACAGCTGCCTGAGCTAAATTGTCTCTCTCCTTTTCAAGGACAACTTTTTCGGCCTCCAATTTTTGAAGATCATCTTTATCAAGTTGCAGCTGCAACTCTAAACCCCTGCTTCTAGCTTTCTCAGACTCCAACTGACCCTGAAGAACTCTCCGACAACTCCACAGTTCGTCGTTTTGCACACCCAGCTGGAGTGCAAAATACTTGCCCTAAGAGCAGAAAGAATAAGATAAACCGCCTTACAACAAGGAATTCCAAAGAAAGAACAGGAAAAATATTCGAAATATATTTACCTGCTCACATATCTTTACCAAAGATTGAACAAGGCGAAGATTGGAGGTACCTTCGAGCTTCCTCAACTCGCCAGGCAAAATAGTACTCATACCTAGGTCCCATGACAAAGCATCAGGTTCAACAGAACCAGGAAGTTCGCTGGTCAAAGGGACACCATCAGAACGAGGAGTCTCCGACAAAAGAATGTCGTTAACTTGCTGAAGGATGCATCGATCATCTAATTGACGAGGAGATTCTCTCTCGTCGGGACTAACAAAAATTTCCTTGCCCGAAGCAGAAAAAACGGTGTGGCGGCCAGACCCGGAACCGGTTCGACCTCCGGAAGGTCCCCCCGACTCAAAGGAGGTAGTCATCACTGTAGTATCATTGAACAAATATTCTGGGCAATCCTGCACAATAGATTGTGTTACGGAAGGATTGACAAAAAAGCCATCACCAGTTTGCCCTCCGCTGGTGATTGGGGCAGTAGAAACTGACAAAGGAAGGGAAACAGTAAAATTCCCCCCATGAAAAACATGCTCAAAAGAAGGAGCACTTGAACTAACAGCTATATTATAAGCCGGTTCCTCGTTGGACATGTCGCCAAAAGCAAACCGACCAGGGGAAGGCATGCTTCCTACTTGAGTCGAAACAGAATGGATTGGTTCAGGAAACGACGAATTTACCACGGAGAGAGGTTCAGAAACAATAACACTGGTATCGATCTCCGACCTAACTGTTTGTGACGAACGAGGAGGCTCCATCGACGGTCCGTCTCTTCGATGCCTTTTGGATCTAGTGTCCCGAGCGCCCTCACGGGAAGGTCGCTTCGAAGTATTACCAAAGAGGTTACTCATGGTCGGATTATGAAAATAAACAAATTAATATCGAGAAGGTTTATCGACTAACTAAAAAACGAGTATTCTGTCGAGAGAAGAGTATAGCAGTAAAAACAAGTCAAGTTTTTACCCTTCGTATTTATACTACACGAAAGGACGCGTCAGACCTAAAGAAAGGGCGCGAAACGGGAAAAATGACCTTGGAGCAAACGCTAGAATATGAAAAGACACACGCATAATGATTACGGCAGATTAAATGACTTGTCTGAATTATTACGGCGAAGGTGAAAAGACACAACTGACAGAATACAAAACGTCTACCGTACAAAGAGAAGAAAAGGTAAAATTACAATTAACACCTACAAACAAAATAATTACAAGGATTGTTCAAAAAATCACTGTTTTAAGAAGCCTGCTCGCTATCCGAGATTCTCTGGTCAGAATCAACGACCTCAGTCGTACCAATATCCTCTTCCTCCGCTCCCTCAACTTCGGGATCAACAAAAGTATTATCGAGCTCTTCATCAACGTCAGAGGGAGGAATTGGCAATGGATTTCCAAATTCTTCGACAAGGTGAGCTAGAGGAAGACCTTGATACAGAACATCTGGGACCTCAGAAGAAGAATAAAGTTCACCATAACGATTCAATCGAATATGAGCAGCCTTAAAATACTCTTTTCGACGATCATCGATCATCTCCAGAGCGACCAGCTGATGAATCGCCTTCTTAAAAGTATTTTCAAGTAAAGGACCGACCATCCGATACACCAACGCCGTATGAACAGGAGAATTGAGAAATTCACGAACAACTCTTTCGTCGGGATTTCTACCATATCGATCCCTAAGTCCACTAAGTGGGACATCCTTCTCATACTCCTCCAAAGAAGCTTCAAGAGTTGAGACTTGAGATTCCAGCTCACTAATACGAGCCGTGCTCTGTAACTGAAATTCCTCTAACTTTCTAGCCATTTGGTTGGCCTGCTCTTGAGCACGAGAAATCTCCATCACCTTGTTTATCATTTCTTGGTCTTCAGTCCCAGTAGCACAAGTCTCTATGGTGGGAACCAAAGAAGATGTTGAGGGACCAACCTCTGAACCGGAAGATTTACGAAGCAAAGCTTTATTCTTCTCCTCCAAAAACTCGCACTGTTGTTTCCAAAGTGCATTCTCATAGGCGTATGACGTAAGACACGTCTTAGTCTGAACAAGCAAAGAGGGCAAGAAAAAGAGATGGATTAGTAAATTGAGGAAGACACTTAAAGATACCGGTTAACATGATTAAAGGAAAAGGATATCACCTTTTCAGCATAAAGACAAGCTCGTTGGAATTTCTCCAGAGGATCCTTATGAAGAAGTTTATTCAGATCACGGGTAAAAACACCAGACAAAAGAACACGAGTTGCCTTATCAATCGCGTTCTCATTATCATCGTGGATAAGAGAGTCCTTCTCGGAATAACCAGCGGCTCTCTTTCCCTCCAAATGTTCCTCGATCATTTCGACAAGAGTAGGTCTTGGGTGTTTTTCTCCGACTAAAGAAAGATCCTGACCGGAACGTCCATAATAACTCCTCTTCCTATCGACTGGATTATTAGTTGGATAAGGCTTCGACCAGGTGTGACATCCTCGAACGCCTAAAGATGTTCTAAGAGAAAGGGGAGGATAACCAGGTCCCGTGCCCTGACGAATAGGGGGCTCCTGAGGAGATTCTGATGATTCCTCTCTGTCCTCTTCGGATTCATGGCCTAACTCCAACTTCCTTTTTCGTGACGCTCTCTGCTCGATAGGCGCATTCTCGGCGGATTTAGAAGATTTGGAAAGGACCATCTTTCCCTTCGAAGAATGTCGAGAATTCTCCACCATATCAGCTGAAAAAGAAATTAATCATAAATTATGTACCTTCCCAATAGGTGATATCATCACAACACTAAGATCAAATAAATTACTAACCAAGAGGTTCGGATGGTGAATTGATGGGAAAACTATGAATGCTTAACCCCGCCTTGCGAAGGAAAGCTTCCCCAATCAAAAGAGCACTTTGAAATTTGTTTGCACGCAATTCGGAAATATCAGCGATAAACTTAGCATCATCGGGAATCAGTTCGCCTGTCGCTAAGCAACCTCCGGAAATCCAACTAGAACCATGATCCCATGAAAAAGGCACACTCGTACCATCCGCTAAGCGAAGATTAGATGGAGGACGAACGAAGAAGAAATGAGATTTCCATGAGGGATTACTAGAAACAGGGGCATCAAAGATTGCTCGGCTAGGTCGTTGACTAGCGAAGAAATATCCCCGATTTGAAGAACTAGAAATATTAAAGCGGAAAAGTTGTGTAAAATTACGGAAAGAAGGTTTAAACCCCTTGGCAATCATCAAAATAGAAAAGCAAACTACAAAAGCAACGGAATTCGGAACCAGCTGTGTCAAGCACACACTAAAAGTTTTCAAAACTTCCAGAAAAAGGGGAGACAAAGGAAGACGAAGTCCACTATTAAAGTGAGCCGTATAAAAGGCTCGGCATCCCTCCGGGGGAATTGTGACCCTATCAGTAGAGGAAGGAAGAATTATCTCAGAACCTTCCGGAAAATATTTAGTATAGTTATTCACGACCTCCGGAAATGTCTCCGCTGTATAAGCGCAAGCGACATCCTCAATTGGTTCGGAAATCTGAGGAACAGTACCTTTGCCCTTTTTGGCTCGGGCCGCCACATCCGCGTCAGTAAGGATCCGTACCTTAAAAGTATCCTCTACAGGGACGACAAAATCAGTTACACTAGATTGCAACTCCTCCTCATTGTCGGGGGCGACAATCTCTCTAGAAGAAGACCTTCTTACAGAAGCCATATATCCTGGTTCTCGGAAAATGAAGGTCGATAAACGGAAAAACTTAGCGTGACGAGCGACTAATCAAGAAGATGAGTACGAGTTATAAGGAAGTATAAAAGAGAAATGGCGAACTATAGCGTCACCTATTTATAAGAAGATGAGAAATGACGTTTCGAACTTATGGCAACTACTGATATTCCCGCCAAAAAAGGGAAGGATATGAAAAGTTTCCAGAATAGACCCGTGGCGATCCGTAACTGGACAGAAAAAACGACTGTCTATGATATGTAGCACTCTTTTCCTTATTTAAGATTTTTTCCCACTGGGTTTTTTCTTAAGTAAGGTTTTTAACGAGGCTCCATTCATAGAAAAGAAACAGTCGTAAAGATCTATCTACTTCTACGAGCTTCTATTATCTATACGCTCGAAGAAGTGAGGGAGTACTGATGGGGGCTATTTCGCACCCTACATATTACTCGAATCGAACGAAGATGTTAAGATCGATTAGAGCAATCCGAGCAGATCAAGATCGTCTAACAGACCCGGCCAAGCACGGCTCTCTTCGATCTAAAGATAATACTCCGGACCCATGAAGGATATTTGGGCCGAGTCCTATTAGGACTATGATTCCTTGTAAAACTAGGTTAAACATTGTATAAATACCTAGTTAATGATTGTATTAGGAACAACTACGAAATCCTATACTTCAAGGATACACAAATATTCTCTGCCCAAGGGCATGACAACTGAATAAGAATCTATATCATTCATAGTATTTTGCTCTCCATATTGATGTGTTATTAGCTTAACTTGTGGTTATACTTCTTGTTCTTAATCATTGCTTTTCTTGGTGATTGATCCATCCGGAATAAAGTAACGGAGCCCTACTAAATATACAAATTCACTGATATACAAATTAACCCGACGAAATCCGGCTAAATCACCCGTCATAACAAGGTATCATATAATATAACAAAAATACCTTGTAGGGTTCATTTTGGCCAAAATTCATCTCCTATTTTTTGTATCTCGTTATATATTTTATCGTGAATAAATTTAAGTTTGACTGTTTAATTGATTTTTTTTCATACAATTTAGCCTCCTGTCTAAAATTCCTGAATCCACCCATGTCAGCAGTTAGCCACTAATATTTACATGTACGCTTTTAAAAAGATGAAATAGTAGAATTACAAAAACTACATCTATATAATGATTTTTGCTTTACTAGTGAGTGGTATCCAAAATTTCAAAAATTGCTATTTCATTTACACCCTTTATTTCATGTAAAGACATACCTTTTAAAATAAAGAGTAAATAGCGCTTTTGGTCCTCCTTATGGATTAACTTTTGCACTTTCGTCCCTCTTAAATTTTTTGTAGCAGATTGATTCCTCTTATCAATGTAGTATATCACATTCATCCCTCTTATAACACATTCGTCCCTCTTAAATTTTTTGTAGCAAATTCGTCCCTCTTATCAATCTAGTGTAACACATTAGTCCCTCTTAAATACAAAATACATCACTTAAATTCAAAATACTAAAGTGGACAAAAGTTGATGTACTTTATAAGAGGGACTAATGTGTTACACTACATTGATAAGAGGGACGAATTTGCTACAAAAAATTAAAGAGAAAAGAATATGTTATAAGAGGGACGAATGCGATACGTTACATTGATAAGAGGGACCAATCTGCTACAAAAAAATTAAAAGGGACGAAAATGCAAAATTTGAACCATAAGGAGGACCAAAAATGCTATTCACTCTAAAATAAATAACGATTATTAATCAATATGCAATATCAATAATTTCATAAACTTGACAAATTTATTGAAGATAGGTTGTTCGGATTAGAGAAACAAAAGGAACAACATATTTTGAATTCTTCTCCACATGCCACCATATAAAAACAACTTCCTACATCTCATTCAACAAATTCCAAGCTTTTCATTCCTTCCAAGATACTTGGATTGGCCAAAACACAAAAATCTAAATTCTTCTACCCCCAAAAAATGTACAAAATGCAAATCCATATTGCTTGATTGAAGCCAAACGCATATACAAAAGAGGGTAAACACCACTTTTGGTCCCTCTTATCATTAACTTTTTACAGAGTGGTCCCTCTTATGTTTTTTTTCCCACTTTAGTCCCTACTATGAATTATTTGTTTCACTTTAGTCCTTTTCAAGTGGTCCAAGGCGATTCCGATAACATGTTATATGCTCATGAGGGCAATTTTGTCATTTCAAGTAAACTAACAGGGATATTTTCGTCTTTCTAATTATTTAAAAAAAATCTAAATATATAATATCTTCCAAACTAAGCTTTCATTCCAATCCAACTTAATCGTACATTTCGTTCCAAACTAAAGTTTTTTCCTAAAATCTTTTTCAAACACAAAAATTGCTCACCAATTAAACAATATCTCAAATAGTCTCAATAGTGAACGGATGAAAATGCCCTAAAAAATATTCATATGCATGTAACGTGTTATCGGAACCACCTGATAAGGACTAAAGTGAAACACATAATTAATAATAGGGACTAAAATGAAACAAATAATTCATAGTAGGGATTAAAGTGGGAAAAAAAACCATAAGAGGGACCACTCTGTAAAAAGTTAATGATAAGAGGGACCAAAAGTGGTATTTACCCTACAAAAGTTTTAGGGCAGGGCCGGTCCTAAGTTTTTGGTGACCCTAAGCTAACTATAAAATTGTGGCCCTTAAGTTTTCATGTGCAACTAAATTATGTTAATAACTAATATAATTTTTTGTAAAAATAAAACTATTAATTAGAAAAATAAGAAACAATAATAATGTGAATAACATATAATATCGCTTTGTAAAAAATATCGGTAATGCGAGACACACTTCTATTTAATAAGAAAATGATAACATATATGAATGTGACATAAAACACACAAAATATTAGTAAAATATTACTTAAATATTCTTCTATTAGCATTTTTTATAGCAAAATCACTAATTAAACTTGCATAACAAATATTTTATCCACAATATGGCTAACCAATTCGATTTATTTTTTGACAATGGTTGATCAGAAGTAAGGCTTAATCAAATATAGCTTCGAAAATATTATCTCTACAACTGCAACTGTAACGAGAATAATTAACAATATTCTATAAGCAATCCATCTATTTGAGAAATCAACATTATATAATTTGCAAATAATTCAAGTTTTTTAGTTCTTTTGGTAAAATATATCTTAAGACTCTCAACTCAAATAATTAAGTCAATCTCATATATAACATAAGTGTCATCAAATAATATTCAAGTTTGAAACAATAAATACTTAAAAGCTCATCATCAATAAATTATAACATCATCAAGTCAAATAATTTTTTTTTTGATATATTAATATGGATCTCTTGGTCACATGACTCACAACTCCAAAATTTTAAATTGCAATACAAATATTCATTTTCTTACTTTTTGATTTAGACAATACCTATCTTAATTAATGGGGTTTCGTTGATTTAATTGTCAATATGTTGGGCCTGATTTCTTTAGCTATGCATTTGGACTTTCCATACTAAAATCTTAGCTCCACAACCAAAATTACCAAAATTAAAAGCAATATGAAGATGCAAATATTCGAACACTTACCTCATGCACATTCATCAGGGGGTTTTCCATCTATGCCACAAGCAATTTTTGTATAATTATTACATACATATAAATATACATACATATATATTACATATATATTAAAATATTTTGTTATTGGAGGCCCTCGTTCACCGGTGGCCCTAAGCGACCGCATGTGCGGCTTACGCTTAGGGCCGGCCCTGATTTAGGGTGAGTTTGGCCCAGCGGTGAGAGCTCTTAAAAACACGTCTAAACATTCATTGTGAGTTTTGAAATGTTTGGCCCCAATTATAGAAATTGTTTTTAGTCAATCGTGATTTTAATGGTTTTTGCCTTCACTATCATAATCACTTTTGGGATCTCTAGAAGGTAAAAATCAACTTATTTTAGAAGTACAAAGTGTTACTTTTGCAAAAGCTATTATTCAAAAGTAATCATTTTATAACTAATTTTATCGTAATCAATTATTGCCAAAATCTATTTTAGTAAAAGTAATTCTCCTATAATTGATTTTCGAATCGCTAGGCCAAACTCACCCATAGATCTCTTTGCGTATGGATGAGTTTCAAACACTGTTGGGGAAAATGATATTTTCAAATGCTAATGGTCATTGCTTCTCATACTCAGTCTTCGAACTTCTATTTAATTAGTGAATAATATGCTCTGAGAGATTTCATACAATTGCCAAACCTACAAATAGAAGAAAAAATCACATATTAACATACAGTTAAACACAAAAATACAAAAATATTGTTATATTATAGACAGTAGAATACAATTGGAAGTTGTAAATTTTTTGTTATCCCTTTCTTTGAGTTTTGGCCTATTCTACTTGCATCTGAATCATTTTTTAATCTGCAATTCCATATCGCGAGGATCAAGGAAAAAAGTATTTGTGAGGGGATGAGGTGTATTAGGTAAAACGACAAATACATGGATAGAGGAGGACTACTGGTTGAAGCTAGGGTTGTCAATAGATCGGATTCTGGTTGGATCAGCTTCATCCAGATTCGGCTCCATTTATATTAAATCGAATTTTGTCGGATTAGGATCTTGCTCGGATATAGATTTTTTTAATCCAACGGATCTTGATCGGATTTAACCGGATATCGAATCTTCTTCGGATCCAATAAATTTTCATTTAAAAAATTAAATTAATATTTTTTCCTAAAACAAACTTTTCAGTTTTATTTAATTTTAGCTTACATGTTGAAAATTTCTTTATTATATTCATATTTGAAGAATGAAAATATTGTTTTAAATAAATTTATAAATGACTTATGAATTACTATCTTCTTAAATTGCGGTGAAATATTATTAATGTTACTTACTTTTATAAAAAATATGAATATATAACTTTCTTTTATTTATTGTCGGATACGGATCAACCTAAATCCATATTCGCTCCATGAGTTTCGGATTACGGATCTCTATAATCGGATTAGGTTCATCGAATCTCTAATCGGACAATTATCCTAATAAATCGGACCGAATTCGGACGGATCCGGATTTAAACCCTCCCCATTGACCATGACAGCCCTAGTTGAAGCAAAGACAATATCTTCATGAATAGAAGAGGACCCAATCCTTTTAAAGTAAAGGCAATATTTTCATTTTATTAGGCCCACATAAATAAGCAAAGTCTTTTTTAATCTCAAATAACAGAACTGGATCATACTTTGAAGGTTTTGCAAATGGATTCGAAGAATTAGTACTTACTACTCAACCAACTTCTCACATGTCGCAAGATCCACGTCCCTCCAAAAAAATATGATGCTATCTGAAACTTCTTTCACTAAAACATAACAAAACAAAACAAAGAACGTATCCAAAATAATGTTGTATCGTATCCAATCCAATCGTATGATTCTTGCTTATACGTGTACCATTAATTCCTTTCGAACGTTCAACCAATAATATCAGTCAAAAGGATAAAGATACTTATTTTGGAGTTGCCGTTTTTGTGCTTCTAGTTCATTCTTTCAACTACTTTAGCCATCTTACTAGTAATTGAAGCCATCCCATTTTTTATCCGATCATCATTCTATCATCATTTTTCAAATAGTATAGATAATACTAACTGACAGTTGCCTAAGACTATTTCTTAGTATCAAAGTCAAGAATAACTTACTGTTGTCACATTTTTTATATATCTGAGCATTAATAGAATCAATCAATGGTGATGAAGATTATTCATAAACTCTCAAGGAGAAAGAAGAAGAAAAAGACAAAAAGAATTTTCTTTATTAATTCTGTAAAAAATAGTGTGTATTGTACATGTTAGGAATTGAACACTAAACCTATTTATATAAGAATAATATAACGGTAACTAAAGTGTAAGTTTAAATAAAACACGTTTTTATCTCTTAATTTACAAATCCCTAATTCAAACAATTGTTCCCTCTTTTCTTAATTCACTTTGAACGCATGAGCAGGGAAGACTTGATAGCTGTGGATTAATTCTCCAATACTGCCCCCTCAAGATGGAGCGAAGATGTTGATGAGTCCCATCTTGGACAGCAGCGACTTGAAACGAGGTAACATCAAAGCCTTTGTGAGAATATCTGCAATTTGAAGTTCTGATTATATTGGCATTAATTTGATGAATCACTTTGTTACCTTCTCACGTACAAAATGCAAATCAATTTCAATATGTTTTGTTCTTTTGTGATAAATAGGATTATTTGCAATATGCATTGCTGAGTTGTTATCACAGAATAATAAAGTAGATGCTTGTGTATGAATCTGGAAATTGTTGAGAATTTGTTGTAGCCAAATAAGTTCACTAGCAATAGCTGTTATGGCTCTATACTCTGCTTCAGCAGAGGATTTAGAACCAGTAACCTGTTTCTTAGATTTCTAGGATATTAAAGAGTCCCCTAAGAAAACACAAAAACCAGTAGTGGAACGTCTAGTATCCTTGCAGGCTGCCCAATCTGCATCTGAAAAAGACTTTAGTGTCATAGGAGAATTAGTTGGATAAAAAAGACCTTGGCCAGGACAAGATTTAATGTATCTGAGAACATGATGTATAGCCTGTTAATGAGTAGTTCTAGGTTGAGCTACAAACTGGCTAAGTTTATTTACAGCAAAAGATAAATCGGGTCTTGTTATTGTAAGATACAATAATCTAACAATTAATCTTCTGTAGTGAGTAATATCTTGAAGAGGATCACCATCCTCAGGGTTTAAATGAGCTTTTGGGTCCATAGGGAGACTAAGAGGTTTAGCTACAAGATAGTCTGTCTCTTCTAAAATTTGAAGAGCATATTGTCTTTGAAACAATATAATACCTTTTGATGACCTAGCTACCTCCAATCCCAGAAAGTATTTAAGGTCTCCCATGTCCTTTAATTTGAATTTATTTTGTAAAAAACTCTTCACATCAATAATTTCCTGCATGTTAGGACTAGCAAGAACTATAACATCAACATATAAAAGAAGATCTAAGAAGGATGTACCTGATCCCTTAGTAAAGAGAGAGTAATCAGCTTTAGACTGCTGAAATCCATAGGATAGAAGTTGTTCTTTGAATTTTTCATTCCACTGTCTAGAGGCCTGTTTTAGTCCATATAAGGACTTGTTTAGCCTACAAACAAGCTTAGTACCACAATTTTTAAGATGTTTATTATAGCCTAATGGTAGGTCCATATAAACCTCTTCATGTAAATCTCCATTAAGAAAAGCATTATCAATATCTAAATGACATAAAAAGCAATTTTTAGATGCAGCAATAGCTAATAAAGTTTTAACATTTACCAATTTTTCAACTGGAGAGAATGTAGCATTGTAGTCAATCCCCTCCTTTTGAGTGTATCCCTTGGCTACTAGTCTAGCCTTGAACCTATTTACTGACCCATCTTGATGCCTCTTAATTTTATAAACCAATTTGCAGCCAATGGGTTGCTTACCAGTAGGAAGAGGGACTATTGTCCATGTGTTGGTCTGTTCAAGAGCACTGATCTCTTTAGACATGGCCTCTCTCCAGTTGGAATTACCAACTGCTTGATGGTAGAATTGTGGCTCATTTTCAGAAGATATGTTTAATACAAAAGATTTGTAGGAAGCAGAAAGGTTGTCATACTTAAGAGTATTAGATAAAGGATGTTTAGATGTAAATTGATTATCAACTTGTAAAGTAAAGTAATTACAGTGATAATATTTCAAGTAATTAGGTGTTCTAATAGTTCTGGTGGATTTCCTTAGAAAAGTAGTATCATCTGTGGTATTTTCAGAAGACATAGAAACATCAGAAGTTGAACTAGTTGATTGAGAAGGATCATAATCAGAATCATTATATACTGTCTCAAAAAAATTGTCATTTTGATCAAAAGTAATAGGATCATAAAAATTGAAATCTGAATTGTCAGTTGGAGTAAAAATCCTCCTAGGTAAAAAATCAGTAGAAGAATGATTAAATTGTAAATTATGAAAAGGAAAAACAGACTCATGAAAAATTACATCCCTAGAGATGAAAATTTCATGAGTTTTAAGATCAAATAATTTGTAACCTTTAGTACCCATAGGGTAGCCAATGAAAGCACAAATCTTGGCTCTTGGATCAAATTTGGATTTGTCTCTTTGTAAAGTGGAAGCAAAGGCAAGACAGCCAAATGTTTCTAAAAAAACTATAATCAAAAGTAGAGTTATATAATAGATCATAAGGAGTTTTAAAATTCAAGACTTTTATATAAGTCCTGTTAATCAAAAATGCAGCAATAGAAACACATTCAGACCATAATGTAATAGGACATTTGGATTCAAAATATAAGGCTCTAGCCACATTAAGAAGGTGTTGGTGTTTTCTCTCCACAACAGAGTTTTGTTGTGGAGTTTCAACACAATAATAATGATGTAAAATACCATGTTTATTAAAAAGGTCTGTAAATTGTAGTTCAGGAGCATTGTCACTCCTAAAAATTTTAACTTTACAATTGAATTGAGTGTTAACCATGGAGAGAAAATTAGGTATAACAGTGGCAATGTCAGATTTGTGTTTAAGCATACAAACCCATGTGAACCTAGAAAAGTCATCCACTATTGTTGCAAAGTATTTATCACCAGTATGAGAGGTAACATGACTCACAATGGATTAATTCAAAAATGCTAGAAGAAGAGGAAACAGATGTAGGAAAAGCAAGTTTCTTTTGTTTGGCCATAGGGCAAATGTAACAAGTATCTTTATTACAACTACTTAGGAAAAAGCTAAAGTATTTCTAAGTTTATGCATGGCCTTGTAAGACATATGGCCCAATATCCTATGCCAAGTAACACTAGAAAGTTCGTTGTAGTGAGCTTGAATAGAGCCTGCTGGAAGGACTTGGTCCAGAACATATAATCCATCTAGTTTCTTACCCTCTCCAATCATGTTCTTGTTTAAGTCCTGAATAGTGAAAGAATTATGTGTGAAATTTACTGTGAACAGATTCCTATGAAGGAGTTCACTTATAGATATGAGATTAAACTTGAAATTTGGTATGTAGAAGACATTTTCAAGAGTTAGTGTGGAACTAAGATTAATGTTACCAATTTCAGTTACAGGAAAGTACTATTGTCAGGTAAAATTACTTGAGCATTTTGAATAGGATTAAGCGAAAGAAAAAGAGATTTGTTATTACAAATGTGCTTAGTTGCACCTGAATCAAGTATCCAAGAATTAGAGAGATTCAAGGAATTTAAAATGCTTGTAGTAGAACAAATACCTGTTGCACAAGAAACATGTGCATCAGTAATATTGTGGTCAATAGTGGTAGTCATGTTCAACTGTTGTGAGAAGAGATTCATAAGTTGCTGACATTGTTCTTGATTAAGACTCTGCAATAAAGGAGCAAAAGAACTCTGTGTATTGTTAGCAACAGTAGAATTATCATCAAAAGATTGATTAATAGGATGAGGAGAAAAATTAGTAGTTTTAGGCTTGGGTTTAAAACCAGGGGGATAGCCATGCAATTTAAAACACTTGTCCACTGTGTGGCCAGGGATGTTGCAATGGGAACAGATGGGTTTCTCTTAAAACTAGGATTGAAATATGGTTGAGTGTTTTGTTGAAACTGGTTATATGGTCTTTTTTGTGTTTGAGTTGTTTGAGTAGATTTGTAGTTGAGGAAGGGGAATATCTGGCAGAAAAGGCAAGTGAATTGGACAAATCAGCAGAAGGTTTTGAACCAATTTGCCTCTACCTTTCTTCCTGTGTAGCCAAAAAGAATACTTTGGTGATTGGTGGTAAGGGCTCCATTAGCATAATCTGACTGCGGAGGGCATCAAATGAGTCATTCAACCCCATTAGAAAAGCCATAACCAGTTCCTCCTGATTGTGTTCATGAATTATTTGTGGACCACCACAGGGGCAAGATTTTAGGATAGGCTTGTAATTTGATAACTCATCCCATAAGGCCTTTAATTTTGTGAAGTAGATGTTCACAGGCTGATTTTCTTGATGTAGATTGGCCAATTCTTGCGCAATTGTGGTTTTCTTGGTCCATTGCTTTGTTGAAAACAGACACGCAACTCATCCCATATTTCTTTTGCAGAATTTGTGTACATAATGGAAGAATTGATGTCTTGTGAGACTGAATTGAGAATCCAAGAAACAACCACATCGTTGTTTCTGGACCAAGGCAGTTTGTAAGTCTGGGTTGTCAAGACCAGGATCAGTGATGGATCCATTGACGAAACCAATTTTGTTTTTCACATTAAGGGCAAGCAGCATTGAACGAGACCAAGATGCGTAGTTGTCACCCAAAAGGGGTTTCTGGATCAGTGTCAAACCTGGGCCATCTGATGGATGTAAAAAGAAGGGGTTCAATGGATCTTCAGTGGGTGGTTTGGATCGTGAATTGGTGGTGATGGGTGTGGCAGTGGTGGACGTGGACGTGGAATCTTCAGCCATGGGAAGGAAGAATACCAAGAAAAGGAAGGAAGATGATCAAGAAGATGATCAAGAAAACAGGGGAACCAACAATGGTGATCAAAAGAATGATCAAGGAAAGTGACAGAGGAGTAGCAATGGTAAAAGACAGAATTCTGAAGTGGGAGACTGAATTTACACAATTGATACCATAATAGAATCAATCAATGGTGATGATGATTATTCATAAACTCTCAAGGAAAAAGAAGAAGAAAAAGACGGAAATAATTTTCTTTATTAATTCTGTAAAAAATAGTGTGTATTGTACAAGTTAGGAATTGAACACTAAACCTATTTATATAAGAATAATATAACGGTAACTAAAGTGTAAGTTTAAATAAAATACGTTTTTATCTCTTAATTTACAAATCCCTAATTCAAACAATTGTTCCCTCTTTTCTTAATTCACTTTGAATGCATAAGCAGGGAAGACTTGATAGCTGGACTTGATAACTGTGGATCAATTCTCCAATAAGCAGCGTTGGCACATTCACCATATGGACACTCAAGGGTCACCAGCTCCAGCAAGCACATACCAAAATCATATGTATCTACAAAGTCATTGTATTCTTCCTGAAAAGTTTGGGTGCCATGAATTCGGGTATTCTTCCTGAAAAGTTTGGGTGCCATGAATTCGGGTGTGCCTAGCATCAAATCACATTAAACAATTACCTTCACTGTTTAAAACCTGCATTGAAGATAATAATTCAATTGATGGTACCTACGAACAGTGTTTTAAAAACCGGACCGGACCAGCTGGTTCGACCGGTTTAACCGGTAACCAGTTACCAATCCGGTCCGATTAATCCTCCAAAATCAACTTTGTTCTTGACCAGTTTGAACCTGAAAAAATTGGTCAAAAATCAGTAAAACCAATGAACAAGTGAACCGATTGAACCATTGGTTCACTTATAAAAATAAAAAGCTTACGCTACGGATTTTTATTTCTCTACCGCGACCTTTAAACTTCAACAATAATCTAACATCTCTTCTTCTATTTTTTACTTTGAATTAAACAAAATCAACAAGAAACAAAAAAAAAAATCTTATATATAATAAGTTATATAAATATATTTGAGTATCAAATTTATTAGAATAGTCATTTTTTTCACAAACTTCAAGTGTATTTATTTTTTTATATAATTCAATGACAACATTCATCAATAATTTCTCTTTTTTATAGGTGATTAGTAATAAAATTATTATTTTTGATATGGTATTTATTATAATTTGAATTATTACGTTGATATCATGTTTTCATACTTGTAATTTTGTTGCTATCATTCATTCTCAACTCAATTTTGTAGAAAAAATAATTGATCATGAGATAAACATTTAGATTATGGAAATAAACTTGAAAAAATTAATAATATATTTTTTTAAATAGTTGATTACATATATTAAAATTAAAATAAAAATATTATATTGTAATAACGTCACACCGTTGGACCAATGGTTAAAACGATTAAACTGATCTAACCAGTAACCAATAAGGCTACAGATTCGATGTCTGATCCAATTTTTAAAACAATGCCTATGACATTACACTACTAAAAAACAGCAAAATGTCGACGGAAATTTCGACGGATTTTTCATAAAATCCGTCGAAATTTACAAATTTCGACGGAAAAGGGTCGTCGAAATCCAAATTTCGACGGAATATTTTTCAACGGAAATTTCGATGAAATGCGCTTCAACAGAAATTTCAACGGAAAGTATTTTCCGTCGAAAACATATATTTCGACGGACATTAATTCCGTCGAAATTTTAAAAATTTCGACGGAACTAATATCCGTCGAAATCTTTGACATTTCGACGGAATTAATGTCTGTCGAAATTTTAAAAATTTCGATGGAATTTGGTGCCCGTCGAAATTTCATAAATTTTGACGGAATTAAAGTCCGTCGAAATTTTATATATTTCGACGGCCATTAATTCCGTCGAAATACATCAAATTTCGACGGAATTTTTTTCCCTTCCATTTTTTTTTTTTGGCCCAGATTAATTATACCTAAATTATAAACATTTATATATAACATTTACCAACAATAAATATATATAACATTAAAAAACATTTTAATAAACATAATTCAATATTCAAAACATACATTAGTTAATGATCAATCATCCAACTACGTAAAAAATTGAAATACAATCAGTAATTAAAATAAATAACTCCAATTACTACAAATCCAAGTTCTACATAACAAAAACAAGGAAAACTAATTATCTTGTGTTTCGGGAACACAAGTGTCATTTCCATGACCTTGTTGCGCCGGGGGCTGAGACTGAGACGGGGCTTGAGATGGTTGTGGATCAGTTGCAGGGGGTATATTAAAGAACATTGGGAAAGTATTTGGTGCCAAAATTCCCGGAAAGTGTGAATATACCATACCTGACTGAGATTTGCCCGCCTGATGCTGGGAAACTATCGGTTGTGAACTTTGAGATGTTCCCCCTTGGCTTTGAACTGTTGTTGCTAAGAAGTTGGCGAACATCATTCTTTACATTTCCATCTCTTTTAGTTACGTTTCCCTTTGCCTTGTGCTTTGCATTTCCATCTCTTTTAGGTACGTTTCCCTTTGCATTTCAAGTTCGGCTTTATGGTTTTCCTTCAGCGTCTCCACTGAATCCTTGACAGAAGCCAACTCAGTTAATATCTCTGAAAGTTGCCCATAATCAGCTGCGGGAGTATCCGAAGTACGTGCAGAACGTGTGGGGCATACTTGGGAAGCCTGGCGTGAAAGTCCGTAAACAGTTCCCTTCTTAGACACACCTTGTATCTCCGCCCATATCTGAAAGTTTAAAAACAATATTAATCAAGTATTAACAAACATACAATATAAAAAGTCAAGTTAAATCGGAGATGGATTATTTAATTATACCTTCAACTGATCTTCAAGTGGTGGCCAAGATGGTTCATTTCCTTCTTGTGAATTCGATGCTTGACTACTTATACTCTCCATATATCCAGTCTACAATAATTAAAAAAGTTTGTTTAAAAATAACTCAAAGTATGCAGATGAAAGAAAAATTCTTTATATTATACAACTTACGTAAGCATTCTCTGCCTTTCGACGGACATACATCTGTCAAATTTTTAAAATTTCGACGGGATTTGAAATCTGTCGAAATTTATTTTTTCTTTTTTTAAAATAATTGTATTTTCGACAGATATTTCAACCGACATTACATCAGTCGAAAGTAATTTCGACGGACATTTATTCTGTCGAAATATTTCGACAGAAATTTGTTCTGTCGAAAATTTAAGCAAAATTTCAACAGATTCTTTTCCGTTGAAATTTTTTGGTCGAAATTTTTCCTTTTTCTAGTAGTGTTATGAGCTTAACGTGCCTGCTGAGAATACAACGAGTCCTAGATCACTGATTTTCACTTCTCCTTGATTCGCATTAACAAACATATTATCACACTTCAAGTCACCATGAATAACTAGGGGTCATGTAGTCTAGACTATTTCTTCAATGCCCACACGTCAACATGCTTGAGTTTCTTCGTATACCTACACAAACATACACAAGCCAACTTGATTCTCACATATTGGAGTAGATGGTTATCTAAATTCATAGTAGCTCCTAAAAGAAAATTAAACATAATGTCGCAAATTAATAGATGTGAAAATCCTGATGATGGTATATGACTTAAATTGGTTGTCAGAAAAAAAAATCAAAATCCTAGGTTTTTAATCAACGCACCTGAACGCACCACAGTGCAGTGAAAACGAGACCTTAGTTTGACCACCGGATCTGCACTTCTCGATTCAAATGATGGTGGAGGAGGCAAGAGGAGGGGTGGCGAGCAGGACTGAATATAGATAGAGGCAAGAGGAAAGGAAGGGTGACGAAATAGATTCTTCGGCGTTGGTGTGAGAGGAATACAATGAAATTGTCTGGAGAGAGAGAGAGAAAAATTTGGAGAGAGGGGTTTGAATAAGGGCTTAAATGTAATTTGTTATTTTCCAATTAATTAAATCAAAAATATAATGATAATTTTGATAGTGTACAATGTTTATTATAGAAAATTTTGATAGTGTACAATGTTTATTATAGAAAATATGATATTAACCTTTATGTTGTACACTATAAGTTACTCTTGTATAAAATTGAATGGCTTAGATTGAAGAATTTAAATATTTAATGGCGATCTTATATGAAACGATTCCTCAAGTACACCCTCGAGGAACCATAGACAACCCCAAATAAATATCCATGCTAGCTCTTGAAAATTTATCTTTTATCAAACATTTTATAAATTTCAAGATTACATTTGTGCTTCCAACCAAAGTATTCTCTATCATTCTGTCTAATTCCAAGCACATTTCTTCTGGTGAAGGCTTGGCTCCGATCTTTACTTCTTACTTTGACCTCACAGTATTCTCAAATAAATGAACAGCTAAAACAACTACTATATCAATAACAATGAATAAAACTAAAAGAATTTAAACTTATACTCCCTTGTTTTCTAGCTTTACAAGAACAATACATCAATGAATAACTCAAACCATGTGCCTTTCGTGTATAATAGTCAATTTCTTCGACCCGGTCCCTTGTAAATGGAATCGAATAAACTACAAAAAAGAAAAATAAAAAAATTCTGTCAATCCATAATCCAGATCTAGCAAGTTTTCATACAAAACATGAACTTAACACATTAGATAATCCAACTAAAACCAGAAGAGAGAGTAAGAATTGCAACAAAGAAGCTTTCATGTAAAACATATATTGAACACGTAAGAAAATATTAACTAAAACCAGCAGAGACAATAAGAATTACCAGAAAGATGCGAGCACAATGATTAAGACTGACCCATATCAGATATCATAATAGATCTTCATTGTTAACCTTTTATGTGAAATTGCATCGTTTAAAACAACTACGATAGCAAGAGAGCAAGATTTCCTATTTACTTCTAAGGGCACGTATACAAAAACGAAAAAAAATAAAAAAAGGATCTAAAGTAATTAAGAAAAGAGAATGGGTGCAAATGAGGGATGGAAGTGGAGATGGGAGGATTATAAGGAACATTTTTTTTTTTTTTTTTGAGGAACTGATCTCAGCACCTTTAAGAGCTGCAACTTGATTGTTAAATGAATTCAAAATGTATCACAAAGTGTCAGTTAGATAAAAAAATGTAACTATTTAAAGTCATACAAGAGTTTTAAGTGTTTTCCTATTCAATGTAATCTTCAAGTCACACTCTACTTCTCTTAAACTAAGCACTTCTTTTTACTCGTTAAATAAAGTGCTAACTCATATAAGATTGGTTTTTTCCGTCAGAAGACCATGCCCAGGCTACACAGCTGACCCCCCACCCCCATCCCCCACCAATACACACGCGCAAAAAAAAAATAAAAAAAGACATCTCTCATGTAACCCTCATTACCAGCAGGATGGGAAATTCTATCCTAGACCAGGTTTGGCCTAACCCAAAGTACCATACGGTAAGTGCAATACACTTGCTTTGTGGTTTGAAGGGTTGCCAGGTCTCGACAAGATTTTTTCCGGTCTTTTGAATCTTTGATCATGGACCATAAACATCTAATTTTTGTCCCTTTACTTTTAAAATCATCAATTCAGTTGCAATACAAGGCTAGTCAATTCAATATTATAAGAGGAGTAACTTAAATACATAAAAGTCCAAGAAAGAAAAGCTAGGGTATATTGGATCTTCCCCAATTATTGTGTTCCTTTACCCCTCTCCACTGATATAATCTTACAACAATGGGCAGTGCCATATTCCTATTATATCGTTGACATTACAAGATCAGATTATTCGATAATCTCATTCCTAGCACCATGACCCACATGTAGACAAAGGCACCTCACTTTTTCTGTGACAGTTTCAAATCCAAAAATTATACAACAGTTTTGGAATCTGCAGTCACACGTCCTTCTTAATGTAGAAATCAGAATCTAATATTTTAATTATGATAACCACTCCCTTAACATCCTTGCTCTTTATGGAGGTGAAATTCAATATCTCGATTATTGGCAAAAATGTGAATATTTGACATTCAGATCAAGCTCGGTAAAAATTTGTCCATTCAGAGGGTGGAAGGAGGATATGGATGGAGGTCATTCAAACATAAAATGAATCCACACTTCTAAAGAGGTAATATTTATAAATTAACATTCAGATCATGCATTTAATTACGACCAAACAGCAGGACAAGGCAATTCTTTACATTAAATCAGCATGTTTCGGGCAGACTGAGGTCGTTATAATTAGAACCACAACGACAAGCACTAAAAACAAAATTCCACAATAAACTAAATGTACGCATTAATTGAATAAAGCCACCAAAAAATCATCCCCTAACATTTGCCACCGTAAAGGAAATGCCAACTCAATAGCACAATCAAAAATAGACTAAAGCATCATCAAACTAAATCCAACATGTAAGTAATAAGTTACCTTACCTAGCTCCTAGAATTGCGGTGCAGTGATTGTCGAATATCGAACTGATTCACAGTCACCAAAGGAGTAACACTCTCGTTCCTGATCCTCTTAATATTTGGACTCACCAAACCCCTATGCCTAAATCCATACAAGTTCAAAACTTGATTGTCGGCAAAGTTAAAAGCTCTCTCCATACTCTTCAAACACCTTTCAACCGGATAATCCCCATAACTCCCACATGGCTTGCAACCCACAAAATGGGTAACAAATGGCCACCTTTCATCACCTAAGCCCGGGTGATACTTCTCAATCATCTCTTCATACCTATCAACCAACCCTTCCCAAAATCCATGCAAATAAAACGAGTTCTCAACAAACACCTTATTCATCCACCTTTCCTTCTCCGATATCAACAAGTATATCAAAGCAGACTGATCATCCGCCTCAAATGCCGGCCTACCCTTTAAATAAGCGGTTAATATCTTCCCTGCCTCCTCACGAATAGGACCCTTGGGCCCCATTGGCGCCCAAGCATCAAACAAATCCAAAGACCACTGGGAATTACGGAACAAGAAACTACCTGTGTTCAATGCAATCCACGACTTCTGATCAAACAACAAATCAGGATACCCATGGATAACCATGTTATAATCCTTATACTTGAAGAAAGGTATCTCAAAAGTCATATCAGTAAACAGAGCATCACTATCCATCCACCAAATCCACTCCACCTCTGGATGTGACAACATCAAGCGTCTAAGCAATGGCAACTTAGACCAGTACCCGGCCATCTCCTTATCCAAATGAGCCATATTATAAACAATCTCAATTCCATGAATTCTACAATAATCAATTTTATTCTTAATACCTTTCAACAAATAATGATCCCCAATCGCGTTATCGCAAGGGTTTGGTGGCGAACCCGTCACCAGCAAAATTCTAGGTTTTCCAGCGACGTAATTCGGAAACAGAGGGTTTTTCTGAAGCCACGCCTTCCGATCTTCATCCCACGAGGTGATTTTAGGACCTAGACTGAATGTGACATTAAGGTTGAGAAATTCCTCCGGCTGATCGACCGGGTCATCCGGATCCTTATCGGACCGTATCTCGTCAAGGATCCTCTTCGTTTCATCGACTATGTGCTGGTTTTCCGCATCGGCTTCCGTTGAAACGAGGTTTCCGAGGCCGATTGTGCCGCGGAGTACGAGGATAGTGACGAAGCCGCAGAGGATGGTGATTTTGATGTTGTTGAAGGTTTTGTGGATCTGACGATTTCTGGGGAGGACGGACGCGGGCCGGCCACCGCGCGTGGGGAGCAAACTCGAGGTGCGCTTCTGAGCTGAAAATGTGGTTTCTGAACCCATTGTATGAAAAAAAAAAAAAAAGAAAAAAAAAAAACTCGTTAATAAAGTTAATTAGTATTTCTTCTTCTTCTTCTTCTTCCTTATTTCTCACTTCTTGTCGAAATATTTATGTATAGAAGGAGAACACTGAAGAAGAAATAGTAGCACCGACGACGACTGTAATTTGGGATTTGTTTTTTTTTTTATATAATATTTAATAATTTAATTAAATAATGATTAAGGAAGGGAAGGGGACAATCCCGCTGTTAACGGGCTGGATTTAACGCGTGTCTGTCTGTGTGAAGCTTCTTGTTTTTTTTTTTTTTTTTTTTACTTTTTCAGTCCAATAATTTTTTATCTTTTGCTACAATTAAACAGCCAATTAGATTAAATTTTAAAAAATTAAAATAATTTTATTAATATATTACACAGTTAATTTTACAATATAAGTATTTAAAAGGTTTAATACGCTATAAATGTGAATAGTTTAATATGATAAATAATTTAAAAAATTGAAAAGTCTTACTGGATACTGTAGCTAATGGAGTAAAAATAATGAGATGGAGATATTAAGGAGAGTTTCTTGGCATCTCACTTTTTAAGATGATTTTTTGTGAGATTTTCTATAAAGATTGAACTCTTGCGGATGTGAGATTGATTTTTCATAGTTAGATGTGAAATTAAATTTTATAAGGTTATGTTCTAACAATCTTACAATCATTTTTTGACGTTTCGAAGAATATTTTAAGGTTAAAACCTAGCAAATTGATTGATGAATTGTACCTCGTCAATTGACGAAAAAACATATATATGAGTTTACTGATCGGGTCTCGAATTTGAAAGAAATAAAAGGAATTTGAGATGAGTAAATATAATTATCAATGGAGGAAAACATTAAGAAAGATTCAAAATTCTTAAATATAAATTCTTAAGGAATATAAATGTAATACTTTTTATACTTGAGGGACCATAAATCTTAATTAACATTACACTTTGTTTAAGTCAAATATAACTAGTGATACACCCATAAGAAATGTGGTTATATTGGCATATTTGACCTTTAACCAAAATTTCCCTCTCATTATCCAACACTTCACTCTAGACTCCATTATTTATGTTCGAATATATTTTTGCAATGGTCCCTTCCTTCTTTTTTTTTTTTAAAAAAAAACTTAGACTCTATTTGATCTCTCTTTGCATAGTTAGAATAGTACCAAGAAGCCACCAATAAATTAACTTGTAACTCTCTTTTGTAAAATAGTCTTATTTCATTAATAAATGAAACACTGTCATTTCAATAATTGTAACTCATATAGCAATTGGATTAAACCGTTAAATCATAGGTTGCTTGCGATTTATGGAAAATTCTAAGGTGACGTCACGTCACATGACAGTAAATTATAATTAATAGAATTATGACATCTCATTAATAAATTACCTATTTAACAGGTTACTAACAATTTATAATTAATACCATAAATAATTGTACTATACTATTGTTTGACCACATTCATTGTAATATTTAAACTTTGCAAAAATTCATAATATATTTTAATACACATAATTTATATTTTAATACATATTGGATATTAGTAATTGCATTACTTCATAATGTGGTTAATTACTACTAATATGGGACCGTACTATGTATGTAGAGTCAATATTGTGTTATGTGAGTCTATACTACTACATGTGAGACATATAACATGTAATGTGAAGAATTGTACACATTGGTTAGTACTAATGGTAATACTTCATAATGTGAATAATTACTACTAATATGAGACCGAACTAAATTTGTGAAGTCAATACTATACTACATGTGATACATATACCATGTAATATAAAGAATTGTCAGTAATTTAGTTATAACTAATGGTGATACTATACAATGTGACTAATTATTACTAATATGAGACCGTACTAAGTATGTTGAGTCAATACTGTGTTATGTGAGTCTATACTACATGTGAGACATATACCATGTAATGTGAAAAATTATCAGTAAATTGATTATTACTAATGGTAATACTATATAATGTGACTAATACTACTAATATGAGACCGTACTAAGTATGTGGAGTCAAAACTATGCTATGAGAGTCTATACTACTACATGTGGGATATATACCATGTAATGTGAAGAATTATCAGTAAATTGGTTAATAATAATGGTAATAGTATATAATGTGACTAATTGCTACTAGGGGTGGCAAATGGACCACCCGGATCGGATCCGGATCGGATCCTTGTGGATCGGATCTCAAATGGATCGGATCCTAAATGGATCCATAATGATGGATTCATTTAGGATTCGATCCAAACCGGATCCGGGTGAGAAAATTTCGGATCCATCATGGATCCGAATAGATCCATGACGGATCCACAATCCGTCATGGATCCGTCATAAATTTCAGCCAATTTTTGGATATTGCAATTTTGACCCTAAATTTTTGAAAAATCAAGAATTGCAATTCAGTCCAGTATTTTAAAAAAATCGAAAATTTCCAATCCGGACCCTGATTTTCAGGAACAAAATTTGCACTTTTGGTCCCTCAATTTTTGGATATTGCAATTTTGACCCTAAATTTTTGAAAAATCAAGAATTGCAATTCAGTCTAGTATTTTAAGAAAATTGAAAATTTCAATTCGGCCCCTATTTCAGAAATCCATATTTGCACTTTTGGTCCCTCAATTTTTGGATATTGCAATTTTTACCCTAAATTTTTGAAAAATCAAGAATTGCAATTCAGCCCAGTATTTTAAGAAAATTGAAAATTTCAATTCGGCCCCTGATTTCAGAAATCCATATTTGCACTTTTGGTCCCTCAATTTTTGGATATTTCAATTTTGACCCTAAATTTTTGAAAAATCAAGAATTGCAATTCAGTCTAGTATTTTAAGAAAATTGAAAATTTCAATTCGGCCACTGATTACATAAATCCATATTTGCACTTTTGGTCCCTCAATTTTTGGAAATTACAATTTGGTCCCTAAATTTTTGAAAAATCTAGAATTGCGATTCAGTGTATTTCTGAAGATTGCAAAATTTCATTTCGGCCCCTGATTTTCATTTCGGCCCCTGATTTTCAAAAATTCAAAATTTCACTTTTGGTCCCTTAATTTTCAAAAATTGCAATTTGACCCTATATTTTCAAAAATTCCCAATCATGCCTTATAATTTGCTCTATGAGTTAATTCTTGTTGTTCATATCGGGATAAAATCACATAAATTGATTTGGGGCAAAATTATAATTTTTGAAAATTGAGGGACCAAAAGTGCAAATTTGGATTTCAAAAAATCTGGGCCAAATTGAAAATCTTAACTTTATGAGAATTTTGGATTGAATTGAAACTCTGGGTTTTTCGAAAATCTGAGGTCAAATGGCAATTTTTTAAAAATCAAGGGTCAAAATTGCAATATCCAAAAATTGAGGGACCAAAATTGCAAATTTAAATTTATGAAATCAGGGGCCGAATTGAAATTTTCAATTTTCTTAAAATACTGGACTGAATTGCAATTCTTGATTTTTCAAAAATTTAGGGTCAAAATTGCAATATCCAAAAATTGAGGGACCAAAAGTGCAAATATGGATTTCTGAAATAGGGGCCGAATTGAAATTTTCAATTTTCTTAAAATACTGGACTGAATTGTAATTCTTGATTTTTCAAAAATTTAGGGTCAAAATTGCAATATCCAAAAATTGAGGGACCAAAAGTGCAAATATGGATTTATGAAATCAGGGGCTGAATTGAAATTTTCAATTTTCTTAAAATACTGGACTGAATTGTAATTCTTGATTTTTCAAAAATTTAGGGTCAAAATTGCAATATCCAAAAATTGAGGGACCAAAAGTGCAAATTTTGATCCTGAAAATCAGGGTCCGGATTGGAAATTTTCAATTTTCTTAAAATACTGGACTGAATTGCAATTCTTGATTTTTCAAAAATTTAGGGTCAAAATTGTAATATCCAAAAATTGAGGGACCAAAAGTGCAAATATGATTTATGAAATCAGGGGCCGAATTGAAATTTTCAATTTTCTTAAAATACTGGACTGAATTGCAATTCTTGATTTTTCAAAAATTTAGGGTCAAAATTGCAATATCGAAAAATTAAGGTACCAAAAGTGTAAATTTTGTTCCTGGAAATCAGTGTCCGGATTGGAAATTTGAATTTATTAAATTCTGGGTTTTTTAAAAATTTGGGGTTAAAATTGTAATTTTCAAAAATAAGTATTAGAGAGAAAGGTTTCACATTCCAATAAAATTTTTTTTTTTTGGATTCAATAATGGATCCATTAGTGGATCCAGAGGATCCATTGATGGATCCATCACAATCCATTACTTGTATGTGTTGATCCAACATGAATCCAGCTTTTATGAGATCCGATCCAAATCCGATCCGAGTGAAAATTTAATGGATCTTTATGGATCGGATCCTTTGGATTTGGATCGGATCTGGATCAGATCCATGGATCTGATCCATATTGCCACCCCTAATTGCTACTAATATGAGACCGTACTAAGTATATGGAATCATACTATTATATGCAAGACATTATGCTATGTTAGGTGAAGAATTATACACACTGGTTAGTACTAATGATAATACTTCATAATATGGCTAATTACTACTAATATGGGACCATACTAAGTTTGTAGAGTCAATACTATGCTATGTGAGTCTATACTACTACATGTGAGACATATACCATACAATGTGAAGAATTATTAGTAAATTGATTAGTACTAATAGTAATACTATATAATGTGATTAATTATTATTAATATGAGACTTGATGGGGGCTATTTCGCACCCTACATACAACTCGGATCGAATAAAGAAGATAAGATCGATTCGACCAAATCAAACAGTTCGGGATCATCTTATCGACCCGGCCAAGTGCAGCTCGCTTCGATAGAAGACTATACTCCGGACCCAAGAAGGATATTTGGGCCGAGTCCTATTAGGACTATGTTTCCTTGTAACACTAGGTTTAGCATGATATAAATACCTAGTCACTGACTGTATGAACTAACTCCAAGGATACGCAATTAAACACTGCTTACAACAGCACAACTCAATAATATACAATATTATTCAGAGTTTTTACCTTCATATCGGTGTGTTCTTAGTTTTGTTTGTGGTTTTACTTCTTGTTCTTGAATATTGCTTTTCTTTGTGATTGATCCATCCGGAATAAAGTAACAGAGCCCTATAATATATATATAAATATCGAAAACCCCCCAATATCACAAATTCACAGATATTCAATTAACCCGACGAAATCAGGTTAAATCAGTTGGCGCCCACCGAGGGGCTAGGTTAATTATTCGATTGACACATGGCTCGCCCAAGGAAAAGCGCTCGTATTGGAGCGAGAAGTAATACAACCACCGGTCATAACACATCGGAAGACATACAGAACAACAACGATAATAACGTTCCCAACACCGACGAGAATTTCCAAGATGTACACCCCCGACAGCAGGAACCCCAAGGAGGCATTCCCGGTGCCATACAGGAAGAACCAGAAGGCCCCCAAATCGCCGTTCCTCTCCCGGGCACTCAGGAGAAACTGCGACAAATAGCAATGCTCTTCAAATCACTTTCTCCAGAAGAATTACTAGTACTAGATCAAATTCCTCGAAACGTTACGGCTGCCAGGACAACTCCTGCTCCAGGAGTGCCAAGGCCAAACGAACAGACTTCTCAACAAGCTGACAGCCCAGCAAGTGAGCGACGCTCGCTACACAGCCCACAACAGGGCAATTCTAAACCCTCCGACAACCACCCCCGAAGAAAAACAGGTCGAAGAAAACCACAGGCGGGTCGCAGCGGATCGAAGGAACGAACAATAATCCCTATCGAGGATGACATAGATGACGCAATCCCAGATCGACCACGAGCGACTCGATTCTCGGAAAGGGAAATTGAAAGGATGGTACAGGAGCGACTCGAACAACGCCTACGATCTGTTCAAAACCCATGGGCCCGAACTGCGGAACTCCAGGAAAGCCTTGCGGCTTGTTCTCCTTTCTGTAGAGAAATAAAAGAGGCACAATCCACGGGACAGGTCCCGGGTAGATTACCCCGGTACGATGGAACCACCGACCCGGATGATTATATTTTTAGCTTTACGAATATAATGAATTTATATGCCCACTCTGCCGAATTCACCGCCAAGTTAATGGTGACCACATTCGAAGGACTCGCGCTGGATTGGTTTGCCAAACAGCCGGCCAACTCTATATTCAGTTTCCGGGAATTATGCAATAAACTGACGCAACAGTTTGCCAGTCAGAAAAGACAAAAACTCCCGATGAGCTACCTAGGAACCATACATCAACAAGAAGGAGAATCCCTAAGGAACTGGTTGGCCAGATTTAATGTAGAACTACTCAAAATAGATTCTCCAAATATCGATTACATAATTTCTATCCTCTTCGACCTCACTAAAAACAGGCAGTTCGGAAACGCCCTCAGTCGAAAACAACCGAGAACGTTTGCCGACATCATGAGCTTGGCGTCTAAGTATATGACCCAAGAAGAGATGAATTCCTTTAAGGATAAAAATAATAACAAAGCCACAGCTTCAGGCTCCAAACGGCATGACAGGATTCCTGCTCAAAGATCCGTGGATTATGAGCGATCTTCCAGGAGAGGTAACATTTTCCAGCGATTAGAATACAACAAAGCCGACCAAGAAAGGCAACCTAATTTCTACCAAAGACCAAGAAACCCTGAACAACCAATCAGAAGCAGGGTGAATCAAGTGGAACACCCAAGGTTAAATGCTCCAATGGAAGAAATATTGGAAGTTCTAGAAAGAAATAACTGGATTCCCGAGGCGAGGAAAATCGCTCAGCCAAGACCAGGGTCTCGAAACTACGACCAATACTGTAAGTACCATAGGGCACACGGACACCGAACGGAAAATTGTTTTCACCTTAAGAGAGAAGTTGAAAAACTGATCGAACAAGGAAAACTAGACGAATACATAGAGCGAGATAACCGCAAGAGAGAAAGAAGTAGAAGCCCTCGGAACAGTAATCAAAGAAGGAGTTCTCATCGAAGGTCACCTGAGCGTCGACCTACTCAGGAGTTGAATCACGACCAGATCAATGGGACTATCCATACAATATCCGGGGGACCCGCGGGTGGAGATAGTCGTAACGCCCGACGAAGGACAGCCCGATCCATAATTGGAAACTCAAAATACCCAAAAGAAATATGGACTCTGGAAAACAAGCCGTCAAATCACCAGCCGATCAGCTTTAACGAAGACGAAGTACCTAAAAAATCATTTGGGATACAAAAGAGGATAGCCCCGATTTCCCGATGGTGGTATCATTAGAAATAGCGAATTATAATGTAAAAAGAATCCTAATTAATAATGGAAGCTCAGCAAATATCATCTCCCGTGAGGTTTTAGCCCAAATGAACTTGGGGCAGATAAACCTACAGGAAGTAGCTACGCCATTAGTAGGTTTTGGAGGGTCCGAGATCATCCCCAGCGGAACGATATCCTTAAGTGTATCGCTCGGGAAGAAACCACACCGGACGGTAAAGCTAGTAAAATTTCTAGTGGTAGAAACCCCCTTCACTTATAACGCAATATTGGGACGACCGACTCTCAACCTATTCCGAGCCGTTGTCTCTACCTATCACCAGAAGATAAAGTTTCCGACCGATGGAGGTATTGGAGAAATAACGAACGATCACTGTATGGCGTGGGATTGCTACAGCACCTCGTTAACCTTGAAAGAACATCCTAAATCAATCACTCCGAGCAAAAGAAAACTTGAAGAAGATCTTGTTAAAAACAAGGTTGAAATCCCTGTTACTGATCGAATAGACAAAAAGGGAAAAGAACCACTAGATTTAGCCTTAAAACCCTCAGAACATAAGGATATAATTCTGGTACAAGGGGACTCTTCTAAAACGACGAGAATAGGTACTGAACTGAGCAAGGAAGGGGAAGTAATGTTAATTAACTTCCTCAGAGATAATGTCGACGTCTTCGCATGGAGCGCGAATGACATTGAAGGAATAGATCCTCGAGTGATCAAACATTCCCTAAAAATTGATCCTACGGCAAAACCTGCCAGACAGAAGAAGAGAAATCACGGCCCGGTAAAAGATAAAATTATCAAAGCCGAGGTAGAAAGACTATTTGAAGCAAAACAAATTCGAGAAATACACTTCTCGGAGTGGCTGTGTAATGTTGTGTTGGTAGCAAAAGGAAATAAAAAGGACAACAAATGGAGAATGTGCAATGATTTTACCGACCTTAATAAATTATGCCCGCGCGACCCATATCCCCTCCCAAGGATCGACTTGTTAGTAGACTCGACTGCGGGCTTCGCGATATTCAGTATGATGGATGCCTTTCAAGGGTTTTATCAAATATACATGGATGAGCGGGACCAAGAGAAGACTGCATTCGTAACCGAGCAGGGAGTATATTGCTTCATAGTGATGCCATTCGGCTTAAGGAATGCCGGAGCTACTTACCAAAGGTTAGTAAACCTAATGTTCAAAGAGTTAATCGGAGAATTAATGGAAGTCTATGTGGACGACATGTTGGTCAAAAGTATGAACGAAGCGGATCACGTAAAACATCTTGATCGATGTTTTCAGATCTTAAGGAAATATCGTATAAAGTTAAACCCCGCGAAATGCACCTTCGGTGTCAAGTCAGGAAAATTCTTGGGATATTTAGTCCACCAACGAGGAATAGAAGCCAATCCGGAAAAAATCCGGGCCATAACAGAAATGAAACCTCCCAAAACCATCTCCCAAGTGCAAAGCTTGGTCGGGAAAATCGTAGCGTTGAACAGGTTCATATCAAAATCAGCAGACAGAAGTTTGCCCTTTTTCCAAACACTCCGAAAAGCAAAAGACTTCCTTTGGACAGAAGAATGCGATCGAGCCTTCGAACAACTCAAAGAGTATTTGACAACTCCACCGTTGTTAGCCAAACCGACGGAAGGAGAACCATTGTATATCTACATATCCATCTCCGAAGCGGCCATTAGTTCTGTACTAATTAAGATAGAGGGCTCGGAACATAAGCCTGTCTATTACCTAAGCAAACTGTTGCAAGGGGCGGAGAAGAATTATTTGAAAATTGAGAAATTCACTCTGGCCTTAGTAGTGGCTGCTCGAAAGCTTCGACCTTACTTTTTAACCTACAAAATAGTGGTTTTGACAAATCAACCGCTAAGACAAATCTTAGCAAAACCAGAAGCCTCCGGAAGATTAATTAAATGGGCGATCGAACTAGGCCAGTTCGAAATCGATTACAAACCAAGAATCGCAATTAAGGCCCAAGTGTTGGCTGATTTTATATTAGAAACACCGACACAGGCAACTGAATCGTCGAGCAGCCTCAACGACGATGTCTTGATCATAGAAGATCAAACTTGGTTAATGCATGTCGACGGTGCTTCATGCCGAGAAGGAGGAGGCGCCGGAATCAACTTCACCGGACCAAATAAAGAAGATTTGAATTATGCAATAACATTGGACTTCGTCGTAACAAAAAATGAAGCAGAATATGAAGCGTTAATCGCAGGAATGGAAATGGCTATCAAAGCCAACATAAAGAGCCTTAAGGTATTAACCGACTCAGAGTTAGTGCAAAGACAAATCGAAGGCCTATATGAGGCTAAGGAATTCAATATGGTCAAATATCTCGCCAAAGTGAAAACACTAGTCGAGAAATTTGAAAGTTTCGGCATACAGAACATTCCACGTTCGGAAAACAAATGGGCCGATTAACTATCTAAGTTCACAGGATCCCATGATGGAAAGACCGAAAGGGTGATCAACTGGTTAATCTCTAATACACCGGCGATCGATATCGATGAAACACCGGCACTCGATATTATGGAAATCGAAGGAGCTGAAGGAAACTGGATGACTCCAATGATAGACTATCTTCGAGAAGGAAAACTACCATCTGACCAGAATGAAGCTCGGAAAATAAGATATCGAGCTCCAAAGTATACACTTGTAGAAGGAAAACTCTACCGAAGATCAGTATCAGGAATTCTCCTGAAATGCGTCTCTGAATCACAAACCGCCGATATACTACGAGAAATACATGAAGGAGATGCAGGAAATCACAGCGGATCAAGGGCATTGGCCTTGAAATGTCTCAGGACAGGTTACTATTGGCCTACCATCAATAAAGATGCCGCTCAATATGTCCAAGAATGTCATCACTGCCAAGTTCCTGCTAACGTATGTCATCGACCAGCAGAAAACATGCACCCAATCCCGGTATGTTGGCCTTTCGATCAATGGGGAATGGACATCGTGGGACCGTTCCCAGCGGCCAGATCCAAGAAAGCTTATGTCCTGGTCGCGGTAGAATATTTCAGTAAATGGATAGAATGCATCGCTCTCGCACGAATAACTCAATTCCAAGTGATCAACTTCCTATGGAAATTCATAGTTTGTCGATTCGGCATCCCTAGGATCCTAATTTCTGATAATGGGACCCAATTCGCGGGAAAACAAGTAATAGAATGGTGTTCAAAACTTGGGATTCAACAAAACTTCACTTCGGTCGGGCACCCCAGAGCGAACGGACAAACCGAAGTTGCAAACCGAGAAATAATAAAATCCTTAGAAAAAAGATTAGGAGCAGCCAAAGGAAAATGGCTTGATGAACTCCCAGGAGTACTTTGGGCTAATCGGACTACAGTCAGGACCTCGACGGGGGAAACCCCATTCAGCTTGGTATATGGGTCGGAAGCTGTTATTCCTATCGAAACTCTAATCCCAACGCCAAGAATCGAGACGTTCGATGATTTGGAAAATGAAAAGACAAGAGAAAATGATGTCGACTTAACAGAAGCTTTAAGGGAAAAAGCCGCTGTACGCTTGCAAGCCACTAAAGCAAATATGGAAAAAGCATACAATCAAAAAGTACGCATCCGAACCTTCAAAGAAGGAGACCTGGTCTTGAAAAAGGTGGAAGTATCCAAGCACGTGGGAAAATTACAACAAAACTGGGATGGACCTTATGTTGTCATTGGCGTAGGAAAGAAAGGTTCATACAAAATTGCGCACTTGGATGGAACAACCTTACCAAGAACCTGGAATGCAGTCAACCTTAGAAAATACTATGGTAAATAAATTTTTGCAGATTATGCTGCTTTATTTCATTAAGTTTTAGTCTTTGTAATAAAGGCCTTAGCCTACAGTTCAGTTATTAAAGATTTTAGCAATTTCTATGAATCGATTGTTTCGACAAACACTCCTTGGAATTTTACTATCATATTGGTTGAGATTGAGACAAAAGGAGTTAAGTATACATTGCTCAGCTCAATAAACATTCCTCAATCCGACCATAAAAACGAGTCGAGTATACATTGATCCGCTCAATAAAGACTCCTCGCCCGTTATTCAACGATCAGAAGGACTTTCAGGTACTAAAAACCTAAGTCTAAATTACAAACGAGTTGAGTAAACATCGATCCGCTCGATAAAAACTCCTCGATATATCAAAAAGACTTTTAGGTTAAAAGCCAAAGTCTAATTAAAAACGAGTCGAGTAAACATTGATCCGCTCAATAAACACTCCTCGATATATATCCAGCGATCAAAAAGACTTTTGGGTTAAAAACCTAAGTCTATTTAAAAAACGAGTCGAGTATACATTGATCCGCTCAATAAACACTCCTCGATATATATTCAACGATCAAAAAAGACTTTTGGGTTAAAAACCTAAGTCTAATTAAAAACGAGTCGAGTATACATTGATCCGCTCAATAAACACTCCTCGATATATATTCAACGATCAAAAAAGACTTTTGGGTTAAAAACCTAAGTCTAATTAAAAACGAGTCGAGTATACATTGATCCGCTCAATAAACACTCCTCGATATATATTCAACAATCAAAAAAGACTTTTGGGTTAAAAACCTAAGTCTAATTAAAAACGAGTCGAGTATACATAGATCCGCTCAATAAACACTCCTCGATATATATTCAACGATCAAAAAAGACTTTTGGGTTGAAAACCTAAGTCTAATTACAAACGAGTTGAGTAAACATTGATCCGCTCAATAAAAACTCCTCGATATATTTTCAACGACTTATTTATGACGATTAAAAGGCCTTTGGGTTAAAAACCTAAGTCTAATAAAAAAAAAAATTGAGTATACATTGATCCGCTCAATAAAAACTCCTCAACCTAAGTCTAATCAAAAAAGAGTTGAGTATACATTGATCCGCTCAATAGAAACTCCTCAATCTAAGTCTAAACAAACGAGTTGAGTATAAATTGATCCGCTCAATAAAAACTCCTCGATATATCTACAGCGATCAGAAAGATTTTAGGTGATAAAAACCTAACTCTAAACTATAACAAGTTGAGTAAACATTGATCCGCTCAATAAACACTCTTCGATCTGTTTCTAACGATCTAAAAGATCTGCTAATAATCCTGAAGTTTTGAAGATAAATTGAGTATGAAATCGTTTGCTCGGAAAAATGCTACTCATAAATAAAAATTATGACAGAATTAACGACAAGGAAGATGCAAGGGATAAAAGTAATATTTTATTCATCAAATCAGTTACATACAAAAATCCTACGTTACAAAGGTCTACATACTACTTAAAGATCGTTACAATGATTTAGGTAAAATGATCCTATAAGATCGGCTATCTTCACGACAATGTCCACGGAAACACCAATCTCCTCCCTAGTACCTCGTCGATTATGATAAACCACCTAAGAAGCATGCTGCTCAGGATGGTCGACTTCTTTAGTTCGATGGCCAGGGGCGGAAGATCAAAGGTTTTTCCAGACGAAATGATCATTACCAGCCAGATGACCGGCAACACTCATTCACCCACAACGAGATACTGCTTCTACTTTAGGAGTCCATATTTTATCCTAAAGCAGCATCTCTTCGTGACCGTCGTGAAACGGTAAGTTTACCAGCCACCCCGGTGGTCTATCACCCCTGAGGTAACATCCAAGAGCGGGGGTGACTGGCAAGTATGAACCCTCCATGTGCAAACGGAAACCATGGACCTCTAATTGATGAAGACAAAAACTGAAGCCTCATGGGACCCGTTAGTACAAGGAAGGGCTGACATGGGACCCGTCAGTACAAGGTAGAAGAACATCAAGCTATTACAATATGAATCACGATAATGTGACTTTTTGAATATTATGGGATCTGAAGGCAGAATAAAATCTAAAGAAGCTGAGATCTCCATTCTTTTTGGGAAATTGCAAACGAAGAATGCAAACCACCACCCTATTTATAGGGATAGACTTAAACAATCCAACGGCTGAAAAAGTATTTGATCAACGGACACAGATGCGACCCCTTGACTCTCCGTAATAAATGCAAGTAAGTTGGAACGGCACTATCTAATCGCCTCAACTAGTCGATAACAAAAGAGGTCGTAGATCGAAACGATCAAACCTAAAAGAGCTTTGGATCAGACATACCGACACGATCATACTTCATGGTCGATGGCTTGAAATCCTAGAATTCACAAACGAAGTCATACAAGTTTAAAATCGCAGTGAAAAGGATAGTCGCTCGATAAAAGATAAAGGACCAAACTCTTCACCATACGAGGGACGTCACTGCCTCATACATCATATGGATGACCATTGACTAAGCCATACAGGAACTCCTTTGGAATCCAAGATATCTGACATAGAAATCAGGAGAATAGTCCTCCTCATTCGAAACTGCAAGGACGTCACTGCCTAACATACCAAAGAATTGCTTAAGGAGGTCTGAACAGGTCAGATCTGGCCAAGACCCCTGTGTTTTCCAATTCCTCCCATATCAAGGAAATAATATAATGATACACTGACTGAGGAACGTACACTTCACAGTTAGTGCGGAAAAACATAAAGTTTAGGAAGATACTGAAAAAGGACATCTACTATTAGTCTTATGAAGAGAAGAGCAAATTTCAACAGGAGAAGTAATAGCCTCCTTATATAAGATATATGTCACTAAAAGACAAAATTACAAGGCACGTCTTGAACATCGACCGAGATACTAAGCATTCCTTAACAATCGCTTACCGACGTAAAAGAACTTACTATCCACATTTTTGGGGTACTGCGCAATTTTGGGTATAACCTATGGGACTATACTGGGTCGTTCTCCATTCTTGGTATTCTGATAAAACGAGGGATTATCGACCAGTCTATCATTCAATTACTACGCAAGGATTAATATTAGATAAATACGCCAAGTCTATGCTGGTTATTTCATGATGATATATTTACGTATGACAGGAGAATGTGCACAAGAAAGAACATCAACAGAATAAAATTGATCAAGGCGAGAATCTGCCTACAAAACATCATATCTTCCAAATTCTTCGTTCTCCCAGTACAAAAATTTCAGCCCGAACGACTACACAAAAGTTGGGCACCAAAAAAAAAAAAAAAAAAAAAAAAAAGAGAGAGAGCAGTCTAAAGTCTGCCAAGACGAACAAAGGTCACTAAGAAGAATTGCCAGCAGGTCGACTAGCAGAAATAGTCTTTCGAGGAGTCATATTGCCAGCAAACGCCATCAACTCCTCTTGAAGCTTTAGATAGCCGGCGTCATATCCTTCCTCATAGGCTTGCCGACTAGACTCCTCCGCTAAGGCAGCAGCCTGAACCAAGTCACTTTTCTCTTTCTCCCAGACAGACTTTTCCTCCTGCAATTTTTTCAAATCATCATTGGCAAGCTGCAGTTCAAGAGACTGCCCAGCAACCTTCGCCGACTCCGACTCCAAACGACGTTGATAAGCACCTCTACTTCTCCACAGTTCATCGTTTTGCACACCCAGCTGGAGTGCAAAGTACTTAGCCTGGAAAAAGAAAACAGCCTTTATGTAACAAGGTAGTCAAAATGAAAACAAATAAAACAATGAAAGATTCATCCACCTGTTCGCATATCTTCACTAGCGACTGAACAAGGCGTACGTTTGAAGTACCCTCAAGTTTCTTCAACTCTCCAGGCAGAATAGTGCTCAAACCCAGATCCCAAGACAAAGCATCGGGTTCAACAGAGCCCGGAAGCTCGCTAAGAAGAGGGACGTTGTCAGGACGGGGAGTCGATGCCCGTAAAATATCCTTGACCTGCTCAAGTATGCATCAATCGTCTAACAGGCGAGGAGAATCTTTCTCATTGGGGCTAACGGAGGTTTCCTTGCCCGAAGCAGAAATAACAGTCCGACGACCAGACCTCGACCCAAACGGACCCTCAGAAGGTCCTCCAGATTCGAAAGAAGTAGTCGTTACAGTGGTATCATGAACAAATATTCAGGACAATCTTGCAAAATAGATTGTGTTGTGGAAGGATTAACAGAAAACCCATCACCAACTTGTCTTTCGCTGGCAATCAAGGCAGTAGAAGTAGAAAAAGAAAGAGAACTAACAAAATCCCCTCCATACGCGTAAGAAGAAAAACCTGAAGAAACAGGTATATCGTAAACCTGCTCCACGTTAGATGAATCTCCGAAAGCTATTCGACCAGGTGAAGGCCTATTACCTATCTCTGTGGAAGAAGGAAAGTTTGGCTGAACAAGCGACGAACTAACTTCTGGTAAAGGTTGGGAAGGGATAACAGGATTATCGGTCATCGAATTGCTAATCAAGGACGAACGAGGAGGCTCCATCGAAGGCCCATCTCTTCGAGATTTTTTCGGTCTGTTATCCCGAGCACCCTCACGGGAAGGTCGTTTCGAAGTATTACCAAAAAGGTTACTCATGATCGGATTATGGAAAAGTACAAATTAATATCGAGAAAGTTTATCGACTAGCCAAAGAAAGAGTATTCTATCCAAAGAGGGGAGTATAGCAGTAAAAAACAAGTCAAGTTTTTACCTTTAGTATTTATACTACTTGAAAAGACGCTACAGACCTAAAGGAAGGGCGCGAAATAGAAAAACTGACCTTGGAGCAAACGCTAGAATTTGAAAAGACACATACATAATGATTACGGCAAATTAAATGACTTTTCTAAATTATTACGGCGAATATGAAAAGACACGACTGACAGAATACAAAACGGTTAGCGTACAAAGGGATGAAAAGGTAAAAATACAATTAAAACCTACGGGTAAATAATTACAAAGATTATTTCAAAAAGAAATCACTATTTCAAGAAATCTGGTCGCTATCCGGAATTCTCTGATCACTACCGACGTCCTCGGACATGCCAATATCGTTTTCCTCTTCTTCTTCGTCTTCTGGATCGATAAAAGTATTATCGAGCTCATCGTTAACATCAGAAGGAGGAATCGGCAATGGTTTTCCAAATTCTTCGACAAGGTGAGCCAAAGGAAAACCTTGATATACGACATCTGGAAGCTCGGAAGAAGAATAAAGTTCACCATAGCGATTCAACCGAATGTGCGCCGCCTTAAAATACTCCTTTCGACGGTCATCGATCATCTCTAAGGCAACCAGCTGATGAACCGCCTTCTTAAAAGTATTCTCAAGAAGTGGACCGACCATCCGATATACCAACGCTGTATGAACAGGAGAATTAAGGAATTCGCGAACAACTCTTTCGTTAGGCTTCCTACCGTATCGATCCCTAAGACCACTAAGTGGGACATCCTTTTCGTACTCCTCTAAAGAAGTTTGAAGGCTTAATACTTGAGATTCAAGCTCGCTAATTCGAGCCGTACTCTGTAACTGGAATTCCTCTAACTTTCTAGCCATTTGATTGGCCTGCTCTTGAGCCCGAGAAACCTCCATTACCCTGTTTATCGTCTCTTGATCTTCAGTCCCGGTAGCACGAGTCTCTACGACAGGAACGGGAGAAGATGTTGAGGGACCAACCTCTGAACCAGTGGATTTATGAAGTAAAGCTTTATACTTCTCTTCCAGGAACTCACACTGTTGTTTCCAAAGTGCATTTTCATAGGCGTATGACGCAAGACAAGTTTTAGTCTGGAAGAATAAAGAGGGCAAGAAAAAGAGATGGATTAGTAAATTCAGGAAGTCCCTTAAAATTATCTGTTATTATGATCAAAGGAAAAAGATATCACCTTTTCAGCATAAAGAGAAGCTCGCTGGAATTTTTCCAGGGGATCCTTATGAAGAAGTTTATTCAGATCGCGAGTGAAAACACCAGACAAAAGAACACGGGTTGCCTTGTCAACTGCGTTCTCACTATCATCGTGAATAAGAGAATCCTTCTCGGAATAACAGGCTGCCCTTTTTCCCTCTAAATGATCCTCGATCATTTCGACCAGAGTAGATTTTGGATGATTATCTCCAAGTAAAGAAAGGTCGTTACCAGAACGTCCATAGTAACTCCTTTTTCTATCAACTGGATTATTAGTAGGATGAGGCATCGACCAGCTGCGACATCCTCGAATACCCAAAGATGTTCTAAGGTGAAGAGGAGGATAACCAGATCCCGTGCCCTGACGAATAGGGGACTCACGAGAAGAATCTAGAGATTCCTCTCTATTCTCCTCTGATTCGTGACTCAACTCCAATTTCCTTTTTCGTGACGCTCTCTGCTCGATAGGGGCGTTCTCTACGGATTTGGAAGATTTCGACAGCACCATTTTTCCCTTCGAAGAATGTCGAGAGTTTTCTACCATATGGGCTAAAAAAGAAACAAAATATAAGTTAGTTTCTCTCTATAAAAGTTATCATCACAACACTAAGTTAAGATAAAGAACTAACCAAGAAGTTCAGATGATGAACTGATGGGAAAGTTATGAACGCTTAATCCCGCCTTACGAAGGAAAGCTTCCCCAATCAGAAGAGCGCTTTGATATTTGTTTTCACGCATTTCGGGGATTTCAGCGATAACCTGTGCATCGTCAGGAATGAATTCACCCGTCGGCGAGCGACCTCCATATACCCATTTGAAATCATGATCCCATGAGAAGGGGGTAATTGAACCATCCACGGAAAGAAGATGAGGTGGGGGGCGAACAAAGAAAAAATGAGATTTCCAAAAAGGATTACTAGAAACAGGGACATCAAAAATTGCTCGATTAGGCCTCTGACTAGCAAAGAAATACCCACGATTGGATGAACTGGAAATGTTGAGCCGGAAAAGTTGTGTAAAGTTACGAAAGGAAGGTTTAAACCCTTTCGCAATCATCAGAACAAAAAAGCAAACCAGGAAAGCCACGGTATTTGGAACTAATTGTGTCAAGGACACACTAAATGTTCTCAAGATATAAGGAAGAGAGGAGACAAGGGAAGACGGAGGCCGCTATTAAAATGAGCCGTATAAAAGGCGCGGCATCCTTCTGGTGGAGAAGTAACCCTATCGGAAGGGGAAGGAAGGATTATCTCGGAACCCTCCGGAAAATATTTTGCATAATTATTCACAACCTCCGGAAATGTATCCTCCGTATATGCGCAAGCCAGGTCCTCGATTGGTTCATAAATCTGAGGAACAGAACCTTTGCCCTTTTTGGCTCGGGCAGCAACCTCTGCGTCAGAAAGGATCCGTACCTTAAAAGTGTCTTCTGTAGGAACAACGAATTCAGAAGTTACGGATTGTTCGCCCAAAAAGTCAGAATGCAACTCCTCCTCGTTATTAGGAGCAACGTTCTCCCTCGAAGAAGAAGAAGTTTTTCTTGAAGAAGCCATATTTTCAGACTTTAGAAGGATATAGGTCGATAAAAGGAAAACTTTATACGGAGAACGACTAAGCAAGAAAATGAGTATGAACTATTACCAAGTATAAAGGAAAACTGACGAACTCAAGAGTCACCTATTTATACTAAAATGAGAAAAGACGTTTCGAACTCGTCACAATTAATCGCATTCCCGCCAAAAACGGAAGGAGATTTAAAGCCTCCTTAATGGACGCGTGGCGATTCGTAATTGGAAAGAGAAAACGACTATCTATGAGGCGTTGCACTCTTTTCCTTACTTAAGATTTTTTCCCACTGTGTTTTTTCTTAAGAAAGGTTTTTAACGAGGCACCACTCATAGACGAGAAACGGTCGTATAAAATTATCTACTTCTACGAGCTTCTATTATCTATACGCTCGAAGAAGTGAGGGAGTACTGATGGGGGCTATTTCGCACCCTACATACAACTCGGATCGAATAAAGAAGATAAGATCGATTCGACCAAATCAAACAGTTCGGGATCATCTTATCGACCCGGCCAAGTGCAGCTCGCTTCGATAGAAGACTATACTCCGGACCCAAGAAGGATATTTGGGCCGAGTCCTATTAGGACTATGTTTCCTTGTAACACTAGGTTTAGCATGATATAAATACCTAGTCACTGATTGTATGAACTAACTCCAAGGATACGCAATTAAACATTGCTTACAACAGCACAACTCAATAATATACAATATTATTCAGAGTTTTTACCTTCATATCGGTGTGTTCTTAGTTTTGTTTGTGGTTTTACTTCTTGTTCTTGAATATTGCTTTTCTTTGTGATTGATCCATCCGGAATAAAGTAACAGAGCCCTATAATATATATATATAAATATCGAAAACCCCCCAATATCACAAATTCACCGATATTCAATTGACCCGACGAAATCAGGTTAAATCAAGACTATACTAAGTATGTGGAGTCAATTCTATTACATGTAAGACATTATACTATGTACTTCCAAGAATTAAACACATTGGTTAGCACTAATGATAATACTTTTTGATGTGGCTAATTACTACTAATATTAGTCGACCGTACTAAGTTTGTGAAGTCAATACTATGCTATGTAAGTCTATATTACTACATGTGAGACATATACCATATAATGTTAATAATTATCCGTAATAGTTAGTACTAGTGGTAATAATATATAATATGACTAATTACTACTAATATGAGAGAACATACTAAGTATGTGGAGTCAATACTATATAATGTGAGACATTTATACCATGTAATGTAAATAATTATACAAATTGATTAGTACTAATGATAATAGTTCATAACGTAGCTAATTACTACTAATATGAGTCGACCGTACTAGGTTTGTGGAGTCATTACTATGCTATGTGAGTCTATACTATTATATGTGAGACATATACCATGTAATGTGAATAATTATCCGTAAATTGGTTAGTACTAATGGTAATACTATATAATGTGACTAATTACTACTAATATGATACCGTACTAAGTATGTGAAGTCAATACTATGTAATGTGAATAATTATCCACATTGGTGGTGTTGTACTATTATATATGAACTTGTACCATACAATGTGGAAACATATAATTTTTATGGTAATTTGATATTAATTTGGGTAGAAAAAAGAAAAGAAGGAAAGTATAAATATTTAAGGTAGTTAACAGGTAACTCATAATTAACTAAGTTTAATTTTATTCTATATTATAAAACTTATGTGTTTGTGATTACATATTTATGACCCAATGCCTTAAATTAAATTGACGTCATATAACTGACGTCACCTTAAAAGTCCCCGCGATTTATTGAGCGCTATTAAGGGTTGGAATGCAACATCTTTTATTTTTTTGGCTTAATGAGTGATCGTGGTTTTGTTTTTTTATTAAATTCTTGAGGAATTACTTCAATAAGATTGGGAAATTGGTGCGATTATTCCTGAATAGCCTGGACTCTGTTGGTGTCTAATAATCTATGTACTTAAATATTTTGTAAAAATATTTTTAACATAAATCTCAACATGAAATTAAACTTTACTTGAATCATTATTATAATAATTATTATTATTTTCGGAATTAAACTATACTTGACAATTTTAACCCCTTTCTATTATTTAATAATAATTTTTTTTTATCTATTTATTTTGAATTTATTTAAATTCATAAATTAATTATTCAAAATTATTTATCTTTTTTTTATGTAATTTCAAATTTCATTTTAAATTCAAAGTTTAATAATTAAAGATAATTCATAAGTTCATTCATCTTTTATTTAATTTCATAAAATAATTATTAAAATTTATTTAATTTCAGAAAAAATAATTATCCAAAATTTTTTAATTTATTTTTGAAATTATTTATTTTCATAAAATTATCCAAAATTGTTTTGATTCTTTTCAGAAAAATAATTTACACGATTTATTATAAATTTTTATTTTCAAAAGTTTATTATTATTATTTTTTTAAATAATTATTCAGAATTATTAAACTTATTTAAATTTATTTTTCAAAATTAATTACCGTTATTTTAGAATTAATGTTCAAGAATAATTACAAAATTATATTTAATTTTTACAAACTTTATTTTCAGTTTTATTATTTTCATATTTATTTATTATTTATTTTCGAATTTTATTATTTCATAAAATTAATTATCAAATTTTTATTTTCTTTTCTCATCCTACGATCGATTTTCAAATTATATGTTTTTTTAATTTATTTTCGAAATATAATAAAATTATAGGAATTATATCAAGGCTTTAGATTTATTTTCAGAATTTTTATGATGTATTTATATTATATTTTCAATTTATTATATATTTATATTCTTAATTATGGGCAGACCAACTTAAAAAAGAACAACAAGCCCATATTCTCAACAGGCCTAAATTGGGTCTGTTGCAATTGCATAAGACAACAAGTAGCCCCAGGTCACTGCTTTTGCAGCGGACGGTGGTTGCTTGCCGGCGGTGGGTAGAAACGCACAAATAAACTTTGTATTTTTGAATTTGTAAAAATAGCCCCACCAAAAAAATTCAAGTCTCTTCTAAAACCGTAAAATTTTATAAAACTCAAATCTTTAGCACCCAAACAAATAAATTCATTCTATCATGAATCATTATAGATTTTAAATGTAACACATCATTTGTCTTCAAAAACTTTATTTCTACAATCTCTTCCATACAAAATTTCAAAAACACATGAAACAATCATTTTCCTCGTACATTTATGAACAAAAAATATTTCATTCAAATGCTAGAAAATTCCAAGCATGATGATCTAATTTTCATAGATTTTACTCATAGAATCACATATTTATCTAAGATTAGTTAAATATGCTTTTTGGGGTTTAAGAGGTGGGGTTTTCCACAAAAACCAAAAATATGGGCACAAAGCTAGATATAACTTTAACGTACTAGTTTTTCTTTCAAAAGTGGTGGTGGCACGGAGGCGAACAATGCTTGACTGCGGTGGCTCACGACGGCAGTGGTCCGTGGAGAGGTGGCGATGATGGTGCATGGTTTACCTCCTATTCCCTCCTTCAATATATATATATATATATATATGTTGGATAATTTGGTTTATTTTTTATAAAAATCACAAATCACAAGTATAATGAAATTAGTAATTTAGACAAGAATAATGTAAAACTTAAAAGTAAACGGCTAGCCTGATCCGGAGTCACGTCAGTAGACGCTTGTCCTAAGAAAACGATTGCCTCCCCTCGTGCAGGTATTGGCGACTGATCGATTCCCCAAGATAAAACATTTGGCCTCGCCGGAGTCTTCCCGTAAGCACGTTCACGAGAAAATAATGAAGCAAACTTTGTCTAAAGTGCCCAAGAATAGTATAATTTTTTGTGATGCAAATTAAGCTAGTGAGGTGTGTGATTTCCTAAGACTACTAACCCCTATTTATAGAGTGCATGAGACCTCTAAGGTCAAATAATTTTGAATAGCCACATAATGGCAATAAATGGGAATTATGGCATTAATGTTACACAATCAATTTGATTGTTACAAATTATTATTTTGAATTTTAAAAGCTTAAAATACCAACAATCCCCCACAAGATTTTAAAATTCAAGAATGCATATAGAAAATAATTGGGCACTAAAATATTGTGCATTGGGTGCAGGAGCCTTCCGGGCTTGAGCCTACACTTAGTGTTAATAATATTCATTTGGGGAAACCGTAATGGCGCATGCGCTTTGAATTAGATTCCTTGGCCAAACTTCAATATATTACACACACAATATCGACATCCGTTTTAGTTCGTGGGTTAGCGCGTTAACGGCCATGCGCTCTAATCTTGATTCTCATGAGACTCTCTAGGGTCAGCCCAGACCCATAGCCACGGCCCCATGGCAACTCTCATTTAGGTGAAACCTCCAAGGGTATGTGTGACCTATACCCTGCAGAATTCTGCCTTGATCTCATTAAGGGCCAAAACCCAACCGTAATATCACACTTTACAGCACTGTCACCATAAGGATGGGAAGGAGGTGCACTCCTATAAATTAGTGCTAAACGAGTCACACATTACAGGTTGTTCCTACCCATTGAACCTTCTTCATGGGGTCTCCAATCACAAAGGTTGGGTTACTCCCGGAGGTGACTCCCTTACGAGCTTACGCCCATCCCCCTCGATGATTAAATATCTAGCCTTTATAGCTAGTCCTGAGATAAAATTCCACCTCGTGAAATTATTATATATTGCCTCTTATAATTTAATTTTCGCCATTATTTTTGAAGTGCGATATGAGTCGCATTATTAATTTCTAGATATTTCTCTTTGCCTCTTGCACATGCACCTATATACAAAATTGACTTCACAAACGATTAAGAACATTATCTTAAAATGATCGACGCCATTTTGAATAACCATGGTAGCTTCCACAAACATCATTCTCATGATTAACAAGTATTTTTCCATAATACTGATCATTTTCAAAATTCAGTTTTCCTCATTGAGATAAAATAAAATACAAGCCCCTAGTTCAATTTAAATACAAAGATTAACACTACTACCCATCATAAAATTTAACTATAATGATCAACCCCCACATTTCACAAGGTCATCTACAAAGAATAAAAGAATCCACTTGTGCACTTAGAATTGAATAGTAATCAAATTTGTTTAACCCATCTCACGGGTACATTAGATAAAAAGGAAATTTTTAAAAAATAATTATTCTCCATCTAGTCTCATGTCATGACAAATATATTTAACCATTTAAATAAATAGGAGTCGGATTTAATTTCCCACAGTGAGTATAATAATTTAAGGAAATTTTACTGACACTTGCAAATAACCAGTTAAGTGCAAATACCATCATGCCTTGTATTTTATAATCAATTAAGCAAGCAATAAGTATATTTGCAACTATAATCTTTGCTAACAAAGATGCTATAACATTGAGCAGATCATTATATTGCATTGAAGTCGCCATATTAGGATAGTATTGGCTACTTAATTAGTAACATTATGTTTAAAATTATTTAACCACATCATGCAATTTGGTATTTTCAAAATTTGATATGAGTGAAATCTACTCATATTTAATCCATAACCAATTAATCAAGCAGAAGTTTTTCAAAACAACTTTTCCATTCAGATGTAGAAAGCTTTTAATGTATTGAATATAATTTCAAGACATGTTTCCAAATAATTAAAACATATTTAAAATGTCAAATATTAAATGCATTTATGTTCAGGAAATAATTCATGCATTTCATTTTCCTTTTCCCTCTCGTTTCAGTAGTTGACCAAATTGCAAGGTATATATATTCTCAGTGTTATAGTACTAATTACCAAAATGACAACATCTTGTACAAATGTCAAACAAATTAGTCTGCTATAAACTCGCGTGCTCATGAATAAATTGCCAAAGTGATATTTGAAGAAAACGTAGCTCACTCACATGATCGATAAAGAAAATATAATCTTATTCTATTTACTTGATACCTCCAACATGTGTTTTTTTTATTTTCTTTCTTTTTTTTTTTTAAATATATATATATATATATATATATATATATATATATATATATATATATATATATATATATATATATACATACATGACATTCACATATAAAGCACACTAAAGAGAATAGTTTTCACAGAAAATTAAATGTCGCATATATATGTTACATGAAACTTTAGTCATGCATCTAGCATACCATTCACCAGATTGGTATTAAATATGAATTTATGTGCCACATATAAAAGAGTCATCATATTCGGTTTACATTGTTTTAACTAGGCCAATATGAGATTTCATGTAACGTGTAATTTATTTATTGCATTAGAATTGAAATCTCAATTAGAAAATTAGTGTCATATGTAGTTCAGGAAGAGAGTGATTATTTATACTTCTTACCTTGTTTTAATTAATTTATTTATTTCCTTAAAACTTCATTTTTATCATAATTCATACAAAATGCAAATATATAATTAGTATCATCTAAACTCATCAATTAAATCATAGCAAACATATAAATACATGCTAGACGCGCACACACGTGCTCAAATTCGTCTATCAGCACATGTGATCTTTACTTTGTCATTGTTGACGACAATCCTACTGTTGAGGAAATCATTCTTATGCTTTCCTGAATTAAGGTAATACACATGTTGATGTAACCTTTTATTTGTACTACTGCATTAGTTTGAAATTGTATTTGTATTCAATATCATCATAATAAGTTATTAATTTAGCCAAATATCAAATACTGACCAATAAAAGTTTCAGTAAAGTGCTCTTATTAGTTAGCTGATGCTCGAGCCTTTTAATACATGTACATTATACATAGAATTCTGATAGAGTGGAAAGGAAGGACTGCCTATGTAGTTGCTGTAAAATATATGTTTTAGTGTTAAATATTGAGTTGATAGAATCAACAATTTTTCTAACATAACAATTTAATATATTATTTTCCTCCTAATTTATACAAATGCCCTGTCTTGAAATTAATAATTTACATATTTAACTCTAACAAAATATATATTAATTGGCACAAAATAAAAGTTTTAACCTCAACATCGGCTAGAGGCATAATCATATAGTATATGAGACAAGTAAATAACATACTACTATTGACACAAGAATGTTGTAACCGATGACATGCCTATGTGAATTTATTGTCATTTAAAACATTAATGATGCAATTTATTTCACATAAATACATAATAGTATAATCCGAAATAATTATTTGCTTCTATTTTAATTTATTTTTATAAAATATATAGCTAATAATCCTTTATATTTTATTTTATAACACAAACTCATTTATGATTGAGCATGCGGTGATGTACTAGCATCAAGTCCAACTGAATATATGACAATTTATTCTTAATTCATTTCTTTATTTAAAACTGTAAATTTCTAATAACATTATTGGTCCCTATATAATTATCATCAAAATACACATATACCCATCAAATGAAAGTATGAAGGAGCAAATGTCTTGGAGCAAACAATTTTTAGTAATCTGGATCGATAAGAACACTCACATGAAATTCATGATATTGTCTCTTTCAATTTGATTCATGTATGTTAAATAGTAAAATATCGCATGGTTAGTAACCCAAAACACACATCACAATCTTTTAATTAAATTGAAGAATTACATACCTTTAGAAGATATAGTTTTACACATTGCTTACCAATATGTACTCATCTGATATGTCCAACAAAACTCTTTTGCACCAAATGCATCTCTCCATAAAATCCAATTGAACATGCCAATATCACTAACAGAATAAATGTAACGTTTTCTAGTCAAAATATCACACACTAATTGACCAGTTTAAACCAAATAAGAACTAGTATGCTTTTCCATGTAAATATATGTTGTAGACATATATTATTAAAATATGGATTTCACTTGCTGAAGTAGCTTTAATTTGTCATGGTCGGTCAAAGATGCTTATAAAACTTTTAAGCAAATTTTAACAAAATCGTAATTTTATAAGCAGCAATTTTGACATACAAATTAATTATATAAAATCGTTTTCTTAGATTGTTGGATAATCTGGTTTATTTTTTTATAAAAATCACAAATCACAAGTATAATGAAATTAGTAATTTAGACAAGAATAATGTAAAACTTAAAAGTAAAACGGCTAGCCTGATCCGGAGTCACGTCAGTAGACGCTTGTCCTAAGAAAACGACTGCCTCCCCTCGTGCAGGTATTGGCGGCTGATCAATTCCCCAAGATAAAACCTTTGGCCTCGCCGGAGTCTTCCCGTAAGCACGTTCACGAGAAAACAATGAACCAAACTTTGTCTAAAGTGCCCAAGAATAGTATAATTTTTTGTGATACAAATTAAGCTAGTGAGGTGTGTGATTTCCTAAGACTACTAACCCCTATTTATAGTGTGCATGAGACCTCTAAGGTCAAATAATTTTGAATAGCCACATAATGGTAATAAAGAGGAATTATGGCATTAATGTTACACAATCAATTTGATTGTTACAAATTATTATTTTGAATTTTAAAAGCTTAAAATTTCAACAATATATATATATATATATATATAGTATAACCTTCAATTTCCTCTATAACTCTCTATAAATTTTACTTCAAGAAGATGAATGGTGTAGGGAAAATACAAAATCTGATTTAGAAAGATATTAAAAGGGTGTTGGAGTGTTGGAAGAAGAAGAAATAGAGGTATGATTATACCTCATTAGGGCCTAGTCCTCTGAGAAACGAAATTCCCACACCCGATTTTGGCTTATCAAGGGGAAGAGAATTATTACCTGTTCAGCTAATGGAGGAGGAGAGGTGTTTTTGCACTTTTACCCCTAGAATTTTGAAAAGTGCAAAATGACCTCTGAATTAGTATTTTTTGCACGCTTTGGTCCAAAGTATAAAATGACCTAATGTTTTTAAAAGGCAATAGACTTTCTTCTAAATTATTTCTTATAAAAATTATTTCTAAGTCCAATATGCTATAAGAAATAATTAATGCACATAAACATAGCAAAAAAAGACTTGAATTTAACTTAAAGCATAGTAGCATACAAAATTGGATAATAATCCAATAAAATTACAATTAAAGGACCCGAAAAATTATCGGGTATTACATGTTTCCTTATCTTCTTCCAGATAATATCACTTTCTTTGTTTCAATTTGCTCCACATAGCACTTATCTGATGAGAAGATGACAGAAAATCCATTGTCTGTAAATCGACTGTACTTTAGGCCTTTAACATACGAGACATCATATATCTCAATATTTCCTTTGATAAACTTTCCACTTGCCACTATATTTTTTTCTTTGCTATCTCCAAATATAACTTTTGGACCGTCTAAAGCAACAACATCAGTCTGTTGGGATTTGGTAAGATAAACAGCCTTACAGGCAGTGGAATTTAATAATTTTAGGGCCTCTTACGGAATCTTGCCAAGATACTAAACTAGTTGTATATATATGAATATAAAAACGACATAAATAACTTGGATATAAGTGTAGATACATGAAATTTAAGCTCAATTAAATAATGATACTTATAAATAATTTATTAGTTATCAATTAATTTTCTATTTTGGGATTTTCTTATATTAAATCCCGAAAATAAATAATGATATTAATTGATTTCTAATATTTATTTATTGGCCAATTATATCAAGCCATGTGTCAAAATGATATATATCTAATCAAATCATATTTTGGCCTTATAAGTAAGTGGCCACTCAAAATGCGCCACATGTTAAGATGAGGTGTTTTGGCCAATCAAATAAAGTCTTCCATTCCAAGGAAGTGAGGGCCAATCAAGTCGTGACACGTCACCAAGCTGCTATGAAGGAGACTCTTCAGAATCTATATAAAGAGGTCTTGTGAATTCATTTAAGATATCTACTACATATGCACATATACACTTATATTTTGATCAAGCTCTGAAGTTCTGCCAAGTTCTACAAGATTAAGTCTTCGACTTTCAAATCTGTGATCCCATCCACAAATCTTGGAGAAGGTCCCACCAAACAATTCAAGAACACGCTCAAAGCCCTTGAATCCATATACTTGACGAATCCGCAAATCAAGGAGGAAGTCACACATACGATTCAAGAACAAGCCTAGTGCCCTTGAATCCATACATCTACCGAAGAGAAGAATCAGAGAATTTACACATAGGGATTTGTAACCACTTTTAAATTTTAAATATATATTATTTGTTGCTTCTTATTTTATTGTCTATTTAAGCTTTTTGCAGACTTTAAAATTTGTTGTAAACAAATTTTTGGCACGCCCAGTGGGACCATCTCTACCTCTCATCTCTTCTCTTAAAAAAGATGATTCATCCAAGAAAGCATCGACTTGTGACTGACTTGATGGAGGATCCAAACACCAAGGTCATCGAAAAGGAAGCGCGAGATGATTTTCAAAACAATGAATCTTCACCCCGTTCTCATCGTTCAATCGCGATGCATGTTATGACGACAAGTACTATGACTATGGAAGAACAACTCATGGCTCTAACTAAGGCCATAGAAGGGCTCAACAAGCGTACGCAAGAGCAAGATGCAAAGATTGAAAGACTTCTGAGCCAAGGACTCTATGCCAAGGCAAATCACTCGATGGGAAAACGACCTATGGATCCCGAAGAAGATGAGATATCAACAAAACGATACTCAAAAGTGAACGAGGACCAACTCGAGGATTCTGAGGAGGACGACATTCTCTCAGGACGACATTCGACTGAGAAAGCTAAGGGTCTTCAAGTCTCGCCCGACGGCATGATTCCTGTGGATCGACTAGAAGATTTCATCACTGGAACCATCAAGTGCAAATTGGAGGGAGGTTCAAAATCTTCACTTACTTACGTGAAGCCCTACACTCGTCGCATCGACACGATGAAGATGCCCACTGGATATCAACCGCCAAAGTTCCAACAATTCAATGGGAAAGGGAACCCAAAGCAACATGTCGCTCACTTCGTAGAAACTTGTAATAATGCTGGAACTGCTGAAGATCTCCTCGTGAAACAATTTGTCCGTTCGCTTCAAGGGAATGCTTTTGACTAGTACACCGACTTGGAGCCTGGAAGCATTGATAGTTGGGAACAACTTGAACAAGAATTCCTCGATCGATTTTATAGCACAAGAAGGATCGTCAGTATGATCGAACTTACAAGCACTCGTCAGTGGAATGAAGAGAAAGTGATCGATTATATTAATCGATGGCGAAATTTGAGTTTGAACTGCAAGGATCGCTTGTGTTAAACTTTTGCAATAGAAATGTGTATCCAAGGGATGCAATGGGGCTTACGATATATTCTCCAAGGCATAAAACCGAAAACCTTCGAAGAGCTGGCCACACGTGCGCACGACATGGAACTGAGCCTTGCTTCAAGTGAAGGCCAAAGCTTCTTCCCACTTAATGAGTCAAAAAAAGGAAAACTTGGACATTATATCAAGAAAGGGGGCAAGCTTTTTCCCCAAGTTGAAAGCGAAGAATCCATGACCGTCAATGTCTCTCGATCCAAGTCAAAGAAGAACGATGAAATAAAAAATGATTCATCCCAACGAAGCTTTGAAAAGAAGCTGACTTTGAAGGATATGCAAAAGAAGGAATACCCATTCCTTGATTCTGACGTTGCTCCAATGCTTGATGATTTGCTCGAAGCCGAACTCATTGAGTTGCCCGAAATGAAGCGACCTGAAGAGGCTGGAAGAACAAATGACCGCAATTACTGCAAGTACCACCGCTTGGTTGGGCATCCCATTGAAAAATGCTTTGTTTTGAAGGATAAAATCCTGCAACTAGCTCGAGAAGGTAAGATCCTGCTTGATGAAGATGATGCAACTGCAAATCTTGTCACAATTTCATTTGGATATTTTGAAACAACAATAAACGCGGAGCAATTGCCAAATGGGCTTCATGATGAAGATTCTTATGATGTTGTCTCGTGTAATGCAATACAAGAACAAAACACTTACCGATCTAGCATAGAAGACCGAGAGGATGTGATGTCGTTGTTTTACACTAGTCAAGAAAAAGTTCATGTTGCTAAGAAAGAAGAAGTTGAGACTACTTCACTGGAAACTCGTCAAGGTAAGCAAACTCAACTAAATATTAGATCTGGGTCGGTTCCATTCATCAAAGTTGAAATGGACATGTTTATGAAAGCTGGCTTCGTACAAAAAGTAGAGAATTCTACATGGGTCCCTAGAATTGTGCCTATACGTAAAGGAACTCGCCAAATTCAACTTTGTGTCGACTTTGAGAATGTAGATGCTCCCAATGATTTTTCATTACCTGATCCAAAATTCCTGATCGATGGATTCCATAAATATAGTCAGAAGTCTGGATATCTTCATTGATGTCAAAATAATTGTCACACTCCTTGATAAGAGTATAAACTTTCAAAACAACTCCTTGACACGAGTCAAAACTGTCTACATGTCTTCATGTTGAAAACTCCCCGACACGAGTCAAAAATGTCTACAAATCTTCAAATTTCAAGCCAAAGCCTCCAGTAGACGAGACGAAAAGGTCTACAAGTTCAAGTTCAACTTCTCCCAGATATGAGTCAAAACTGTCTGCAGAATTGTTAAAGTTCAAGTCAAAGCCTCCAGTAGACGAGACGAAAAAAAAGTCTACAAAATCTTGAAATCAAAATGCTCCTTGACGCACGAGCTTAAAACTGCATGTTACTCTTGGACTGCATGAGTATAAAAATATGAACGACACTCTTCAAATAAAATTTGATGTTTTGAACTACGTTATGACTTGATTCTCTTTATGAGATACGTAGGCAGCTTGGAAGCCAATTCTAAGTTCAGTCATGTAACTAAAAATAAAAAAAAATCTTGGAGACATTAACAAAGTCTTCATAATGTGCTTGGTTGATATATTGAAATGTTCAAATATTTCTTAGTGATCTTGAATTCGATTAAGTGATTAAGTTCAACTATGGAGGAATTTACTTTGAAACGAGAGCAAGGGGCAAAGTTAGATCGAAATGTGAATAATAATTGATTTTATTCATGTCGAAGAGTTCGATACAAAGCAAATCCAAAAAAAAAAAAAATGCAAGTTCCTCTAAATAATTTTCCAATACGTGGCTCGATCATCAAGTTATTGTTTCTTGCCTCCGAAGTGGTGCTCCAAACTTTCAAATTTGTGTCTCGCGTTTCTTCAATTTACGAACTTCTGCTCTTCCAGTTGAAGCTTCGAGCATTTTCAAGTTAAAACTTCTTGCCTCCAAGATGTCAATTCGAACGTCGAATTTTTGCTTTATGTCTCATCAAGTCATGTCTCTTTGTTTCCAAAGCATCTTCAAACTATGATGTGCATATGAAGAATCGACACTTAAGTTGATGAATTTGGCCTCTTCAAGTTGATGCCCTCGGCTTCATCGCTTCGAGCTCTCAAGTTGATTAGTGTTGCTTCGATTTGCTACTCTTTGCCTCCAAGTCGACGCTTCATATTTCTTCTAGCAACATCTCCTTGTTTTCCGAAAAGTAAACTCCCAAGTTCTTAGTGGAAACAATTGTCGTGATCGTTGGGTTTAGAAGGTTAGCTACATAGCTCAAAGAAGTCAACTCCGAAGTAATGATTTGTCATTTCCATCGACTTCAAGAAGCTCCTTGGCTGATGGGACCACTTCGTCATAGAATAGGCCGCGAAGGGAAAATCCGTTGAATGTACGCAAATCCCGCAGAGAAATGGATAGTTCCACAGCTGTCGTATGGAGCGAGTTGGTGGCCGGACTCCATAGGTCGTAGAATGTGTTAATGGTGTCATCATCGACGTCATAGGTGAAAATGAGGTCCAAATTGCGTCGTATATGCCTACTTAGTAAAGACTTTTGTTCCTTCTTGCATCAAAATATGTTGATTCGCGATAACCTGCAATGTTGATAATTCACCAAAAATGGCTCTAAAGGGTACCATAAAATCCTCCATGAAGCCGTCAAACGAATATGATGTGGGAGACAAGGCAATGAACTTCGCCGAATGCTTTGGACTGCACACTATCTGACGCTTACGCATGACTGAAGAGATTACATTGGCTTTCTTTTTTAACCTTCACAATAGTGCAACAAAGTGTACTCCAGGGTGAATTGATTGATTATTGGCGGGTACGCGGCTAAAGTAGTTCATTTTATTTTATCTGGTTCGTCCTTTTGATCATGCAGAGGCTTGGGTATGGAACTTTGTAACCGATAAACTCCATTGATGCCATGTTGATTTATCTGCAACGAAGATAAATTCTGATTAAAAAAGAAAAATAAAAAGAAGGCAACGAAAATATAAAGGAATATAGGGCATGATGCGATGCAGAAATATGGAGAATGGGGTTACGATCTTGATTTAGATTCTGACATTAAACATGTATATAGTTCAATGTGAATACTACTCTAAAAAAAAAAGCCTACAGTACAAACCCATTACTTTGGTTGAGAATTAAAATATTTTAAACTCTTCATGTCCACTAACGGCATATATGGGAGCTAATATGATATTGTGATATAAACTACATCGTTGGGTTCTGTTACATGGAGGTGATGGAGTTGAGGATTAAATCTTGATCTACATTGTTGGCAGCCATGTTACGAAATTGGAAATTTAAAATACTGCTCGGAAAGCCTTTCGTACAAGCCAGTCCTAGAATGATTAAAAAAAAAAAAAAAAATCCAGTTTCGCTGTGAGAATAAAGGCTCGGATTTCTTACTATGCTCGTCGAAGAAGATGAAGAATATGTGTATTAAAGTTTTCTTTTATAGAGAATGCACATAAATTATGATGGGAAAGTAATAAATTCTTAAAGGAAATTATATTGAAACTAATATGATTCTTCTATATTAGATGTGAAACATTAAATTGTTTCCTAGAAAACTTGATGTTGCTCCCAAAGCTCGAAGATATTGCCGCAAGAATATGTGATTGGAACTTAGGAAGAATCAATTCATGTTTCCTTAACAGTCATTAATTTCCAAGTCGGCATATGAATTTTCTTCTAAACTGCTTTGGTCAATTGATACAACTTCCGATTGTGTTTTAATATTGAAAGAAAAGGATTTGAGAAGGATCTCACATATTTGATTAAGTTGGCAAAAGATTTACCGAGACAATCTCTGCAAATCAAGAATTTGAGAAAGATGAAGGGGGTTTGATTGCCTACACTTGGTCTACAAAGACAACATATTTAATGGGCCAAATGGAATGTACTTTAAGTAATGGGTACTTAGTTAATTACATATCCATTGACAAGAGTAAATTAAGGCCACTTCAACTAAATCCGAGTTCACGATTGTCCAATTTTTTTTGGTCGTGACACAATATTTTTCAAGTTCGTTTTATATTGGAGTCGCGACTTACTCACTACAAAGTATGCTTCAAAAGCATTATTCGTGAATAAATCTCGAAGGGGCATTTGTAGATACATGAAATTTAAGCTCAATTAAATAATGATACTTATAAATAATTTATTAGTTATCAATTAATTTTCTATTTTGGGATTTTCTTATATTAAATCCCGAAAATAAATAATGATATTAATTGATTTCTAATATTTATTTATTGGCCAATTATATCAAGCCATGTGTCAAAATGATATATATAAAGCCAATCAAATCATATTTTGGCCTTATAAGTAAGTGGCCACTCAAAATGCGCCACATGTTAAGATGAGGTGTTTTGGCCAATCAAATAAAGTCTTCCATTCCAAGGAAGTGAGGGCCAATCAAGTCGTGACACGTCACCAAGCTGCTATGAAGGAGACTCTTCAGAATCTATATAAAGAGGTCTTGTGAATTCATTTAAGATATCTACTACATATGCACATATACACTTATATTTTGATCAAGCTCTGAAGTTCTGCCAAGTTCTACAAGATTAAGTCTTCGACTTTCAAATCTGTGATCCCATCCACAAATCTTGGAGAAGGTCCCACCAAACAATTCAAGAACACGCTCAAAGCCCTTGAATCCATATACTTGACGAATCCGCAAATCAAGGAGGAAGTCACACATACGATTCAAGAACAAGCCTAGTGCCCTTGAATCCATACATCTACCGAAGAGAAGAATCAGAGAATTTACACATAGGGATTTGTAACCACTTTTAAATTTTAAATATATATTATTTGTTGCTTCTTATTTTATTGTCTATTTAAGCTTTTTGCATACTTTAAAATTTGTTGTAAACAATAAGTTATGCCTGTCTCCTTGCAAATCCTGGCAACTAGAAAAGTCGTTGCGTTTCTCCCTCAGTCGAATCGATCCTAAGCCTGTTGGAGTTCCCCACGTGTTGCGCCTCTACGGGTTGATACACAACAATATCACGAAAAATAATATATCCTAATCGACTAGAATATAGGATATATTAAGGTCTAGGGTTAGAGAAATGCTTAAGAGCAAATTCAAAAAAGAAAAAATTCTTCCAAAAGGAAGTAGGTGTTCGGCCGATTTTAGGTGTGAGGGAGAGAGAATATTTTTCTTGACTTAGGCTTTTGGCTCTTGAGTTGTGTGTGTGAGATATGACATCAAGTCTCCTATTAAAAGGTATCTAATTATCCTAATCCTTCTAGGACTAGGACTCTACGTCTTCTAGCTCTCCTACATGGGTCATGACCCTTTTAATTGGATGACTAAGTCTTCTAATTAATTCATGTCCCATACTTGATTTAATTAATTGGGTCTTTATTTAATTTCCCAATTAAATGGCCCAATTAATTTATTTCTCTCTCATTTAATTAAATTAGACTCTAAGTCTATTTAATTAAATATTTTCATAATTAATTAAATCCAATTTAACTAATTAACTCACAAATTAAATTCCAATTTTAATTTACAGTCTTGATCCAATTCCAATCGGATCACTTTCGCTCCAATTGTGTCGACCCAATCGACCCAGTCGACCTAGTCGACCCAATCGACCCAGTCAATTCGATCGACCCAATTGCTCTTCCTTTCTTTGCTTTCGCTTCATGTGTATTGTGTATGCCCCCGCAGGTTCACCACATAATTGACCATGGGTTATAATTATATATTAATTTAATTATTCAAGTATCAAATACTTTAAATCAGTCGAACACTCTGTCGACTGATCATTCCAAAATTAACACCCCTGCCAATTTAGGAATTCTCCCACACTCCACAGTCGATGTCTGGCCACAAGCCCATGGAGCCCAATCACTGGTGAAATTAATTCAGTGAACCTTTTAACTCATTTACAATTTCCATATACGGCATAATCTCTCCATCGGTTCCCTTTTCTTCGTCTTGACCTTATGCATCCTAATCTCGAAATAATTCTCTTTGACTTAATCCTTATGAGCTACTTTCATAAAGTCGTCAGATACCTTGGCCAAGGATTTTACCAAAATTAATTTCTCACAGAAATCCATGGGAGAAATTCCCAACCTATCAAGTCAGGTCAATGGATCCTTTGTTGATAATATGAATCTGCATACGAGTCCCTCTATACCCAACGTGAATCCTCAGAGACTTTCTGGTAATCTCCAGTCGGTCGGAACTCACATCTAAGTATAGATGTTCTCGTACCAGATAAACCCTATCACCTCAATTATTAGGGATCGTACCTCGTATACTATCGTAAATTGGAATAACTTCAACCCCGATATCCGACTACCGCTTCCATGGTGAGTTATTTCCTAATTGGGGTATTCAGTGCTCTTGCCCCAACAAGTCACCCACTTATGTGTATCGACTATCCTAGTCACGCTCGTGGACCCTTACGTTCTCCAGTTAATCGGAGTATACACATTAGCGAGAGTCTAACCGAATCCACCGATATCCTATCTCGATTGGATTCTATGACTCTTGAATATGTTCTAGATCACGACCTTGGAGATCAGTCGACGACTTGTCCCATAGCCCTATGATCTAAGGACTTCTATCCTCATGTGCAGATAATTATTACATAAGATAAAATTGCCCATATAATAAAGTGCATTTATTAATCTAAATTGAATAGTTCCTTCATTTATTACATTAAATGACAGTCATACAGTTGGCTTGCTGGACACTATTTCTATCAATCTCCCACTTGTCCTAAAGCCAACTTCCTATGTTCTTGAGTCCCATCTTTAGCAGATGTTTCTCGAATGCCTTTTGAGGCATTGGCTACGTTAGCGGATCCGCGATATTATCTTCTAAGTCGACATGTTCCATCTTAATGTCTCCTCTACCAATGATATCTCTTATCAAATGGTATCGCCTGAGTACGTGCTTGGATTTCTGATGAGATCTCGGCTCCTCTGCTTGCGCTATTGCCCCATTATTATCGTAGAAGATAGTAATGGGCTAAGCAATGCTAGGTATCACATCCAATTCTTGGATGAAGTTTTTCATCCAAACACCTTCCTTTGCTGCTTCACACACGACAATGTATTCTACTTCGGTGGTTGAATCTGCGGTAGTGTCTTGCTTGGAGCTCTTTCAGCTTACCACACCATCATTGAGGCAGAATACGTATCCAGATGTTGACTTGAAGTCGTCTACATCACACTGGAATCTCGAATATGTAAAGTCTTCCAATTTCAATTCTCCTCCACTGTATACCAAGAACAATTCCTTAGTCCTTCTCAGGTACTTCAGAATTGACTTTACGGCTATCCAGTGTTGCTGACCTGGATCAGACTGATAGCGACTCGTAACGCTTGATGCGTACGCTACGTCGGGTCTTGTACATAACATACCATACATTAAGCTTCCAATAGCGGATGCATATGGTATCTGAGACATATTGCTTCTTTCTTCAGGCGTCTTTGGGGCCATAGACTTAGAGAGTGCAATTCCATGTATCATCGAAAGCAATCCTCTCTTGAACTTTTCCATACGAAATCTTTTCAGTATTTTATCTATGTACCGTGATTGGGAGAGGCCCAGCAGTCCTTTTGATCTATCCCGGTAGATCCTTATACCTAGTACAAAGGATGCTTCTCCCAAATCCTTCATTGATAATTGTGTAGACAACCATGCTTTTGTTTCGGACAACACCTTTACATTGTTTCCAATGAGAAGGATGTCATCAACATAAAGCACCAAAAATTTAATTGTACTCCCACTGATCTTCTTGTACACGCAAGGTTCGAACACATTTTTGATGAATCCAAATGTTTGGATTGTTTCATTGAAACGCATGTTCCAACTTCGGGAAGCTTGCTTCAGTCCATAAATGGATCTCTGGAGTTTGCACACCTTGTGCTCATCTCCTTTGGATGCGTATCCTTTTAGTTGCTCCATGTAGATCTCCTTATCAATGTCTCCATTGAGGAAGGCGGTCTTTACATCCTTCTGCCATATCTCGTAGTTATACCACACAGCTATGGCCAGCAAGATTCGAATGGATTTAGGCATTGCGACGGACGATAAGGTTTCCTCAAAGTTGATGCCTGGTATTTGAGTGTATCCTTTTGCCACTAGTCGCGCCTTGTAGGTTATTACCTCTTCGTTCACTCCTAGCTTTCTCTTATAGATCCACTTGCAACCCACGGGAGTCACTCCCACTGGTGGATCTACCCAGGTCCAGACCTTCTTTGAGTGCATGGAGTCCAATTCGGATTCCATGGCTTCGCGCCACTTTTTGGAATCTATGTCTAACATAGCTTCATTGTAAGTCCTTGGGTCTGTTAGAGACTATCCAGTCTCGTACAGCAGACTGTAGTACCTCTCGGGTTCTCTACATTGTCTTTTGACCTACAAAGTATTAGTGTACTTACTGGTGCACTTTCATGCTCTTGTTCTCCCACTGCCTGTGGTGATGGGTTGGCTTTATCGACCTCTTCGGCCTTTTCAGCTTCAGTGACTTTATCCAGTTCTATTGTGTTCCTTCTTGTCCAACAAGAAATCCTTCTCCAAAAAGTACGCGTTCCTTGAGACAAACGTAGTTTGTCTCATAGGATCATAGGACTCGTATCCTATCAAGTTTTCTGGATACCCCACGAATTTGCACAAAGTGGATTTAGTTTTCAATTTATCTTCCACTAGCTTTTTGACGTAAGCGGGAGATCCCCATATGCGCATGAATGCGTATGAGGGTGCCTTGCCAAACCATAATTTGTATGGTGTCTTTTGTACGGATTTAGATGGTACCATATTCAGTATCTTCGTTGCCGTGAGGAGGGCATGTCCCAAAATGAATGAGGAAGGTCAGTGGCACTCATCATGGATCGAACCATGTCCATCAAGGTTCGATTCCTTCTCTCTGCTACTCCATTCAGTTGGGGTGTAGCAGGAGGAGTCCACTGAGTAGTATTTCATGCTCTACAAGATAATTCAGAAATTCGTTACTAAGAAATTCTCCACCTCGATCAGAACGAAGAGCCTTTATTGTATGATCAAGTTGGTTCTCTACTTCCATCTTGAATTCTTTGGATCGCTCAAAGGCATTAGACTTGTGTTTCAACGAGAACACATACCCATAACGATTATAGTCGTCAGTTAAGGTAATGAAGTAATCGTACCCACAACGGGCACTTTTACTTAGTGGTCCACATACATCAGTATGAATTAAGTTCAATGTTTGTTTGATACGCTCAGGATTTCCCTTAAATGGTATCTTAGCCATTTTACCCTTTAGACATGGTTCACATGTTGGCATTTCATCAATGCGATTGATTTCAAACGCGCTAGATGATGCTAACTTTTGAATCCTTGACTTGGATATATGTCCGGGTCGAGCGTGCCATAACTGGGCAGATATTTCATTATCTTATTTTCTTTTGTTTTGTTATACGTGCACAACTAACTTAGGTGGTTCTATGGTATATAGTCCATCTTTCAATGTACCAGTAAAAAACAAATTATCATTCATGAATAACGAAAATGAACCTTTATTAATTCCGAAATTAAAACCTTAATTATTCAAAACCGGAATAGAAATAATGTTATTCACTAAAACAGATACATAAAGAACGTTCCTAAGGACTAATTTATTTCCACCTAAATCTAAGTCCACTTCACCTATGTCCTAGGCAGTAGCTCTAGCTCCATTGCCAGATCTCAGGATCCAATCCCCAGGCCTAAGTGGCCTTGTTGCTCCCATCACCTGTAAATCATTACAAAGATGAGAACCACAGGTTGTGTCTAACACTCAAGATGCACAGTTAATTGACAAATTAACCTCAACAAGGAATATACCTTTCAAGATCTCCAAGAACTCTTTGCAGTTCCTCTTCCAGTGTCCAGGTTTCTTGCAGTAGAAACATTTTTGTTCACTAGTAGAAGCTCTACGCTTCTTTTCCTTCCCTACGGGCCCAGATGGTCCTTTGCCTTTGCTCAAAGGAGAATTTCCCTTCCCCTTCCCTTTCTTTGTCCTTTTGGACTTAGATTGGGTGGAAGTTGCAACCATCACTGGCTTCTCTCTTTTCATGGAAGCCTCTGCACTGGCGAGCATATAATCCAGTTTGTGAAGTTCAACATCCATCTTGTGCATGTTGTAGTTCACTATAAATTGCTCGAATGATCTCGGCAACGATTGGAGGATTATATCCTACCCATTATTCGATTTAATATTATAATTGAGTTTTTCAAGTTCAATTGGAGGTTTTATGAAATTTTCTTGTGCGAGGTCTTATCAGATTATGTTTTATCTTGTTTACGTTATCTATTCTAAGCATGCAAGACATACATCAAAGAATAATAGTAAACATACATCACCTAGCAGGATATGATTGATCGATTGCCCATCCTATGCGAACCATCACGAGCCATGCGATGGATCAATTGGTCAGTCTAGGGTGGAAATTAAAAATCCTAACTATTACAATTTTCAAACCCATACATACATGGGCCTTCTTGTAATATCCTCCTTGATTTGGCCTCCATGTATTGAATTGGGCCTCCATGTCCTCCAAGGTTATGGGCCTCCATGTGGATCTCCAAGTCTTCATGAGGTCTTCTCGGCTCCAAGCCTAAATTAAGTATAACTTACAAAAATGGCCCTATTCTATTACATTTAATTGTGCAAGCAATGAGCACCAATCAGGCCCATTTAATTACAATCCATAAAATAAATAAACCAAAAACTGCACAGGGCTAAGGGGCAAAATCGACCAATCCACATATTCACTAAAGAACATGCATAAATTCACATAAAGGCATAAATGTAAATTTACTGGCTCTTTAATTTTAATTCATAAAAAAATCCAAGTTAATTAATATTGAATTAACAATTAATCTCTAAGATTAATTAACTCTTACTTGAGTTCTAAGTAATCTACAATTCTTATCTTGATCAAGTTGGTTAATTAAGATAGTTACAATCTCTAAGATTCCTATCTTATAAAAAAATCTAAGTTTTCCAATATTCCAAATCTCCAAGATTCTCAAGATAATCCTATTTTGATTAGATTAGATGACTAAAGTAGTTCCCAAATCTTCCAATATTTCTACCTTATCCAAAACTCCAAGTTTCCTAATCTCACTAATCTCTAAGATTTTCAGATTTTTCAAAATAGGCAGAATTAGAGTCCAACCGAAACTCAGCCAAAACGTTACCAATCGAGGACTGCCACGTCGACAACACACGCGCGGCCACAAAGTTCGCGACGGCAGCGCGCGGCTGTGCGTGACAGCAGCACGCGGTGCGCGGCGTGGCACCGCGGATGGATCCAATTTTTTTTTGTTGTTTCGATTACCTTTTAGATTTAATTAAAATAGATCCAATTAAATCCCAATCCAAAATAAAAATAACGTAATAAAATTTCAAATCAAAATTTTCCTTTAACTCCAAGTTAAATAGATCTACGTTCTAAAACACACATAGTTAAAGAACTATCCATACATAAATCAAACATATGATTTAAACATAGAATTTGCAAATTCATATATATACAAAGCCAGAGTTGGCTCTGATACCACTGTTCGGATTCGGTATGATATACAGCCCTACATGCAGCGAAATTAAATAATTTTAGGGTCTCTTACGGAATCTTGCCAGGATAGTAAACTGGTTGTATATATATGAATATAAAAACGACATAAATAACTTGGATCTAAGTTATACCTGTCTCCTTGCAAATCCTGGCAGCTAGCAAAGTCGTTGCTTTTCTCCCTCGGTCGAATCGATCCTAAGCCTGTTGGAGCGCCCCACGTGTTGCGCCTCTACGGGTTGATACACCACAATATCACGAAAAATAATATATCCTAATCGGCTAGAACATAGGATTTTGTCTCTTGAGTAGGTGTTCGGCCGATTTTAGGTGTGAGGGAGAGGGAATATTTTTCTTGACTTAGGCTTTTGGCTCTTGAGTTGTGTGTGTGAGATATGACATCAAGTCTCCTATTTATAGGTATCTCATTATCTAATCCTCCTTGGACTAGGACTCTAGTCTTCTAACTCTTCTAATAAATTCATGGCCCATACTTGATTTAATTAATTGGGTCTTTATTTAGTTTCCCAATTAAATGACCCAATTAATTTATTTCTCTCTCATTTAATTAAATTAGACTCTAAGTCTATTTAATTAAATATTCTCAAAATTAATTAAATCCAATTTAACTAATTAACTCACAAATTAAATTTCAATTTTAATTTACAGTCTTGATCCAATTCCAATCGAATCACTTTAACTCCAATTGGGTCGACCTAATCGACCCAGTCGATTTGATCAACCCAGTTACTCCTCCTTTCTTTGCTTTCACTTCATGTGTATGGTGTATGCCCCCATAGGTTCACCATATAATTGACCATGGGTTATAATTAAATATTTATTTAAGTACCGGAGTATGAAATACTCTAAATCAATCGAACACTCTGTCGACTGATTATTCCAAAATTAGCACCCCTGTCAATTTGGGAATTCTCTCACACTCCACGGTCGATGTCTGGCCACAAGTCCATTGAGCCCAATCACTGGTGAATTAATTCACTGAACTTTTTAACTCATTTACAATTTCTATATACGACATAATCTCTCCATCGATCAATCTCCCAGTCGAGACTTAAGGGCATGTATTTTTCATCGGTTCCCTTTTGTTGTCTTGACCTTATGCATTTTGATCTCGAAATAATTCTCTTCGACTTAATCTTTGTGAGCTACTTTCATAAAGTCGTCAAATACCTTGGCCAAGGATTTTAGCAGAATTAATTTCTCACAGAAATCCATGGGAGAAATTCCCAACCTATCAAGTTGGGACAATGGATCCTTTGTTGATGATATGAACCTACATACGAGTCCCTCTATACCTAACGTGAATCCTCAGAGACTTTCTGGTAATCTCCAGTCGGTCGAAACTCACATCTAATTATAGACGTTCTCGTACCAGATAAACCCTATCACCTCAAGTATTAGGGATCGTTCCTTGTATACTATCGTAAATTGGAATAACTTCAACCTCGATATGCGACTACCGCTTCCATGGTGAGTTATTTCCTAATTGTGGTATTCAGTGCACTTGCAATCCCAGCAAGTCACCCACTTATGTCTATCGACTATCCCAGTCACGCTCGTGGACCCCGACGTTCTCCAGTTTATCGGAGTATACACATTAGTGAGAGGCTAACCGAATCCACCGATGGCCTATCTCGATTGGATTCTACGACTCTTGAATATGTTCTAGATCACGACCTTGGAGATCAGTCCAGGGGTTGATAATTTTTACATAAGATAAAGTTGACCTTATAATAAAGTGCATTTATTAATCTAAATTGAGTAGTTTCTTCATTCATTACATTAAATGACAGCCATACAATTGGCTTGCCGGACACTATTTCTATCACAATCAACTCATCTATGTCACCACATATGTGTCTTGAACATCCACTGTCCAGGTACTATTTATTCTCTACTTTACTCCTACTCCTAATCATAACTTACAAAACAAAATAAAAAATATTTTAGGTACCCTTTATTGAGAGGGTCTTGGAGGATTAGTATCATCTTTGACAACCCATTATATGGTAACCTTAGGCTTCTTAGGCTCAGTAGATCTTGGTGGTGCTTTTGTTACTCTCGGTGCATCATAATTTTCAGAAGGTATGTTATTATGATAATCATTATGATGTGAGTAATGCTCATATGTAGGGTATGGTGCATGATAAACAGGGTAAGCATGTATCGGATAATGAGCAGGGTATGCAACAACATAATAAGGTGGATAATAAGGTGCAGGATTATAAGACGAATAAGTATGTTGTACATAAACTGACTCATTTCCATACCAATCATTTTCATTTTTATGATTTCTTTGCTTCTTAGATTTCTTTCTTACTTGCTCACCAATAGACTTTCTAAACTTGTTACTAGTCTGATTATTCTTAAACTTATCAGCAGACTTCTTCGATCTACTCTTTTGTTTAGCTTTACCAGTCTGTTTGTCTTTCTTAGGCTCTCTACCCTTAGTAGCCTTTTGAGATTTCTTCTCCTTAATCTCCTTTTCTGGTGATGTAGGTTTAGTATTCTGAACATATAAGATTACTTTATTGTTACTAGTAGATATAAATTGTTTAGCATAGTCGAATTCTAAACATGTCTTTTCTATAGGTAGTTTCTGTTTACTATGCATGTTATCTGATGTAACCGAATACTTATCATGAGACTTAATAACATTTTCAAGTCCCATGATTTTTTCCTTATAAACTTCACATTTTGCTTTCACAGACTCATTCTCATGCTGAAGCTTGTTGTATTCAATTGATTTTTGTGATTTTTCAACGTTAAGTTTCAGTGATGCATTTTGCACTTTAGTATACTCATCTCTTCCTTAAGCTTAGCAAAAGCAGCAACAATGCTTGTGTTGTTAATCATCATTTGTTCAAATGAACTGAATATCGCATTTTCTTCTTTAGATTGATTTACCTCATTGTCAGAATCATCTGATTCATTGGCTAAGAGATAGAGCAATGCATATGTATCTTCTTCGGCCGATTCATCTTCAGATGTCTCCGATTTTGAGTTAGACGAATAGATGGCAACTATCTTTCCAGCTTCAGCCAACAATACTTTGCTCTTATTGTGTCTCCTCTTTTTCTCATTTTTTTCCTCTTGTTTTCATTTTTTTTCCTCTTTTGTATACTTCTTAGCCTTAGGATATGAACAGATTTTGATGAAGTGACCCATTTTTCTGCAATTATAGCACATTACTTTGGATTTATAATTATCCTTACTAGCATGAGAAGTAGCGTTAGAAGTAGAATCATTGTTGTATTAGTTCTTCATCTTTCTCTTGTAGAATTTCTTGAACTCATTCAACAACAAGACAACATCCCCAGCAGTGTACTCCTTTTATTGAGTACAATTGTCTCATCAGATCAGTCAACTTCATTTGTACTTCCTCCTGATCTTTTTGATTTTTCCACAACAATTAGGGCAACAGTGGGATTATAACTTGATGACTCTTCTATTCCCATTATTGGCAATTTTTACTCACACGCCTTGAGTACTGAAAACAGGTTTGTAGGAGAGATCTTCCCCAAATCTCTTAATTCTTCCATTGCAGTTACTTTCATGTAGAACTTGGGAGGCAGGGCCTTGAGAACCTTTATAGTGTAAGCTGATCTTATTTATAAGACTACTTAGCTTATTCAGCACAAGTTAGACCACTCATCTGATTTCACTTATCTGTTTAAATAAACTCATAAATTTAGACTTGTATGCATTGTATTTGTAAGAATATGTTTTTCAAAGTAGTTTATCTTCAAAATGTTTTACAATTTTATAAATTCCCCCTTTTATAAGCTTTATCTTTTAAAACGTTTTTTTTATTTATTATGAAAATATGCAAGTTAAAAAGCAAGTAATCAAACACATGAATTTTTATCGTGGTTATATAGACAAGATGTTCTTTAGTCCACTCTTCTAAATCACAAAGATTTATGTTCCACTGGAAACACTAAGTAACTAGTACAACTCTATTTGCGCTTTTACAACAAATGATGAAGCCACAAGTTCACTATATGAGATCACAAAGAAAACATATATTCTGAAGTGATATCACTCACTTATATGGATATTTACTTCTCACAACACTCAATATTATAGAAAACACTCAGATTTAAGTATTTAGATTGTTTATTCAACTCGACTTTGTCAACAAATGACTTGGCTGATGGTGATCTGTTCTTGAGTTTTTGAGACTTAGAGAAATTTGCTCGATGTAAGTTCTCTCAATTTGTTGTTGTGTTTTTCTCTAACTCATGAACTCAGATCAATTTATACTCGTCATTTGAATTCTGCCCATTGAAGTTGAGACTGTTGGGATTCGGTAAGATAAATAGCCCTACAGGCAGAGGAATTTAAAATTTTTAGGGCCTCTTACGAAATCTTGCCAGGATACTAAACTGGTTGCACATATATGAATAAATAAAGCGACATAGATAACTAGACCCGTCTCCTTACAAATCCTGCTAGCAAGCAAAATCGTTGCGTTTCTCCCTCGGTAAAGTCGATCCAAGCTTTATAGTAGCACCCCACGAGTTGCGCCTCTACGATTTGATACACCACAATATCACGAAAATTAATATATCTTAATCGGCTAGAACATAGGGTATATTAAGATCTAGGGTTAGAGAACGACTTAGGAGCTAAAATTGAAAACGAAAAATTCTTCTAAAGAGGAAGTGGGTTAGGCCGATTTTAGGGAGAGAGGAAGAGAGAGTATTTTCGGGACTTAGGCTCTTTGGCTCTTGAGTTACATGTATGAGATATGCCATCAAGTCTCCTATTTATGGGTATCTCATATACCTAATCCTCCTAGGATTAGGACTCCAAGTCTCCTACATGGGCCATGGTCCTTTTAATTAGAAGATTAAGTCTTCTAATTAATTCATGTCCCACTCCTTAATTAATTTAATTAGGCTTTATTTTACAATTAATTAATTACTCTCCCAATCAATTAAATTAGACTCTAAGTCTATTTAATTAAATCTTCCTATAATTAATTAAATCCAATTCAATTAATTAACTTACAAATTAAATTCTAATTTAATTTATAATCTTGATCCAATTCCAATCGGATCAGTTTTGCTCCAATTGGGTCGACCCAGTTGACCCAGTCGATCCAATCGGCCCAATCGACCCAGTGGACTCGGTCGACCCAGTTCTTCTTCTTTTCCTCGCTTTCGCTTCATGTGTATTGTATATGCCCCCGTAGGTTCACCACATAATTGGCCGTGGGTTATAATTAAATATTTATTTAATTACTCGAGTATTAAATACTCTAAATCAGTCGAACACTCTGTCAACTGATCATTCCAAAATTAGCATCACTGCCAATTTGAAAATTCTCTCACACTCCACGGTCTATGTCTGGCCACAAGCCCATGGAGCCCAATCACTGGTGAATTAATTCAGTGAAACTTTTAACTCATTTACAATTTCCATATACGACATAACCTCTCCATCGATCAATCTCCCAGTCGAGACTTAAGGGTATGGACTTTTCATCGGTTCCCTTTTTCTTCGACTTGACCTTATGCATTCTGGTCTCGAAATAATTCTCTTTGACTTAATCTTTATGAGCTACTTTCATAAAGTCGTCAGATACCTTGGCCAAGGATTTTATCAGAATTAATTTCTCATAGAAATCCAAAGGAGAAATTCCCAACCTATCAAGTTTGGTCAATGGATCATTCCTCGTATACTATCATAAATTGAAATAACTTCAACCCCGATATGCGACTACCGCTTCCATGGTGAGTTATTTCCTAATTGGGGTATTCAGTGCACTTGCCATCCCAGCAAGTCACCCACTTATGTGTATCGACTATCCTAATCACGCTCATGGAGCCCAACGTTTTCCAGTTCATCGGATTATACACAATAGTGAGAGTCTAACCGAATCCAATGATGTCCTATCTCGATTGGATTCTACGACTCTTGAATATGTTCTAGATTACAGCCTTGCAGATTAGTCCACGGGTTGTTCCATAGCCCTGTGATCTAAGGACTTTTATCTTTATGCGTAGATAATGATTACATAAGATAAAATGGACCATATAATAAAGTGTATTTATTAACCAAAATTGAATAGTTCCTTCATTTATTACATTAAATGACAGCCATATATTTGGCTTGCCGGACACTGTTTCTTTCAATCTCCCACTTGTCCTAAAGCCAATCTCCTATGTTCTTGAGTTCCATATTTAGCAGATGTTTCTCGAATGCCTTTTGAAGCAGTGGCTTCGTTAGCGGGTCCGCGGTATTATCTTCTGAGTCGACACGTTCCATCTTAATGTCTCATCTACCAATTATATCTCTTATCAAATGGTATCTTCTGAGCATGTGCTTGGATTTCTGATGAGATCGAGGCTCTTGTGCTTGCGCTATCGCCCCATTATTATCGCAGAAGATAGTAATGGGCTCAGCAATGCTAGGTATCACATCCAATTCTTGTATGAAGTTTTTCATCGAAACACCTTCCTTTGTTGCTTCACACGCGGCAATGTATTCTGCTTCGGTAGTTGAATCTGCGGTAGTGTCTTGCTTGGAGCTCTTCCAGCTTACCGCACCACCATTGAGGCATAATACTTATCCAGATGTTGACTTGAAGTCGTCTACATCACATTGTAAGCTTGAATCTGTAAAGCCTTCCAATTTCAATTCTCCTCCACCGTATACCAAGAACAATTCCTTAGTCCTTCTTAGATACTTCAGAATTGTCTTTACTGCTATCCAGTGCTGCTCACCTGGATCAGACTGATACCGACTTGTAACGCTCAATGCGTACGCTACGTCTGGTCTAGTACATGACCTACCATACATTATGCTTCCAATAGCGGAGGCATATGGTACTTGAGACATATTTCTTCTCTATTCAGGTGTCTTTGGGGCCATAGACTTAGAGAGTACCAATTCCCTGTCACATCGGAAGCAATCTTTTCTTGGATTCTTCCGTACGGAATATTTTCTGTATTTTATCTATGTACTATGAATGGGAGAGGCCCAGCAGTCCTTTTGATCTATCTCGGTAGATCCTTATACTCAGTTCAAAGGATGCTTCTCCCAAATTCTTTATCGAGAATTGTTTAGACAACCAAGCTTTCGTTTTGGACAACACCTTTACATTGTTTCCAATGAGAAGGGTGTCATCAACTTAAAGCACCAAAAATTTAACTGTACTCCAATTGATCTTCTTGTACACGCAAGTTTCGAAAATGTTTTTGATGAATCCAAAAGTTTGGATTGTTTCATCGAAATGGATGTTCCAACTTCGGGAAGCTAGCTTTAGTCCATAAATGGACCTCTGGAGTTTGCACACCTTGTACTCATCTCATTTAGATGCATATCCTTTTGTTTGATCCATGTAGATCTCCTTATCAATGTCCCTATTGAGGAAGGCAGTCTTCACATCCATCTGCCATATCTCGTAGTTATACCACGCAGCTATGGCCAACAAGATTCGAATGGATTTAGGCATTGCGATGGGCGAGAAGGTTTCCTCAAAGTCGATGCCTGGCCTTTGAGTGTATCCTTTTGCCCGCACCTTGTAGGTTATTACCTCTCCGTTCACTCCTAGCTTTCGCTTATAGATCCACTTGCAACCCATGGGAGTCACTCCCACTGGTGGATCTACCGAGGTTCATACCTTGTTTGAGTGCATGGAGTCCAATTCTGATTCCATGGCTTCGCGCCACTTTCCTGAATCTATGTCTAACATAGCTTCTTCGTAAGTCTTTGGGTCGGTTAGAGACTGTCCAGCCTCGTGCAGCAGATCGTAGTACCTTTCGGGTTCTCTATGTTATTTTCTGACGTACGAAGTATCGGTGTACTTTCGGGTGCACTTTCATGCTCTTGTTCTCCCACTGCCTGTGTTGATGGGTCGGCTTGATTGATCTCTTTGGCCTTTTTAGCTTCATTGACCTCATCCAATTCTATGTTGTGTTCCTTCTTGTCCAACAAGAAATCCTTCTCCAAGAAGAGCGCGTTCCTTGAGACAAACGTAGGATCATAGAACTCGTTTCTTATCGAGTTTTCTGGATACCCCACGAATTTGCACAAAGTGGATTTAGTTTCCAATTTATCTCCCACTAGCTTTTTAACGTAAGTGGGAGATCCCCATTTGCACAAGAATGCATATGGGGGGGCCTTGCCAAACCATAATTCGTATGGTGTCTTTTGTAAGGATTTAGAAGGTACCATATTCAGTATCTTCGCTGCCGTGAGGAGGGCATGTCCCCAAAATGAAAGAGGACGGTCAGTGGCACTCATCATGGATCGAACCATGTCCATCAAGGTTTGATTCATTCTCTCTGCTACTCCATTTAATTGGGTGTTGCAGGAGGAGTCCATTGCGATAGTATTCCATGCTCTATCAGATAATTCAGAAATTCGTTACTATGAAATTCTCCACCTCGATCAGAATGAAGATCCTTTATCGTATGACCAAGTTGATTCTCTACTTCCATCTTGACCAAGTTGATTCTCCACCTTTCATTATGTTGTTTTCTTTTGTTTTGTTGTACGTGCATAACTAACTTAGGTGGTTCAATGGTATATAGTCCATCTTTTCATGTACCAGTAAAAAACAATTTATCATTCATGAATAACGAAAAGGAACATTTATTAATAAGAAAATTAAAACCTTCATTATTCAAAACAGGAATAGAAATAATGTTTTTCACCAAACTAGGTACATAAAGAACGTTCCTAAGGACTAATTTATTACAACCTAAATCTAACTCCACTTCGCCTATGGCCTCGACAGCACCTCTAGCTCCATTGCCAAATCTCAGGATCGAATCCCCTGGCCTAAGTGGCCTTGTTGCTCCCATCACCTGTAAATCATTACGAAGATGAGAACCACAAGCAGTGTCTAACACCCAAGATGCACAATTAATTGATAATTTAACTTCAACAAGGAATATACCTTCGAGCTGTCCAAGTACTCTTTGCAGTTCCTCTTCCAGTGTCCAGGTTTCTTGCAGTAGAAACATTTTTGTTCACCAGCAGAAGCTTTACGCTTCTTTTCCTTCCCTACGGGCCCAGATGGTCCTTTGCCTTTGCTCGAAGGAGCATTTCCGTTCCATTTCCCTTTCTTCGTCCTTTTGGACTTAGATTGGGTGGAAGTTTCAACCATCACTGGCTTCTCTCTTTTCATGGAAGCCTCTGCAGTGGCGAGCATATTAGCCAACTCGTGAAGTTCAACATCCATCTTGTGCATATTGTAGTTCACTACAAATTGCTCGAATGATCTCAGCAACGATTGGTGGATATATCCTTGCAGTAGGTCTTGTCCATCTTTGCGTTAAGTTGACCAAGCTTTTCAATAAGCCCAATCATCTTGATGCAGTGAGAACGAACATCGGTACACTCTGCCATTCTCGTTTGTTGCATAATCTTGGCGGTTTCATACCGCTCGTATCTACTTTGCACCCCAAATAGACCATTCAGTTGCATGTAGATCTCAAAAGCAGACTTCATATGCTCGGGCTGCTTTTGAAGCTCATTCGACATGGATTCCAGCATGAGACAACGTGTCTGAAAGTCATCGTCGAGCCACAAATCAACAACTTCCTTCTTAGTATCATTGGCATCCTGAGCAACTTCAGGAGGGAGCCCATCAAGGACAAAGCCTCGCTTTTTAGAAACGAGAATGATCTTAAGGTTCCTAACACAGTCATGGAATTAGGGTCCAGTCAATTTGTTTTGTTCAAGTATGATGGTAATCGGATTCTTAGACATTATATCTACAAAAAGACGATAGAAGAAATAAATATGCAAAAGATTAATTTAAAATGCACAATTTACAAACATGAATTTTATTTGTAAATTACTCCCACTATTTTATTCAAAATCTTATGCCCCCACATAAGTTTCGGGAATTTAAAATATTATAGCGGGATCAAGGCCCAATGCAATCTCCTAGTACCCACAACTCGTTGGCAATACTATTTGATTCACTTGGTGGTCGATATCGTCGTCGGTTAACCATTACAGCTAACCCTTGAGTTCATTTAGCCTCGTTTTTCATTATAGACCCACGACTCGTGAGACATCCATACTTACTAGCGTTAAATCATGTCCAATACTCGTGGAGAGAAATAGTTCAATTTTAGATGCCCCACGACTCGTGAGAGCGCCTAGAACCTAGCTATCCCCTCCCTTTGCACTAAACTCGTGCATCGAGGCAATAGACTTATCATCTTCCTATAGTTTGACCCACGACTCGGGAGACATCGAGATATATTCGTACGATATGCCTAAGACCTAGTAATTGGATAGGCTCGTGATTTAACCGAATTTCGTTTAGTTCCGTTAAATCAATAATAATATGATTAGGTCTGAATTAAATATGATTTTGTGGGCTTAGTTACTTTATTCCGGATGGATCTACTGAAAGATGAACAATACGTAACACAAGAAAAAATGATGAACGTAAATTGTGTGTAAATATGTATAGCAAGAGTTTTTGTATTGGAGTAAATCGAGGATTACAAAGTGTGTCGGTGTGAATGTGATATCAGAATCGTGGCCTAATACAATACAAGTGATGATTATTTATAGGTCTACTTCCCTAGCTATACGAGGAAACATAATAATAATAGGACTCAATTGATCTCCCTCTTGTATTTGGATTCAGGAGTCTGGTCACCGAGAAACTTCTTATTAGATCGAGACGACCTATACTTATGAGTTGAGTATCTGGTCGGGCCGACCCCATTATTCTTGAGTTCTTCGAGTATCCCTTGAGGTATAAACTAGCCCCCATAAGTACTCCCTCACTTCTTCGAGTGGAGAAGTAGTCGTAGCTCGTAGAAGTAGTTGATTTTTTTCCGACTAGGCTTTACGAATCGTGCCTCATTAAAAACCTTACCTGGAAAAAACCCTTTGGGAAAAATCTAGAATAATGATAAGAGTGCATCGTTTCATAAATAGTCGTATTTTCGTCCACGTTGACATGTATCATTTCGGACTGAGGAGTCACCTTTCTTCAATCGATGGCAGGAACATGAATAGTTGCGGATGGATTAAAGTGTCTTTTTGGCTTTGTATATATATATATATATATATCCATCTTTGGATTCACCTTTACTTTTTACTCTCTGCCTTCTGAATTTCAGCAATAAATTCTCAAGTCGATAAGCTTCATAAGCGATATACTTTTCGACGATTCAGCTAATCAATCTTTTAATATAGCTTCCAGTTCCAGAAACCACGACTCATCGACCGTCGATGACAAAAGTCCTGTTGTTGACCTGGAGAGTTCAGAGTCCTCCCGACCAAACTGAGGCTTTAGACACAGATATCTCGGAAAAGGATACCTTACAAGTAGATATCCTCACCGATGTGGAGGTAGCTGCTAAAACTTCTACCAAAGTTAAGGGTGCCAATCCTCAGGTATCCGACCAAGTTGATCACCTCGCTTGTATTTTCAAGGAAGAAGACTTGAGCGACCTGCAGGAGAACTATAGTAGGTTCTTTCTTGAAGGCTCTGAGATTTTCCTTCCGTCTGCAACAGACAGGGTTACTTCTTCTCCGGATGGTTGTCGAGCCTTCTATACGTCTCATTTCCAACATGGCCTTAGACTCCCCCTATCTCCTCTTTTCCTTGAGATTCTGAGTACTTTTACTGTCTCCCTAACTCAACTAATTCCTAATTTCGTTGCTTTTGTTGTTTCTTTTGCTGTTTTAATGGTTGCCAAAGGTCTTCAACCATCCTTTCAAAACTTTTTCCAATTATTTCGTTTTAACCTCTCCAGTTCTTCAAACTGTGGTTATTTTTTCGTGAGCCAAAGATCTGGCTTTGCTATTTTTGATTCCCCTATTTCTAGCAATTCTGAATGGAAACCTCATTACTTTTTTATTCGTCCTTCGACTCGTAAAACCTTGGCTAATGGATCGACCGTGCCTTTGACTTTTCCTGGGACCATAGATCCAAATGGACCTTTGTTTGCCGTTCTATTACAGGTAAAATGATTCCTGACGACACATGCTTATTGAGCATGATAAAGGAAATGAGGTCTGATAAGTATCAATGTGCCGTCCTTGTGGGAGAGGCCTTTCTTCAGAAGGCCGGCCTTAGTACACACGACTATCTTGTTCAAATTCCCAGTCGCTCACTTGGTAATCCTCCCACCTAGTTCTTGTATATTTTAATTGTCCCTATAATTGAGATTCTCTGTAACTCTATTTTCCATTCTTGGCAGCTTCAATGGTCAAAGGTTCTAGGCGTTCGAAGACGGGAAAGATGGTCCTGTCCAAATCCACCAAGACAAAGCAAAGGTTTTCCCGAAAGAGGAGGAGAGATCAGGACCCAGATTTTGGCGATAACAGAGAAGATACCCTGGAGGTTTTTGAAGACGTTCCTCATGGGCCTTCCTCCTCTTAAGCTCCGGCATCTTCATCCGCCATTACGACGGGCCAGGAAATCCTCCATTATTCCTAACCTCATATGGCATTCATGGCTGCAAAACGTGGTATGTGCCTAACTCTTCCGGCGCTTTGGCGAAAAGAAGGAAACAATTATATGATCATTCAGGTCAGGACCTTACACTGGTGGGTGAACCAGTACCCAAAAGCTACTGCGGTCGAGATGGTAGAGAATAATCTCGTCGGGAAAATGGCAGCTGGGTTTTCCGACCGTGATGCGTTAGTTTCTGATGATAGGGAGAATGCTGCCGATAAGGCTACACAGATTCTTCTTTCTTCCGTTTTCACTAGAGATATGCAGCGGTTGTTGGAGAAGGATCCTCTGGAGAAGCTTGCGAAAGCTGCCCAGTCTCATATCAGAGTAAGAGGAGACTAACCGAACTTTCTAAACTTTCTTTCTTATTTTATCTTTTAACACTTTCTCTAACTCGTCTTTTATTTGTACGGTTAGTCCGATGCTTCTATGGTGTCTTCATGTTTGAATCGGCCTTATTGAGGCAGCAATGCCAATTTCTGGAAGAGAGAAACAAGGTTCTCCTTCAGACGGTGGCGGATCTTGAGCAGAGATTAACCGGGGCAAGGCCTTCTACGTCCCATTCTCAACAACCTCGTACAGATGGCAATCTTGATCTGGGGACAGACAATCCTCAAGTAATCAACACAGTTCTGGATGCTACTCGGGCTCAAGAGCAAGCAGATCAATTGGCTAGGGAGTTGGAGAACCAGCAAATTCAACATGCTACTCGAATTAGCGAGCTTGAGTCCCAGGTTGCTCGTCTTCGAGCTTGCCTTGACGAGCGGGAAGAAGATGATGACCTTGATGGTCTGGTCGACTGATCCGGTAATAGCCCCAAGGAGAGAGTCATTCGAGAATTCCTTGGTTCTCCAGTTCATACTGCTCTGGTCCATGAAATGGTTGGTCCACTTTTGGAGAATACTTTTAAGAACGCAGTTCACCAACTAGTAGCTCTCAATTTGATCGAGGACCGTAGAGAGGAATATTTTAGGACCATTCATGTCAGCCGAGATCGGGATGGCCGGGAGTATTCACCCACATACATTCTAACAGTGAATTATAAGCATCTCCCTCTATCACATTTGGTGAAGGAGTTTGGAATTCCTCTGCATGTGCCCCCGCCCGATGTAGATCCTTCGAGGACAGGCAGTTTGAGTACATCTGAAGCAGGTCGTTCAACTAGTCCTCGAGATGAAGAGGAGGAGGTACCGACCAGGAGAATCAAGATGATCAAGTGATCTGAGATAATTTAGCTGACATGTTAATCTTGTAGACTTTGTATTATTTTCCTTTGTATAATGCACTTCTTGTTATTTTTCATTATTTTTATTCTATCTAAGGAGGGTTCAAACAGGTTAATCAACCCAACTATTAACCAGGGTTTCGAAACATGAAGCAAGGTCAACTCAAATTTTTCGACCAACTCAATCGTTACAGAAAATAACTTAAAGAAGGAATGTCAATATCATTTACATCACAATGGATAATCATTTCAGAGTTTCCAAGATATGCACTCTTTTTCCCTGGTTCGGTTTTTATCCTAATGGGTTTGTCCGAGCTAGGTTTTTAATGAGGCATATCCGAAACAGTGAGTAATGATTCATCTCAATCTTGTGGCAACGTCTACTTCTCCGAGCTCCAGCTTCACTTACGCTCGAGAAGTGGGGGAGTATTGATGAGAGGTACTTTGGATATTCTATTTCAGGAAGGACTTGTACTTTCGGAAGCCACGGAATCCGACCTCGAAGATGTACCAGCCAATCTCCAATACTAATCAGACTGGTCAGATCGTGGGCAGAGGGATTCATGCTCGGATTTCATTGTTGGGCCTATCCCAGGCCCAGACCCTTGGGCCGAGAAATACACCCCTGCGGATGGTTCAGCTAGCACACCGCCTCAACTAAAAATACCACAATCATTAATGACGCCAGACACGCTTTCCCAAGGGCTCCTTGCTCGAAGCATCCTCGGAACTTAGATTTGTTCACATCGTATGTATTAGCCTCTAGCTTGTATGACATCTAATAATGCTCAGATAGGACCCTGAACTGTATTGTAATCATGATCGATAATATACTTGTTTGATCCTGTTATTAGCATTACCGCACCTTTATTTGTATTTACTTTCTATTATTGATCCCGAACGAAACCACGTTAGATCACTATCGCTTGTACGAAATAATTTAGACATAAATCTTTTTATTTGCATAAATTATTTTCTTTAATTTTATCAGATTGATAAGTCGAGCACCACACTTTTGTTTTTCAAATAAGTCTTTTCGCGCCTCTTTCAGGGACCATCCTGTCTTAGTATAAATACTGGGGTAAAAAAGTTCTCGCTATTTTACAGTGCGTCCCCACCTAGATAAAATATTCTCTCAAGTTGTTCGAGCATTCCCCTCGATTTACAAGTCTTTCTTGATTTTTCCGAGAATGAGTTCTCTTTTCTCCAATACTTCCAAGCGCACATCGCGCGGCCCTCCCCGAAAACGTTAGACCTAAGAGATCTCGAACTGGGGGACCTTCTTCTGACCCTCCTGAACCCCGAGCAACTGCCAGCTCGGGGGCTCAGACGTCTAGCCTTTCTTCAAGTGGGGCGGACAATCCTTACGTCGCATTAACTCATCCATTCGCCACTCAGCAAAATATTCAATCAAGCCCTCTTTCTACTGCGAATGTTCAGAGAAGGGCTTCTCCTGGGCGAATCGCCTTTGGAGACATGGCCTCAGGTGAGCGATCTTCTGAGGTCGTAATCCCAACCTCCATCCCTTCTTTCGAGCATGATTCTCAAGATCATGTTCAAACTAATACTATCGGTGATAATCCTACTGATTATTTTGCCATTGGCCAGAGCCGACCAGAAAATGTCGATGCGCTGGTTGGTGGCGGTCTAGCTCCAGATCCGCCATTGGATAGTTCCCTCGTGAGATCTATTACGGAGAATTATACTAATTTTCTTTTTGCTGATACTACCACGCTAGTTTCCTATGCTGAGGCTGGGACCTCTTCCCAAGATCGGACTGACCAAAGGACTGGACGTCAAGTTCGTTATTCCGCTTCGGGAAAGGAAGTTCTTTTGAGTCCCGACCCGAGAGATTCTCCATTTCAACTGGATGATCGTTGCATCAAGGAGAAAGTCTATGATATTACGGAGTTCCAAACCCCTCGCCGCGACGGGGTTCCTCTCGATTCCATTTTTCCTGGAACTTGTGAGCCCGATGCATTATCCTGGAATCTTGGGCTTCGTACCATCCAATATACGTCTTGTTCAGTCTCTCTTCAAACTCTGTGAGCAAGTACATTTTATTTCATTCTCCATTATTTCATTCTTTGGATTCCTCACTGATTCTGCCTATTATTTGTTTAGGGGAAATATAGCCCTGCAGCTAGGCGTTCAAAATGATGATATTTGGCTTAGCAAAGAAGCCTTGAGGACTCGATTGGAGAATGAGATTAGCTCTTGTGAGGCCGTTTCACTCCAGAAGCGACTTCTCACTGATGAAGTTGAGCAGCTGCGTATTGATAATTAGGCTCTTCAGAAGGAGAGATGATCTGGCTCAGTTGAATAAAAATCTAGAGAGCACAATAGAGTCTCGGATTCAGCAGGCGCGGGAGGATTCTCAACAAGGTGCCTTCGAGGAAGTTATCGAACAAGGCAGAAGCGCCAGAACGAGATGATGGCCTTTCTAGGGACTCCGACTCCGAGGCGTGTCTCTTCGACTAGGCCCTCTAGTTCCGATCAGCCGCAATAGTCTAGTTGGCTATTTCTCTTTTTTTTTTATATGGACAAGTAAAAACTTTTTTTCCATTTTTAGAAGTATTATTCCTCCACTTTGTATAATGTTGAAAAATAGCGTATATAGTTTTGCTGACCTTTATCTTTGTCGGAATGTAGTATGAATTACTCGTCGAGTAGACATTAATCTTTCAGAATCTTAAAGGTCACCTTCGAAATTGGAGCTCTGTTACATGGGTGCAACGTTTCCTCTCTCAATCATTATGACTAATGCACTTGTATCTATAAAATCCGTAGAAGTTTTATTCAACAAATCCATAATTTGATGATAATCTCTTATATCATACTTTAAGCATTTATACGAAATAATATGAGTAGTTTTCTTTATATTAGGCCTTGCAAATTTCTTTCCTTCATCGTAAAGTTAGCCGATTTATTGAAAGGGTAAATACTTCTCAATTCGAGTAGTCTTTATGATGAATGGAAGGATTTCGCCGGGCTTAATGTGAAATCCCTTGTTTGAATATGCAGGTTCTTCCACTGAGGAATGATTAATTTTGTATATATTCCATGTCTATTATTATTTGTTTTCGGAATAGGTATGATACCTTTGTCGATTAGACATAAGTCTTTTGGGATATAAAAGGTCATATTCAATAATGTCTCCTTTTTCCAAGAACGCGACGCTTCTTCTTCCTCCTCTTAATAAATTTATCCAAACTTATAAATGTGTAATGGAGTTTAACAAAACTCTCCAAGATTGATTCAAATACTTTAATCTCAATATTAACCTTTGCTTTTGAAGAATTAACTCATGAAATTTTTCGTCTAACCAAATGGCGATTAACTGTTCCCGAGGATTTCTTCTATTTTGGTTTGGGTGGAATTGAAAAATCGAGGATTCATATTTTATTAGAGGATCCTCTTTATACGGACCAGTTTTAACGGAAAGCTGGTTAATTCAGTAGCAGGGGCAATACTTTCCCTTCCTTGGTACTTCCTTCGATGGAAGAGGATATTTTTCCAAGGATAGGTGAGGTGCTGTCATAATTTTTTCCATCCGGCGTCCTTGTAAAAACCCCAGTTGAAGCAGTCGGTTTCCTTCCTCGGGGATGTATTTTTACGGGGTAGTGTCCTTTTCTGATCAAGGAGGATATTTTGTTATCAAGGAGTCTGTTTCGAGGACTACATGGAGCAATTGGACGTCGATCGTCGTAGTAGAAAAAACACCATTAGTTTTCTGTAATAATTGTAGGATTTTAATGTAATAAGATAGTGATTCCAGTCTTGTGATGTAACAATTTTATTAATATAATGGCCTTTATCTTTTAATCCTTTATGTCCATTCCAGTGTTATGAACTTTTTAATATGTGAATCGTATTTCTAGTTGAGATACTCAATCCTTGTTTCTCGCTGAAATTCATGTTCAATAGTTTGTCGAGATACGTAAGTTAATATCCTTGGTAGGAAACCAGATTCTTTAGTCCTTGTCGTTATTCGAACTCTGCGGGTCGGAGATCTCCGATGTGACTTTGTCTTCTGAAAACCTATATAAAGGCCTTCATTCCCATTTTCGAATAATTTGAGCACAATTTTGTTCTTTAATATATTAATCAATATCCTTTTCATCAAAAGATGTATCTTCTCACAGCCTGTTATTCCCATTATCACAAAATCATGCAACCATTCTATGTACCTCGTACCTTTGCTAATAATTTGGTATAGGTGGAATTGGAAAATATAGAACTGCTTTGTTGATCTAATGTCCCAAGTTTTGTCAATGCACTCTTCTGGAATATGAGGTAGTGACGAGGTTAGATACCTGCTCGAGAAAAATTGCTGCTCCTTATACTCTTGGAGACTTAGCCGAGCCAAGAGAAAAGCTGGATTTTATTCTGGCTTTTAGATATAGGTCTCCACAACATGTATTTGCCTTTAGAGTTCATATACTTTCCTTGTAATTTGTTATGACAGTAATATGTCTTTAACGTTTGAACATTATTACCTTGTTCTCTAAACTAATCTAATTTGACATATCCCGAGGAGATTTTCCTTTTATTCTTCGACCTCAATATTAACTTTATGTGTGAACTAATCGATAATATATTTCGATCGACATGTTAATTCATCGAGAATCGGTCTTAATACGATAAGTCATTCCGATTAGTTTCCCAGTTTATCGAAAGATGTCGTCGACAACGAATGCGACCGTTCCAACTTACTTGCCATAAATAGGGGAGTTGGAAGGTCAACTTTACCGCCATTGATTTAATCATTTCCTATCCGTAGGATCAATCTTGTTATGCATATATAAGGCATCAACTCATTTACCATTTCTATCCATCTCACAATGATGGGAAATACAGTTTCCTCTAAGTTGGTTTTGCCAAGTGACCCCATAATCTTTAAAAAAGCACATTATTATGATCAAGCCTGTCGTGATTGTCTGTCTTTCATCATGCCTAGTGCTGACGAGTCCCATTAACGCCCTACCTAGTACTGACAAGTCCCATGTGGCCTCAGCCTTAGTCTTCGGAGGGTTGGGGTCCGTGGTATTTGATCAGCACATGGAGGGTTCGGATCTACTCAGCATCCTCGTTCTTGGGGTTACTTTCGGAGTGCTCCAATGTCAGGATATCCTGGTAGATATTCACTTTTGTGGTGATGCAATCAGGATCTCTTTCGGTCGAATAACCGCTACAAGCTATCAGGCATTTAGAGGTTACGTGGATTGAAGCGGGAATCGATCTTCCAAGTCGGGCCATCGAACCAAAGAAGTCGACCATCCTGAGCAGCATGCTTCTGGGGTGGTTGAAGAAGAAGGTCGAGGTACTAAGGAGGAGATTGATGTTTTCGTGGACATTGTCGTGAATACCTTCACCTATTAGATTAGGCTTCTTATTTCTTGTTATGTAGTCATCTGTAAAGCGAAAAATGTATTTGTGTATTTGTAAAGAAGAGTCTAATAAAATTTAGTTTTCGTCATATTCTTTGTTTACCGACCTAATCGGTTTTACTCATTTTATACTTAAGTTTTTTACCAATTTTGGTTTTAACCCTTTGGCTCATAAATTGGTGATCGATGAGTGTTTACTGACCTAATCGGTTTTACTCATTTTATACTTAGATTTTTTTACCAATTTTCGGTTTTAACCCTTTAGCTCGTAAATTGGAGATCGATGAGTGTTTACCGACCCAATCGGTTTTACTTATTTTATACTTAGGTTTTTTTACCAATTTTTGGTTTTAACCCTTTAGCTCGTCAATTGGGGATCGATGAGTGTTTACTGACCCAATTGGTTTTACTCATTTTATACTTAGGTTTTTTACCAAATTTTGGTTTTAACCCTTTTAGCTTGTAAATTGGAGATCTGTGAGTGTTTGCCGACCCAATCGGTTTTACTCATTTTATACTTAGGTTTTTTTTACCAATTTTTGGTTTTAACCCTTTAGCTTGTCAATTGGGGATCGGTAAGTGTTTATCGACCCAATTGGTTTTACTCATTTTATACTTAGGTTTTTTACCAATTTTTTGTTTTAACCCTTTTAGCTTGTAATTGGAGATCGATGAGTGTTTACCGACCCAATCGGTTTTACTCATTTATGCTTAGGTTTTTTTTTTTTTTTTTTTATCAATTTTTGGTTTTAACCCTTTAGCTCGTAAATTGGAGATCGATGAGTATTTACCGACCCAATCGGTTTTACTCATTTTATACTTAGGCTTTTTACCAATTTTTGGTTTTAACCCTTTTAGCTTGTAAATTAGAGATCGATGAGTGTTTACCGACCCAATCGATTTTACTCATTTTAGACTTAGCTTTTTACAAATTTTGGGTTTTAACCCTTTAGTTTAAGCAATGGCTTTTTCTATAGACTTTAATTACAATAAAGGAACAATATTTGAAGAAATAAGCAAAAGCTTTTATTACGATGAATTGTAACAAACGGTTAACTAGTAAAAACAAACAGAGGTATTATAAAATTAAAATTAAAAATATCATTGAGGCACCGCTCATCAACGTCCATAGTATCTTCTTAGGTTGACAGCATTCCAAGTTCTTGATAAAGGTGTACCGTCCATGTGCACAATCTTGTATGAACCTTTCTTTCCTACGCCAATGACGATATAAGGTCCGTCCCAATTTTGTTGTAACTTCCCCACATGTTTTGATACTTCTACCTTTTTTAAGACTAAATCTCCCTCTTTGAAGGATCGTATTCTTACCCTTTGATTGTAAGCTTTCTCCATTTCGATTTGGTAACTTGCAAACGTACTGCAACTTTTTCTCTTAATGCCTCTGTCAGATCGATATTGTCCTTGTTGCTTCGTTATTTTCATTATCAAGCAATTTGATCCTCGGGCTTGGAACTAATTCTTCGACTGGAATGGCAGCTTCTGAACCATAAACCAAACTGAAGGGAGTTTCACCAGTTGAGGCCTTAGGAGTTGTTCGATTGGCCCAGATTACTACGGGGAGTTCATCCAACCACTTTCCTTGCCGCGCCCAGTTTTTTTTCCAAAGACTTAATTATTTCTCGGTTAGCTACTTCTGTTTGATCATTAGCCTTTGGGTATCCTACTGAAGTAAAGTTCGGTAGAATCCTAAATTTCGAACACCAATCCAGTACTTGCTTTCCCGCAAACTGGGTCCCGTTATTGAAGATTAGAACTCGAGGGATTCCAAATCAACAGACTATAAATTTCCATAAAAGTTAATAACTTCGAATTATGTGATTCGAGCTGGAGCAACGCATTCTATCCATTTGCTAAAATACTCTACCGCGACCAAAACATAGCTCTTCTTTGATCTTGCCACTGGGAAAGGTCCCACTGTGTTTATTCCCCACTGGTCAAATGGCCAGCAAATAGGTCTGATGGTTTATGTTTGCATGAATCTGGCAGTGATGGCATCTCTTCACATATTCTGTAGCGTCGTGGTTCAGGCTAGGCAAATAATATCCCGTTCGTAGATATTTTAATGCCAGTGTCCGAGCTCCGCTATAGTTTCCTGCCTCTCCTTCATGAATCTCCCTGAGCACATCCGGGATTTGTAGTCCGGAAATGCATTTTAGCAGAAGTCCGGAGACTGATCTTCTGTAAAGTTTTTCGTCTAGGATCTGGTACTTGGGTGCTTGATATTTTACTTTTCGAGCTTCATTCTGATCTATCGAGAGGGTCCCTTCCGAGAGATAATCCATTATAGGAGCCATCCAATTATCCTCTTGTAAATCGATTTCCATTACTGATGAGGGGTATTCCGGATCCTACTTCTCTTTACAATTGCACGAGATCGAGCGGTACTTACCTCGAAGAATCGAGTTCGAATCTGACGATGGTTTTGCAGGGGATATAAACAAGCCCAGGATCCAAAGTTGCTGTTGGGCCGAGCTCTGAATCAAACTTATGGGCCGAAGATTTACATGTCTGTGGGTAGACCACCTAGACCCATTTTCAACTATAAATACCCCCTGCATTTATGATGTTGGACACAACTTCCCAGGTGCTCTCTCCTCGAAGCTATAGTCTTAAACTGCTCGGATTATAGGTCTAGTTCTATCATGTGTATTTCGCCCTCTAGCTTGTACGGCATCCAATGATGCTCGAATAGGACCTTTTGAATTCTTGTACTTGTACTCATTCAGTTCGAATACAATTACATTTGATCTTTACATTGTTTAATTATCGTCATATCATTCAGCATCCCACCCTTGATCGAATCAACGAAACCACGTAAGATCAATTGGCGCCCACCGTGGGGCCTTATTCGAGTATTAGATCGAAATATGCCTACTACGAGGAGGAACACGTATGTTAGAGGAGAGCCTTCCCATGCAGGGGGAGCACAAAATTCTGTTAACAATGAACCTGATAATCTATCACGCGCCGCACAACAACAACCGGAGGCGCCACCGGCAGTTCCACAAGATAACGTTCCAGTACACACAACCATTGGTGACTTAAGATCTATAATAGGCACAATGTGCAGGGAATTCTTGAACAGCGGAAGGGCAGATCAATCACCTGTAGACCAACCAGGGATTCAGGGAAGACCAGAGATACCTTCATCGAACTTGCAGAAGGAAAATGATGTGTCGCATGCCCCATCAACACATCCGCGTCGAGCGGCACCTTCGGAAGCCAATGCCAGGTCCGAAAACCCACCGGCACTAGTGCACGATCTGGAAAATTCTGTGGTAGGGGAAAGTCACGCCGCCGGTGCTGTAAGAAGAAACAAACCAATTAGCAAGAGAATCACTGAATCTGAATTGGAGAAAATAATACAGGAAAGGGTGGCTAAAAAATTGGAAGAGCAGGGTACCATGATAGAGATTCCCTTCACTCATCAAGCTCCCAGGCAAGCAGGGAACTCCCTGACTAGAGGAAACCTACGAGAGAGGGAAATCTCGAATAATATCATGAGATGTTCACCCTTTTGTCGAGAAATACGCGAAGCTCGAAACACAGAAACGGTGCCGACCAGGCTCCCTCGGTATAACGGGACTACCGACCCCGGCGAGCATATTAACAGCTTTGTTAATGTTATGAATTTGTATGGACACTCGGATAATTTCTGCTGTAAGATTATGGTCACCACTTTTGAAGGGATTGCCCTCGATTGGTTCGGAAAGTTACCCCCGAACTCCATATTTTCTTTCGAAGAATTTTGCGATAAGCTGAAGCATCAATTCGCTAGCCAGAGGAAGCCAAGATTGCCTGCGAATCATCTGGGCACTGTGAAACAATTGGAAGGGGAGACGTTGAGGCAATGGCTGGCAAGATTTAGTATTGAGCTCTTGAAAGTGGATACCCCGCAAATTGAATATCTGTCCTCGTTGATGTTCGAGCTGACTAGAAGCACCCAGTTTGGGAATGCGTTATGCAGAAAGCAACCTAAATCTTTCGAACGGATAATGGAAATTGCTGAAAAGTATATGATACAGGAAGAAATGAACAAATTGAAGAGTTCACATCTAGATAAGTCCCATCTCAACAGAAAGCAAGACAGGGCCCCGATCCCAAAACCAAGTGATTATGGAGGATCGAGTAAAGGATCCGTATGGCAGCGAATCAACACTTTTAAGCCGCAGATGCCGCCCCAAGGACCGAGTTCATATGGACCTCCCTATGATCGAAATCGAGTCCCAAGACCGGGTAAAATTCAATTTACCGAGCTTAACAGCTCAAAAGAAGAGGTGTTGACCGTATTGGAAGAAGGAAATTTAATTCCGGAAGCCCAGAGAATCGCACAGGCAAGGCCGGGCGCACCCGGATATGACCAATATTGTCGATATCATCGAGCTAGGGGCCACAGTACGGAGAATTGTTATCAATTGAAGGTCGAGATCGAAAAGTTAATCAACCAAGGAAAACTAAAAGAATTTGTTAAGAATGGCAACTACAACAATCGCTACAGATCCCGTAGCCCGAGAAAATTTATCGCTCGGCAGAGGCAGATTCAAGGTCAAACAGAAGAACAATCGAACGGTGTGATCAACATGATCGCAGGTGGACCGGCGGGTGGAGATAGTAGGAATGCTAGGAAAAGGATTTTAAGGTCAATCAAGACAGGAGTGTCCACAAAAAGGGAAGTTCTGTCTTTGGAGCTTCCATCAATGGAGAATCAAGTCATCAGCTTTAGTGAGGCGGATCGACCCGCTGATGTTAGTTGGGACACGAACGAAGATGATCCAGACTTTTCCATGGTATTAACATTAAGAATTGCAAATTTCGAGGTCAAAAGAGTGCTGATCGATAACGGAAGCTCGGCAAACATAATTTCATCAGAAGCCCTAACGAGAATGAAACTCTGTCATCCCTATTTGGATAAGGTAACCACCCCTTTGATCGGTTTCGGGGGGTCGGAGATCACTCCACTCGGGACTATACTTCTGAGTACCACTCTGGGATCAAAACCAAAGAATGTCACGAGAATGATCAAGTTCCTAGTGGTGGATACGCCGTTCGCCTACAATGCCATCTTGGGAAGACCCGCTCTGAATACTTTTAAGGCCATCGTATCTACTTACCATCAGAAGATAAAGTTCCCAACTGAAGGAGGAGTAGGTGAGATGAGGAACGATCAGTACATGGCCTGGGAATGTTATAGTTCGTCCTTGACCATCAAGGAAAAGGTGGAGCCTGAGGTCCCTAACAAAAGAAAAATATCTGAGTTAGTCTCTAACTCTGGAACCCCAATTCCTGATCATGAAAGACTGGATGGAAAGAAAGGGAAGATCGTTGACATGAGTGTACAAGCACCTGATCACAAAAAGGTGAGCTTGGTTCCTGGATCTCCAGAAAAATTCACAAAAATAGGAACGGAGCTAAGTAATTGCATGGAGGCAAAGCTCATCGGATTCTTGCAGAAAAACGTGGATGTCTTCGCATGGAGTTCGGACGACATAGTGGGAATCGACCCGCGAGTAATAACGCATTCCCTGAATATTGACCCAAAGGCCAGACCCGTGAGGCAGAAGAAGCGCAATCACGGACGAGAAAAAGACAAGATAATTAATGCGGAGGTCGATAGGTTGTTAGCAGCAGGGCAAATCAAGGAAATAAAATTCACGGAATGGCTATGCAATGTGGTATTAGTCTCCAAGGGAGAAAAGATCGAGAACAAATGGAGAATGTGCAACGATTTCACCGACTTAAACAAACTATGTCCAAGGGACCCTTACCCTTTGCCTCGAATTGACATGCTCGTAGACTCCACTGCAGGATTTGTATTATTTAGCATGATGGATGCATTTCAAGGATTTTATCAGATCTTCATGAACGAAAGAGATCAGGACAAAACGGCATTTATCACCGAACGAGGGGTGTATTGTTTCATAGTTATGCCTTTCGGTTTAAGGAACGCCGGTGCAACATATCAGAGGCTGGTTAATATGATGTTCAAAGAGTTAATAGGGGAAATCATGGAAGTATATGTAGACGACATGCTCGTAAAGAGTATGTCCGAAGAAGATCATATTAATCATCTCGATAGGTGCTTCAAAATTTTGAGGAAGTATGGATTGAAGTTAAACCCAGCAAAATGCACATTTGGGGTGCGATCGGGAAAATTCCTCGGGTATTTAGTTCATGAAAGGGGAATCGAAGCTAATCCAGAAAAAATCCGAGCGATCACTGACCTCCATCCACCAAGAAAACTTTCGGATGTTCAAAGTTTGATAGGAAAAATTATCTCACTGAACAGATTCATCTCCAGATCCGCTGACAAAAGCTTACCTTTCTTCAAATTATTGCGTAAATCTAAGAACTTCGAGTGGAACGCCGAATGTGACAAGGCTTTCGAAGAGCTGAAAACATACCTGACTTCGACACCCATGCTAGCAAAGCCATCCGAAGGGGAACCTCTATATCTGTACATAGCTGTGTCAGAAGAAGCCATTAGCTCGGTTCTGGTCAAGCTAGATAAAGCTGAGCACAAACCAGTTTACTATTTGAGTAAATTGTTGCAAGGGGCCGAAAAGAATTATTTGGAGATTGAAAAATTTGCACTTGCCTTAATTGTGGCAGCCCGGAGATTAAGGCCCTACTTTCAAACATATAAAATCATTGTTTTAACTAACCAACCTTTGAGACAGGTTTTGTCCAAGCCAGAAGCTTCAGGCAGGTTAATAAAATGGGCGGTCGAGCTCAGCCAATTCGAAATTGAATACCGACCGCGAATCGCCGTCAAGGCGCAAGTGCTAGCTGATTTTGTACTTGAGTCAACCAACATATCGAGCGGGAAAGAAGAAACAACCCCGGAATTATGTATGGTGGAAGAAGCAAACGATCAAGTTTGGCTGATGCACGTGGACGGATCTTCAACCAAGGAAGGTGGTGGAGCTGGGATCCACTTCCAAGGGCCCAATGCCGAAGACCTGAGCTATGCGATAACCTTGGACTTTGTCGTCACCAACAACGAGGCCGAATATGAAGCTTTGATAGCTGGATTAGAGATGGCCATTAAGGCAAAAATAAAATCGATCATCGTACTAACGGATTCGGAACTTGTTCACAGGCAGATAAAAGGCACTTACGAGGCCAGAGAATTCAACATGATTAAATATCTGAACAAGGCGAAGAAGTTGATCTCGGAGTTCGATAAGTTCGACATTCAACCGATACCAAGAGAAGAGAATCTCTGGGCAGATATATTGTCCAAATTTACAGGACTGGCCGACGGAAAGACTGAAAGAACAATCACTTGGCTGCTATCGAATGTGTCCGCCATCGAGTTAGACGCAGCCCCTGTTGTTGATGTTATGGAAATCGAAGAGCCAAGTAGATCGTGGAGTGACCCTCTTATCGCCTATCTTAAGGATGGAAAACTTCCGGATGATGCAAATGAGGCTCGGAGAATCAAATATAGAGCGCCATCATTTACTTTGATGGACAGTCAACTTTATAAGCGGTCCTCTTCGGGAATTCTATTGAAATGTATCCGCGAGTCACACTACAATATCATTTTAAGGGAAGTTCATGAAGGGGAAGCTGGGAGTCATTGTGGAGCTCGAGCGTTAGCTCTTAAATGCTCAAGATCTGGATATTATTGGCCTACACTCTTTCCTGATTCTGTCGAGTATGTGAAAAAGTGCCATCACTGTCAAATTCATTCGAATTTAATACACCAACCGGCCGAACACATGCATTCGATCCCTATTTGTTGGCCCTTCGATAAATGGGGCATCGATATTGTAGGACCTTTCCCAACAGCGCGAGCCAGAAAAAATTACGTACTTGTAGCTGTGGAATATTTCAGCAAGTGGGTCGAATGTGTTGCCTTGACAAAGATCACCCAATTTCAAGTTATTAATTTTTTATGGAAAAATATAGTTTGCAGATTCGGAATCCCCAGGATTTTAATATCAGATAACGGAACGCAGTTTGCAGGAAAAAGGATCACGGATTGGTGCGAAAGATTTGGAATACAACAGAACTTTGCGTCCGTTGGCCACCCTCAGGCTAACGGACAAACTGAAGTAGTGAACCGGGAAATTGTTCGATCCCTGGAGAAGCGCTTATCGGAAGCAAAGGGAAAATGGCTGGATGAGCTACCAGGAGTATTATGGGCCAACAGAACAACAGTCAAAGCGGCAACCGGAGAAACTCCATTTAGTTTGGTTTATGGGTCGGAGGCTGTAATTCCAGTCGAAAATCTTATACCTTCTCCCAGGGTCGAATTTTACGATCCAGAAGAAAACCAATCGCTGAGGCAAGTGGAAGTTGATCACGCGGATGCTCGTAGGGACCGCGCGAAGTTGAAAATTCAAGCCGCCAAAGCCAACATGGAAAAGGCCTATAATCGGAATGTGAGGATTCGATCCTTCAGAATTGGGGATCTAGTGCTCAAAAAAGTGGAAGTGTCAAAGCACGTAGGAAAACTACAACCCAATTGGGAGGGCCCGTTCGTGATCGTAGAGGTTGGAAAGAAAGGATCTTATAAGATTGCACGCCCTAACGGAGAAATACTGCCTCGAGCTTGGAATGCGGTCAATTTAAGAAGATATTATGGAAGATAGAAACAATAGAGGCTTCTACTTTTTAGCTATGTTATTCCGTTTTCTTTTGACCGTTACTATTCGGCGAACTATATGTGTTTAATGAAGAATTGGATTATTTGAAGAATGTTTGTTCAGACTATTTATTCAATGAAAGCATATTTCGCCTACATTCTTAATTATCCGTCGTATTACTGATATTCTCAATCTATATTGCCAATCTCTACTTTCTTCTATCAAATATTGAATGGGTGAAAGCCTCTGCTATGACCCAAGGGCTAAAAATGCTCTAAAAAACGACTAAGGGTGAAAGCCTCTGCTATGCCCCTTAGATCGAAAATATTGAATGGGTGAAAGCCTCTGCTAAGACCCAAGGGCTAAAAATGCTCTAAAAAACGACTAAGGGTGAAAGCCTCTGCTATGCCCCTTAGATCGAAAATATTGAATGGGTGAAAGCCTCTGCTAAGACCCAAGGGCTAAAAATGCTCTAAAAAACGACTAAGGGTGAAAGCCTCTGCTATGCCCCTTAGATCGAAAATATTGAATGGGTGAAAGCCTCTGCTAAGACCCAAGGGCTAAAAATGCTCTAAAAAACGACTAAGGGTGAAAGCCTCTGCTATGCCCCTTAGATCGAAAATATTGAATGGGTGAAAGCCTCTGCTAAGACCCAAGGGCTAAAAATGCTCTAAAAAACGACTAAGGGTGAAAGCCTCTGCTATGCCCCTTAGATCGAAAATATTGAATGGGTGAAAGCCTCTGCTAAGACCCAAGGGCTAAAAATGCTCTAAAAAACGACTAAGGGTGAAAGCCTCTGCTATGCCCCTTAGATCGAAAATATTAAGGGTGGAAGCCTCTGCTATGACCCAAGGGCTAAAAATGCTATAAAAAACGACTAAGGGTGAAAGCCTCTGCTATGCCCCTTAGATCGAAAATATTGAATGGGTGAAAGCCTCTGCTATGACCCAAGGGCTAAAAATGCTCTAAAAAACGACTAAGGGTGAAAGCCTCTGCTATGCCCCTTAGATCGAAAATATTGAATGGGTGAAAGCCTCTGCTATGACCCAAGGGCTAAAAATGCTCTAAAAAAAACGACTAAGGGTGAAAGCCTCTGCTATGCCCCTTAGATCGAAAATATTGAATGGGTGAAAGCCTCTGCTAAGACCCAAGGGCTAAAAATGCTCTAAAAAACGACTAAGGAGAAAGCCTCTGCTATGCCCCTTAGGTTAAAACAAGCATTCTACTGAAAAATAAAACATTCTATGGAAGTTAGATCGAAATAAACATTCTGTTGAAGAATGACCTAAGTCTCCATGACGGCTATGGCGCCGAAACAAAAAAAGAAAAAAAAAAAAAAAAAAAAAAAAAAAAAAGGAGAAAGGGAAAGACGGAGAATATTATTCCAAGCAAATATTATATCGTTACAACAAAGGTTATACTACAACAAGAAAGATAAACCGTTACAACAAGGATGGTATCACAAAGAGAAATCTTAACTCGTTGTACAAAGAAAAACCACAGTATTACTAAACGAAATTATTTTCGGAAAGGATTTTTCGGACTTCAGCACTACGATCAGCATACCCGCGGATGTAAGCTTCTCTCTCACGGAGCTCGGAGTGTCTCTTCTCGCGTTCATAAATATCTTTGAGTCTCTCTAATTCCGAACTCAACTTATCCTGAGACAATCTCTCCTTAAAAAATCTATTAGCTTCCAGCGCGCGTTCCAACTCCATCTTTTTAACGATCAGCTCGAGTGAAGTGGAAGCCCGTTGTTCGATCTCGTGATTGGCCAATGCATAAAGCTTAGAGAAGACTTTGCTAGCCTGAACTTATAAGGAAACACATCATAGCAGAAATAAAGGAAATAGAGAGCCATAACAAAGAAGTTAGAAGGATTTACCTGAATAAGGGATTCCGACCCAGAATGAAATAGGAACGAGGAATATTCTCCAGTCGAGAAGACCGCCTCGGAGATAGAAACATCGGCCCGAAGAAGACTCAAGTCAGGTTTCTCATGACACATTGCATCAAAACGAGTCCCATTTATTCCAAGCAAAGACCCTCCGACCAACGAAGGAACAGATTGGGAAGAGGAGCGCCCAGTTACTTCATCCACAAAAGAAACCCTTTTAGTTCTCTTATTTGAGTCTCTAGATTTCAAGCACGAAGAAAGGGTAATGATCGGTGATTTGTTTTCCCCATGAGGATTTGACTGATCCGAACTAATAGATTTGATTGGTGATCGTTCTCTTTTCCTTATTCTCCTACTATCACTCGGTCCGGATAAAGGCGCGGGAAAAATCACGAGAGCATTCAGATTCTTATTCATCTCTCGATTTTCGGGTAAAGATCCGACCAAGATATTTTTTAAAAGAAGCTCCGAACACTATGAGCAATATCAGTGCAAAGGCAACGTAAAATGGCCTAGCTATTTATAAGAAAACGGTACGATGCAAACTGCAATGATTGGTAAAGCACTGCTTCCAAGAAAGGCCCAGTGATGTAACCAAGTACGCAAAGCTGACGTCATGAAACTCAACAAGAAGTCCAAACAGGCAATAATACAAAATAGTATAAAAGAAAGAAATTCAAATACAAGAATCCACTAAATAAGCAAGGACCAAAGATCATAAGTAAACAAGTACATTGTTGCACCAAGCTAATCCTATTACATAGCAATCGTTATGAGTTGGACTCCTTCACGCCCGAACTACGGTCCGATCCATCTCGTTTCTCCGATCTGCTGGAACCACTTTCCGAACTGTCAGAGTCATCCTCACTTGAGCTGCTGCTTTCTTCATCACAGGTTCGTGCGCCAGGCGCAGATTGACTCGGGCCAGAAGGAGTGCCTTGTACACTCTGACCGCGGGAATCCCCTTCAATATCCACGTCTTCGTCTTCGGATTGGGCTTCGAGCTCATCAGGATTGGGCATTGGTGCACCGAATTCCTCAAGGAAAAGAGCAAACTCGTGAGTCGAAAATTCTTCGGGCTTAGGAGGAAGAGAGGACGCCTTATAGTCTTCACCATAGATATTCTTATAAGGATCCATCTTAGGAAGGAAGTCATTAAGGGCACCTTCAATTTTAGCAGCTGTAAGGAGATGCTGAGCTCCTTTATAATAGAAGGATTGATTAATTGCTCCCGATCGTAATCGAACCAAGGCATCGTGGATCGGAGACTTTAAGAACTCCCTTACGGTGGGAAGCCTGGCCTCGACTCGACCACGTTCATAAGATTGTTCGGCAGATATTTTAGCTTGCTCAAGCTCCTGCTTTAATTTCACCACTTCATCCTCTAAGGCCTTCTTCGTTTGTAACTCGTTCCTGGTTCTCTCGAGCTCGATCTCGACCTCAGACAACTTACTCTTGGTATCCTCTAGCTGACTGGTCTTCGCAGCTTCATCCTTCAGAACATTGCACAAGGCTTTCTGTACTGCTTGAGACTCTTCATTCAGTACAGCTTGTCGAAGGGCAGTTTGAATAAACAGGTCTCCGGCCTGCAAAAGAAGAAGATATGTAAGAGCACGAGATAAGAAATATAAGGAAAAGCTAGAAACTTTCAGAATAAGACAGTACCTTTTGATGAGCATGGGCGTAATCGCCTAGTATCTCAAAATCCTTTTTAGCGAAAGATTGAACAGTATCGTCCTTGAATCTTCCGGCGAGAAACATCCGAAGAGACTTATCCACCGTATGCTCGCCCTCGGAGCCCAAGTCAGATTCGACGGTCCCACAGTCCGGGTATCCGGCCGCCCTAGGTCCTTGCAGGTGTTCTTCGATGAAATCAGCCAAATCTGGCTCGGAATGACCAGCCCGACATGGTATGGAATTCGGTCCCCGACCAAAAGGCTTGACTCTCCTAGAGGACTCAGGGACATTGCTACTCCTCTTGCGAGCCATCCTGGCCTGCAAAATTTCTCTAGCACGATCCTCCAGAAGAGTATAATTACTATATCCCGCGTTATTCGGGTTAGAAGGAACGTTTGGAAAAACAGAGCGAAGAGGTTCGGGATCTTGGAAATCGGAGGTCCCCTCCGTCTCGGCCCGAGACCGCGAAGTCCCTGCTTCGGTGATCGGGGGAACAATCATTAAAGCGTTTGAGTTTGATACGGTCCCAACCTGGGCCTTGGATTTTTTCGTTTTCCGGGAAGCTATTTGAGGACGAGGCCGACCCTTATTACCCTTCGAAAAGGAAGCAACATGCGGGCCAGCTACAGATGTACGGAATTTATCAACTATATCAGCTAACGTGGAAGGAGGATTAGCAGGATCGATCTGAGCTTTCCCAAAGATGATCGGTTCGGGAGGAAAAGTGCAACTACTGAGCTCGGCCAGTCGCAAAACTGCCTCTTGAGTCATTAAAGCAGTCTGATGAGGATCAGCACGAAGAGATTGCAGAAAATCATCTGTTATCTCATTCTTCATATCCCCCACGAGCCGGCGTTTCCCATATATCCACTCCTTTGCTCCAGGCCACTCGAAGGGAGTTGGCTCGGAATTTTCTTCGGAAGGCGGGGACTCTGGCCCTCGGACAAAGAAAAACTCACGTTTCCATCCTTTCAGGTTACTACTCACATTGGTCGATAAGACCGAAATCTTCGGCCTCTGAGAAAAGTATACGTAACCTGCGTTTGAAGAAGTGGAAGAACTAATTTGAAATATCCTCCAAAAATTCTGAAAAGCCGGCCTTTTCCCCTTAGCTTTCATCAACACGCAAAAAGCTATGATTAGGCAGATCGAATTCGGTAAGATCTGACAGGGAGCCAGCTTAAATGCATTTAGTAGATTTTCTACCAGAGGAGGGAAGGGAATGCGTAAGCCGTAATGGAATTGTTTGGAATAAAAGGCTTGGCAACCGGCGGGAGGGTTGGTAACTCGTTGATCGGGGGAGGGAAGCACTATTGAAAAACCAGCGCCTAGATATTGACCGAATTCTCTTTGCAACTCCGCCAAGTCCGTCTCCTTATAGGAACAGACGATCTGATCTGCCCTCTCCTCAGTCATGTTTAGAGCTGCGCTAGTCGAGGGCTCTTCCCAATCGTAGATCGTAATCACCACGTTACGATTTAGCCTATATTTATACTGCTCATCGTTACCCAAAGGAAGCTGTCCGTCTTCTGTATCTTCCTTTTCAGAGACTGTTGCCCCTTCGGAATTTTCATCTTCGCTATTCCCAGTGTCAGAACTTGACTCCCGCTCCTCTTCGCTATTCGAGGCGGAACCCGAGTTTTGTGGATTCTCGTTCTCAACTGATCGATTCTCTACAGCCTCTTTCCTGTTATCGATCTCATTCTCCTCTAAGGGAGATTTTCCTTTTAAATCTGCTGAGCTCGACATAATAAGGCGACTGATCAAATATGGCAAGTAAAACTCACTTATCGACTTATTTGCTCCGATCAAAAAGTTTTTCCTCAGAATTTGTGAGGAACACCGACCCTCCGTGTAACTATATATACAGGGACAAAATGGGAAATTGCAAATCAGTCCCCGAGTGACCGCGACGATTGGACTCTCTTGAGGTAAATTTGAAGTTATATTTTCAGAAATTGCACCTACGGCCCCTAAACTTTCCAGAATTCCTGAAGTAAAGATCCATATCTCTAACAACAAGGACGATCTCATAACTGCGCTATCAAGAAATCGTTTAAACATGCACTCTTTTTCCCTGACCCGGTTTTTATCCCAGAAGGGTTTTTCCGAGCCAGGTTTTTAATGAGGCATACCAGCAACGATAAGCCGAGATCGATTTATCCTGACATTAAATATACTTCTTCGAGCTTAAGTTCCACTTTACGCTCGAGAAGTGGGGGAGTATTGATGAGGGGTATTCCGGATCCTACTTCTCTTTACAATTGCACGAGATCGAGCGGTACTTACCTCGAAGAATCGAGTTCGAATCTGACGATGGTTTTGCAGGGGATATAAACAAGCCCAGGATCCAAAGTTGCTGTTGGGCCGAGCTCTGAATCAAACTTATGGGCCGAAGATTTACATGTCTGTGGGTAGACCACCTAGACCCATTTTCAACTATAAATACCCCCTGCATTTATGATGTTGGACACAACTTCCCAGGTGCTCTCTCCTCGAAGCTATAGTCTTAAACTGCTCGGATTATAGGTCTAGTTCTATCATGTGTATTTCGCCCTCTAGCTTGTACGGCATCCAATGATGCTCGAATAGGACCTTTTGAATTCTTGTACTTGTACTCATTCAGTTCGAATACAATTACATTTGATCTTTACATTGTTTAATTATCGTCATATCATTCAGCATCCCACCCTTGATCGAATCAACGAAACCACGTAAGATCAATTACCTCAGCAATAGGCAGGTTATCTATGTCAATTGCTGGGGTGTTTGAGATTAGCCAGGTGATTACTCTTTCTGTACAACCGTCCCTTGATCCTATAAATCGAGAAAGCTGGTATGCCCATTTGTTTTCTGATCGTGGGACGTTCTGTATTTCGAACTTGTCGAATTTTTGTTTCACCATGTTGTATTCCTTCGCCTCGTACAAACCCTCTATCTGACGATGAACCAATTCTGAGTCAGTTAGTACTTTTAGAGTTTTGATGCCTGCTTTAACGGCCATCTCCATTCCTACAATGAAAGCTTCATATTCGGCCTCATTGTTAGTTACCATAAAATCTAAAGTGATTGCGTAGTTTAAATCCTCATTTCCTGGTCCACTGAAATTGATTCTGGCTCCACCTCCTTCCCTTTTTGAGGCCCCGTCGACATGCATTAACCAGGTGTGATTTTCGACAATCTTTATGTCATTATCACAGGCTGTTGTTTCGTTGGGAGTTTCATACGAGGTCGAGGTTTCCAAAAGAAAATCAGCGAGGACGTGAGCCTTTATAGCAGTTCTTGGTCTATATTCAATCTCAAATTAATCTAGTTCAATCGCCCACTTAATCAACCTTCCTGAGGTTTCCGATTTCGCTAGAACTTGCCTTAGTGGTTGATTAGTGAGTATGATAATCTTGTACGTCAAAAAGTATGGTTGAAGCTTTCGTGCAGCGACTACCAAGGCCAAGGCAAACTATTCTATATCTAAGTAATTCTTTTCGGCTCCTTGTAATAACTTGCTTAAATAATATACGGGCTTATGTTCTGAACCCTCTATATTTACCAATGCAGAGCTTATAGCTGCCTCCGAAATGGATGTGTAAATGAATAAAGGTTGTCCTTCAGTTGGTTTGGATAGCAATGGTGGAGAAGTTAGATACTCTTTTAGCTGATTAAACGCCTGGTCACAATCCTCGGTCCATAGAAAAGTTTTTGCTTTTCCCAAGGTTTGAATGAATGACAGGCTTTTATCCGCTGATTTAGATAGAATACTATTTAACGCGACAATCTTTCCAACCAAACTCTGAACTTGAGAGATTGTTCTTGGTGGTTTCATTTCCGTTATGGATCTTATCTATTTCGGATTTGCCTCTATTCCTCGTTGATGAACCATGTAACCCAGGAATTTCACGGATTTAACTCCGAAGGTACACTTTGCGGGTTTAACTTCATGCGATATTTCCTTAGAATCGCGAAGCATCGGTCTATATGTATGATGTGGTCTTTCTCGTTCATGCTTTTCACTAACATGTCATCCACATAGACCTCCATTATTTCTCCGATCAACTCTCTGAACGTTAGATTAACCAGTCTTTGATATGTTCCCCATAATTTCTTAATCCAAAGGGCATTACTATGAAGCAGTATACTCCCTGCTCAGTGATGAAGGCGGTCTTGTCCTGATCGCGCTCATTCATGTAGATTTGATAAAAACCTTGGAAGGCGTCCATCATACTAAAAATAGCGAAGCTTGCGGTTGAGTCAACCAGTAGGTCGATTATTGGGAGTGGGTAAGGATCACGGGGGCACAGCTTGTTGAGGTCGGTAAAATCGTTACACATCCTCCATTTATTGTCCTTTTTGTCTCTTTTTGCCACTAATACCACGTTACATAGCCGCTCTGAAAAGTGTATCTCCCTAATTTGTTTAGCCCTTAGCAATCCTTCGACTTTTGCTTTAATTATCTTATCTTTTGTAGGACCATGGTTTTGCTTCTTCTGTCTTGCTGGTTTCGCCATCGGGTCGATTTTTAGTGAGTGAGTGATTCTTGGGTCTATGCCTTCTATATCCTCCGCACTCCAGGCGAACACGTCGACATTCTTTCTGAGAAAATTTATGAGCATAATCTCTCCTTCCGGGCTAAGTTCAGTCCCGATCCTGATTGTTTTCTTGTGGTCGTTTTGTACCAGCATAATGTCTTTATGTTCTGGTGGCTTAAGGGTGAGATCAACCGGCTCTTTCCCCTTCCGATCTATCCTATTTGTACTTGGGATATCAATTTTTGCTCTCTCGACAATATCGTCTTCGAGTTTTCTTTTCGCTGGAGTAAAAGATTTAAATTAGTTTCCCAACGCCAGGGAGGTGTTGTTACAATCTCAGGCCATGCAATGATCATTGACTATTTCCCCGATACCTGAAACAGTAGGAAATTTTATCTTCTGGTGGTAAGTCGACACGACTGCTCGAAATAGGTTGAGCTCTGGCCGACCTAATATGGCATTATACGCGAAAGGTGTTTCTACGACTAGAAACTTGATCATTTTTACAACTCGCTCAGGTCTTTTTCCCAACGAAACACTTAAGTTGACTGTCCCAGATGACACTATTTCTAATCCTTCAAATCCTACTAATGGCGTTGCTACTTTCTGTAGCGTTATTTCGCCCAAATTCATCTGCGTTAAGACTTCCCTTGAAATAATATTAGCGCAACTCCCATTATCTATCAGTATCCTTTTGACATTGTAGTCTGTTATTTCAAGTGATACGATCATAGGGAAGTCGGGATTATATTCTTTCGTATCCGAAGTGGTATTCCGTGGTACTTCATTTTCATTAAAACTGATGGACTGTTCTTTTTGAACCTTATTTTCGAGAGTCTATAATTCTCTTGGAATTTTCAAATTTCCTTCTTTTGATCTGGTGGTTTGTCGGCGGGCGTTACGACTATCTCCTCCTGCTGGTCCACCGGAAATTGTGTGTATCGTTCCATTCACATGGTCATTATCCATTTCTTGAGGCAGACAGGTTCTTCTCCGATTATGATTTTGAGGGCTTCTGGTTCTATTTCTCTTTCTACTATTTCGTTCGACGTATTCGTCCAACTTTCCCTCTTGTATTAGCCCCTCAATTTCCTGTTTTAGATGGAAATAGTCTTCGGTGCGATGACCATGAGCACGATGGTACCGACAATACAAATTGTAATTTTGGGCTCCTGGCTTAGCTTGTGTAATTCTTTTTGCCGAGGGAATCCAATTATTTCTTTCGAGTAAAACTAGGATCTCTTCTCTAGGGACATTTAATTTATTGTACTCCAACTGATCTACTCGATTTCTCTGAGGATGTTCCGCTGATCTGGGCCTTGCATAGACATTAGGTCTTTTATCCTGATCATTGCGGTTGTAATCCAATATTTGAAACACATTTCCTCTTTTGAGGGATCGATCATAATCTGTTAGTTTTGGGATGGGAGCTTTATCCTGTCGTTTCATCCCCGAGGTTGAAGCTTTACTTCTATTTTTGTCTTTAAAGGAGTTCATCTCTTCTTGATTCATATACTTCGACGCTAAAGTCATAATCTCTGCGAACGTCCTTGGTTGTTTTCGACTCAGGGCATTACCGAATTGTCTGTTCTTTGTAAGGTCGAACAATATGGAGATTATGTAATCGATGTTTGGAGAATCGATCTTTAGTAGCTCCACATTTAATCTCCCCAACCAGCTTCTCAAAGATTCCCTTTCCTGTTGATTGATGGTTCCAAGGTAACTCATGGGAAGTTTCTGTCTTTTCTGACTAGCGAATTGTTGAGTAAGTTTGTTACATAATTCGCGAAAGCTAAAGATGGAGTTGGTTGGTTGTTTATCAAACCAATCTAACGCTAAAACTTCGAACGTTGTAACCATTAATTTGGCGGTGTATTCAGCCGAGTGTGCATACAAATTCATTATGTTCGTAAAACTGAATATGTAATCGTCTGGATCTATTGTACCGTCGTAACGAGATAGGCGTCTAAGTACCTGTCCGGACGATTGTGCTTCTTTAATTTCCTTACAAAAGGGGGAACATGCAGCTATGCTCTCTTGCACTTCTCTACTTCTCGCCCATGGTTGTTGAACAGCTAGCAACCTTTGTTCCACACGTTCTTGGACCATTTTTTCAATGTCTCTCTCTGAGATCCGCACAGTCTTTGGTTGATTAGGTATTGGATCGATGATATCGTCGTCAATAGGGATAATAGTATTTCTCTTGACTCTTGATGTACGGGACGAGCAGGGGCCCTTGCCCGATTTGATTTTCTTCGGACGTGATTATCAGTCGGTTTTCCATTACTTGATAGAAATAGTGTCCGACAAGCCAACTATATGGCTGGCAATTAATGTAATAAATGAAGGAACTATTCAATTTCGATTAATAAATGCACTTTATTATATGGTCAACTTTATCTTATGTAATAATTATCTACGCATAATGATAGAAGTTCTTAGATCACAGGGCTATGGAACAACCCGTGGACTGATCTCCAAGGCCGTGATCTAGAACATATTCAAGAGTTGTAGAATCCATTTGAGACAGGACATCGTTGGATTCGGTTAGACTCTCACTATTGTGTATACTCCGATGAACTGAAGAACGCTGGGGTCCACGAGCGTGACTGGGATAGTCGATACACATAAGTGGGTGACTTGCTGGGATGGCAAGTGCACTGAATACCCCAATTAGGAAATAACTCACCATGGAAGCGGTAGTCGCATATCGGGGTTGAAGTTATTCAAATTTACGATAGTATACGAGGAACGATCCCTAATTACTTGAGGTGATAGGGTTTATCTGGTACGAGAATATTTATACTTAGATGTGAGTCCCGACCGACTGGAGATTACCAGAAAGTCTCTGTGGACTCATGTTGGGTACAGAGGGGCTCGTATGCAGGTTCATATCATCAACAAAGGATCCATTGACCCGACATGATAGGTTGAGAATTTCTCATATGGGTTTCTATGAGAAATTAATACTGGTAAAAATCCTTGGCCAAGGTATCTGACGACTTTATGAAAGTAGCTCATAAAGATTAAGTCAAAGAGAATTATGTCGAAACCAGAATGCATAAGATCAAGACATAAGAAAAGGGAACCGATGAAAAGTCCATACCCTTAAGTCTCGACTGGGAGATTGATCGATGGAGAGATTATGTCGTATATGGAAATAGTAAATGAGTAAAAAGGTTCACTGAATTAATTCACCAGTGATTGGGCTACATGGGCTTGTGGCCAGACATCGACAGTAGAGTGTGGGAGAATTCCAAATTGGCAGGGATGCTAATTTGGGAATGATCAGTCGAAAGAGTGTTCGACCGATTTAGAGAATTTAATGCTCGAATAATTAAATAAATATTTATTTATAACCTGCGGCTAATTATGTGGTGAACCTATGGGGGCATGCACAATACACATGAAGCGAAAGCGATGAAGAGAAGAACAACTGGGTCTACCGAATCGACTGGGTCGATTGGGTCGACTGGGTCGATTGTGTTGGGTTTTTTATGGGTATAATTGTCAACTACAACAGTGCGGAATTTAAAATTTTATTTATACACCAAATCCCAGGGTTTCTTATTAGCACATATGAATAAAGGTTGAATTTATTTTCAGCAAGCATATACTAAAAATAAATAAGAAGGTAAAAACTATTTTACCTCACCACAGGCAAGGTGGTGGTTTTTCTCCGGTCTTCAATTGTTCACTAGAGCACCCCAAATGTTGTGCCTCTAGAGAAAGTCCACACCAGTTGGATTTGAGTAACTTCGCGTAATCCCCAGGCTCAGAACTAGTATTAAGGAATTGTCTCGTCAGGAATTGGATTCAGATCCGGGAAGAAAAACTTGGAGAAAAATCCTACACAGGGTGGCCGACTTTTCACAGGGTTTGATTGTGCAGTAGGGGCGAGAGAGGGGACTGAAATTTTCGGCCTCCTTTGTTTTTCTTGTGTTTTGATTTTCTCAATCTTTTCTTATTCTTATGTTATGATTAGATTATGTGTATCTAGTATTTATAGATATCTAATTAGAAGACTCCTTCTCCTAATAGGTATCTAATCTTGAAAGGATCTCTCCTTATCAAGAAACAAGATATACAAGATCTTATCACATTAGGAAACAAGATATATCACAATCTCTTTCCTAGTTACACAAGATAACACAATCTCTTCTAATCATAATCAAACATAATCAACATTAATATAAGACTAATTAATTAAGCAAAAATCGGCCATAATTAATAACTAAAAATCGGCCCATATGCTTTTAGTTAATCCCAAATTAATTTGATCAGTGTTCCCAAAATCGGCCCATGCAAGATTAATTAATCCCAGACTAATTTATCTTTACAATAATTGGCCCATACGCTTAAATTAATTAATCAAAGATCAATTAACTTACATATGGATCGGCCCATGTCATTTAATTAATTAATCCACTATTAATTAATTAATCATTTCTAATTAACACTTTAATTGAGGATTTAATCAATCAGAAATTTCAATTGATTCATTAATCAGTTACTTCTAATTAATGATTCTTCATTTTGAATTAACACTTTAATTCTTGATTAATTAATTAGTTACTTCTAATTAATTATTCTTCTTCTTGAATTAATACTTTAATTCATTTATTGATTTAATTCCTTAAATCAATTGTTTCCTTTCAGACTGTCACTGTCCAACTGTGTTGTGTGTGACCCTCTAGGTTCACCATCAATTGGCAGCATGTACACTACTTTCGTGATTTAATTAGTGAGTAATTAATATATAATTAATTGCTCCGATCAATTAACCACTTTAATTGACCACTCCAGAATTAATTTCCTTATTAATTCAGGAGTACCCACACCTCGTGGTCGATGTCTAGCCACAAGCCCATGAGGCCCAACTTCAGGTGAATTGATATTCGTGAACCTCCAACTCTTATAAATGCCATGTACATACGGTCCTTCTAGCGACTAATTTCCCGATTGAGACCTAGGGTGTGTGAATTGGTCGGCACCTCTAATCATCTCAATTCTGTACTTTCTAATTTAGGATAATAATTCCAATGTGACTGCTAAATTTGGAAACCCCTTTCCAAATCCGTCACTGACTGCGGCCGCAGGTTCCTCGGATATCATTATCTAAGAACGTACAAGAAATTCTCTCATCTTATCAGGATGAGTCGATAGATCCTATATTAGTACTAACCATCCGCGCACACGTTCATACGTACCCAAAGTAGTCGCACAATGACCAAGCTATGTGATCGGCTCCTAAATCAAAGTACGTATTCCCGTGTACCTAATTCGCCCTAGTACCTCAAGTCAAAGGACTAAATCGTACACTATTATAAGTCTTGAGAGACATCCCATTACCGATATGCTTAATGCACTTCCACGATGGGTCTCTCTGTTCGGGTCGTTCGATGCGTTCGATCCCCTATCGAACCACCTAGTCATATGCACTAGCATTCAATGCCTTGTTCATGAAATGACAACAAATTCACTCTACGTGAATCATGCATAATCCTACAAGTCTTGACGATTGATTCGATACCCCGTCTCGATATGAATCTATGACTTGGAACGTTTTTGAGATCACAACCTTTGAGACTGTTTCATGATTAATCGCACCCAATACTGAAGTAAATAGTCCCTTAGTCATGAGTGATCTCAGGGTTTCATCCAATCGCTTAGATAAGTTCGCGAGAGATGAACTTGACCATTGTTTAATTCACGTACTATTAATAAACGGGCGTATTATCTTATGAATCATAAGATTGCTTCTAAAGGAAGTTCCTTAACAAGCTTATATTTGTTGGCTTGCTGGGCACTATCCTATCAATCTCCCACTTGCCCTAAAGCCAACCACATACATTTCTAAGGCCCATCTCTCTCAAGATGTCCGTCGAACCCTTGTGATTATGACTTAATTAGTGGATCTGCTATGTTGTCTCTTGACGTGGTTTACCCCCACGTCTTATTCTACCTATGATTTTCCAGATCATATGGTATACTTGTGTTTAGATCATGGGTGAGATCTCGATTCCTTTGCTAAAGCAATTGCCTTAAGTTATCATAGAAGATAACTACAGGCCTCGTAATGCTAGGTACTACTTCCAATTTATTGGAAGAAGTTTTTGTCCAAACACTTTCCTTCGCTGTATTCAATACTGCGAAATATTCCGTTTTAGTGGTTAACCTGGCATCGATTGTCCTTTTGAACCCCTTTCAAGTCATCGTTGCCCCATAAAACTAGAATATTATATTCACATCAGACGGGAAACTAGAATCACTAAATCCTTCGAGTTCCAGTCATTTATTGGCCCTTTCAAACCCGCTTGCTGTCGCACACTGCCACGCGCAGCAACGGCTGCTAGGGGCAGCTCACGCGCGGACTTCTTGGTCGCGCGTGTGCTTTCCACGTTGCAGTCATCTATTGGCCTCGATCTGGTTGATTTTTGGTTGGACTCTGATTCTTCCTATTTTGAAAAATCTGAAAATCTTGGAGATGTGAATATTAGGAAACTTGGAGTTTTTGGATAAGGTAGAAATCTTGGTGGATTTGGACACTACCTTAGTTAACTAATCAAGTCAAAATTGGATTATCTTGAGAATCATGGAAGATTTGGAATATTGGGAAACTTAGAGGTTTGGATAAGATAGGAATCTTAGAGATTTGTAACTATCTTATGTGACCAACTTAATCATGATAAGAATTGTAGATTACTTAGAACTCAAGTAAGAGTTAATTAATCTTAGAGATTAATTGTTAATTCAAAATTAATTAACTTGGATAATTTCTGTGAATTAAAATTAAAGGAGTCGATAAATTTACATTTATGCCCTTATGTGAATTTATGCATGTTCTTAAGTGAATATGTGGATTGGTCGATTTTGCCCCTAAGCCCTGTGTAGTTTTGGTTTATTTATTTTATGGGTTGTAATTAAATGGGCCTGATTGGTGCCCTTGCCTGCGCAAACAAATGTAATAGAAAAGGACCAATTTTAGTAAGTTAGACTTAGTTTAGGCTTGGAGCTGAGAAGACCTCATGAAGACTTGGAGATCCACATGGAGGCCCATAACCTTGGAGGACATGGAGGCCCAATCAAAGAGGATATTACAAGAAGGCCCATGCATGTATGGGTTTTGAAAATTGTAATAGTTAGAACATTTAATTTCCACCCTAGACTGACCAATTGATCCATCGCATGGCTCGTGATGGATCGCATAGGATGGGCAATCGATCAATCATATCCTGCTAGGTGATGTATGTTTACTTATATTCTTTGATGTATGTCGATCACATAAACAAGATAAAGCATAATCTGATGAGACCTCGCACAAGAATACTTAAAACCTCCAATTGAACTTTGAAACTCAATTATAATATTAAATCGAATAACGGGCGCATAAGAATAGTGTCTATGGTCCGAGCCTACCCAATTACTAGGTCTTTTGCATATTGTACGAATATATCTCTATGTCTCACGAGTCGTGGGTTGAGCTATAGGAAGATGATATGTCTATTGCCTCGATGCACGAGTTTAGTGCCAAGGGAGGGGATAGCAAGGTTTTAGGCGGTGTCTCACGAGTCGTGGGGCGTCTAAAATTGAACTATTTCTCTCCACGAGTATTGGACATGATTTAAAGTTAGGAAGATGATTGAACTCAAGGGTTAGCTGCGATGGTTAACCGACGACATAGTCAACCACCAAGTGAATCAAATAGTATGCCCAACGAGTCATGGGTACTAAGAGATTGCATTTGGGCCTTGAGCCCGCTAGGATATTTTAAATTACCGAACCTTATGTGAGGGCATAATATTTTGATTAAAATAGTAGGAGTAATTTACAAATAAAAACCCATGTTTGTAAATTGTGCATTTTAAATTAATCTTTCGCGTATTTATTTCTTTTGTCGTCTTTTTGTAGTTATAATACCTAAAAATCCGACTTCCATCATACTTGAACAAAAAAAATTGGCTGGATCCAACTTCCATGACTGGGTCAGGAACCTTAAGATCATTCTCGCTTCTGAAAAGCGAGGCTTTGTCCTTGATGGGACGCCTCCTGAAGTTGCTCAGGATGCCGATGACACTGAGAAAGAAGCCGTTGATCTAAGGCTTGACGATGACTTGCAGTCACATTGTCTCATGCTGGCATCCATGTCGAATGAGCTTCAAAAGCAGCATAAGAATATGAAGTCTGCTTTTGAGATCTACACGCACCTGAATGGTCTATTTGGGGTGCAAAGTAGATACGAGCGGTATGAAACCGCCAAGACTCTGCAACAAACAAGGATGGCAGAGGGTATTGATGTTCGTTATCACTGCATCAAGATAATTGGGCTTATTGAAAAGCTTGGTCAACTTGAATTAAATACGGACAAGACCTACTGCAAAGATATAATCCTCCAATCGCTGACGAGATCATTCGAGCAATTTGTAGTGAACTACAACATGCACAAGATGGGTATTGAACTTCACAAGTTGCCTAATATGCTCGCCACTGCAGAGGCTTCCATGAAAAGAGAGAAGCCAGTGATGGTTGCAACCTCGACCCAATCTAAGTCCAAATGGAGGAAAAAAGGAAAGGGAAGGGAAATGCTCCTTCAAGCCAAGGCAAAGGACCATCTGGGCCCGTAGGGAAGGGAAAGAAGCGTAAAGCTTCTGCTGGTGAACAAAAATGTTTCTACTACAAGAAACCTGGACACTGGAAGAGGAACTGCAAAGAGTTCTTGGAGAGCTCGAAAGGTATATTCCTTGTTTAAGTTAATTTATCAATTAATTGTGCATCATGGGTGCTAGACACTGCTTGTGGTTCTCATCTTTGTAATGATTTACAGGTGATGTGAGCAACAAGGCCACTTAGGCCAGGGGATTGGATCCTGAGATTTGGCAATGGAGCTAGAGCTGCTGTCGAGGCCATAGGCGAAATGGAATTAGATTTAGGTGGTAATAAATTAGTCCTTAGGAACGTCTTTATATACCTGGTTTAGTGAAAAACATTATTTCTATTCCTGTTTGGATAATGAAGGTTTTAATTTTTCAATTAATAAAGGTTCCTTTTTGTTATTCATGAATGATAATTTATTTTTCACTGGTACATTAAAAGATGGACTATATACCATTGAACCACCTAAGTTAGTTATGCACGTACAACAAAACAAAAGAAAACAAGATAATGAAATATATGTCCAATTGTGGCACGCTCGACTTGGATATGTATCCAAGTCAAGGATTCAAAAGTAAGCATCATCTGGCGCGCTTGAAATCAATCGCATTGATGAAATACCAACATGTGAACCATGTCTAAAGGGTAAAATGACTAAGTTGCCACTTAAGGGAAACCCTGAGCGAGTCAAACAAACATTGGACTTAATATATACTGACGTATGTGGATCACTAAGGAGGTGGCTATGATTACTTCATCACTTTCACTGACGACTATAGTCGTTATGGATATGTGTTCTTGTTGAAACACAAGTCTGAAGCCTTTGAGCGATTCAAAGAATTCAAGATGGAAGTAGAGAATCAACTTGGTCATATGATAAAGGCTCTTCGTTCTGACCAGGGTGGAGAATTTCTAAATTATCTTGTAGAGCATGGAATACTATCGCAGTGGACTCCACCTGCAACACCCCAATTAAATGGAGTAGCAGAGAGAAGGAATCGAACCTTGATGGACATGGTTCAATCCATGATGAGTGCCACTGACCTTCCTCTTTCATTTTGGGGCATGCCATCCTCACGGCAACGAAGATACTGAACATGGTACCTTCTAAATCCGTAGAAAAGACACCATACGAATTATGGTTTGGCAAGAGACCCTCATACGCATTCACGCTCATATGGGGATCTCCCGCTTACGCTAGAAAACTAGTGGGAGATAAGTTGGAAACTAAATCCACTTTGTGCAAATTCGTGGGGTATCCAGAAAACTCGATAGGATACGAGTTCTACGATCCTACGAGACAAACTATGTTTGTCTCAAGGAACGCGCACTTCTCGGAGAAGGATTTCTTGTTGGACAAGAAGGAACACAACGTAGAACTGGATGAGGTCACTGAAGCTGAAAAGGCCGAAGAGGTCAATCAAACCGACCCATAACCACAGGCAGTGGGAGAACAAGAGCATGAAAGTGCACCAGAAAGTACACCGATACTTCCTAGGTCAGAAAGACAACGTAGAGAACCCGAGAGGTACTGCAGTCTGCTGCACGAGACTGGACAGTCTCTAACCGACCCAAGGACTTACGAAGAAGATATGTTAGACATAGATTCGGGAAAGTGGTGAGAAGTCATGGAATCCGAATTAGACTCCATGCACTCAAACAAGGTTTGGGCCTTGGTAGATCCACCAGTGGGAGTGGCTCCCTTGGGTTGCAAGTGGATCTATAAGCGAAAGCTAGGAGTGAACGGAGAGGTAATAACCTACAAGGTGCGACTAGTGGAAAAAGGATAGACTCAAAGGCCAGGCATGACTTTGAGGAAACCTTCTCGCCCGTCGCAATGCCTAAATCCATTCGAATCTTGCTGGCCATAGCTGCGTGGTATAACTACGAGATATGGCAGATGGATGTGAAGACCGCCTTCCTCAATGGAGACATTGATATTGATAAGGGGATCTACATGGAGCAACCGAAAGGATACGCATCCAAAGGAGATGAACACAAGGTGTGCAAACTCCAGAGGTCTATTTACGGACTGAAGCAAGATTCTCGAAGTTGGAACATCCGTTTTGATGAAACAATCCAAACTTTTGGATTCATCAAAAAACGTGTACAAGAAGATTCGTGGGAGTACAGTTGAATTTTTGGTGCTTTACGTTGATGACATTCTTCTCATTGGAAACAATGTAAAGGTGTTGTCCGAAACGAAAGCATGGTTGTCTACACAATTCTCAATGAAGGATTTGGGAGAAGCATCCTTTGTACTATGTATAAGGATCTACCGAGATAGATCAAAAGGAATGTTGTGCCTCTCCCAATCACAGTACATAGATAAAATACCAAAGAGATTCCGTATGTAAGAATCTAAGAGAGGATTGCTTCCGATGAGACATGAAATTGCACTCTCTAAGTATATGGCCCCAAAGACGCCTGAAGAGAGAAGCAAATTACGTATGTAAGTACCATATGTAAGTACCATATGCCTCTGCTATTGGAAGCATAATGTATGGTAGCTTATGTACTAGACCAGACATAGCGTACGCATTGAGCGTTACAAGTCACTATCAATCTGATCAAGGTGAGCAACACTGGATAGCGGTAAAGGCAGTTCTGAAGTACAAAAGAAGGACTAAGGAATTTTTCTTGGTATACAATGGAGGGGAATTGAAATTGGAAGGCTTTACATATTCGAGCTTTCAATGTGATGTAGACGACTTCAAGTCAACATCTGGATACGTATTATGCCTCAATGTTGGTGCGGTAAGCTGGAAGAGCTCCAAGCAAGACACTACCGCAGATTCAACCACCGAAGCAGAATACATTGCCGCGTGTGAAGCAGTAAAGGAAGGTGTTTGGATGAAAAACTTCATACAAGAATTAGATGTGATACCTAGCATTAAGCCCATTACTATCTTCTGCGATAATAATGGGGCGATAGCGGAAGCAAAGCAACCGAGATCTCATAAGAAATCCAAGCACGTACTCAGACGATACCATTTGATAAGAGATATCATTGGTAGAGGAAACATTAAGATGGAAAGTGTCGACGCAGAAGATAATACCGCAGACCCGCTAACGAAGCCACTGCCTCAAAAGGCATTCGAGAAACATCTGCTAAAGATGGGACTCAAGAACATAAAAAGTTGGATGTAGGACAAGTGGGAGATTGATAGAAATAGTGTCCGGCAAGCCAACTGTATGGCTGGCATTTAATGTAATAAATGAAGGAACTATTCAATTTCGATTAATAAATGCACTTTATTATATGGTCAACTTTATCTTATGTAATAATGATCTACGCATAAGGATAGAAGGATAGATCACAGGGCTACGGGACAACCCGTGGACTGATCTCCAAGGCCGTGATCTAGAACATATTAAAGAGTCGTAGAATCCAATCGAGACAGGACATCATTGGATTCGGTTAGACTCTCACTATTGTGTATACTCCGATGAACTTGAGAACGCTGGGGTCCACGAGCGTGACTGGGAAAGTCGATATACATAAATGGGTGACTTGCTAGGATGGCAAGTGCATTGGATACCCCAATTAGGAAATAATTCACCATGGAAGCGGTAATCGCATATTGGGGTTGAAGTTATTCCAATTTACGATAGTATACGATGAACGATCCCTAAATACTTGAGGTGATAGGGTTTATCTGGTACGAGAACGTCTGTACTTAAATGTGAGTCTCGACCGACTGGAGATTACTAGAAAGTCTCTATGGACTCATGTTGGATATAGAGGGATTCGTATGCTGGTTCATATCATCAACAAATGATCCATTGACCCGACCTGATAGGTTGGGAATTTCTCCTATGAATTTTTGTGAGAAATTAATTCTGGTAAAAATCATTGGCCAAGGTATCTAACGACTTTATGAAAGTAGCTCATAAAGATTAAGTCAGAGAGAATTATTTCGAGACCAGAATGCATAAGGTCAAGACATAAGAAAATGGAACCGACGAAAAGTCCATACCCTTAAGTCTCGACTGGGAGATTGATCGATGGAGAGATTATGTCGTCTATGGAAATTGTAAATGAGTAAAAAGGTTCACTGAATTAATTCACCAGTGATTGGGCTCCATGGGCTTGTGGCCAGATATCGACCGTGGAGTGTGGGAGAATTCCCAAATTGACAGGGGTGCTAATTTTGGATGATCTTTGACAGAGTGTTCGGCGGATTTAGAGTATTTAATGCTCGAATAATTAAATAAATATTTAATTATAACTCGCGGCCAATTATGTGTTGAACTTACGGGGGCATACACAATACACATGAAGCAAAAGCGAGGAAGAGAAGAACAACTGGGTCAACCGAATCGACTTGGTCGATTTAGTTGACTGGGTCAACTGGGTCGACCCAATTGCTGCGAAAGTGATCCGATTGGAATTGGATCAAGATTATAAATTAAATTGAAATTTGATTTTTGAGTTAATTAATTAAGTTGGATTTAATTAAATAGACTTAGATTCAAATTTAATTAATTGGGAGAGTAATTAATTAATTGGGTCATTTAATTGGGAAATTAAATAGAGCCTAATTAAATTAATTAAGGAGTGGGCCATGAATTAATTGGAAGACTTAGTGTTCTAATTAAAAGGGCCATGGCCCATGTAGGAGACTTGGAGTCCTAATCCTAGGAGGATTAGGTTAATTAGATACCTATAAATAGGAGACTTGATGTCATATCTCATACACACAACTTAAGAGACAAAAAGCCAAGTCAAGAAAAATTCTCCCTCCCCTCTCTATAATGAAATCGGCCAAACACCCTTCTTCCTTTGGAAGAATTTTTCGATTTCGTTCTTGTTCCAATCTTGTTCTCTAACCCTAGATTTTAATATATCCTATGTTCTAGCCGATTAGGATATATTATATTTCGTGATATTGTGGTGTATCAACTCATAGAGGCGCAACTCATGGGGCGCTACAACAAGGCTTGGATCGATTCTACCGAGGGAGAAACGCAACGACTTTGCTACCTAATTGGATTTGCAAGGAGACAGGTATAACTTAGATCTAGTTATTAATGTCGTTTAAATATATTCATATATATATATACAACTAGTTTAGTATCCTGGTAAGATTCCGTAAGAGGCCCTAAAAGTTTTAAATTCCGCTGCATGTAGGGCTGTTTATCTTACCGAATCCCAACACTACTCCTCCTGTGTGGGGAAGCCAAAGATTGATGATCGGTCCCTGGGCTATCAGCATGATATGAGATGTGATCGATCGGTCATTGAATTCTCTTAACGGGTGTTGGTTTTCGTGGGTATAATTGTCAACTACAACGGTGCGGAATTTAAAATTTTATACACCACAACCCAGGGTTCTTATTAGCACATATAAATAAGCATGAATTCATTTCAGCACAGATACTAAAACGAAAAGTTGGTAAAATAACATTTTACCTCACCACAGGCAAAGGTGGTGGTTTCTCCGGTCTTCTTTTGGGTCACTAGAGCACCCCAAATGTTGTGCCTCCAGAGATTAGTCCACACCAGCTGGATCTGCAATCACTTTAATCCTCAGGCTCAGAACTAGGAGAAAAGCAGCTCAGATTCGAGAGTTGGATTTGGATCCAACTCTAGATGCAGAACGGAAGAGGGAGAGAGTTGCTGCACGGCCGATCTACAACCAGGGGCGGCGGTTGCTAGGCGGCGGCGGCTAGGGTTTCTTGGGGAGGGGGCGGCGGCTAGTGAGGGAGAGAAGATTAGGGTTTTTTCTTTTTTTTTTCTTGGGTTAGGGTTTTGAATCTTGAAGACTCCTTTTTATAGGAGAGTTCAAACCCTATCCCTAATCTTATCTCCTAGCTAATGGGCTATCAGATAAGTCTGGCCCAATCCCTCTCTATTTAATTAGTCCTTTAATTAAATAGCCCAAGTCATTTAATTAACCACTTTAATTAAATGGCCCATTTATTTAATTAACACTTTAATTAAATAATCCAATAAATCTAATTAAAGATTCAATTTAATTAATTAGATAAATCTAATTAATTTCTCTCCAGGAATTATTCCTTTAATTCCTTATCTTGATTTAACTACTTTAAATCATTTCGTTCTGCCACTGACTATCACAGTTCCAGCTTTTGTGTGTGACCCTCTAGGTTCACCATCAATTGGCCGCATGCTCACATTTCTGTGATTTAATTAGTGAGCAATTAATTATTTAATTAATTGCTCCGATCAATCAAACTACTTTCAATTGACCACTTCAGAATTAATCCACTATTAATTCGGGAGTACCCACACCCCATGGTCGATGTCTAGCCACAAGCCCATGAGGCCCAACTTCAGGTGAATTGACTTTAGTGAACCTTAAACCTCTTATAAGTACCATGTACATACGGTCCCTCTAACGACTAATTTCCCGATCGAGACCTAGGGTGTGTGAATTGGTCGGCACCTCTAATCATCTCGATTCTGTACTTTCTAATTCAGGATAATACTTCCAGTGTGACTGCTAAATCTGGAAACCCCTTTCCAAATCCGTCACTGACCATGGCCATGGATTTCTCGGAATGTATAATCGAAGAATGTACAGGAAATTCCCTCATCCATTACAATGAGTCGGTAGATCCTATATTGATGCTAACCATCCGCGCATACGACTATACAAACCCAACGTAGGCGCACAATGGACAGGCTATGTGCCCGGCTCCTAAATCAAAGTATGCACACCCGTATACCGAATTCGCCCTAGCACCTCAAGTCTAAGGACTAAATCGTACACTGTTATAAGTCTTGAGAGACATCCCACCACCGATATGCTTTTTAAGCACTTCCACAATGGGTCTCTCTGTTCGGGTCGTTCGATGCGTCCGATCCCCTATCGAACCACCTAGTCATATGCACTGACATTAACAATGTCTTGTTCATGAAACGACAACAAATTCACTTTTAGTGAATCATGCATAATCCTACAAGTCTTAACGATTCATTCGATACCCCGTCTCGATATGAATCTATGACTTGGAACATTTTTGAGATCACGACCTTTGAGACTGTTTCATGATTAATCGCACCCAATACTGAAGTGAATAGTCCCGTAGTCATGAGTGATCTCAGGGTTTCAACCAATCGCTAAATGTGTTCGCGAAAGATGAAGATGGCCATTTGTTTATATTATGAATTCTCAATAAAATAAACAGTTCGTATTAATTGATAAATCAAAGATTATGTCAAGATAAAATAATGTTCCTATTACAAGCTATTTTGTTGGCTTGCAGGGCACTATCCTATCAATCTCCCACTTGCCCTAAAGCCAATCACAAACGTTTCTAAGACCCATCCTTGTCAGATGCTCTTCGAACACCTTTTGCGATAATGGCTTAGTTAGTGGATCAGCTACGTTATCCTTTGAGTCGACATGCTCCATTTGAATGTCTCCTCTACCTATGATCTCCCTGGTCACATGGTATTTCCTCAATACGTGTTTGGATTTGTGGTGTGATCTCGGCTCCTTCGCTTGAGCAATTGCCCCATTGTTGTCACAGAAGACTACTATGGGATTTGCAATGCTAGGTACCACATCCAGCTCTTGGATGAAGTTTCTCATCCAAACACTTTCCTTTGCTGCATCTGATATGGCGATATATTCTGCTTCAGTGGTTGAGTCTGCAGTGGTCGACTGTTTGGAGCTCTTCCAACTCACCGCTGCGCCGTTGAGGCAAAATATATATCCAGAATTAGATTTAAAATCATCCACGTCAGACTGAAAACTCGAATCAGTGAATCCTTCGAGTTTCAATTCTCCACTCCCACCGTAGACCAAGAACATATCCTTAGTCCTTCTCAGGTACTTTAGGATAGCCTTTACGGCGGTCCAGTGTTCCTCCCCTGGATTCGACTGGTAGCGGCTCGTTACACTGAGAGCGTGAGCTACGTCAGGTCTAGTACATAACATTGCATACATTATGCTGCCAATGGCAGATGCATAAGGTATGAGAGACATTCTCTTTCTTTCTTCATCACTCGTAGGGCACATTGATTTAGAAAGATAGATTCCATGTCTCATTGGAAGCAATCCTTTCTTGGATTCTTCCATACTGAATCTCTTCAGTATAGTGTTAATGTACTGGGATTGGGAGAGACCTAACATCTTCTTCGATCTATCTCTATAGATACGTATGCCTAGTACGTAAGATGCGTCTCCCATATCCTTCATGGAGAATTGCGTGGACAACCACGCTTTCGTCTGCGTCAACGTTCTGATATCGTCTCCGATCAACAGAATGTCATCGACATATAACACAATAAATTGTACCGAACTCCCATCGAATTTCTTGTACACACATGACTCATAAACGTTCTTGATGAAGCCATACCCGTTGACTGTCTCATCAAAACGTATGTTCCAGGTTCGGGACGCCTGTTTTAGGCCATAGATTGACCTTTGAAGTTTGCAAATCTTATGCTCACTTCCTTTAGATGTAAAGCCTTTTGGCTGTTGCATATAGATTTCCTTATCAATGTCGCCATTGAGAAAGGCGGTCTTTACATCCATTTGCCATATCTCGTAGTCATACCACGCGGCTATGGCTAATAGTATCCGAATGGATTTAGACATCGCTACTGGCGAGAAGGTTTCCTCATAGTCTATACCAGGCCTTTGAGAATAACCTTTTGCCACGAGGCGAGCCTTATGAGTTAAGACCTCTCCATTCATTCCTAGCTTGCGCTTGAAGATCCACTTGCAGCCTACAGGGATGGTTCCCTCAGGTGGATCAACCAAAGTCCATACTTTGTTGGAATGCATGGAATCCATTTCGGATTGCATGGCTTCCTGCCACGCACCCGAATCTATGTCTGACATAGCTTCTTCGTATGTCCTTGGATCAGTGTCCAATTGATCGTTTTCGTGAATAAAGCCATACCTTTCAGGCTCTCTACGAACTCGATCGGACCTACGAAGTACTGGTGTACTAGATGGTTCAACGGGTTCAGGATCAACTCCCACTGTTTGTGGGGATGGGTCCAGTTCCTGGACTTCATCAAGTTCTACGGATATCCCGCTTCTTTTAGTGAGGAAGTCATCCTCCAAGAAGTGGGCGTTCCTGGACACAAACATCTTTTGTTCCTTAGGTTCGTAGAACAGGTATCCAATGGATTCCTTTGGATACCCCACAAATTTGCACAAACTAGATCTACTATCTAGTTTATCTCCTTTCTTGTTTCTTACATAGGCAGGAGATCCCCATACTCGTAGATATGAGTATATGGGTGCTTTACCAAACCACTCTTGGTATGGCGTCGTCGGCACCGACTTTGAAGGGACAATGTTAAGTATCTTCGAAGCAGTTAATAGGGCTTGGCCCCAAAACGAAAAAGGAAGGTCAGCGAAACTCATCATGGAACGAACCATGTCTAACAAAGTTCTGTTCCTTCTCTCAGACACACCATTCAACTGCGGTGTCCTAGGAGGAGTTCGCTGAGAGAGAATTCCATTCTCTACAAGATAATCGAGGAATTCTTGACTTAAGTATTCACCACCTCGATCCGACCGAAGTGCCTTGATACTATGTCCAAGTTGATTCTCAACTTCCATTCGAAACTCTTTGAATTTATCAAAAGCTTCGGACTTATACTTCATCAGGTATACATACCCATAACGACTGAAGTCGTCTGTGAAGGTTATGAAGTATGAGAATCCTCCTCTCGCACTGATACTCAGTGGTCCACAAACATCAGTATGGATTAAATCCAAGGTTTGTTTGGTTCGCTCCGGTTTCCCAGTAAAAGGCGCTTTGGTCATTTTTCCCTTGAGACAGGATTCGCAAGTTGGGAGATCATCTAGGTTCTTTATTTCAAGAGCCCTAGAGGAGACCAACTTTTGAATTCTACTCTTGGAAATATGTCCAAGCCTAGCGTGCCAAAGTTGTGGATTGTTTTCATCTTGTTTTCTTTTCTTTGATTGAATGTGCATGACATTAGAATTAGCAGGTTCTAAGGAATAAAGACCATCTATCAAAGTACCACAAGCATAAGTAAAACCACCTTTTATTATGCTAAAACTTCCATTTGAAATGGAAAAACAAAAACCATCATTATCCAACAAAGGAATAGAAATAATGTTTTTGATAATTGTCGGTACGTACAAACAGTCTTTCAAAACCAAAGAAAAATTTCCTAGAACTAATTCAACGTCTCCTATGGCCTCTGCCGCAACCCTAGCTCCGTTTCCAAAGCGCAGGATTCTATCCCCGGGTTTAAGAGGCCTTACTGCTCCCATCACCTGCAAATCATTGCAGATATGAGAACCGGCTGCGGTGTCTAACACCCAAGATGCACAGTTAATAGAAATATTAACTTCAATAAAGAAGATACCTTTGACCACCTCTTTCAGGTAGTCTGGGCAGTTCCTTTTCCAGTGCCCTGCTTTCTTGCAGTGGAAACATTCATCTTCTGGGCTTTTTCTTTTCTTCTCGACAACCTTCTTGGTTGTTTTAGAAGAGATTACTTTCTTCTTCTTTTTCCTGCCCTTCTTAGGCTTTGCAGCCTTGGGTTGCTCAGCAATCATGACAGACTTCTCCCTTTTCAGGGTTGATTCTGCCGTGACCAATAAATTGGTCAGTTCGTGTAGAGCGTGTGCTCTATCTTCCATGTTGTAGTTCAACACGAACTGATCAAATGAGCGCGGCAGAGTATGGAGGAGCAGGTCAGTGGAGAGATCAGCGTGCAGGTCTACCTCCAAGTTCTCCAGTTTTTCAACCAGATTAATGAAGCGCAAACAGTGATCTTTCACACTTGAACCCTCAGCCATTCTCAGATTAAATAATTCTTTTGTAGTCTTGAACCTTTCGGTCCTAGACTTCTCTCCAAATAGCTCTCGGAGATGAAGAATTATGTCAGCAGCATGCAACATCCTTGCATGCTGTTTCTGCAGCTCATTGGTCATTGATGCTAGCATGAGGCAACGAACCTGAATATCATCGTCGACCCACCTTTGATGGGTAGCTCGTTCCTCTTCCGAAACCCCTTCCGGAAGTGCACCAGGCATGGGTGCATCGAGAATGTAACCCCTTTTCTCGGAGTCGAGGACTATCCTCAGATTTCTAAGCCAGTCGATAAAATTTGATCCATTCAGTTTGTTAGAGTCAAGGATGATAGCTAATGGATTCTTAGACATTTTTGCAGAATTGATCTACAAAAGTAAATGATAACGTTTAGCTGACTGATCTATATTAATACTTATAATTAACGATGTTGGACTTGTTATCGAAAAAGTTCTCCCACTATTTTCTCGCAACAATTACCCCTTTAATTGTTCGGGAAATCTAATCTCCTAGTAGGTCTTGACGTCCCAGCAGACATTAATTTCACCCACGACTCGTGGCCATACAATTAACTCCCCAGGTAGGTATACTTTTACCAATTGTGTTCCTCCACAACCTTCAAGCTATTTTGCCTCGGTCTTCGCACTTATCTAGCACTGCTACATCATAAGTGGTACTAATCGTTAAGTCTAACCCATCAATCATGATGAGCAACTGGCCCGGTCGTGAAGTCCCCGTAACTAGTTATCGGTCGATAATCACATCCCGACCAGTCCCCACCCTTGTCTAGTTTAGTTAAAAACGAGAATCAAGGAATTTCGTGCATTGTCCCTTTCTTCGCCTAGGGTGCCAGACTCTGGATCACCTTCAACGATAAGTAGACAACATACACTAGTCCCTATTGATGGAAGGCTTGGATCCTTAAAACATCATTTTAAATGTACCCAATATGACTTAATATTATTTTCAAGAGGGGATTTTCGGGTTTAAGAGTTTGAGGTAACTCTCCTCGAGATCTCACAGTTCCAGTTATGCATTATCTTTTATTTACGATCTAATTATAACTAGCGCGCATCACCATACAAGCTCAGATATAAATACGTAAATAAATACATACACACCTAGCATGCATGCTACCACAGTATGTTTTCGATCGGGAGCCTCCTATGCGGACCACCATCGAGCCAAAGACGATGGTCCTATTGGTCAATCTATTAGGTTTCAAAGAGACCTACTCTATTACACATTTTACCATGCATACATGGCCTTTAGTCTTCATGGGCTCCCACCTTGCTTGTAACGGGCATCCATTCTAAACTAATAAAACAGTAAAGCCCTATCTATTACAATGGCTCAAAGTGGCCCAAAACTTAAGGCTCGCAGGCCCAATAAAACCAATAAGATAAAAATAACCAATCACATCTACCCTAAGGGTCAAGGCTCGGCGCGATCAAAAACCACGTAAACAATTTCACGTAGAGCAAGAAACAAGCAAAAACCCGTTTTCCTTATTTCTAATTATGTTTTAAAACAGCCTATTAAAATATTTAGATTCTAGTTTTAAAACCCCTTCTAAAACAATCCCTAACATCATTATAAACCCCTTTAAAATGACCCTTTGATTATCACTTTAAGTCCCTACTAATTATGATAAAATTGACTTTCCAGATTTACTAAACACCTTTAGTGCACAAAACAGTTTCTGTTTTTCAAGTTTGAAAAAAATGCAGTTCGGCCCCTGAATTTTCGAAAATTACACTTTGACCCCTCAACTTTTGGAAATTACAAAATAGCCCCAAAATTTCCAGAATACGCAAATTGGACCAGAAAGCAGAAAATTGATAAAATTTCCAGAAACTTTTGTTTATTGCAAAACAGACCCCAGTTTTACGGAAAATAGCAAAAACACCCCTAACCTTTCGTAAATTGCAAAATGACCCAAAATTTGAAAAATTTCAGAATTTACAATTTGGTCCAGAATTGCATAAAAACAAAATTTCAATTTCTGTCCAGATTTATAAAAAATCGCAATTTGCAAACAAGCCCTCCAATTTTCGGAAATTACATTTTAGGCCCAAAAACCGAAAAGTGCAAAAATCCGAACACTCAATATATCATAACAAGCAAGAATCAAATACCAGAACACAGCAATCATATATAAAACACATAAATTGATGCGTTCATGCCTTATTTATATGCGCATAATAAGTTAGGCTCTGATACCACTGTTGGTTTTCGTGGGTATAATTGTCAACTACAACGGTGCGGAATTTAAAATTTTATACACCACAACCCAGGGTTCTTATTAGCACATATAAATAAGCATGAATTCATTTCAGCACAAATACTAAAACGAAAAGTTGGTAAAATAACATTTTACCTCACCACAGGCAAAGGTGGTGGTTTCTCCGGTCTTCTTTTGGGTCACTAGAGCACCCCAACTGTTGTGCCTCCAGAGATTAGTCCACACCAGCTGGATCTGCAATCACTTTAATCCTCAGGCTCAGAACTAGGAGAAAAGCAGCTCAGATTCGAGAGTTGGATTTGGATCCAACTCTAGATGCAGAACGGAAGAGGGAGAGAGTTGCTGCACGACCGATCTACAACCAGGGGCGGCGGTTGCTAGGCGGCGGCGGCTAGGGTTTCTTGGGGAGGGGGCGGCGGCTAGTGAGGGAGAGAAGATTAGGGTTTTTTCTTTTTTTTTTTCTTGGGTTAGGGTTTTGAATCTTGAAGACTCCTTTTTATAGGAGAGTTCAAACCCTATCCCTAAACAGTTCGTATTAATTGATAAATCAAAGATTCTGTCAAGATAAAATAATGTTCCTATTACAAGCTATTTTGTTGGCTTGCAGGGCACTATCCTATCAACGGGTTGTGCCGGAATCGCTCTTGGATTTCTAGGCTCTTGTTCGGGGATTGTCTGGATCTCTGGATATAGAGAATTCACCAATTGTGCTAATTGTCTAAGCTTTTCTTCCCTATCTAGTAACGAAAGGGGAACTGTCCCGACCAAAGGCTCGGCAGGAGCTGGGTTCGGCGTAGGATTTTGGTGTTCCTGTGGGATTTGTGCGTCGGAATCGAGGCGTTCCTCCGGACTCACTGGATGGTCGGTTTCTCGTTGTTCGTCCATTGGATCGTTGATTCGTTCACCATCGGTGTTCTCGTGCAACACATCCGATGGCGCGGGTGGGTGCGTAGTATTACTTCTTCTTTCGTTGCGTGCGTTCTTCCTTGGGCGAGCCATATGTCTATCGAATAAATAACTCAGCCCCTCGGTGGGCGCCAACTGATTTAACCGAATTTTGTTTAGTTCCGTTAAATCAATAATAATATTATTAGGTCTGAATTAAATATGATTTTGTGGGCTTTTTTACTTTATTCGGGATGGATATACTCAAAGATGAACAATACGTAACACAAGAAGAATATGATGAACGTAAATTGTATGTAAATATGTATAGCAAGAGATTTTGTATTGGATTAAATCGCGGAATCGTGCCTAATACAATACAAGTGATGATTATTTATAGGAATACTTCCCTAGCTATACAAGGAAACATAACCATAATAGGACTCAAATTGATCTCCCTCTTGTATCCGGATGCAGGAGTTTGGTCGCCGAGAAGCTTCTTATTAGATCGAGACGACCCATACTTATGAGTTGAGTATCTGGACGGGCCGACCCCATTATTCTTGAGTTCTTCGAGTATTCCTTGGGGTATAAAATAGCCCCCATCAGTTCGGACTATAGACACCATTCTTATGCGCCCGTTATTCGATTTAAAATTATAATTGAGTTTTAAAGTTCAATTGGAGGTTTTATCAAATTTCTTGTGCGAAGTCTCATCAGATTATGCTTTATCTTGTTTACGTGATCTATTCTAAGCATGAAAGACATAAATCAAAGAAAATAAGTAAAGATACATCACCTAGTGATGAGGGGTAATTTGGATCCCCTGCCCTCGCAGGCTCAATGCGGTTCGAACAACACCAGATCCTATCCCCAAGAACGAAGAGCCGGCCCAGGGTTCTAAATAAATTGTTCCGAGCCTATGAAAAGAACCCGAGGTCGAATGGTACTGTTGGGCCGAGCCCAGGCCCAAGCCCATCAATTCAGCTATAAATACCCCAGGCATTTATGAAGACGACACAACTTCCCAGGTGCTCTTCCTCCAAGGCTACTGCTTGGAATTACATAAGAAGTATAGCATAGGCTTTCATATATGTATTTCACCCTCTAGCTTGTACGGCATCCAATAATGCTCGGATAGGACTCTCAATTCCTGTAATCTGTATTCGATCATCTTGAATATAATACTATTGATCTTTTATCTCCACTTACATACGTCAGCACAGGATTTTACACTATCATTATCGAACTAACGAAAACGCGTAAGATCAATTGGCGCCCACCGAGGGGCCTTATTCGAGTATTAGATCGAAATATGCTCTCTTAGAGGAGAAATACATATATTAGCGGAGAGCCTAACTAACCAGAGACTCAGCCATTTACTTTCCAGAACAAACCTCCGACCAGCGGAGCATTCGTCAATGTAAGGTCGAAGATAAGACCAACGGGGCGAATCCCAGACTTCTAAATCGATGATTCTATTCTGCTATTGTTCAGTTCATTTATTCCTACATTGGATTTATTTTCCACAGCCCGGTCAGCTAATGATAAAAGGTTGAAGGAATCAATGGAGTTACAACTTGTTAATGTTCGGAATTTATTTTTCCGATCATCATACTTAGTAATCTCAGGGTTAGTAGAAGGGCAACAAGTTATATAGATCCTGGAGGTCGAAACCGAGGACGCGCAATCGTTCGATCATTAAAGGAAAATTATGGTTCCAAAAGTAAGGAGTAAATAACTTCATATTAAATGCAAGTTCCAACAAATCTCGCTCGTATTCGATCGGAGAAATCGGAAAGATACAAAAGAAGAAAACAATGAAATTCGAACAGATAACCAAAGTTTTATTATTAATATTCTTCAAACAAGTACAAATGGTGCCTCGGATAAAATCTCGAGCTCCAGAGATACAGTACAATCATTCCTACCCTACTACAAATTCTACGAGTAATTCTACCCTGGTATATATTCGGTCATCATTCCCTTTAGACAGCTCCAGATGCAGACTCAGCAGTGATTCTTTGCGGCCATCACTCGCCACTTGTCGCACATCCAGGGCTTCAGACCGACCTTAGGTCTTCATCTGTAAATAATGATGGAAATACTCAATCATTATTTACAGGTTGATCCGAACCGGTGCAGCAAAAGGTTATCTCAACGGAGGCGCCCCAAGCAAGCTCGAAGGAACTATACTTCAAGAAAGCCCTCGAGGAAGCTGGTGCTTCAGATTTAAAGAACTCCTCTCAGATTAACCAGCTGCCCGATCAGATGCTACGCTAGAAAACCGGAATTCTAACCCGCACCAGATAAGGTATACCTTGGAAAACAGGTTGCCTGCCGGTATTCTAGGCACGATTTCTTTTGCCTGTCGATATTCTAAGCGAAAAAGCTTATACCAAAGGAACTAAGATCGGAAAACAGGGTTCAAAGTCTAATCTCAAACTCCTTTATCTTAGAGATAATATGAATCAAATCTAAAACTCGACCCATGGGAATCGGAGGAAGCATAAAGGGAAAAGTGAGGAATGTCGTATAAATGAATGGACCTATTTATAGCAGTGAAGGGTTTTGAACCAATGGCCCAGATAACAGTTCGCAAACGGTTAGGATGTACGTAATAAATGAACTGACAGATACGTTTCCCGAGAAATAGGGTCCTGTTTGGTTAAGAGAACGTACGGTCTAACAATGTGCAAAGAAAGGCTTATTCGAAAAGTTCATTCGAACAAATGTTTTACTTATTATCCTACCCGAAAAACAGCCCAAGGATCAGGGACACTTGTCTAAAAGTTCAACCCTCGTGTACATGATATTCTAAATATAAAACCGCTATTTTTACAACCGGCTAGTGAGGTTTGAATCGAAAAAGCTATAATTGGTCTACTCGAACAAAACTCTCGAACTGAAAAATTCGAGAGTTATTGGATATTCGAGAGTAATTGGTCTACCAAGTTATTAGTTTCTTACTCAAGAGACCACTGTTCGAATATTCGAGATTGAGTTATTGGAAATAAGAACGTGTCTGATTGTGCTCTATTTTATCAACAAGAAAAAGAGAAAATTCCGTTCATGAATATTATTAAAAAGATACAAGAGTTCAAAGGGAAAATGTGGAAGATACATTTCGAGCATAGCACAAGCTAATATGTTACATAAGAACCCCTTTACTTTCTACAATCCTATGAAATTTTCGGTCTCCTCTCCTATCGTTTGTTCGAAGTAACTTAGCTCCAAGCATGGAATCTCTTTTGGACCCGCAGGCTTTTAACTTTATTTACGATCTTTCGAAGATGAAGGGGCAATTGTAGTATGTCTTCCTAAATGCATTGTAGCAACAGGTCCCTAATCAAAGACCTGCGCAATAACCTGCAGACTTCATCAATCTGGCATATTGGCCTTCAAGATGGAAATCATATTTGCCTGTCGATATTCTAAGCGAGGTCGGGGTAGTCTTTCTTCCGCTTGAAGATTATTCGAAGTCTGAGCTCAAAGAGTTGAATTAATTGAATAACGATCTTAGTCACCAAGATCGGACAGATAAAATGCTGATACAATAAATGAAATTATTTCAATGATATGATAGCCTTTTATAGCAAAAATTGAAAGAATCCTACGGCAGATTGATGGGGGCTATTTCGTACCCCTTATAATGTACGGATCCACTGAAGAATATAAGATCGGTTCGACCAAACAAGACAGTTCGGGATCATCTAATCGACCCGGCCGAATAGAGCTCTCTTCGACAAAAATACTACACTCCGGACTCAAGAAGGATATTTGGGCCGAGTCCTATTAGGACTATATTTCCGTGTAACGCTAGGTTTAGTATGATATAAATACCTAGTCAATCATTGTATTAAATAACGCTGAAAACCCTGGATTACACGGCAAATACGCCATTGAATTCTGCATAAATGACAGAACCCATTATTATTCAATAAAGAAAAGAGCTTTCTCTTCATATTTGTGTTATTCTTACGTTGGTTACGATAATTACTTGTTGTTCCTACGAAATTGTTCTTCCTTGAGATTGATCCATCCAGAATAAAGTAACAGAGCCCTATAAACCATATATATTGAGAATCTCCAATATCACAATTTCACTGATACCTTTAACCCGACGAAAACCGGTTAAATCAGTTGGCGCCCACCGAGGGGCTAGGTTAATTATTCGATCGACATATGGCTCGCCCAAGGAAAAGCGCTTGTATCGGAGCAAGAAGTAACACAACCACCGGTCATAACACATCCGAAGATCCACAGGACAATAATGATAACAACGCCCACGACACCAACGAGAATTTGCAGGGTTCCCATCAGCAGGAACCCCAAGGAGATCTTCCCGGTACAATCCCGGAAGAACCGAAAGTCCCTGCGATCCCCGTTCCTCTCCCGGGCGCTCAGGAGAAATTGCGACAGATTGCGATGCTCGTTAAATCACTCTCTCTAGAAGAATTACCCGTACTTGAACAAATTCCTCGAAACGTTAGGACTGCCAGGGCAAATCCCGCTCAAAAAGCGCCGAGGCAAAACGATCAAACCTCTCAACAAGCTGACAGCCCGGCAAGCGAGCGGCGCTCTCTACACAGTCCGCAGCAGGGCAATTCAAAACCCTCCGATAACCATCCCAGAAGAAAACCAGGACAAAGAAAACCACAGCTGGGGCGCAGCGGGACCAAGGAACGTACAATAATCCCTATCGAGGATGACATAGATGATGCAATCCCAGATCGACCACGAACAAAGCGATTCTCGAAAAGAGAAATCGAAAGAATGGTGCAGGACCGACTCGAACAACGCTTACAATCTATTCAAAACCCGTGGGTCCGAACCACGGAACTCCAGGAGAGCCTTGCGGCCTGTTCTCCTTTCTGCAGAGAAATAAAGGAGGCACAGTCAATCGGACAGGTCCCGGGTAGACTACCCCGATACGACGGAACCACTGATCCAGATGACTATATTTTTAGCTTCACCAATATAATGAACTTATACGCTCACTCGGCGGAATTCACCGCCAAATTAATGGTAACCACATTTGAAGGACTCGCTTTGGACTGGTTCGCCAAGCAACCTGCCAACTCCATATTCAGTTTTCGGGAATTATGCAATAAATTGACACAGCAGTTTGCCAGTCAGAAGAGGCAAAAACTTCCGATGAGCTACTTAGGAACTATACACCAACAAGAGGGAGAATCCTTAAGAAACTGGTTGCGAGGTTTAACGTAGAATTACTTAAAATCGATTCCCCAAATATCGATTACATAATTTCTATTCTCTTCGACCTCACAAAGAATAGGCAGTTCGGAAATGACCTCAGTAGAAAACAACCGAGAACGTTTGCCGACATCATGAGCTTGGCATCCAAGTATATGACCCAAGAAGAGATGAATTTCTTTAAAGATAAAAATAAAAACAAAGCCACAGCTTCAGGCTCCAAACGACATGATAGGATTCCTGCCCAAAGGTCCATGGATTATGAGCGATCTTTTAGAAAAGGCAACGTTTTCCAGCGTTTGGAATACAATAAAACCGACCAAGAAAGACAACCTAATTTCTACCAAAGACCAAGAAACCCCGAACTAGCGATCAGAGGCAGGGCTAATCAAGTAGAACACCCAAGGCTAAATGCTCCGATGGAAGAAATATTGGAAATACTAGAAAGGAATAACTGGATCCCTGAAGCGAAGAAAATCGCTCAGCCCAGACCAGGATCTCGAAACTATGAGTTATACTGCAAATACCATCGGGCACACGGACATCGAACGGAAAATTGTTTTCACCTTAAAAAAGAAATTGAAAAACTAATCGAACAGGGAAAACTAGACGACTATCTAGAGCGAGATAACCGCAAGAGGGAAAGAAGTAGAAGCCCTTGGAATAATAATCAACGAAGGAGTTCTCGTCGAAGGTCACCCGAGCATGGTCCTACACAGGAGTTGAACCATGACCAGATCAATGGAACTATCCACACAATATCCGGAGGACCCGCTGGCGGAGATAGTCGTAATGCCCGACGAAGGACAGCTAGATCCATAATTGGAAACTTAAAATACCCAAAAGAAATATGGACTCTAGAAAACAAGCCAACGAACGACCAGCTGATCAGCTTTAACGAAGGCGAAGTACCTAAAAACATTGTTTGGGACACAAAAGAGGATAACCCCAATTTTCCGATGGTGGTGTCGCTAGAAATAGCGAATTATAATGTCAAAAGGATCCTAATCGATAATGGGAGCTCGGCGAATATCATCTCCCGGGAGGTTTTAGCCCAGATGAACTTGGGACAGATAAACCTACAGAAAGTAGCTACGCCATTAGTAGGATTTGGAGGATCCAAAATTGTCCCCTGCGGAACAATAATCTTAAGTGTATCACTCGGGAAAAAACCGCACCGGACAGTGAAGCTAGTAAAATTTCTAGTGGTAGAAACACCCTTCGCTTATAACGCAATATTAGGACGACCAGCCCTCAACCTATTCCGAGCCGTTGTCTCTACTTATCATCAGAAGATGAAATTTCCGACCGACAGAGGTATCGGGGAAATAATGAATGATCACTGTATGGCATGGGATTGCTACAGCACCTCATTAACTTTGAAAGACCACCCCAAATCAATTACCCCGAGCAAAATAAAGCTCGAAGACGATCTCGTTAGAAACAAGGTTGAAATCTCTAGTACTGATCGAATAGATAAAAAGGGAAAAGAACCGCTTGATTTAGCTTTGAAGCCACCAGAACATAAGGATGTAATTATAGTACAAGAGGACTCGTCGAAAACAACAAGAATAGGTACTGAATTAAGCAAAGAAGGGGAAGTAATGTTGATTGACTTTCTCAGAGATAATGTTGACGTCTTTGCTTGGAGCGCAAATGACATTGAAGGAATTGATCCTCGAGTGATCAAGCATTCGCTTAAAATTGATCCCTTGGCAAAACCCGCTAGACAAAAGAAGAGAAATCACGGGCCAGTAAAGGATAAAATCATCAAAGCAGAAGTTGAGAGGCTACTTGAAGCAAAACAAATCCGAGAATTACACTTCTCAGAATGGCTATGTAATGTTGTTCTAGTAGCAAAAGGGGATAAAAAGGATAACAAGTGGAGAATGTGTAATGATTTTACCGACCTTAATAAATTATGCCCACGTGATCCACATCCCCTCCCAAGGATCGACTTATTAGTTGACTCAACCGCTGGCTTCGCGATCTTCAGCATGATGGATGCCTTTCAAGGGTTTTATCAAATATACATGGATGAGCGGGACCAAGAAAAGACTGCGTTCATAACCGAGCAGGGAGTATATTGCTTTATAGTAATGCCATTCGGCTTAAGGAATGCCGGGGCTACTTACCAAAGGTTAGTAAACCTGATGTTCAAAGAGTTAATAGGAGAAATAATGGAGGTCTATGTAGACGACATGTTAGTCAAAAGCATGAACGAAGCGGATCACGTAAAACATCTTGATCGATGTTTCCGAATATTGAGAAAATACCGCATGAAGTTAAATCCCGCGAAATGCACTTTCGGCGTTAAGTCGGGAAAATTCTTGGGTTATTTGGTACACCAGCGAGGAATCGAAGCCAACCCAGAAAAAATTCGAGCCATAGCTGAAATGAAGCCTCCCAAGACCATCTCCCAAGTACAAAGTTTGGTAGGGAAAATCGTAGCGTTGAACAGATTCATATCTAAATCAGCAGACAGAAGTTTGCCCTTCTTCCAAACACTTCGAAAAGCAAAAAACTTTGTTTGGACCGAAGAATGCGATCGGGCCTTCGACCAGCTCAAAGAATACTTGACAACATCCCCGTTGTTGGCCAAACCGACGGAATGGGAACCATTGTATATCCACATCTCGATCTCCGACGCGGCAGTTAGTTCTGTACTAATTAAGATAGAGGGCTCAGAACATAAGCCTGTCTATTATCTGAGCAAACTGTTGCAAGGGGCGGAGAAGAATTATTTGGAAATTGAGAAATTCGCTCTGGCCTTAGTAGTGGCAGCACGAAAACTTCGACCTTATTTTTTGACCTACAAAATAGTGGTTTTAACAAACCAACCACTAAGACAAGTCTTAGCAAAGCCAGAAGCTTCAGGAAGACTAATCAAATGGGCGATCGAACTCGGTCAATTCGAAATCGACTACAAACCGAGAATTGCGATTAAGGCCCAAGTGTTAGCTGATTTCCTATTGGAAACCCCAACACAGGCAACCGAACTATCGAACAGCCTCAACGACGATATCTTGATCATAGAAAATCAAACTTGGTTAATGCATGTTGACGGTGCTTCGTGCCGAGAAGGGGGAGGCGCCGGAATCAACTTCACCGGACCAAACAAAGAGAATTTGAATTATGCGATAACGTTGGACTTCGTCGTAACAAACAATGAAGCAGAATATGAGGCGTTAATCGCAGGAATGGAAATGGCAATCAAAGCCAACATTAAAAACCTTAAAGTATTAACCGATTCAGAGTTAGTACAAAGGCAAATAGAAGGCCTATACGAGGCTAAGGAATTTAATATGGTTAAATACCTCGCCAAAGTGAAAACACTAGCTGAAAAATTCGAAAGCTTCGGTATACAGAACATTCCACGTTCGGAAAATAAATGGGCTGATCAACTATCTAGGTTCACAGGAGCCCATGACGGAAAAACTGAAAGGGTGATCAACTGGCTAATCTCTAATACACCGGCCATCGACATCGATGAAACACCAGCCAGCGATATAATGGAAATCGAAGAAGCAGAAGAAAATTGGATGACTCCAATGATAGACTATCTTCAAGAAGGAAAATTGCCGCTTGACCAGAATGAAGCTCGGAAAATAAAATATCGGGCTCCAAAATATACATTGGTAGAAGAAAAACTCTACCGGAGATCAGTATCAGGAATTCTTCTGAAATGCGTCTCTGAATCACAAACCACTGATATTCTACGAGAGGTACATGAAGGAGACGCAGGGAATCACAGCGGAGCAAGGGCATTGGCTTTAAAATGCCTCCGAACAGGTTATTATTGGCCTACCATCAATAAGGATGCCGCTCAGTATGTCCAAAAATGTCATCACTGCCAAGTCCATGCTAATATATGTCATCGACCAGCAGAAAACATGCACCCAATACCGGTATGTTGGCCTTTTGATCAATGGGGGATGGACATCGTCGAACCGTTCCCAGCGGCCAGATCCAAGAAAGCTTATGTCCTGGTCTCTGTAGAATACTTCAGCAAATGGATAGAATGCATCGCCCTTGCACGAATAACTCAATTCCAAGTGATCAACTTCCTATGAAATTCATAGTTTGTCGATTTGGCATCCCAAGGATCCTAATTTCCGATAATGGAACCCAATTCGCGGGAAAACATGTAATAGAATGGTGTTCGAAACTGGGGATTCAACAAAATTTCACTTCGGTCGGGCATCCTAGAGCGAACGGACAGACTGAAGTAGCAAACCGAGAAATAATAAAATCCTTGGAAAAGAGATTAGGAGCGGCCAAAGGAAAATGGCTCGATGAACTCCCAGGAGTACTTTGGGCTAGTCGAACCACTGTCAGGAGCTCAACCGGGGAAACCCCATTTAGCTTGGTATATGGTTCGGAAGCTGTTATTCCTGTTGAAACTCTAATTCCAACACCAATAATTGAAATATACGATGATCAGGAAAACGAAAAGACAAGAGAAAATGATATCGACTTAACGGAAGCTTTAAGAGAAAAAGCCGATGTACGCTTGCAAGCCACTAAAGCAAATATGGAAAAAGCATACAATCAAAGGGTATGCATCCGAACCTTCAAAGAAGGAGACCTGGTCTTGAAAAAGGTAGAAGTATCAAAGCATGTTGGAAAATTACAACAAAATTGGGATGGACCATACGTTGTCATTGGCGTAGGAAAGAAAGGTTCATACAAAATTGCACACTTGGATGGAACAGCCTTACCAAGAACCTGGAATGCAGTCAACCTTAGAAAATACTATGGTAAATAAATTTTAGCAGATTACGCTGCTTTATTTTATTTTATTTTATTAAGTTTTAATCTTTGTAATAAAGGCCTTAGCCTATAGTTCGATTTTTAAAGATTTTAGCAATTTTTAAATAAATCAAGATTGAGTATAAATCGATTGTTTCGGTACACACTCCTTGGAATTCTACTATCATATTGGTTGAGATCGGGACAAAAGGAGTTAAGTATACATTGATCCGCTCAATAAACACTCCTCGATCCAACCATACAAACGAGTCGAGTATACATTGATCCGTTCAATAAAAACTCCTCGGTCAATCTTTCAACGATAAAAAGACTTTTGGTATAAAAACCTAAGTCTAAATTATAAAAGAGTCGAGTATACATTGATCCGCTCAATAAACACTCCTCGATATATTTACAACGATAAAAAGACTTTTGGTATAAAAACCCAAGTCTAAATTATAAAAGAGTCGAGTATACATTGATCCGCTCAATAAACACTCCTCGATATATTTACAACGATAAAAAGACTTTTGGTATAAAAACCTAAGTCTAAATTATAAAAGAGTCGAGTATACATTGATCCGCTCAATAAACACTCCTCGATATATTTACGACGATCTAAATGACTTTTGGTATTAAAAACCTAAGTCTAATCAAAAAGAGTTGAGTATACATTGTTCCGCTCAATAAACACTCCTCAATTGTTTTTAACGATCTAAAAGGTTTTTGGTATTAAAAACCTAAGCCTAATCAAAAAGAGTTGAGTATACATTGATCCGCTCAATAAACACTCCTCAATTGTTTTTTACGATCTAAAAGGCTTTTGGTATTAAAAACCTAAGTCTAATCAATAAAGAGTTGAGTATACATTGATCTACTCAATAAACACTCCTCGATCTATTCATAACGATCTAAAAGATCTGCTAATACAACCAAGTCTTGAAGATGAATCGAGTATGAATCCATCTGCTCGGAAAATGCTCCTCATAAATAAAATTATGACAAAATCAAAAGACAAGGAGAACGAAAGGGATAAAAGTAATATTTTATTCATCAAATCAGTTACATACAAAAGTCCTACATCACAAAGGTCTACATACTACTTAAACATCGTTACAATGGTTTAGATGAAATGATCCTATAGATCAGTAATCTTCAAAACAATGTCCACGGAAACACCAATCTCCTCCCTAGTACCTTGAAGATTATGATAGACCACCTAAGAAGCATGCTGCTCAGGATGGTCGACTTCTTTGGTTCGACGGCCAGGCTCTGAAGATCAAATGTTCTTCCAGAGGAAATGATCATTACCAGCCAGATGATCGGCAACACTCATTCACCCACAACGAGATACTGCTTCTACTTTAGGAGTTAATATTTTATCCTAAAGCAGCATCTCTTCAGGACCGTCGCAGAAGAAAAATTAACCAGCACACCCCGGTGGTCTATCACCCTGGAGGTGACATCCAAGAGCGAGGGTGACTGGTAAATATGAACCCTCCATGTGCAAACAGAAACCACGGACCTCAAATCTGTGAAAACTAAGATTGAGGCCTCATGGGACCCGTTAGTACAAGGTAGGGCTTCCATGGGACCCGTCAGTACAAGGCAGAAGAACATTAAGCTATTATGATGTGAATCACGATAATGTGACTTTTTGAATATTATGGGATCTGAAGGTAAAATAAAATCCAAGGAGACTGAGATCTCCATCCTTTTTGAGAAATTGCAAATGAAGTATGCAAGTCACTTCACTATTTATAGGGATAGACCTAAGCAATCCAACGGCTGAAAAAGTATTTGATCAACGGACGGAATTGCGACCTCTTGACTTCCCGTATTTAATGCAAGTAAGTTGGAACGGCACCCTTCTAATCGAATCAACGAATCGACGACAAGAGAAAATTTAGATCGAAGCGATCAAAGAACTCTCAAAGCGTACCTAAAGGAGGTCCGGACCAGAAAGATCTGCACACACATATATGATAATCGCTCGACAGAAAGCTTACGATCCTCAACGAAGGCATGCAAGTTTAAACCATTGTAAAAAGGATACTTGCTCGCCTAGAGATAAAAGACCAAACCTTCTACCATACGAGGGTCATCACTGCCTCATACATCATATGGAGAACCATTAATTAAGCCATACAAGAACTCCTTTGGAGTCCAAGAAATCTGACATAGAAATCAGGAGAATAGTCCTCCTTATTCGAAACTACAAAGAAGTCACTACCTAACATACCAAAGGATTGCTGAAGGAGGTCTGAGCAGGTCTACATTTTCCAATTCCTCCCTTATCAAAGAAATGATATAATGATACACTGGCTAAGGAACATACAGTTCACAGTTAGTGCAGAGAAACATAAAGTTTAGAAAGATATTGAAAGGGATATCTTCTCTTAGTCATATGAAAAGAAAAGCAGAGTTCAACAGGAGGGATAATAGCCTCCTTATATAAGATGTACATCACAAAAAGACAAATTTACAAGGCATGGATTGAACATCGACCAAGATGCTAAGCGTTCCTTAACAGCTATCCAATCGTTTACCGATACGAATGACCTACTGTCTACATTTTGACGAACAACGTGATTTTGGATATAACCTAAGGGACTATACTGGGTTGATCAACAAAAGATTTGATTTGCAAAGCAAATATTATACCATTCAGTTACTTAAATAGTGACCGAGCAAGATTAAGCTACCTTTTCTTTATTCTGAATATTCTCCGCAAAGATCAATATCAGATAAGTACGCTAATCTATGCTGATTATTTCATGATGATATATTTATGCATAACAGAAAACTGTGCATAACAAAATATATCTACAGAATAAAATTGATCAAGGCAAGGATCCGCCTACAAAAGATCATAGTTTCCAATTTAGTCGTTCTCCCAATACAAAAAATTCAGCCCAAGCAACTACACAAAAAGTTGGGCACTTAAAAAAAAAAAAAAAAAAAGAGACAGTCCAAGGCCTGCCAAGTCGAACAAATCACGGAGAAGAGTTGTTAACAGGCCGACTAGCAGAAACAGTCCTCCGAGGAGTCAAGTTACCAGCAAACGCCATCAACTCCTCTTGACGCTTTAGATAACCGGCGTCATAACCTTCCTCATAGGACCGCCGTCGAGACTCCTCAGCTAGGGCAGCAGCCTGAACCAAGTCACTTTTCTCTTTCTCCCAGACAGACTTTTCCTCTTGCAATTTTTTCAAATCATCATTGGCAAGCTGCAGCTGGAGAGTCTGCCCTGCAACCTTCGTCGACTCCGACTCCAAACGACGTTGGTAAGCCTCCTTACCATTCCACAGATCGTCATTTTGCACGCCCAACTGGAGTGCAAAATATTTGGCCTAGAAAAGGAAGAGAATGAGAAAAACCCCCACATAACGACGCAGTAAAAATAAAAGCAAGTAAAATAATGAAAGATTTATCCACCTGTTCGCATATCTTCACTAGCGACTGAACAAGGCGTACATTGGAAGTACCCTCAAGCTTCTTCAACTCTCCAGGCAAAATAGTGCTCAAACCTAAATCCCAGGACAAAGCGTCGGGCTCAACAGAGCCCGGCAGATCGCTAGCAAGAGAAACACCGTCGGAGCGCGTAGTCGTCGACAGCATAGTATCCTTAACCTGCTCAAGGATGCAACGATCATCTAACGGATGAGGAGATTCCCTCTCGTTAGGACTAACCGAGGTTTCCTTCCCCGAAGCAGAAATAACAGTCCGGCGACCAGACCTTGACTCGTTTCGGCCTCCAGAAGGCCCGCCAGATTCAAAGGAAGTAGTCATCACAGTAGTATCATGAAACAAGTAATCAGGAAAATCTTGATAAATAGGCTGCGTTGAGGAGGGATTTACGAAGGAACCTTCTTCAGTCTGGCCCCCGCTGACGACCGGGGCAGTGGAGGTAGAAAAAGGAAGGGTATTGACAAAATCCCCTCCATGAAACCCATACTCAAAAGAAGAAACACCTGAAGAAACAGGTATATCGAAAAACTGCTCCACGTTGGACGAATCTCCAAAAGCCACCCGACCAGGGGAAGGCCTATTTCCTACTTCTGTAGAAGAAGAAAAATTTGGTTCTACAATAGATGAATTAACTACGGAAAAAGGCGCGGAAGGGAAGACAGGATTATCGGTTATCGAGCTACTAGCCAAGGATGAACGAGGAGGTTCCGTCGAGGGTCCTTCTATTCGAGACTTTTTTAATCTAAAATTTATGGCGTTCTCACGCGAAGGACGCTTCGATGTGTTACCAAAAAGATTAGTCATGATCGGAATTTAAGAAGTAAATTCAAAATATCGAGAAGGCTTATCGATCTGGTAAAAGAAGAGTTTTCTGTTGAAGAGGTAAACAAAGCAGTAAATAGCGAGACAAATTTTTACCTTTCATATTTATACTATACGAAAAGACGCGACAAACCCAAGGAAAGGGCGCGAAATAGTAAAATTGACCTTGGACTAAACACTAGAATTTGAAAGGACACACGCATAATGATTACGGCGAAGTTAATGACTTGTCTGAATTATTACGGCGAAGATGAAAGGACATGACTGTCAGAATATGGAACGTTTGGCGTACAAAGGGTTAAAAGTGTAAAATTACATTTAGACCTACAATAAATGGTTAAAAGTGTATCTTCCTGAATCAATATATCATACATCCCGATCGCCCTCCGGAATTGTTTCCTCGCTAATGATGTTTTCTCCTTCTGCTGGCTCAAAAACCTCTTCCTCTTCCTCTCGATCGATAAAATCTTTGTCAAGCTCATCGTTAACGTCAGAAGCAGGAATCGGCAATGGTTTTCCGAACTCTTTGACGAGGTGAGCCAAAGGAAAATTCTGATATACGACATCTGGAAGCTCGGAAGGAGAGTATACTTTGCCATAACGGTTCAACCGAATGTGTGCCGCTTTAAAATATTCCTTTCGACGATCATCTATCATGTCAAAAGCGACCAGCTGATGAATCGCCTTCTTAAAGGTATTTTCCAGGAGAGGACCGACCATCTCGTATACCATCGCTGTATGAACAGGAGATTTGAGGAATTCACGAATTACTTTCTCGTCGGGATTCCGGCCGTAGCGATCCCTAAGTCCACTGAGGGGAATATCCCTCTCATACTCTTCTAAAGAAGCTTGAAGACTTGACACTTGAGATTCTAACTCGCTGATCCGAGCAGTACTCTGAAATTGGAACTCCTCCAACTTTTTAGCCATTTGATCGGCTTGCTCTTGAGCACGGGAAGTCTCCAGAACCCTGTTTATGATCTCCTGATATTCGGTCCCAGTAGCCCTAGTCTCTACGACCAGAACGGAAGAAGACGTTGAAGGGCCTACCTCTGAACCAGAGGACTTATGGAGTAAAGCTTTGTATCTCTCGTCCAGAAACTCACATTGTTGTTTCCAGAGAGCAGTTTCATAAGCATACGAAGCCAAACAAGTCTTAGTCATGAGCATCCTGTGATTCCTGCTCTAGTAATGCTAAGCGATAGGTCTGGAGAGCGAACAAATCTCCGACCTATGAGAAGATTTGGGTTATCAGTGAATGTTAGAGACTCTAAAGAAAGAAGAGATAGTCAAAAGACAAATTCTTACCTCATGGTACGTTCGAGAGAAATCACTCAGAACCTCAAAGTCTCCCTTGACGGTTTGAAGCAGCATATCCCGCTTAAATCGGCTAGCCATATAAATTCTAGTGGCTTTGTCGAATTCGTTCTCACCACCTGAATCCAGATCTGTCTGAATAGTCCCGTCTTCAGGATATCCGGCGGCCCTGCTACCGCGGAAATGTTCGTCCATGAAATCTGCCACGTCAGGCTCCGACCTACCCTCTCGACATGGAACTGAGTGAGAACTTACACCAAAGGGTTTTACCCTCCTTGAGGGGCCCGAATAGTCGGCATTCCTCTTTCGACTCAAGAGCTTCTCATATTCCTGAACGCCCAGAATTCGGTCCAAGAATGTTGACTATAACCAACGGACGAAAGAGCAGAAGTATCGGGGGAAAACAGAGTTCGAAGAGGTCCAGCAATGGCAGAGTTCAAGGAACTCATAGTACCAAGCCTTCTCAGATCGGGAATTGTAACTGGTATTTCCACTGAATTTCCGCCTAAATTACATGTATCCGCTCTTCTTTCGGAAGTATTTGGTAATGGATCAAAGTAAAAAGGCGCATCTCCAACAGAGCCGGCAGCAGAGAGTCGAAATTTCTCAACAATTCGACCTACAAAGGAAACACAAGGTGTACATGTTTTCAAACAAGAAGAATTGATCTGTCACACATCAAGATAGGAAGAAGCTAAAGACATACCCAAAGATAGAGGGGCTAGAGGCGGAGCAGCAGAAGCTGGCAAGTCACCGAACTGCGGAAGGGATCCTTCGAAGAATTGATTGGATAAAGGATAAGAATATTTGATCGTTGGGGCAGGATATTCACAGTGACTCAACCCGGCCAACCGCAAAACACCTTCCTAAACTAGGAGTTTGGTTTGGTAAGGATTGGACCGTAACTGCTCGAGAAATTCATCGGAAAGGCGGTGGTTGAGTTTCTCTTTAATCCTACGAGGACCATATGACCATGAGTTTACACTGTCCCATCGATATGGTCTCGTTTTCGAGCTACCTTTTGATATTGGAACATCAGGGCATTTCACAAAAAAGAATCTCCTCTTCCAACCTTTACTCTTTCCCGTTGTTGTGTTCGTAAGAAATGGCCGCTTCGACCGCTGGCGGATGGACACAAACCCCACATTTGAACCCTTGCACATGTCCATTCGGAATATTTGCCAAAAATTACTAAAAGAGGCCTCTCCCCCCTTGGCCTCCATAAGAGCGCTGAACGCTACAATATACGCAACAGAATGCGGGAGAAGCTGAGCGGGGGAAAGCGAAAAGAAAGTCAAGATGTTTCTGATAAGGGGAATAAACGGAATACGCAGGCCACAGGAAAATTGATTCTCGTAGAAGGCTTGACAGCCAGCCGGAGGCTCGGTAACACGTTCAGTGTAAAAAGGAATGACGATCGAAAACCCCTTAGGAAGAAACTTCCCGAACTCCGCCTCAAGGTAAACGTGATCCTTTTTGGAAAAATAACAGGAAGTTTGATCGTCGGGAAGCTCTGGCCTGTTCGAAGTAGCGGTGTCAGAAGGGAGCGTATGTTTAAAAATCCTGACGAAGGCTCCCTCGCCGATGCTGAGTTTCTCGACCACATTTTCCTCTAGATCTTCGGTCGGGTCAACATCCTCTTCTTCTTGATGAAATTCTCCATCTTCGTAATTGTCGACAAGCTTTAGCAAAGGGTCAGACTCTTGGTTCTCTCCGACCTTGTTTTTGCCCCTTGAACTTCTAGAACTTGACATTATGGATTGGGAAACAAATATACTAAAGCAAGAGCTTTTTCGACTCGATTGCTCCGAGCTCAAGAGAGAATGTGATATGTAAGTAATTTTTCAACGAGTCAACATATATATACGGGGTTAAAAAGGTAAAATTGCAAACAGGTCCCCGAGTAACCGCGACGGTTGAACTTACTCTGGGTAAAAATTTAAAGTTATCCTTCTGAGAATTGCATTCTTGATCCTTCACTTTCCAAATTATGGGGTATGTTCCTTGGAAATTGTCCCCGTGGTATTCCATTGATCCTTTATTATTACGATCGGAAAATTTAAAAAGCGTTCGTTGAGGAATTGAATGAAGCACCACGGAATGATAAGGAATATTACAATTTAGAGGTCCTACGCAAACAGTGGACGACAAGGTTATCTTTTCAACACGCCGATATATTGTTTCTTATATATGCACTCTTTTTCCCTAGCTCGGTTTTTATCCCAATAGGTTTTTCCGAGTTAGGTTTTTAACGAGGCATATCCGAAACATATTCTGAGTGGCTCATCTCATACCAGTGTGCGACATAGCTTGTACTTCTTCGAGCGCAAGCTCCACTTCACGCTCGAGAAGTGGGGGAGTATTGATGAGGGGTAATTTGGATCCCCTACCCTCGCAGGCTCAATGCGGTTCGAACAACACCAGATCCTGTCCCCAGGAACGAAGAGCCGGCCCGGGGTTCTAAATAAACTGTTCCGAGCCTATGAAAAGAACCCGAGGTCGAAGGGTACTGTTGGGCCGAGCCCAGGCCCAAGCCCATCAATTCAGCTATAAATACCCCAGTCATTTATGACGACACAACTTCCCAGGTGCTCTTCCTCCGAGGTTACTGCTCGGAATTACATAAGAAGTATAGCATAGGCTTTCATATATGTATTTCACCCTCTAGCTTGTACGGCATCCAATAATGCTCGGATAGGACTCTCAGTTCCTGTAATCTGTATTCGATCATCTTGAATATAATACTATTGATCTTTTATCTCCACTTACATACGTCAGCACAACATTTTACACTATCATTATCGAACTAACGAAAACGCGTAAGATCACCTAGCAGGATATGTTTAATCGATTGCCCATCTAATGTGATCCATCACGAGCCATGCGATGGATCAATTGGTCAGTCAAGGGTGGAAATCAAATGTCCTAACCTTACAATTTTCAAACCCATACATGCATGGGCCTTCTTGTAATATCCTCTTTGATTGGGCCTCCATGTATTGAATTGGGCCTCCATGTCCTAAAAGCTTATATGCCTCCATGTGGATCTCCAAGTCTTCATGAGGTCTTCTCGGCTCCAAGCCTAAACTAAGTGTAACTTACAAAATGGCCCTATTCTATTACATTTATTTGCGCAAGCAAGGGGCACCAATCAGGCTCATTTAATTACAACCCATAAAATAAATAAACCAAAACTACACTGGGCTTAGGGGCAATATCGACCAATCCACATATTCACTCAAGAATATGCATAAATTCTCATAAGGGCATTAATATAAATTTACCGGCACCTTTAATTTTTAATTCACAAAAATTATCCAAATCAATTAATTTTGAATTAACAATTAATCTCTAAGATTAATTAACTCTTACTTGAGTTCTAAGTAATCTACAATTCTTATCTTGATTAAGTTGGTTAATTAAAATAGTTCCAAATCTCCAAGATTCCTATCTTATCCAAAACTCTAAGTTTCCAAATTTTTCAAATCTCCAAGATTCTCAAGATAATCCTATTTTGACTAGATTAGTTAATTAAGGTAGCTCTCAAATCTACCAAGATTTCTACCTTATCCAAGTTTCCTAATCTCACACATCTCCAAGATTTTCAGATTTTTCAAAATAGGCAGAATTAGAGTCCAACCAAAAATCAACCTCATCACGGCCAATTGAAACTACCACGTAAACAGCACACGTGAGGCCACGATGTCCGCGCGTGGCAGCATACGGCAGCAAAAGGCTGCGCGTGGCAGCGTGCGGCAGGCAGCCCGTAGGCTGCTGCCGAGTACCGCACGCGCGGCCAGCGTGCTGTTCGCACGCTGCCGTGGGCAGCAGCATGCGGTGGCAGCCCTGCCGCGGTACGCTGCCGCGTACCGCTGCGTGCCACCGCGGTTGGATCCAATGCGGTTCGAACAACACCAGATCCTTTCCCCAGGAACGAAGAGCCGGCCCAGGGTTCTAAATAAACTGTTCCGAGCATATGAAAAGAACCCGAGGTCGAAGGGTACTGTTGGGCCGAGCCCAGGCCCAAGCCCATCAATTCAGCTATAAATACCCCAGGCATTTATGACGACACAACTTCCCAGGTGCTCTTCCTCCGAGGCTACTGCTCGGAATTACATAAGAAGTATAGCATAGGCTTTCATATATGTATTTCACCCTCTAGCTTGTACGGCATCCAATAATGCTCGGATAGGACTCTCAGTTCCTGTAATCTGTATTCGATCATCTTGAATATAATACTATTGATCTTTTATCTCCACTTACATACGTCAGCACAGCATTTTACACTATCATTATCGAACTAACGAAAACGCGTAAGATCACCTAGCAGGATATGTTTAATCGATTGCCCATCTAATGTGATCCATCACGAGCCATGCGATGGATCAATTGGTCAGTCAAGGGTGGAAATCAAATGTCCTAACCTTACAATTTTCAAACCCATACATGCATGGGCCTTCTTGTAATATCCTCTTTGATTGGGCCTCCATGTATTGAATTGGGCCTCCATGTCCTAAAAGCTTATATGCCTCCATGTGGATCTCCAAGTCTTCATGAGGTCTTCTCGGCTCCAAGCCTAAACTAAGTGTAACTTACAAAATGGCCCTATTCTATTACATTTATTTGCGCAAGCAAGGGGCACCAATCAGGCTCATTTAATTACAACCCATAAAATAAATAAACCAAAACTACACTGGGCTTAGGGGCAATATCGACCAATCCACATATTCACTCAAGAATATGCATAAATTCTCATAAGGGCATTAATATAAATTTACCGGCACCTTTAATTTTTAATTCACAAAAATTATCCAAATCAATTAATTTTGAATTAACAATTAATCTCTAAGATTAATTAACTCTTACTTGAGTTCTAAGTAATCTACAATTCTTATCTTGATTAAGTTGGTTAATTAAAATAGTTCCAAATCTCCAAGATTCCTATCTTATCCAAAACTCTAAGTTTCCAAATTTTTCAAATCTCCAAGATTCTCAAGATAATCCTATTTTGACTAGATTAGTTAATTAAGGTAGCTCTCAAATCTACCAAGATTTCTACCTTATCCAAGTTTCCTAATCTCACACATCTCCAAGATTTTCAGATTTTTCAAAATAGGCAGAATTAGAGTCCAACCAAAAATCAACCTCATCACGGCCAATTGAAACTACCACGTAAACAGCACACGTGAGGCCACGATGTCCGCGCGTGGCAGCATACGGCAGCAAAAGGCTGCGCGTGGCAGCGTGCGGCAGGCAGCCCGTAGGCTGCTGCCGAGTACCGCACGCGCGGCCAGCGTGCTGTTCGCACGCTGCCGTGGGCAGCAGCATGCGGTGGCAGCCCAGCCGCGTACCGCTGCGTGCCACCGCGGTTGGATCCAATTAAATTTCTTTTTTGTTTCGATCACTTATTGATTTAATTAAAAATAGATCCAATTAAATCCCAATCAAAAATAGAATTAACATGATAAAATTTCTAATCAAAATTTTCTTTAACTCAAAGTTAAACAGATCTACGTTCTAAAACATAAACGGTTAAAACACCTAATTTGCAAATTCATATATATACAAAGTCAGAGTTGGCTATGATACCACTTTTGGGATTCGGTAAGATAAACAGCCCTACAGGCAGCGGAATTTAAAATTTTTATGGCCTCTTACGGAATGTTGCCAGGATACTAAACTTGTTGCATATATATGAATAAATAAAACGACATAGATAACTAGATCTAATTTATACCTGTCACCTTGAAAATCCTGCTAGCTAGCAAAGTCGTTGCGTTTCTCCCTCGATAAAGTCGTTCCAAGCTTTATAGTAGCGCCCCACGAGTTGCGCCTCTACGAGTTGATACACCACAATACCACGAAAATTAATATATCCTAATCGGCTAGAACATAGGGTATATTAAGATCTAGGGTTAGAGAATGACTTAGGAGCTAAAATCGAAAACGAAAAATTTATCCAAAGAGGAAGTGGGTTCGGCCGATTTTAGGGAGAGAGGGCGAGAGAGTATTTTCTGGACTTAGGCTTTTTGGCTCTTGAGTTGTATGTATGAGTTATGACATCAAGTATCCTATTTATAGGTATCTCATTAACCTAATCCACCTAGGATTACTCCTTAATTAATTTAATTAGCCTTCATTTAATTTCTCAATTAAATAGCTCAATTAATTAATTACTCTCCCAATCAATTAAATTGACTCTAAGTCTATTTAATTAAATATTCCCATAGTTAATTAAATCCAATTCAATTAATTAACTTACAAATTAAATTTCAGTTTAATTTATAATCTTGATCCAATTCCAATTGGATCACTTTCGCTCCAATTGGGTCGACCTAATTGACCCAATCGACCCAGTCAACTAAATCGACCTAGTCGATTCGGTCGACCCAATTGTTATTCTTTTCCTCGTTTTCGCTTCATGTGTATTGTGTATGCCCCGGTAGGTTTACCACATAATAGGCTGTGGGTTATAATTAAATATTTATTTAATTACTCGAGTATTAAATAATCTATATCAGGCGAACACTATGTCGACTGATCATTCCAAAATTAGCACCCATGTCAATTTGGGAATTCTTCCACACTCCACGGTCGATGTTTGGCCACAAGCCTATGGAGCCCAATCACTGGTGAATTAATTCAGTGAACTTTTTAACTCATTTACAATTTTCATATACGACATAATCTCTCCATTAATCAATCTCTCAGTCGAGACGTAAGGGTATGGACTTTTCACCCGTTCCCTTTTTCTTCGTCTTGATCTTATGCATTCTAGTCTCGAAATAATTCTCTTCTATTAATCTTTATGAGCTACTTTCATAAAGTCGTCTGATACCTTGGCCAAGGATTTTATCAGAATTACTTTCTCACAGAAATCCATAGTAGAAATTTCCAACCTATCAAGTCGGGTCAATGGGTCCTTTGTTGATGATATGAACCTGCATGCGAGTTCCTCTATACCCAACATGAGTCCACAGAGACTTTCTGGTAATCTCCAGTCGGTGGAAAGTCACATCTAAGTATAGACGTTCTCGCACTAAATAAACCCTATCACCTCAAGTATTAGGGATCGTTCCTCGTATACTATCGTAAATTAGAATAACTTCAACCCCTATATGTGACTACCGCTTCCATGGTAAGTTATTTCCTAATTGGGGTATTCAGTGCACTTGCCATCCCTGCAAGTCACCCACTTATGTGTATCGACTATCCCAGTCACGCTCGTGGACCCCAGCATTCTCCAGTTCATCGGATTATACACAATAGTGAGAGTCTAACCAAATCCAATGATGTCCTATCTCGATTGATTTCTACGACTCTTGAATATGTTCTAGATCAAGGCCTTGGAGATCAGTCCACGGGTAGTCCCCATAGCTCTGTGATCTAAGGACTTCTATCCTTATGCGTAGATAATTATTACATAAGATAAAGTTGACCATATAATAAAGTGCATTTATTAATCAACTTTGAATAGTTCCTTCATTTATTACATTATACAGTTAGCTTGCCGGACACTATTTCTATCAGAGACAAATTCCAGATCTTCCTCGAGCTCCGGTCCTAACCTTAAACGACTCTTTCCAACTGTTCACTGTACAGTCTGCTGTACGGATCTGTCAGTCGTATTAAATGCAACATGCCGATACGAGGTTATTTGAAATAACTCCTTCAATCATTTCTCATTAATACCCTTCTCGGACATCTTTAATTAATGTTAGAATGACTTCTGATCCCTTTCCACTTTGCTCATCGAATCCACTTTGCTGATGAACATTTTGTTGATTCAAATCGAACTCATCTGATTTCGTACTCAGCTCAACACCACTAGTTTTCCAGACTAAAATTTAGTTTTATGATTTTACTTGTCTTCTCTATTGAACCTTTTCAGAGGTTTGTTAAGCTTCCATACTTAGCTGATGACCTTTAAAAATCATCAAAACCTCCTTTCACTTTTTCATCTTCAACCAACAACAATAACTATTATAAAATAGGTCACAACAACAATAACTATTACAAAATAGGTCACTAATATTATATACTAGTGAATACCCAGTAATATATATATGGGCGTAGCTTCGCCTTGTTGAGTGGGGCACAATGACTCCACTCAATTTTTTCTTTTTTTATGGAAAATTATATGTATAATACTTGTAAATTAAGTATAACTTGTAATTGCTTCAAATGGATCCTACTTAATAAAACTAAAATTTATATGCTATTGGAGCCATATTTAAATGAAAATATATATTAATCTTCCCTATGTTATGTTAAACCTGTAAAAAAATATTATGTGAAATTTTTATTGCGCCAAACTTCCTTGTATTTTCAAAAACTCTGCAAAAAACACTCAATTTGTAAAAAATAAGTCGTTTTTTATCGACAGATTTCAAGAAATCATTTTTAAAATACTTCAAGTTGATCCTTACAACTTCACGTGAAATATTTTTAAAATGGTTCTTTGAAATATGTTGATCTTAAACGACTTATTTTTTACAAATTGGGTGTCTTTTGCTGGGTTTTTGGAATCACAAGAAAGTTTGGAGCAATAAAAATTTCACAGGGTAGTTTCTTGCAAGTTTAATTTGCATTTACCTCCAAATTTCTCCTAAAAAATCCAAACAAACAGGGCAGTTAATTTGCACCATCACAGAACATCTGATGTACATTCCTAATTACTTTCTTGCTTCATCAATGGATTGATCATCAAATGGTTTATACTAACATTTCCAGCTAGTTTATTCATATAACAAAAATTGTAAATCCCAAGAGCCAAGCACTGCAAATATAAGTGCCACTAGTTCTTGAAAACTACTCATACTAAGCATAAATAATCAAATAATCAACCCCAAAGATAAAGTGCTTCATTCATATATAAATGAAACACTTTTTTTTATCACTACAGTTGCAAAACATTTTTCACGAGGAAAATGCTGAAATTAAGACCCACATTAATAGAATTAAGAGAAGTGTGAGGTCTTGGTTTTCATCCATGAACTTAGAACCTAGATATTTCGGACACACTTAAACGAAGATCCTCATTCCCGTAGCTCTGCTGTTCCTCTAATATTACCTCGGCCGAGGCTATAGTGGACTCGCTACATGATTGCAAGTGAATTGATTTAAGTGTTGTTATGTTTCCAATTTCAGAGGGAATCTCCATATCCATTTTCCCAAGAACAAGACGTTCAAGGATTGAAATGGGAACTGTCTGCTTTCCAACATTTCAAATCACCACAGGCGAATATTTCCAAGACTTTCAAGTGAATGAATTGCCCCTCAACTGAGTTCCACTCCCCCCTGAACAAAAGTACATCAATCTGAGCTTTTCAAGATTGGGCAATAATCCAACCTTTGTTGCCATATCTTCTAAATGATAAGAATTACGGCCATATAATTTTAATTTCTTCAACGAATAAGGAAACATGACGTCCTGAGAAAAATCAAGCTCGGGGAGTGGTAATGCGCAATTTAGTGATTGAAGTTTACATAGACGACCAATATTGTAGAGACACATCTCTGACCTCTCCATCCTAGGATCATCATCGTATGCTATATCCAACTTTTTGATGTTGGAAATTCTCTTGATTATATCTTCAGTAAACTTACAATTTAATATACCCCCAAGTCTTTGTAGATTTTCCAACACTAAGTAGTCATTTTTCCCGTCCTCCTTTCGACTACGTGGATCACTAAATTGAACATAGGAATAAGATCTTAAATATCTAAGATGTAACAACTCCCAAAATTTCAAGTGATGCACCTTTTGCGTATTTTGAAACTACGTAGTTTGACAATATTAGTGACTGTAGATTTCATAGTCTGCCTATTATGGAAATAATTTTTTATCAGAAGTCACAAGATGATGTAAATTAACTAGATTACCTCTACATCCCTGAACATAATCAAAATCCACGTTGAATAGCCTGAGCAATCTAAAATTCAATGGCAGGGGCTAGTTCCAAAAAAAATTGATTGACACCGAACGTACAAATGATGTTGATGGCAAGGCGTGAGAGATTTGACCGTCGTATCTCTTTCCATATTGATAATAATTTGAATCAATAACAATGCGAAGGTAGTAATTTATGTCACGTGAAATATGTTGAAGGTCATGCACGTTGGAGGCGTCAATGTTACGCAAATTGGTGACATTATAGAACTTCTCTCTCCGAGCTTCTCTGATGCGTAGATTTCTCAAGAGGTCATGCATACTGCATTTTCTCATTGACCCAAGAGAGCTCCACACATCAACCAAAATAAGATTTCTGTCAGCTAGATCCTGCAAATACTCCTTTGCAACATCTTCCAAACTATTATTTGTTTCCTTTGGTTTTAGAAATCCCTCGGCAACCCATAAGTTGATGAGTTCGGAGACCTGAATCTTATGATCTTCTAGAAAAACTCCCATGTAGAGAAAACATGGTTTTAAATGTATAGGCAAGTGACTAAAACTCAAAGATAATATTTCCAAGCAATGATCATTGTCTTTTGAATGTACAATTTGTTTCGTATATTTGGCAACGTACTCCCAGAATTCTTGCGTCGTCTTGGACTTTGCAAGGAGTCCTCCAATCACACCAATTGATAGGGGAAGTCCTTGGCAATTTTCGGCAATTCTTCTTCCAACTTCCTCCAGTTCAAGAGGGCATTGTTCATGGATGAACACCTTACAGCAAAGAAGTCTCCAACTTCTATTCTCTTCTAAATGATTCATCTCATGAATATAAGAACAACCAAAATAGTTGGCAACATTTGACAGCCTAGTAGTTATCACGACTCGACTTCCGTCATTGTTATCTGGAAAGAACATTTTCAATATATCCCATGCATCAGTGCTCCACAAATCATTTATTACAATAAAATACTTTCTACCTGACAAATGTTGAAATAACATAAGCCCTAGTTCATGATATTTACTTTCTCGCTCTTCCTTTTCAGTAATACGAGCTCCAGCTTCACGTAGAAGGCTTAGCAATATTTCCCGTATATCATATGTTTGAGATATCGTAAACCAAGAACGAACATCAAAGTTGGTTTTCCACAATACATGGATGGTGATAAATATTTGTAGCAAGCGTGGTCTTACCAATACCACCCATTCCAGTAATCAGTACGATTTGGAGATCAGATTGATGTGATACTATCCTTTCCATGATTTGATTCAAGTGGTCATCAAATCCCACCATATTATTATTGACATTGGGATGATATCTAAATGGAACAAAATGTGCAAGATGTCCAGAGGGCTTATCTTTAAGCCCGCTGTTTTCTTCAATCATCACTGCCTCTTTCCTACAAAAATCCATCTCCTCTATTACTTTCTGAATTCCTTGAGAAAATTGAGTGGAACTTTCTTTCCTCTGACCAAGATTTGTCATTTCTTTCTTTGGAAGAATAATATCATCCACTATATATAAATCAATGATATCTTCCGCCGCGTAAGCTGCATCTGCAATTCGCCTCGCCTCCTCAAAGCTTCTGTGTCATCCTTAAATATGCGTGAAGAATAACATTCTAGAAAATCTTGCAAAGAACGAACCTTGGCATAAAGAGATTTAATGTAGAAAATATAAATTTAATTTCATTACTTCAAGATTAAGTAATGTGTATTAATTACAAGATAAGATAAGGATGGAATTAATTAGAAGTCCAAAAAGGTGGCTAAAGAAGTTAAGGAATTGAAGGAAGAAGTAAAATCGAAATAGATTTCCTCAAGTCAACATTTACGGCTAGGAAGATAAGGAATAAGTAAAATCGAACTTGGCTACTTCAATTACTTCATAGCTAAGAAATCAAAGAAGAAAACAACTTGAAATTGTCTACTTGTTAACCTCCTCTTGATAGCTATATATATGTAATCTTATCTTTAGTAACATATGATACATGAGAGAAAAGAAATAGAGAGAAACTTTGAGAAGAAAAAATTGTATCTTCGAAAGTAGAAGAGAAAGGCTTATAGCAAAAGCCTAGAAAATATTTGTATCATCATTTTGCTATTAATATATTGAGAGTATTTTATCTCCAAAAGTACTTGTCTTTGTGAGTTGCTTGAAAAGCATATATCTGGGTCCATTAACAAGAAGTTGCGCCAACAATTGGTATCAGAGCCAATTTCTATCATGGCCTCCAACTCCATTCAATTACAACTTCCCAAGTTGAATAGGAAGAATTTCGACAACTGGGCAATCCAGTTGAAGGTATTCTTTAGATCTCAAGATCTATGGAATTTGGTGGAGAATGGCTACACAGAAGTAGTTGACGCAAAGGCATTTGAAGCCTTAGATAAGGAGGAGAAAGTTTCATTAGTTGAAACTAGAAAGAAGGACCAGAAAGCTTTATATGCTATCTATCAAGCTATAGAAGAATCGGTATTCGAAAAAATATCAATTGCGGAAACATCAAAGGAAGCATGGGATATATTATCAAAATCCTACAAAGGTTATGATCGTGTGAAGCGTGTACGTCTTCAATCACTACGAGGTGATTTCGAATCTTTGCATATGAACGATTCAGAATCTATCTTGGAGTATTTTGATCGAGTTCAACAAATAGTTAACCAGTTGAGGGTTAACAGCGAAGACATTAAAGATGAAAGGGTCGTGGAAAAGATATTGCTATCATTAACCACAAAGTTCGACTACGTTGTTGCAGCCATTGAAGAATCGCAAGATATTTCAGAAATGAAAATTGAGCGATTATTGAGTTCGTTGTGCTCACATGAACAACGAATGAATAAAAATACATCAAATTCAAGTATTGAGCAGACCTTGCAAAGTCGTGTAGCGCAAGCAAGTCGCGGATTCTATCGTGGTGGTCGAGGACGTGGATCAAGTAGAGGTCGAGGTGCTAGAAATTCTAATTTCCAAAACAAAGAGAGCTATGATGATAATTTTCAAAGAAATCGTGGTGGTTACTCTCAAGGACGAGGCAAGTCACATATCAAATGCTATAGGTGTAACAAATTTGGACATTTCAAATCTAAATGTCGAACAAAGATGCCAGACAATGAAACAGAGCATGCAAACACCGCGAATGTTGAAGAAAACATGCTACTCACATGTAAAATGGAAGGGACGAACTCGGAGCACACAAATACTTGGTATCTTGATACTGGGAGTAGTAATCATATGTGTGGTAACAAAGAGCTCTTCACAAAGCTAGACGAGTCAGTACGTGGCGAATTCAATTTTGGAAATAAAACTAAGGTTCCGGTAATGGGAAAAGGTGACCTTGTTATTCAATCCAAAGATGGAATGAATGTTACAATTGCTGATGTGTTCATTGTGCCAGAGCTTCACTGGAATCTATTAAGCTTGGGACAACTTTCTGAAAGAGGTCATAAAATTGAAATTCAAAATGGAGTTTGCACTATCAAAAGCAAAAACAACCATATGATCGCAAAAGTGTAGATGACAAAGAATCGAATGTTTCCTTTGAATCTGCACACAAAAACATTGCTGAATTTTTCATCTATGTCAAAGGATAACAATTGGTTATGGCATCTACGGCTCGGACATCTAAATTTTCGAAGTCTCAAATTACTTGCTAAACACAAGATGGTAAATGTATTGCCATTGATTGATGTACCTAATCGTCCTTGTGATGGATGTATTCTCGGGAAGCAACACCGAGATCCTTTTTCAGATGAAAAAGTCAGGCATGCGTCACACCCTTTGGAGCTAGTACACACGGACATTTGTAGCCCAATAGAGGTGGAGTCTTTCGGACATAAGAGGTACATTTTAGTCTTTGTTGACGATTTTTCTAGAAAAATTTGGCTGTATTTTCTAAGTCAGAAATCTGGGGCTTTTGAAAAATTCAAAGAATTTAAAGCATTTGTTGAAAAACAAAGTGGCTTTAATTTGAAACATTGAGATCCGATAGAGGAGGATAATTCACTTCAAATGAATTCAATAATTATTGCAAACATGAGGGAATCAAGCATCAGTTGACAGCTAGCTATACACGACAACAAAATGGTGTAGCAGAGAGAAAAAATAGAACAATTTTTTAAATGGCTCGAAGTATGTTGAGGGCTAAATCTCTGCCAAAGACTTTTTGGGCAGAAGTTGTTGCTTGTGCAGTTTATCTATTAAACAGGTGTCCAACTAGAAGTGTGCTTGAGAAAACACCAGAAGAAGCCTGGAGTAAAAATAAACCAGATGTTTCATTTTTACATGTATTCGGGTGTGTGGCATATCCTCATATACCTGATAAGAAGAGAAAGAAGTTAGATGAAAAAAGCCAGAAATGCATTTTCATCGGCTATAGTCCTGTCACGAAGGGTTGTAAATTATATAATCCAGTTACAAAAAAGGTAATTATAAGCAGAGACGTTATATTTATCGAAGAAGAAGCTTGGGATTGGAATCCAAATGAGAATAAACCAAAGGAAGTCATTGTTGAGACCGAACAGTATGATAATTCCGAGGAAGAAATAACCGGGTCTTTACCTAGAAGCTCATCTCCTGTGAGAAGTACACCATCACCGATAAGATCATCAACTCTTCCAGAACGTCGGAGACGAGCTACCAGAATGCCTACTCACTTGAAGGATTATGTGGTTACGAAAGATAATGAAAGCGACGATACTATAGATGAAACTATTGTAAACTTTTGTTTGTTTGCATAATGTGATCCAGTCTCTTATGAAACTGCAGCAAACGATGAACGGTGGATCCAAGCTATGGATGAGGAGATTCACTCTATTGAGAAAAATGATACGTGGGAATTGACCTGTTTACCTCCAGGTAAGAAGTCAATTGGTGTAAAGTGGGTGTACAAGATGAAATACAAATCCGGTGGTCGGGTGGATCGCTATAAGGCAAGGTTAGTCGTAAAAGGCTATAAACAAAAGCCTGGAATCGACTATTTTGAAGTATTTGCACCAGTTTCTCGAATGGAGACTATACGAATGATCATTGCACTTGCAGCTCAAAACAAGTGCAGAATTCACCAAATGGATGTAAAGTCAGCTTTCTTAAACGGTCTTCTCGAAGAAGAGGTTTATGTTGAGCAACCACCAGGTTACATAAGAAAAGGGAAAGAAAATCAAGTGTACAAATTGAAGAAGGCATTATATGGATTGAAGCAAGCGCCTCGGGCTTGGTACACACGTATTGATACATACATGCTGGAACATAAATTCCATAAATGTCCTTACGAGCATACATTGTATATCAAGTCCAACACTAACAGAGATTTGATGATAGTCTGTCTTTATGTTGATGACTTGATTTTTACAGGAAATTTTGATAGAATGTTTGCAGAATTCAGGGAGGCTATGACACAACAATTTGAGATGACAGATATGGGTCAAATGTCATACTTTTTGGACATCGAAGTACAACAAAAGGCTGATGGCATATTTATTTCACAAAAGAAATATGCTAATGACGTACTTAAAAGATTCAAGATGGAGTCGATCACTCCAATCCGAACTCCAGCTGCAGAGAGATTAGAGTTGGAAAAAAAAGGTAACGGTGAACTAGTAAATTCCACATATTGTAAAAGCTTAGTTGGTAGTCTAAGATATTTGACATCAACTAGGCCAGATATTGTTTATGCTGTGGGAATTATTAGTCGGTTTATGGAGACACCTTACCAGTCACCTTTGATGGCAGCTAAGCGAGTTTTGTGGTACATAAGTGGTACTTGTGATCATGGAATATTTTATTCACATTATGATAGTTTCAATTTAGTAGGATATACAGACAGTGATTGAGCAGGTGATACAGAGACTCGTAAAAGTACTTCGGGATATACGTTCTTTCTTGGAGATGGAATTTTCTCTTGGTCTTCAAAAAAACAGCAGGTTGTTGCACTTTCAACTGCAGAAGCGGAATATATGGCTGCATCATCAGCAGCATGTCAAGCAATATGGCTAAGAAGAATGTTGAAAGAATTAATGCATGAGCAAAAAGATCCTACAGAAATTATATGTGATAATAAATCAGTGATTGCATTAGCCAAAAATCCAGTTTTTCATGGCAGAAGCAAGCATATCATCATCAGATATCATGATATTCGAGATTTGATCAAAGAAGGAGAAATTGAGATTACGTTTTGCAGATCAGAAAATCAAGTTGCAGATATACCAACAAAGCCATTGAAGGCAGCAACATTTGAGAATTTGAAGTTGATGATTGGTGTAAGAAAGTTCTGAAATTAAATTTAAGGGAGGCTGTAGAAAATATAAATTTAATTTCATTACTTCAAGATTAAGTAATGTGTATTAATTACAAGATAAGATAAGGATGGAATTAATTAGATGTCCAAAAAGGTGGCTAAAGAAGATTAGGAATTGAAGGAAGAAGTAAAATCGAAATAGACTTCCTCAAGTCAACATTTACGGCTAAGAAGATAAGGAAGAAGTAAAATCGAACTTGCTACTTCAATTACTTCATAGCTAAGAAATCAAAGAAGATGACAACTTGAAATTGTCTACTTGTTAACCTCCTCTTGAAGCTATATATATGTAATCTTATCTTTAGTAACATATGATACATGAGAGAAAAAAAATAGAGAGAAACTTTGAGAAGAAAAAATTGTATCTTCCAAAGTAGAAGAGAAAGGCTTATAGCAAAAGCCTAGAAAATATTTGTATCATCATTTTGCTATTAATATATTGAAAGTATTTTGTCTCCAATAGTACTTGTCTTTGTGAGTTGTTTGAAAAGCATATATCTGGATCCATTAACAAGAAGTTGCGCCTATATTTAATATGTCTCAGATGTTCATCAAGAAAAATAGGTCTATGGGCATTGTGTACGTAGTTGGATTTGCTTAATGAGTTGCAAAAGAGAAACTACGGCTGCATAGGCCGCTGCCATGTCCCAAGAACCTTCAAAAGTAAATTAGAATTCTGTTGTAAGAGAAATACAAGTACATGTTCTCGAGCAATTAAAAAAAAAGGTAGAAGTAAAATAAAAGTGCATCAATCCATCAAGATATTACAATGCCAACCTTCTGTCCATGTAAAATAAATGACAGGAATTAAATATAGTTGTATATATCTAATAAACCATAGTTATTAGGTGTAAATGCAAAATACTACTCTGTGTTATGCTAAACCAGCAAGAAATCACCCTGTGAAATTTTTATTGCGCTACACTTTATTGTGTTTTCAAAAATTCTGCAAAAAACACCCAATTTATAAAAAATAGGTTGTTTTAGATTGACATATTTCAAGAAATCATTTTTAAAATACTTCAAGTTGGTCTCTACAACTTCATGTGATATATTTTAAAAACATTTCTTCAAATATGTCGATCCAAAACGACCTATTTTTTATAAATTGAGTGTTTTTTTGCAAGATTTTTAAAAACACAAGGAAGTTTGGCGCAATAAAAATTTCATATGGTAATTTCTTACAGGTTTAACATAACACAAGGAGGTATCTTGCATATCCCTAGTCTGATTGATTAAATCCTATCTTTATAAGGATTACACAATCACTAAAAATATTCTGTAAATATTCTTTTTGATTTTTTTTATTCCCTCTTTTCCTAGTGCAATATTTGTATGGATAGGGGCTTGTACATGTATTTTCAGTGTTAATGGGCTAATACAACGATGTGATTGCACGTGGTATGAATCCTACTTGCTAATTAAACAGAATAATTAGGAATCAAGGGAGATAAGTGATAGTAGTATATATATTATACGAGTTAATGACAATTTATCTTCCGTGATATTCAATTTATTTTTATGTGATTTGAACAAAAAAATTTATATGTGAAACGTTATCCCTTTATATTATGATAATATGATAATTTATTCCATGTTTTATGATAAATATTCTATCTTTATAACCGGTTAAATCCTATCTTTATAAGGATTGATTCTATCAATCCTACACAGTCACTGCAAATATTCTGTAAATATATATATATATATATATATTTTTTTTCTTTTCCTATTTAATTTCCTAGTGCAGTATTTGTATAAATAGGGGCTTGTATTTGTATTTTCAGTATTAAAGAAATAAAATAAATATACACGTATTACAACATCAAAATGTAGTAAAATATTATTTCAATACATAGTGCAAAACTAATAGTATTATGCAAAAACAAGTAATACTAGGAGAAAATACAAGATACTTCCCTGTGTTATGATAAACATATAAGAAACTATATATGTTGTGGAATTTTTATTGTGCCAAACTTCTTTAATTTGTATTTTTAAAATCCTACCCAATATTTGAAAAATAGATCGTTTTGGATCGACATATTTCAAGAAATTATTTAAAAAATATATCACGTGAAGTTGTAGAGACCAACTTGAAGTATTTTAAAAATGGTTTCTTGAAACATGTCGGTTCAAAACGGCCTATTTTTTAAAAATTTGGTGTTTTTGCAGGATTTTTGAAAATACAAGGAAGTTTGGCGCAATAAAAATTTTACGAGGAAGTTTGACGCAATAAAAATTTTATAAGATAATTTCTTGCAGATTTAGCATAACACAAGGAAGTATTTTACATTTACCCCTAATAACTTTGGTTTATTAGATATTTTGTATCTGTGAGATTTTCCAGATTTTGTTAAGAGCAAAACCCGAAGGATCATACCCTAAGGTAAAACATACTAAATTTAGACAATAAAATATCGAAAAATGTCGAAAGGGCAAACTAAGTAACTATCTATATTTGCAAAACAAGTTGAAAAATAATAAATAAATAAATAAAATCAGGACACAACCTCAAGTGAGCCGGGATATGAGTAACTTGGAAAAAAACCCAAGAGCAAAGGCTACACAGAATTTGCAAGAAAAAATGATGATTGAACTTTTGCACAGAAATACGCATAAGTTATTAAAAGTTAAAACCACATCTTGAAGATATGATAAAAAAAAAAAAAAAAGTTCAGATATGAATGGAAAAATCAACCACTTTATTAAAATCGAGGGCCCACAACATCTTGAAGATATGATAAAAAAAAAAGATTTTGGGTAATTTAAATATTGTTTTTTTTTTTTTAAGAGTGAAGGAAAAGTTGTGGAACTTTTTCGGATGTGAAAGAAAGAGGCGGAAATAATGGGCTGAGAAATGAGCCCATCTGCCCATTGGTATTTACTCATTTGGTTTTTAACTGGCCCAATAGCATAAATGGCCAATTAATTAAATATGCTAATTTAATTAATTAAAGTGAAATACAAACAGGCCACGTAACAATCTGGCCGAGGAAAGAAATAAAGATAACCACTTTCTAATATATCTCAAAGTTGATTATGAAGGATAAAAGATAGGGGATTTGGCATAATTCAAAATTAACTGTCAACTAAGTCTTCAAATAAATGTGGGAAGAAGAACATGGCAAATAACCACTAAGGTAGTGGAGAATATGCCAATCATGGAGTTCTGAGAGCTTATCTAGAAAACTGAGCAGCAAGGATAATTGTAAATACAAGGGAACTGCCATACGCGCAAGGACACACTCGGCATCATGCCATCGGAAGTCCAACCACGCTCTCTAAAAGTCAGCAACGCCAACTCCTCGAAATCAGCCGCTCGTTTTCAGCAAGCCGCAGGACATGACCGCCTGAAGTTCAGCACGCCGCCTCTCGAAGAAAGCCGTACCGCTGCTTCCGCCGTCAGCGAAGCCGCTTCTCAGGATCAACTGCTAGTTTTCATCAAGTAGCACGCTGCAAATTATCATGTGAGTGCCCACGTATTTACATGATTTGTTCATCAACTAGCCACCTGCTTGATGGATTTGTTATCAGGTAGCCACCTGCCTGATAGCTATCTGTCGAGTGGCCACCTGCTCGACTGATGCCCATTCCAGTGGCCACCCGCTGGTTAGGCGCCCGATTGGTAGCCACCTGCCAAGGTTAAGTGATTCATCGATAGTAGCCACCTGCCATCAATGTTACTTTCTTGTCAACATGAGGACTATTGCATATCAGCTCATATGGCAGATTTTCTGCCAATCAAGGAGTAATTCATCAAGAATTAAGAATCCATTAGCTCGTTTGACACTCTGATGCCAGCATATGAGTCTTTTTATGCATACTCTTTCATGCTTGTAAATCAGGGAAACGTTTTAGGCTAGATTTCATGTATTTCATTCAGCAACACTATGTGTTTTAATATTTTGGAATACTTGGCCTTCATCTCTTGATTTTACTTACGAGTATGTTTTCATCAAGTAATTTTAAAATGTCTTCGTTGCTATGCTGTCAATCTGTTAAAACACGTTACAAGTCATAGATTCTGAATGAGACGGGGTATCGAAGGAATCGCAAAGACTTGTACGACTATGCATGATTCACGTGGAGTGAATTTGTAGCGTTTTATGAGCAAGACATTTGATGCTAGTGCATATGAGTAGGTGGTTCGATAGGGGATCGAATGCATCGAACGATCCGAACAGAGAAACCCATTGTGGAAGCGCATGATCGGCGATTAGATTTTTCTCAAGAATTCTAATTGTGTACGATTTAGTCCTTTGACTTGAGGTGCTAGGGCGAATACGTGCACGTGAGTACTTATTTTGATTTAGGAGTCAATCACTTAGCCTGATAATCGTGCGACTACTTTGGGTACGTAGGATTGTGTACGCAAATGGTTAATTAGCACTTATATGGGATCTACCGACTCAACGTATTATGTTGAGAGAATTTCCTATATGTTCTTAGATAATCGATTCCGAGAAATTTGTGGCCACAGTTCGTGACATATTTGGAAAGATTTAGCAGTAACACTGAAATTATTATCTAGAATTAGAAGTATAGTTGTCGATATAATTAGAGGTGCCGATCAATTCACACACCCTAGGTCTTGATCCAAAAATTAGTCGATAGAGGGACAATATGTACATGGTACTTATAAGAGGTGAAATTCACTGAGATTAATTCATATGAATTTGGACCTCATTAACTTATGCCTAGACATCGACCATGAAGTGTGAGTACTCATGAATTAATAGTAAGATTAATTCTTCAGTGGTTAATTGAAGGTGTTCAATTAATCAGAGCAATTTATAGCATATAAATTAAATCAAGAAAGTCGTGGGTCCATGGTCAATTGATGATGAACATAGAGGGTCACACAAAATACAATTGGACTGCAACAAATCAAATAATTAAGGAAAGTTTGATTTAAAGAGTTAAATCAAAAGTGGAGAATTAAAGTGTTAATTCTTAAAGAAGAAAATTAATTAATTAAAGAGTTAATTAATAAAAGAGAAATTTAATTAATTAATTAAATAGGCTGAATTAATTAAAGAGGTTTAATTAATTTAAAAGGTGATCTAGGTCTATTAGAGAATCAATAATGGCCATAAGCAAATGGGCATTATTTTCTAGTTGGATTAGATCACATTTAGGTTAAAACTCCTTATCTATATATAAGGAGTAGAAGACTCAAAACCCTAGCCTCACAAAAGAAGAGGCCGCCCCCTTTCTTTCTCCAGATCTAAATTTGTTTTTTTTTTTCCTCTTCTTTCTTTCTTGCTTGGTATCTTTTGTATCCTAGTTCTGAGCATGAGGATTCAAGAGAGTTGCTTCAATCCAGTTGGCGTGGCTACTGCTAGAGAAGTAATGTGTTTTCAATTATACCAAGATAATAATCCAAACATATGGCACGCAAGGTTAGGTCACATTTCCATAGGAAAGATTCAAAAGCTGGTGTCATCGATGCTTCTTGAAATATGGGGCTTAAATGAACTATCAACTTGTGAAACCAGCCTAAAGGGAAAAGTGACTAAGATACCATTTGATGGGCATCTGGCGCGTATCAAAAGAACTTTGGATTTGATGCATACCCATGAATGTGGACCACTAAATGTTAGTGTGAGAGGAGATTACTCATACTTCGTAACTTTTACTAACGACTTTAGTCGCTAGTGATATGTGTATCTAATGAAGTACAAATCCGAAAAACCTTTGAAAAGTTCAAAGAATTTCGAAACGAAGTAGAGAATCTACAAGGCATAGTATTAAGGCTATTCGATCTGATCGAGGTGATAAATACTTAAGCTAAAAATTCCTCGATTATCTTACTGAGAATGAGATTCTCATACAACGAACTCCTCCTAAGATGCCTCAACTAATTGGAGTGTCTGAAAGAAGAAATCGAACCTTGTTGGACATGGTTCGATCCATGATGAGTTTTGTTAAGCTTCCTTGTTCATTCTAGGGATTGGCTCTCCTGAATGCATCGAAGATACTGAACAAAATAAATTTAAAATTCGTACTTACAATGCCTGATTTTACCGAATTTAGTTGTGAGTGTTAATATCAGTAGAGTAACAAATATATTAGTAGTATTAATCAAGAACATTTAAGATCAATATTATCGAATAAGTATTAGGGCTGGTTAAATTACTCAGAATGGTGCAATTCAAAGAATATAACGGGGTAATTCAATTAGGACCTAAATTTTGGGTTAAATTATAATTTAGGGATTTTATTGGGGACATTTGAGATTAAATTATAATTTAGGGCTTTTAATTGGGAAGAGCATACGACTTATAATTCGGGTGTGTGCGTAAGGGTTGAAGACTCAACCGGATTTTATGAGGTGCTTCCAAAATATTATCCGGTTACAATATCCCGGTTATAACGATAAAACCCCCTTCCCCCCCCCCCCCCCCCCCCCAACAAGATTGTATATTTAAAGTTGTTATGTCGACTACTAATTTCGTATATACCAAAGTAAATAATTTAGCTGTGCTTATTATATATTATAGGACAAATATTGTTGAAAATTACATATAAGAAAGGAGGAGATAAATCTGAATAAGTTAAGAAAATGGAAAGAAAAGTGTATGAATTGGCAGGGCAGAAGAGAGATCATCGTGACGAAGTAAGTTCTTAGTCTTAAAATTTCTGTTAACTTTTTTGCATTTTAAAAGGAAAATGTATTTGAATTGGTTTTTGAAGAGAGATCCTTTGAGGATTTTCTATGAGACTTTGTACAATCAAGTGACTGCTAGTGAAATTCCAGCAATATGGTAAGAATTGTCTCTTTCAATAAACATGACTTTTACATAATTTGAATGTTTAGAAAATTCTTGTTTGTTATTAGTTGTTTTAGAAAATAATATTTAATTGATGTATAAAGATACTTGTTACGAGTTTAGCTATAATGTTTATATTATGTTTTTCTTCATGATTTTATTGACTAATATTATTAATAATATAATTTGTTTTATGGTCTTAGGTGAATACTTGATCAATTAGTTCTAGTTTAGTAGTTTTTTGCAATGTAACCTGGTTTAGTATCATTTTGGGTTCAATCAATTGTTTGGCTGCAGCTTCATTGTTAATCTATGAGCAGTGTAGGCTTGTGATCTGGTACAACGTAAAAGTTAAATATCTAATGTCATTTTTCCTGTTAAATTAGTGTTATCTCTTTAAAAGAGTATGTAGTTGCTTTATTTTTTTTTTCTGGAAAGAATAAAGGGGCTCCAAATACTAGAAATGCATACTATGGTGCTCTATTGAAACTGATTGTTGTGACAATTTCTTGTTTAATGAAATGAAACCCATATGCATATTTGATTTTAAAGATATTTAAATTAGAAAAGTAGTGATTACAGTTTATGTTTTATTATTTTTTTTCAAAAATTCCAACAAAAAGATTCGGTCAGAGTTTTTCCAAAATTCCGATCGATTTAAATCGGTAAATCGGTCGGAATATGTTCTGGTCAATTTTTTTAGTTGGAATTTCGGTCAGAATTTGAACCGGTCAGAATTCGATTCCGACCCGGTTTTTTTCAACCGATTTTTGCAGTCGGATAATTGGTCAGAATCAGGTTTTCAAACCGATTTTTTCTAGTAGTGTATTACATAATAGACATTTACCACATTGTAAAAATGTAAAAATCAAAAGGTAGATAATTTGCTTCTTTTATAAAAACACAGCAATGTATTTTGTCATGTATTTATCACAGGAAATTTAACTGCCTATTTTAATAACACATGAAGTTAATACAACTTGTAAACAAAGTACATAAATCAGCGTTCATATGAAAAATTAATTTAACCAAGGCTCTCATGTTGGTCTTCAACAACGTGGAATATTAGAGAACTTGCAAAGTTCAACAGAGCATGAAAAGATAGAATTGGAGGAGAAGATGTTAAGAAATGAAAGAGAATGTGAAGAAATTCAGGGGCGGATCCAGGAATTTGGGTCAGGGGGGGCTAAACTTATACACAAAAAAAAAAAAAATCAAACAGTTAAACATAAAGTTAATATTATTCACATAAGAACCCAAAATATCTACATATTTACTTTAATAATTGACCACGACGGTTTTTCATCTTTTGAAACCGGTCCATGATAGCATCATTTGAAATATTACTAAATATGTCTCTCTCTATAAAGACAACTAAACTATCATTTAGCCATTGATCGCTCATTCGGTTACGAAGTCGATTCTTTACTATCTTCATAGCCGCAGTTGCAACGGGTAGAATAAGCGTCAATGTCACAAGTTTGTAAACCATCGAGAATGCGACATGTCTTTTAGTTGCAACCATCTTCTTAGCAAGATCACCAATCCCTTTCAAACTAGAAAAATCATCACTTGATCGAACATCCCTAATATAATTTTCAAGTTGATTGGGAAGAGCCGATAGCTTAAGAAAAGAAAAGTCATTTGGATAAAATTCGGTAAGACGAACAAGTTTTCCTTTGTCAAAAGCTTCAAAGTGATTAGATGGGTTTAAGCATACAACACAAAGAATCAACTTCGTGTTTACTTCATTGAAACGGTGGTTCAACTCTTGCAATTGTCTGTCTATCACCGAATTGAATCTCTCAACTTTGTAATGATGTTCGATAGTCACTTGTTCAATCCTACGTTTTGGCCTCCTATATGGAACATAAACATTACTCATTGAAGGAACTTCAATTTCATGTTTAGAACAAAAAGAAGTAACATCCTCCAACAAAGTTTCCCATCCAGCATCTCGTTTCTTGAAGACGATCTTTAGCTAATTTGACTAATTTCATAGCATTCACTATATCTTGATCTTTTCTTTGTAAAGCTTGAGACAAGTCATTAGTGATCCCCAATATCGACGCCATCAAATATAAATTGAAGACAAAGGAAAATGATTGCAATATTATTGGAGCTTACAATTGAAAGAGTAAGTTATTGTTAAAGTGGGTATATTAATTGGACTTGAATTATATTTGGGCTATTGGGCTAATATATTAAATTTTTTGTTAAATAAAAAAATTACAACACATATATATAAAAAAAAAAAAAATTCCAGGGGGGGCTATAGCCCCCCTTGCCCCTATGTGGATCCGCCAGAAGAATTAAAGTAGAAAATCAGTAAGTGGGGAGAGGAAGTGAAAAGAATAAGATGACTTCGGAGTTGAATAAGAAGATTGGCATTTTGAAAAAGATCAGACTATAGGAACTTCTCAAGAGAAGTTGATGCGTTTTGAGGAGAAGGTGGCAGGACTCGAAATAGAAATTCAAGATTTGAAAGGATCAAAACTAGAAGCTGATTGAACAATTAAGGATATGAGGCGCGAAAATTCTAAAGCCGATATGACAGTAGAGAATTTAGGCACCGAAATGGTGAGGCTGTTGAGACTACCAGAGGGGCTGAGGTGCGAAAAATCAAAAGTCGATCAGATGGTGGAGGACTTAAAGCGCAAAAATACCGAGGAAATTGAGACTATTAAGAGATTGAGGCGTGAAATTTTGATTGTTGGGAAAAAATGAGTTCCGATCAAACTAGGGCGGAAACGAGTAGCATAATGTCAGAAGAAGCTAATGGGGAAATGGAAGAACTAGGGAAATGAAATTTCGAGGCTTCTGAGATTATCGGTCAGTTGAGGCGCAAATTAATCGCAGCTGAAATGGGAGAAATCAGTTCCGATCAAATCATGAAGGAAATGAGACACAAATTGTCGAAAGCCGAGAAAAGGGTAGAGGAACTAAGACACAAGAATTAGTAATTAAATATAACATGTGATATGTGTTGACAGGCAACCAAAAGTGTATGCTAAAATTAAGAGTACTGATCGAGGAGGAAATGGAAGTGAAAGATTGAAGGGGTCAGATATCATACAATATATATACTGACTCTTACTTAGTTAGCTTATTGATTGAGTTTTACCAAATTGAGTAAAATATAATGAAAGTTTACAATCTTTAGTAGTTTGTTTCCATATCATCATAAGAATTGTATTTTTAACTATTTTAACGTTGCCTCATTACAAATTTACTTAGCTTACTAGCTAGTTATCTCCAATTTTATTTCCAATACTCAAACCAAAGTTGTCAGAGGCATATAGCGCAGCGACGCACAATGGCTTCCTAGGCTATATTGTATAGAGCAGCACGATAGTTCGGGTTATTTTGGAATTGAAGTTTTTAGTAGGGGTGGGCGTTTGGGTTGAATTTTTTGGGACCCGTTCTGATCCGTTTAGGACAAAAAAACGGGTATTTTGAAATTCGGGTTCGGGTACCCGAATCCAAAATATATTTTTGGGTTGGGTATTGGGTATTAGATTCATACCACGGGTATTTCGGGACCCGTTCGGGTATTTTAAAAAAAAAAGATAATTCATAGTAGAATTAATATGTTTAGTAGCTGAATATTATAATTGAACAATTAATAATTTAATTCTAGAATGTAGGAAAATATTTTATCTATCTAATATCAATGGATGTTGCAACAATACTTTAATTCAGTTTAAGAATGAAGCATATTTCATTTTATAAATATATCTGATTTTAATATATATTACAGACAGATGATGGTGTTTAAGTAAGTTTTTATGCACCTCAAATTAAATATCAATTTATTTAATAATTTATATGGCCAATTACGATTAATCCGCTACAAGTTTTATGAATATATAACTCATGATTCGAGTTAAATCTATCCTAATTAAGTAGTGAAGTGTATGACTCTTTGTTTATAAAGGAGAAAATTGGTAATAGACTTTGCCACGCATTTAAGTACTATTATATATATTCATATGAACTCAGAATTATGAAGTAAGAGAAAAATTAAATATTTCATAGTTACCCAAGCTGATTGGGATCATCATGTATATCAACAAAATTTATTTACAATTTTATATACATATATGTTAAAAAAAAAATCTTGAAAAAAAAAAAAAAATGAAATTTCGGGTACCCGAAATCCAATACCCGAAAATTTTGGGTACCCGCCATATCGGGTCGAGTTTTGGGTGTGAAAATTCACTATCCGCCAGATCGGGTACCCGATCCGCGCCCACCCCTAGTTTTTAGTCTAACTGGCCGTTTTTTTAACTTTTGACTTTTGAAAAACAAAATTCGGTTGAAAAGGGATGGGGAGCTGCTGGAACATGAAACATTTTTTATTTCTGCCTTTTGAAGGCAGGAAACAAAAGCGCACTTGATACAACACCTCGCTTAGTGCGCTTTAGCGCAATAGCGAGTGGATAGCGACGCGATGCTCCTGGGCCATAGCGAATAGAGCTTAATAGCGCTATTTGCGCTTTTGACTACTCTTACTCGAACTTCTGAGTTTTTACTTATGAAAATATATTATACTGTGTGATTCTTTCGATTGTATAACATAGTTATTACGAGTTTGTATTTATTGTTTGCTCAATGCTGACGGGTAGCAGAAAGTTGACTCCTCAAACATCTTCGATAAATTCAGGAATGCAAATGACATTAATGCTGAAATTAACTGTGATGATCGAGGAAATGGAGGCAAAATATTTAAAGTCATCTCCAACCGAGCCGGCAATCGGACATGAGGGGAGGTTGTCAGCTTGGTTCGGTTGGAGATGGATAATGGCAATTGGGTGGACAGGGGGTTCCGGGGCTGGAAACCATTGCTTGTCGGCAGACAAACGCCCCTGGCAGGAAGTAACTTTTTACACCTTGGCTAATAGGAGTTCATATTTGGGAAAACTACGGAGAGTTTTCCATTCATATGATGACATGTGGATTTTTCTTTACCTTATACCTGCTATGTAGGTTGTGATATAAGCTCCAAGTTTTCCCTTTTGAGTTTTGCCTTTCTTCATTTCCATGTATCCCATTTGTTTTCTCCCAAAAACTTCTCAACCACAAACCCAAATTTCTTCCCTAAATCATTTCTTCCCCTTCTTCTCTCCGAGAAACAATTATAAATTGGTCCAAGTTTTATTTAGATTTATCTTAAATATATAAATTGGGTTCAATTAAATAAATAGTTGAGAATTTGAGATTAATTCATAATTATAAATTTGGGGTATTTTCTCCCCTTCGTCTACAACCAAAATACGTACAAACAGTTTCAGAAGGGGCGCGTGTAATCGCTATTACAAGGCGTAGGTAAATCTTTCCTCCTGTACATGAATTGAGCTATTATGTTTTCGTTTTCTCAATTTATTCGGAGTAATAGATAAAACAGAGAAGCAATTTGAGCATAACTATTTTTAATTTTCTTATTGCTGCAATCTGGTTGTCTACCTTGAAATACGAATTATTTATAACAAATTACATAATCATAGCTTCAGAACATGATTTTGATCAAAATTTTGTTATAATTCATTTATTGCTTCAGTTTGGCCTTGGTGTTGGCGTAGGGTTTTTTTAAAATTTTACAGTGTGGATTGTCTTCAATTTATAAATTTATTTCAATTTTTAGGGAAATTTACATGGACACCCCCTGACTTTTACCCTAATTACAAGAAATTACCCGACTGTTTGAAATATTACAAAAACACCCCATCGAGGGGTGTATTTGTAATGATTTTAGGGACCAAATTGGTAATATTTTTTGTGTAACAAGGGGGTGCCCTTGTAATACAATTTTTGGTTGAGGGGGTATTTTTGTAATATTTCAAATAATAGGGTAATTTCTTGTAATTAGGGTAAAAATCAGGGGGTGTCTATGTAAATTTCCCCAATTTTTAATAGAATTTATCACGTGCTGCAGGTTCTTAGGTTGAGTTCAGTAGGCCCAACATTTGCAAAATGGTTCTAAATTATTTGATCTAAGTAAAATTGATTTTCGCAATTATTAGTCTTAGAAACAATTGTTGTTTAAAGAATTGATCATATGGTATTGTGGTTAGGGAAACGAGCCGAGTAGTATCAAATGACACGTTGTTCAAGCTTGGTTTGAATTTTATCGATCTTAAAATTTTGTGTTTGAGCTTGATTAAATAGTTTGGTATTTATATATGCCAAAAGGGAATAAAACTAACAAGGACATTGGCGATGGTGGGCAACCAATGGAAGAGGATAACCGTGACACTCAATGAAGTCGCAACGTTCGAGTTTGATAATTTGATTTATATCATAACATTTTGTCTCGATTAAGAAATTTGATTTATATCATAACATTTTGATATTTAGATATTTGGGGACTTTATGTGAAAGTTGGGTATTATTTGATTTTGTGTTGTTTTGTAGCAATTTGGAATTGAATTTGATATGTGGATGATAATACATTGATGGTTAATGTAACTTTTTAATTCGGGAACAAATTTGGAAAAAATTGGATTTATGGTACCACAAGTGAGAATCGGTATATAGTTTGATACCATGAGTGCAATTCTCTCTTGTTTAATATGTCAATTGACCGTTTATTAAAAAAAAAAAATTTACAGGTAGTCGTAATGTAAACAAATCGAGTTTGATGTGAAAAACTAAATTATTACATAAAAAAATAATAATGGCATACATGAAAAAAAAAGTTAATGATTCGGCCATTATTTCGATCAAATTGTCTATTAGATGGGTATGTAACACTAAGTCCTTCGTAATTTGATAATAGGTCAATAATTAAAAAAATTATTGATTCGGTCATTATTTCCATCAAATTGTCTATTAGATGGGTATGTAACACTAAGTCTTTCGTAATTTGATAATATGTCAATAATTAAAAAAAAATTAATGACTCGGTCATTATTTCCATCAAATTGTCTATTACATGGGTATGTAACACTAAGTCCTTCGTAATTTGATAACATGTCAATAATTTAAAAAAAAATTAATGATTCGGTCATTATTTCGATCAAATTATCTATTGGATGAGTATGTAACACTAAATCCTTCGTAATTTGATAATATATCAATAATTAAAAAAAATTAATGATTCGGTCATTATTTCGATCAAATTGTCTATTAGATGGGTATGCAACACTAAGTCCTTCGTAATTTGATAATATGTCAATAATTAAAAAAAATTAATGATTCGGTCATTATTTCGATCAAATTTTTTATTAGATGGGTATGTAACATTAAGTCCTTCATAATTTGATAATATGTCAATAATTAAAAAAAAAATTAATGACTCGGTCATTATTTCGATCAAATTATCTATTAGATGGGTATGTAACTCTAAGTCCTTCGTAATTTGATAATATGTCAATAATTTTAAAAAATTAATGACTCAGTCATTATTTCAATCAAATTGTCTATTAGATGGATATGTAACACTAAATCTTTCGTAATTTGATAATATGTCAATAATTTAAAAAAAATTAATGATTCGGTCATTATTTCGATCAAATTGTCTATTAGATGGGTATGTAACACTAAGTCCTTCGTAATTTGATAATATGTCAATAATTAAAAAAAATTATTGATTCGATCACTATTTCGATCAAATTGTCAAAAAACCTATAACTAATCATTAATATATAATTAATATAAAATTGCAAAAAAAACCCATAACTAATTATCAAATAAAAATAAATCCTAAACCCTAAAACCCTAGACCCCTAAACCTTATAATCCTAAACCCTAAACCCTAAATTAAATATTATGTCATAAATCCTAAATTCTAAACATTGCAAATACTTTTAAATTATGAGTTCGTAATTTTTATTCATTTGAATCCAATTTATTTTTAAGTTAGGCCTAACAAAATTAACATTTTGAAATTTGGACCAATGTGTAATTTTGATATTCAAGGGTACTAGAGAGAGCGATACAATTTAACAATTTTATCAAGATCTCAAGTAATTTTCTGAAATAAATCAGAATTAATTTAACAAAAATATATTTTTCATTGAATTTTTAGTTTCTGAACAAAGAAAAATCCACGAAAAATAATTTAACATGATAAAAATGATAAAAATCACCGAAAAATCAGAAATTATTTTCTAAACGTAGTGGTAGTTGCCGCCAAGAAAACCGCTGTCGGAGTGGGCCTCACGCGTCACTGGCCGCGTGTGGGAGTGGTTGGGCAGAGGTTGGGTCATTCCCAACCTCCAGCCGGGTCGTTTCTGACCCGTGTTCTCTGTAAATCGGATCAGCGCGACCTGGTTATAAATTCAATAAAATTTTCGGTGGTGGTCTGGGAATTTCCGTTGGGCAAAAAGTGTTACTCCACTATATTAGTACTATTACTTTCGGAAATTGAAATCGAAGTTGGTGTCACTCTACGGCGGGCCGCCTGAGATTTGCTCCGAGGAACAATAATAACTAATCTCGGCGTCGTTGTTGTTGTGTTGTCAAAATTTTCTTCATTCGGATTTTCCTTTACATTTTCTCCTAGATTTATACACAAAACTTGCTCATTCATTTTGGAAAATTAAAAAAATTAAACAGAAACAGGAGATGCCATTTGTTTGCTATAATTTTGACAAAGAGGGCACCTCGACATCGAGCAACCCTTGGCATCAAGAAGTGCCAAAATATTGTTTGCGATAAAACTGACATCAAGGGATGCTTGGCATCGAGGAACTGACATCGAGGTATGTTTGGCATCGAGGTGCGCCAAAACATTGTTTGTTGTAAACCTGTCAGCAGATGCCTCGACAAGCCAATAGCTCTATGTAAAATGCCTCGATATGATGTAAAATAAATGCGGGCGTGCCAATGTTTGTGCGTGCAAACATAACGATTTGAAAATGGACATATTAATATCAGTGTAATAATAATACAAGTATCCTGATAAAGACATATTGATATCGAGATAAGTTGTCCTGATAAGGCTGACTTCTAAGCGATTGTGACAGAGTAGGCAAACACTACCCCTAGTTCTTTTCTATGCCTGCCTGGCCGCAGGACTTAAATAATTTATGAAAATCTCTCTTAAATACCAAAAACTCATGACCAATTAATGGCCTGCTCAACATATCAGCGGATTTATAAATCAACAAATGACTTGACAATCAATCAGTTTTAATATTCACCTTGACAGAAGACATAATCTTGACAAAAAACGACACATCAATGGAAATCAGTTGACATAAATCATATTTCAGTAAAAGAATCAAGAGATACGAACCAAATTACTTCCATTAATAATAAAAGAAAATCAGTAAGTTCCCCGACATACAAATATTACAAAAATATACAAAACGATAAGTCTCCTGTTTTGGCATAATCTGCCAGATGAGTTGATAAATCTAATAAGTTCTAAAAATTGACTCCTTGATCGGCAGGTAAACCCGCCGATGAGCTGATAATACATGATAGAACGGCTTGTTGACAGAAAGTAACATTGACGACGGAAGACCACCGTCAATGGTTCGCCCAACCTTGATGGATGACCACCAATCGGGCTCCTGATCAGCGGGTGACCACTGAAAAGGGCATCGACGGAGCAGATGGCTACTCAATCGATAGCCGTCAAGCAGATGGCTACTTGACGACGAGCTCACCAAGCAGATGGCTACTCGATGAGTTTGTCATATAAATACGTGGGCACTTACATGACGGTTAACAGCTTGTTACTTGGTTGATATCGAGTGGTTTAACTCGAGATAGCTTCAGCTGACGGTGGAAGACGGCGGCGGCGGCTTACTTTGAGCGGCGGCGGCGGCAGGCCTCAGGCGGTCAGGGATAGCTGGTGGCTGAGGATCAACAGACTGATATCAAGGAGTTGGCAGGCTGATAACTTGACAGAAACAGCGTGTTATCTGCTTGCTATCAAGGGGTTTCGCTCGAGACAGCGTTCTGACGGCGGAAGCAGCGGCGACGGCGGCGGTGGCTTATTTTCAGCGGCGACTGACTTTCGGCGGCGGCGGCGGCAAGACTTCAGGCGGTCAAGAATCGCTGGTGGCTGAGGAGGGATGGTTGATATCAAGGGATTAACAGGTGTTTGCTGACGAGAGAAGCAGCGGTTTGCTGGACTTCCGGTGAGGCGTAGAGCAGATCAGTGTAGACTGAAATTTGCAGATTGAGTTGTGTGTGTGTTTGCGCGTATGGCTGTCCTGGAGTATTTACAAGTGCGGGAAATTGAGCTGATGGCCAGAAAACTGCTTCCTTGATGGCCACTCTCCCACTTCCTCCACTACTTTCAGATTTCCCCACTATCTCCACTACTTTAATGGTGGGTTTTCTCCTTCTTCTTGCTGAAAATTAATGTTAATGGTGGTTGTAGGAGAGAAAACGTGTGTTTTTGCCAATTTGAAATTCAATTTGATGTGGTAACTAACTAGGAGATAATTAGGGAGTTTGTTATTTAAGCCAACTAATATGGCTTTATCCTTCTCTCCTAATTAATAATCTTAAACATTAATTAAATGGCATTTTCCACGTTCATATAAAGTTTAGTTGGCAGTTAATTTGAATTCTGCCATATCTCTTGACTTCACAACCAACTTTGAGATAAAATAGGAAATGGTTATCTCCCACTCTATTTTCTTGGTTGGAAAACTCACGTGGGCATTTAATTAATTAGGTGGCCAATTAGCCTAACCACTATATGGGCCACTTATTATTTATTTAATAATAACATTCCTGCTAATGGGCCATTCTTGGTTCATCTAACTCGGCTGGGCCATGTCATTTTGGGCTATTTAACCTTACTTCTTAATTGTAATTAATTATCCAATTAATTACTTATTTTGGCATTTGTTAATTATATGGGCCAATTAATAATACTCGGCCCAATTAATTAACTAATTAACTTAATTAATTAATTATAACAATTGGGCTGTATCTCAAATTGGGCTCGTGACCCGTTTAATTTCGGTCGGATTGATTTCCGGATCAGAGTGGGTCCGATCCTGATCCAATTCACTTGGCTCGGTTCGGCCCATTGCCGTTTTTCGGCCCTTCATCGAGCTGCTACTCCTCGATTAATCGAGGATGATTTTTTCGGTACAAACAATGCCCCCCGTAAGTCGTATTCGATGTAATTAATTTAAAAATTAATTTAATCGAATTAGACTTAGATTAAAGTTTTTCTCTCTTTTTTAAAGATGAGAAATTGGGACAATGCTTCATTTAATAAACAACTATCGGCTTTATAAAACCGAAACTATTTGTAGAAAATAGACCAAATTACAATGGCCTTGATGATGGCGGATCTCTCGATGTCAGCCAAGTATGGATCTCTTCGATATCAATATACTATGGATCTCTTTGATATCAAGACATCTCTTGATATCAGGACACCTATTAATACATCGCGTTGATATCAGTGGGCCTCTCGACATTGAATAAACTCGATATCAGATAACTTATAGTAATATATCGAGGACTTAGCAGTCAGCCAAAATTTTGGCCGTTAACCAAATTCACTTCTTCAAGTGACTGGTCTGATGAACAAGGCCTTATTTTATTTTCTACTCTCGTTGATGTAATGGCCTGATGGCCATAGACTAGTTTTCATTTCCTTATTAGAATTTCTTTTGGCTTGGTTTATTTTGTGTTTTTCTCCAAAACCGAAACCAAATATGACTAAGTACCAAAAATCGAAGCCATTGATTTTCCAACTCAACAAACAACTTCGCAAGCAAAAACACAACTTTCTTGTCAACAAGACTTAATTGAAATCAAATCAACCCAAGAGACTTACACGAACTGCCTTGATGTAAAAACTTGAAAATCGGGGAAACAAAAATTTAAATTAAAATAGAAGTATTTGGACAAAACTTGAAAATAAATGCAACTACTATTATTAATTTTAAAAAATTAGTCTAACAAAACGGAAAGGGAAATAAAAACAAGACTGAAAATAAACTTAACTTATATTTACAAAGGGATCGGCGCATTAAAGTACTCTTGGCACCGCTCGATTTCCAGCTCCAAAGCTCGTTGATGTTCAACACACATTGACTCCCAAAGGGTTGGTCTGAACTTTTTCAAGTATCTTCCATTGATGGGGTCTCGACAGAGATTCCCATCTGGCTTTTTCAAAATGTAACCCCCTCCTCGAGTTATCGAGAAGATTTCATATGGTCCTTGCCACGTCGCGCTCCATTTGTTGTACTTTTTCTCGCGCTGATGAAGTGGCAAAACAGTTCTCCAGACCATGTCCCCGACGTCAAATTGTTTCCTGCGTATCTTTTTATCGTAGCATTGGGCGACTAGCCTCTTTTGTGCCTCGATTTTATCTAACGCAGCAACCCTGACCTCGTCGAGCTCAACGAGCTGTTGGAGCATACTTTCAGTGTATTCTTCGGGCGTCAACTCATTTTGCTGCATCACCCGAAGTGATCGGACGTTGATTTCCATCGGTAGAACGGCATCCTGTCCATAAGTCAGTTTGTACGGAGTGGTGCCAATGCTTGTCCGTTTGCTGGTCCAATAAGCACATAACGCTTCTGACAGCATCAAGTGCCAAGCTCTTGGGTTTTCCTCTATCATTTTCGAGATAATGTCCTTAAGGACTCGATTAGAAGCTTCTGCTTGGCCATTCCCTTGTGCATAATACGGCGTTGAATGGACCAACTCGAAGCCCATTGATCTGGCAAATTCCTTGATCTCTTGACCGACGAACATCAGTCCCCTGTCAGTGACAATGGTCTGTGGCAGGCCAAACCTATGAATGATTAAGTCCTTGATGAACTTCATCACTTCGGCCTGATTAGCCTGTTTAAGTGGTTTGGCCTCTACCTACTTAGTAAAATAATCTGTGGCCACAATAATGTATCGATCGTGTTTGGAAGACGAGGGATGAATCTCCCCGATGATATCGATGGCCCAGCATCTGAAAGGCCATGGCTTGATTATGACATTCATCTCCTCGATGGGGATCCTCTGAATCATCCCAAACCGTTGGCACTTCTCACAACCTCTTGCCAACTGTACACAATGTCCGACCATTTTTGGCCAGTAATAACCATATCGGCGAAGCAGCCATGCTAACTTGTTGCCGTTTTGATAGGCCCCACAAATTCCTTCATGAGCTTCCATCATAATTCTCATGGCTTCCTGTTGATCGACGCATAACAGGAGCACGCCGTCGTGGCTTTTTCTGTACAACTGATCTCCCATCAAGACATAATTGACTGCCCTGAGTCTCGTCTGTCGAGATGCTCTGTCTGACGGATTAGCCAGATATTTTCTGATCGGCTCTCTCCAGTCATCAGGGTCCTGAAATACGCTCAAAACAGCCAGATATTTATAGGTACCTTGTATCTGCCTGATAACCAACTGCGAGTCCCTGACGATGACGACAGATTTACTGTCGAGCTCCCTGAGCATTTCTATTCCGATTATCAAGGCTTCGTATTCGGCCTGATTGTTAGTACATTCAAAGTCAAATTGAATCGATAGCTTAGTTTTTACATTTGATGGAGAAATCAAAACGATACCTGCTCCGCATAGTCTATCGGTTCTAGACCCATCGAAAGCCAATGTCCATGGCTTGATCTCCACTGTCATTGAGTCCATTTCTTTGAGAACGGCTTGATCAATATCGATACATGCATGGTCAACCAGAAAATCAGCCAATACTTGGCCTTTGACTGCTTTTTGCGGTACGTATTGCAACTGATATTCCATCAACTGGATGGCCCATCGACCGATCCGTCCCCTCATCACATGCATAGCTATCATATACTTTATCACATCAATACTAGAACTAACTTTCACAGGCAACATATAATGACGTAATTTTTTGCAAGAAAAGAACAACGCAAGGCATACCTTCTCTATCGGCTAGTACCTTTGCTCCGTTTCTGTCAAGTGCCTGCTCAAGTAGTAGATTGCTCGTTCAAATCTATCCTTGTCGTATTGTGCTAAAAATCCGCCGACGGTATCCTCCGTGGCAGATATATATAATTTCAAGGGTTTCCCCTTGACAGGCGGCATCATTACAGGCGGCGTTGTCAGCTTATCCTTGATTTCCTGAAACGCCTGCTCGTGCTCCGTTTGCCAACAAAATTCCTCTTTGTCCTTCAGTTTCAACAAAGGCGAGAAGACCTTCATTTTTCCAGCCAGGTTGGAAATGAACCTCCGTAAAAAGTTGACCTTGCCAAGGAATTGTTGTAATTCCTTCTTCGTCGACAGAGGTCTGGCCGTCAGGATAGCTTTGGACTTATTTTTATCAATCTCAATCCCCTTGCGATGCACTAAGAAGCCAAAAAAATTGGCTGACGCAACTGCAAACACACACTTCAAGGGGTTAAGCTTTAATTTATGTTTTCTCATTTTGGCAAATGACTTCGCCAAATGTGTTAGATGTTCATCGTAACTAGCCGATTTGATAATGATATCATCGATGTAAATTCTAACGAAGTCATCGATGTACTCACTGAAGATGCAGTTCATGGCTCGTTGATAAGTGGCTCCGGCGTTTTTGAGTCCGAATGGCATCACTTTCCATTGGAAGGTGCCTATTCCGCCGGGACATTGAAAAGCCAGCTTTGGTACGTCGTCAACAGCCACAAAAATATGATTATAACCTGCACTTCCGTCGACGGCTGTCAGGAACATATTGCTAGCGGCATCATCGATTAACATGTCTGCCATTGGCATCGGGTATTCGTCTTTAGGAGATGCAAGATTCAGGTCTCTGAAATCAATGCATATCCTGATCTTCCCGTTTTTCTTCATTACGGGTACTACATTTGCTACCCACTCCGGATATCGGGCCACCTCGGTAAAACTGGCCTTCAATAATTTTTCAATCTCCTCCCTGATCAGTTTGCATACCTAGACGGACATCCTTCTCAGGGGCTGTTTCCGGGGCAAGTATCCCTCAAGTATTGGAATACGGTGTTCTACCAATTCCCTGCTCAATCCTGGCATCTCGTCGTAATTCCAGGCAAAACAGTCCTTGTATTCCTTCAACACTTGTATCAACCGATCCTTCTGGCCATCATCAAGCAATGCGCTGATGTAAGTTGGCCTGTGATCATCTTCGCTGCCTAACTCAATCTCGATGACAGGGTCCTGTACTTGGATCTTGATGTCGTCGAGCTTGGCTGGCGCCGTTGCTAGCTCCTCTAACTGAATTTCATCGCCAACCGATGGTGGCGTTTCTTCCTCGAAAATGAGATCTTCTGTATAACATTCGGCCACATAGGCCCGAAACCTTCGAATCAAATAGGCACATGCTTCTTGCTCTGGCCCGATAACAACGATCTCATCGATTTCCAGTCTGTCGGCCTAATAGGCCGATGGTCCCTTGTCATCAGGACTGACATTGCTGTTCGTGCGGCCCTTCTTTCTTGACGTTGCAAGGCCGACTTAGTTCTTTGGCTAAACAAGCCATTTCGAGTTGCGTCAGCTTCTTGCTCGAAGTGACTTCTTTTGGTCGTCCGTATTTATCCTGCCAGATGAATCTGTAGGGTCCTACATCATCTCAATAGTACGCTGCCTCGACAACATTGATCTTTGCGGTGAAAGGCCGGTTGTCGGCCATTATGATCTCTGGTTCAGGGGCATCTCCCCAAATTAAAAGACATTGATGCAGCGAGGATGGTACGCATAGGGCTGAATGAATCCAGTCCCTTCCCAGCAAGGCGCTGTATGATGTGGCAGCATCTACCACGAAGAAAGCGATTTTCAGGCTGGTCTTTCCAATCTTTACCTCGACAGGCAAGATTCCTAATGTGTCAGCCTTTCCCCTTGTGAAATTACTAACGATCACTTTCGTCTCCATCAGGTCCTTGCTGACCTTACCCAGCTTGTACATCGTCGATGCAGGCATTACGTTGATGGCTGCCCCATTATCGACCAGCATTCTGTCGATGGGTTTTCCGTCGATGTGCCCTGATACGTATAATGGCCTGATGTGTCTGGCCATGAAAGACGGTGGCTTCTGGAATATACTTTCAACTTTCCTGTCCCAATCAGTCTCTTTCTCGTCATCAACCAATAGCAGTTCTAAGTCTTCTGCCATTTTTACCACTGGCATTCCCTCATCCCAAAAGCCATCAGTGGAATACTCCAGTTCCTCGTTGACGAATTCGACAAGTTCAGAATCGACGGCGTTGCATTCCATCACTGTCGAGCCATTCGTCGGCTGACTGGTGGCAGCATCTTCCACTGTTTTTATTTCCACTTCCTTGATGGGTTGCTTTTCAACCTCCTGTTTCTCGATTTCCTGGCCAGATTTGGGCTCGACGGCTTGGCCAGGTTTGGCCTCATTTTCCTTATTGCCTTTGTCGTCGTAGATCTCGGCAAATTTTGCCTCGAGATCGTTTCCATCTTCCTCGTCAGCCAATAAGTCGTCTTCTTCCATCGCCTTTTCCAAATCGATAGTGCCAAATTTGACTTTCCCTGGGGTCCATTTGGAAGTATCCATTTGTGTCGAGCCATTGACCTTACTGTCGACCTCCTGACCAGATTTGGCCTCTCTTGTTCACTGTTTCAGTTTCTGTTCCGCTGACGGAGGTTTCTTTGCTGATTCTTTCATCGGGGCCTTCCCCTTAGCGATTTCCAACTCCTTTCGTTGGCGTAAGTAATGCCTATACTGTGTTCGGGTCATCTGATCGACCCTTCGATCTCCAGGAAACTTAGGGTGCCTGACGGGAACCCATCGATCCACCTGTGTATCGGCAGTAGTATGAACAGTTCGCGACCTTGATGAGCCTGGCGGTGTAGTTTTTGGCGACGGACCATGTGTCCTGTCTCTGCGACTGGCGGTCGATCTAACCCGCCTGGTTGGTGTTTTATCAGGGGATCTCTCCCTGATTCTGCTGCTACGGCTAGTGCATTCCTGATGTCGTCGAGGCATTCTGGTCTTAGCCTGTTCTCGGCGTTGTTCCGCCGTTAATGTTGCGTATTCTGTATATTCCATCGGGGCTGGGATCGGACATGGCCCCATCGGTCGAGGTGGTGGTGGTGGTGGTATCGCCTGTGGTTGCGGCGCTGTTTGGGGTGCTGCCTGCGGTTGCGACATCATTTGATACGGATACCCTGACGGCATTGTACCTGGCCAAGACATGTATGGGCCATATATTGCTGGATTGATGAACAACGGGACTGTTGCCAACTCAGTTTGGCATCTCGCACACAAACCCATTTCCTTGTTTATCATTTCATAATATGGATCTCCTTCAGAGTAAAATTTCTCACCCGTCGGTGATTCTGTGACCGTTATGACATTTATCCCTACCTCATTTTGTTGGAAAGGATTGGTATCAACCGCCATTTGCTTTGTGATTTTCCAATCCGGGGCAAATCTTAAGATGCCCTTGTCGAGGTGATCCTGCACCATCCACCTGAACACTAGACACTCGTTTGTCGTGTGAGTCCATACATCATGATATTTACAATATGTTTTACCTGCTATCTTCATCGACGATGGAATCACGTGATCCCCTTTGAGTCGCAGGATCTTGTCGGCCAACAGCTGATCGAATATGGCATCTGTTTTTGAGACGTCAAAGGAATAACGTCTTTCCCTGTCAGTCCTGTACTCAGCATCTCGACGTACTAAGTTATTTGGCACCTTGATGGTAGGCTGAGGTTCTTTCGGTTTGGCGAGGGCTAGACAGACGGTGTTCTTGGGGCAGACCACTTCCGCCAATCCGATCTCGATACCTTGCTGCTCAATCGGTTGACTGACCTGATTAATTTGTTCCTCGCTGGAATCGGCCATACCCACCTGATAATAATTTCCCCTGGGCTGTCGGCTGTTCTCATCTCTTAGCACTCGTTCATATCGGACCGCATGATCGGTCAACTCGAACAGGTCTTCGTGGTATTGTGCCATCATGATCTTCCTTAATTCGAAATGCATGCCATGGATGGCAATCTTGATGCATTCCTTTTCTGGCAACGGGATGGCGCAGAAACCTCTGGCCCTGATGAATTTCTTCATATACTCCTCGACAGTCTGTCCTGTCAGCTGTCTCATGTTTGATAACTCGATGACAGATACTTCGAGCGGGGCCTGATAATGGTTCATTACGAAAACCTTCTCCATGGATGGCCAATCAGGGACCGATCCAGGCTTCAAATTGGCATACCAATGGAACGCCATTCCTGTTTGGGAGTTGGGGAACATTTTCAATTTCAACTCGTTAGTCATATTGCCACATTCTAAGGAGAATCGAGCCAGATGCTCTGCAGTAGGTTGTGATCCTTCGCCCGAAAACAAAGTAAAGTTCGGTGGCCTGTAGTTCAACGGAAACGGCACCTGATCGATGTACTCGGGGTGAGGCTTATTATACCTCGATGCCCTAATTCCCTGTCTCCTGACAAACATTTCCTCAGCTTGATTCACCGTCAAGAGGTTTTCTGGACCCTTTGCAGCTCGATGAATAGTCCTGTCATAGGCCAATGGATTGGCCTGATGTCCTTCTGGGCCGTATCCGACGGCCTCTGATCGGTCCTCTTCGGACCTGCCCCCCGAGTCTGGACGGGTGTTCCTTGTTTTGGAGGTGCTTCCTCTCCTGTCCGGGACATTAGATTGTCCGTTGCCTTGTTTGTAAGGCGTCTCATCCCTTGATAAACTTCCCCCGGTCTGGATTGCGGGGCCTTTTCCTTTGTCGACGGCAGTCCTCTGCGGCCCAGTCCAGGCCTGCGCTTGTATGCCGTTGGCGAGAGCATTGATGCTCTCTGCGAGTGATGTCATCTTCGCTTCCAAGTGCATCAGGGAGTTATTTACAATGTTGCTGGCTTCCGTATTGGCCTGACTAGCAGCAGTGGCCGAACTTAGCATGTTTTCGAACTTGCTGACAACGTTAGACCATTCCTCCTGTTTGGTCTCAAGGTCCCTGGTGAAGTTGCGAACCTCTGCAGTCAGTTCCTAGATTCTGTCGGTCCCTTCCATAGTTAGTGGAACCGTTGACAGATTTTCCAGAGTATGTGTTAGGTCAGAAAGTGTCCTCGTCAAGGTTGATCGAATCTTTCTTGGTATTTGTGGTATCATCTGATGACAACAAAAGAATAACCACTTAGTATCAACTGATTGACTGTTTGGCAAAAGAGATTATCAAGTGTCAGCTAGCCAATGTTACTTGGCTGATAATCGTTTTTTGGCAAATAAAAATCATAAAATTTTCAAGTCTCGCCGAGCCAAGATATTGTGTGGCTGGTGAGTCTTTTACAGAAAGATTTTCATGTCCCACTGGGCGTGCCAAAATATTGTTTGCTATAATTTTGACAAAGAGGGCACCTCGACATCGATCAACCATTAGCATCAAGAAGTGCCAAAATATTGTTTGCGATAAAACTGACATCAAGGGATGCTTGGCATCGAGGAACTGACATCGAGGTATGCTTGGCATCGAGGTGCGCCAAAACATTGTTTGTTGTAAACCTGTCAGCAGATGCCTCGACGAGCCAACAACTCGATGTAAAATGCCTCGATATGATGTAAAATAAATGCGGGCGTGCCAATGTTTGTGCGTGCAAACATAACGATTTGAAAATGGACATATTAATATCAGTGTAATAATAATACAAGTGTCCTGATAAAGACATATTGATATCGAGATAAGTTGTCCTGATAAGGCTGACTTCTAAGCGATTGTGACAGAGTAGGCAAACACTACCCCTAGTTCTTTTCTATGCCTGCCTGGCCGCAGGAGTTAAATAATTTATGAAAATCTCTCTTAAATACCAAAAACTCATGACCAATCAATGGCCTGCTCAACATATCAGCGGATTTATAAATCAGCAAATGACTTGACAATCAATCAGTTTTAATATTCACCTTGACAGAAGACGATGAGTTTGTCATATAAATACGTGGGCACTTACATGACGGTTAACATCTTGTTACTTGGTTGATATCGAGTGGTTTAGCTCGAGACAGCTTCAGCTGATGGCGGAAGACGGCGGCGGCTTACTTTGAGCGGCGGCGGCGGCAGGCCTTCAGGCGGTCAGGGATAGCTGGTGGTTGAGGATCAACAAAATGATATCAAGGAGTTGGCAGGCTGATAACTTGACAGAAACAGCGTGTTATCTGCTTGCTATCAAGGGGTTTCGCTCGAGACAGCGTTCTGACGGCGGAAGCAGCGGCGGCGGCGGCTTATTTTCAGCGGCGGAGGTGGCTGACTTTCGGCGACGGCAAGACTTCAGGCGGTCAAGAATCGCTGGTGGCTGAGGAGGGACGGTTGATATCAAGGGATTAACAGGTGTTTGCTGACGAGAGAAGCAGCGGTGTGCTGGACTTCCGGTGAGGCGTAGAGCCGATCAGTGCAGACTGAATTTTGCAGATTGAGTTGTGTGTGTGTTTCCGCGTATGGCTGTCCTGAAATATTTATAAATGCTGGAAATTGAGCTGAAGGCCAGAAAACTGCTTCCTTGATGGCCACTCTACCACTTCCTCCACTACTTTCAGATTTCCCCATTATCTCCACTACTTTAATGGTGGTTTTCTCTTTCTTTTTGCTGAAAATTAATGTTAATGGTGGTTTTAGGAGAGAAAACGTGTTTTTGCCAATTTGAAATTCAATTTAATGTGGTAACTAACTAGGAGATAATTAGGGAGTTTGTTATTTAAGCCAACTAATATGGCTTTATCCTTATCTCCTAATTAATAATCTTAAACATTAATTAAATGGCATTTTCCACGTTCATATAAAGTTAGTTGGCAGTTAATTTGAATTCTGCCATATCTCTTGACTTCACAACCAACTTTGAGATAAAATAGGAAATGGTTATCTCCCACTCTATTTTCTTGGTTGGAAAACTCACGTGGGCATTTAATTAATTAGGTGGCCAATTAGCCTAACCACTATATGGGACACTTATTATTTATTTAATAATAACATTCTTGCTAATGGGCCATTCTTGGTTCATCTAACTCGGCTGGGCCATGTCATTTTTGGCCATTTAACCTTATTTCTTAATTATAATTAATTATCCAATTAATTACTTATTTTGGCATTTGTTAATTATATGGGTCAATTAATAATACTCGGTCCAATTAATTAACTAATTAACTTAATTAATTAATTATAACAATTGAGCTGTATCTCAAATTGGGCTCGTGACCCGTTTAATTTCGGTCGGATTGATTTCCGAATCAGAGTGGGTCCGATCCTGATCCAATTCACTTGGCTCGGTTCGGCCCATTGCCATTTTTCGGCCCTTCATCGAGCTGCTACTCCTCGATTAATCGAGGGTGATTTTTTCGGTACAAATACCATTAATTCTAGTGTCTGCCCTGTAATAGTTTTGTGTAAAATATCTCAAATCTGACCATGTGAAATCTGGGTACAGTCTTGGGCCAGGCTCTTGTTCTTCTTCTTCTTCTTCTTCTTTGTTGAGGGGCCTTACAATTTTGTCTTCTTTTGGATTCACGAAGTACACCAATGATCTTTTCGTGAATCCTTGAATTTTTTAACTATGGCCAGAAAAAATGGTAAAATGGGAGTATAATGTGACAGAACCTTGTGGATTATTTCTTGTACAGTATTCGTGGAGGTTTCTATTCTGACAAAAATGAAATAACTTAGAGGACTTGGTGCAGATGAAAGAAATTACTGATGGTACAAGGGCAAAATAGTAGTATCATGGCCAAACACAAAAATACAACTTGTGAAAGTTCACCTGTATAGCAGGTAAACCAAAAATTAATTTTTTAATATTAATTTATTCTTCTATTCACAAGTCACATTCTTATCTCAAATTTTTTCGATTAAACCTGAATTCATGATCTAATCCAAAAACCAACATCCGTGTTTTTCTAGTCAAGCGACGAGGTACAATTCAACATCCATCTTGCTTTGTTTTCATCTTGAATTGTTCTTATGAACGCGGAAATGGAGTATGGTGAAGTATTGCTTTATAAAAAAATCAGAAAAGAACATAATCTCATACCTCATCCTTATTCTGCAAGAATTAATTCGTATAGAAAATCTCCTACAAAAACATCTTTAAACTTGAGAAGTCAAGAGAACATGCACCATATTTTCAGAGATTTTATCTATCAAAATGCATTTTCGAAGTGTGAGAGGCCAAAAGGACATGCCCTAAGTTTCTTCTTCCATTGAACTTATGGTTTTGGCCAAATCATACTTATGATCCCTCGAGTTGAAGTGTTTTACACTTATATCCCTCTTGTCAAATAATATACACTTAAGTCCATCATATATACAATATATTACACCGATCAATTTTTTGGCATTTTTCCGACCAAAATGCTATTACGTGCAAGTCACGTGACTTTTAGTATGAGTTTTATGATACATAAAAATCCAAAAATACCAAGAGATCGTGGGTTCAACTTCACTAACTAGTGTGGGTATTTTATCTAGTTTAATATTAACATTTTTCTTTAATTTATTACTGCATTTGTAATTAGTTTATATTGATACCAATGTAATAGATTCGATTCAATTTAATATATTATTTGATGTAACTATGTATTCAACACCTGGAAAAAAAAGTTATATGACTTACACATGATTGTATTTTTGCTGAAAAAGTACTAAAATATTAATTGGTATAACACATTTTATATAGAAGAACCTTAAATAAAAACATGAATTTTCTCTCACTAGAGAATGCTCTCTAACCTCTCTGTGAAAACTTTCTTTCCCATTTCTACTGTTGGCCCATGAATCCTCACCTCCCCCCTTGAAGTCTAGAAGAACGCTGCTCAAAAAAAGTGAGAACCCTTGATTCCCCTCAAGACTCCTCCCCTATGGAGAGTGACGATGGAGTTAAAGTGCACATGGAGAAATCCCATTTGCCGGAAAAAATCCCGTACATACGAAAACTGGTGGGTGAGAGAATCCATAGGGAACCTGTTCGTTTTGATGAGAAAACACTCTTTGACCTTGAGAGGATCAAAATTATTGATGCTACAGAGGATAACCCGTATCCGGAAGTGGTTTTGGAGGATGACTTCGTCGAAAGCATTTGCAAACCATGGCAGGACAGTCTGGTTTTGAAGGTCATGGGAAGGACCTGGAACCATAATTGGCTTACAGCAAAAATTGAGAGCCTCTGGAAACTTGGTGGAGACTTTGAGTTAATTGATTTAGGAGCTAATTGTTTCATCTTGAAGCTCCATGACCAGATCAAAAGAGAATATATCCTAACTGAGGGCCCGTGGATGATTGCAGGACATTTTGTAGTGGTCCGTCAATGGATACCTAACTTCCAAGCCTCACTCGACCGTATAACCACAGCTATCACATGGGTGCGTATACCGGAACTTGCGGTGGAGTACTATAAAGAGGCCATTGTTTACTCCATTGCCAAAAGCATCGGTCGACCTATTAAAATTGACCATGATACCTACTGGGCAACTAGAGGTAAGTTTGCTCGATTTTGTGTTGAGGTGGACATCGAGAAACCTCTGCGCAAGGGAGTTAAGGTCCGGGGAAAGCTATTTCCGGTTCAGTATGAGAATCTCCCCATCTTATGCTATGAATGTGGGAGGGTAGGACACCGTCTTACGGAATGTCCGATGAAAACTAAAGATTTGGGAGATGCCATGGAAGAAGATGGTTTGGGAAGAACCGAGTCACAATCGAGGCAGAGTCCACCAGGTCCGAGTCAACTTGTTGAAAGAATGAGTACGAAAAAATTTGGAGATTGGATGCAAGTCCAAAGAGGAAAGAAACGTGGTGCAAAGCCTCAAGGGAAACAGAGCAGGGGCGCAGTTGTTGATGGGCAGAGAAACCGATTTGAAGCTCTTGCACAAAAGGGGAATGTGTTGGGTAATGAAATTGATGCAGAAGAGTTGTCTGGGACAAAAGTAGCTTTTAGGGATATAAAAAGTCAACCTAGTAAGGTGAACGTTGGTGAGCGCGTAAATGGAAAAGAGAGGAACAAAGGCGCGTGCTCAGAAACTGCTAATAACTTGAGCTGGAAAAATGATGGACTGAATTGGGCCAATTATGTGAGCCCATCTATGCTAAAAACTTCAAAGAACACCAAACCTTTGGTGGCCCACTCACCAATGGCCCATAATGAAAATGAACTGGACCGGTGGACATGGAGATTAATGATAATGGCCCATCAAATGCTGAACCAATTGTTTATTCAGAAGTTAGCCCAACAACTTGCCCACCTTGCAACATAATAACTCCTGAATCTGTCCAGAACTCTTTACCATCTATTTGCCAGAAAACGAAGAAAGGAAAAGAAAATGATCTTCGACCCCCCTTCCTCCTATCTACGGGAAAATCATCTCTTCCATCTGGAAAGAATGGATCAGACCTCACACCTCTGGCTGAGCGACCTCTACTACAGAACGGCGAGGGAAATTTCGGTGAATCCCCTGTTTTGGCAAACTCGGACGATGGTAAATTACAAGGTACAACGAGGAGTGAATTGGAGCTTCGGGTTAACCATGAAAATCAGTCTAATGGAGAACGTAGGACTGGTAATGCTAGTGGAGGATCTCACCCACCAAGTATTGGAATCCCTAACTCAAAGGGAAATTAGGTATCTCCTCTTGTCCTATTATTTGATTGTTACTAATGAAAGTGTTAACATGGAATTGTCGAGGTGCCGGGAGTGAAAAGTTCCTTACGAACTTCAGAGAATTAGTTAAAATACATTGTCCAGATGTTGTTTTCCTTATTGAAACTAAAGTTTCGGAAGACAGAGCTCGATCGATTTCCAATAGACTCGGGTTTTCTGGAGTGTGTATGGCCCCTACTTACGGGAGAGGTGGCGGGATTTGGATGCTGTGGCATAAAGAAGAAGCTCTTGTCGATATTGTGTTCGTAAATCATGAAGCTATACACGCGGTTATTGGTCCAAGATTACAGAACAGTTGGCTCTGCTCAGGAGTTTACGCCAAACCAAACCCATCTCAACGGGATGGACTTTGGACCAGCTTGGAGGAAGTGGGGGCGGCTATTAATTTGCCTTGGCTTGTTACCGGAGACTTCAATGAAGTGTTGGAGGGGAATGAAAAAAGAGGAGGGAATGTTCCAGCTCTTGGAAGATGCTTACGTTTCAAGGAAATGATCGATAATTGTGGTCTGATGGATTTGGGCTTCCGGGGTCCGAAATTCACTTGGTCAAATAAGAGAGGGGGTTTGGCACGTGTTCGGGAACGTATTGATAGATCACTGGCTAATGCCGCTTGGCAGAATCTCTTTCCGAATTGTACGGTTCTACACCTGCCCCATACACATTCAGATCACCACCCTATTATAACACTTTGCGATGGTTTAACTCAACATGTAAATAAGCCGTTCCGGTTTGAACTTGCATGGACCTCCGATCCGCAATGTAAAGATGTTGTCAGAGGGGTGTGGGAAAATTCTAACTCAATCTTTGAGGCCGTGAATAAGATTCCCCGTACTTTTCGTGATTGGAATCAAAATAAATTTGGGAATATTTTTGCAAGGAAGCGTAGACTTCTTGCTAGAATTAATGGAATCCAACGAAGTCTTGGCTTTAGAGAGAATGAGTACTTGAGCTCTCTTGAAGACGAGCTCATTTCGGAATACAATGATGTTTTAGCTCAAGAAGAGCTTCTTTGGTTTCAAAAATCGAGAGTAAAGTGGCTTGATCTTGGGGATAGGAATACCAAATTCTACCATATAACCACTCTTTGTCGACGTCGAAAAAACAAAATTTCGGCCCTTAAAATAGAGGGAACTTGGCAAACGGATGAGAACATACTTAAAAACCACGTGTTTGAGTTTTTCTCTTCTTTGTTTCGCCAAGAGGATTGTAGGGGGAATACAGAGCTTTGCATGAGCCCTCTTCAAAAGAGCATATCTAGGGATGATGGTATCAAACTTTCACGTCCTATTACTATGATGGAGGTGAAACGTATTGTCCTAAATCTTGGTCCATATAAAGCTCCGGGGCCGGATAGGTTACAAGCTTTATTTTATCAAACTTTTTGGGATTCAGTGGGTGGGTCCGTGTTTAAGTTGGTCGAAAGGGCTTTTACTGATGGCTGGTTCAAAGAAGAATTGGGGGAATCTTTTATTTGCCTTATTCCGAAAGAGATTCATCCTGAGTTAATTTCTAAATTCCGCCCCATCGCTTTATGCAATGTTCTTTACAAGGTGATAACAAAAACTATTGCCGAAAGATTAAAGCCCCATATGTTGGAGTTGGTTAGCCCATTACAAAGTAGTTTTATTCCAGGCCGTGGGACGCATGATAATATTCTGATGATACAAGAGCTACTCCATAGCCTAAGAAAAAGAAAAAAGAACAAAATTGGAAGTATGGTGATCAAGCTTGATTTAGAAAAAGCGTATGACCGTATTAGTTGGAATTTCTTGGAGCAAACGCTCCAATTCTTTGGTGTTCCGGATAAATTGGTCACTTTAATTCTCTTTTGTGTGAAGTGTGCTAAGCCGAGAATTCTTTGGAATGGTGAGCCATTAGGAGTTATTGAGCCTAATTGTGGGCTCCCACAAGGAGACCCACTCTCCCCATACCTTTTTGTTCTTTGTGTGGAAAGATTATCCTATTTAATAGGGGAGGCAGTCACGAAGAGGAAATGGCAACCTTTGAGGCCATGTCGGGGAGGTCCAAGTATCTCACATCTTTTTTTCGCGGATGATTTGCTTCTTATGGCTAAGGCCACTCCTAAAAATGCTCGCTGTATTAGGAGGATTTTGGACACCTTTTGCAACTCATCTGGTTTGAAAGTTAGTTACCACAAATCTAAGGTGTTCTTTGCTAAACAAGGGGAACGAAGACTTCAAAGGGAAATCTCTTCTATCTTGAATATTGGCCGAACTTGCAATCTTGGAAGATACCTCGGAGCTCCTCTTATTCATGGAAGAGCCTCCCCTGGGGTGTTTAGAGACGTGGTGGATAGGGTGGCAAGTAGACTCTCGGCTTGGAAGGCGAAACTTTTATCTCTTGCGGGGAGGGCTACCCTTATCCAATCCGTTACCTCTGCCATCCCAAACCATATTATGCAGACCACTTGGTTACCTAGCTCCACATGTGACCAACTTGACAAACTGAATCGGAGTTTCCTTTGGTCTTCGGATACTAATCAAAAGAGACTTCATCTTGTTGGTTGGCATAAGGTGACAAAAAATAAAGAGTGTGGAGGCCTGGGAATTAGACATACGAGGAAAACTAACATTTCGTTACTAGCCAAAGTGGGTTGGAGAACGTTAAAAGGGGATAATGCCCTTTGGGGATATACTTTCCGGAGAAAGTACCTTAAAGATGCCGACATTTCAACTATAGGATCAAAGGGGGTGATTCACATATTTGGAAAGGAGTGGCCCGAGGCATGAAAGCCGTTGAGTCTTGTGTTAAATGGAGATTGGGAGATGGTAAGTCTATCTCGCTTTGGAATGATAAATGGCTCAATAAAGGCTCACTGCTTACTAGATTAAATGGGGGTATCCATCATGAAGATAAGGACCTAAGGGTGTCGGATATCATAGATACAAGTGGTAATTGGAATGGAGAGAAACTGAAGACAAAAGTGCCCGATGAAATCTGGACTGAAATTACTAGCTGCCCTATCCCCTTTGGCATAAATCAATCGGACAAGAGAATCTGGGGTGGCACGGTGAATGGACAGTTCTCATGTAAATCTGCTTACGCAGCCCTTGAAGAGGCCAACGACTTGGCTCAACATTCCGATGAGAATAGTTGGAGATGGGTTTGGAAATTTAAAAGCTCGGCAAGAATCAGATTTTTTGTTTGGACTTGTCTTCACAGCAGCATTGCCACCAATGTATTAAGGTATGAGCGTAACTCACTTCTTCGAACTTATGTCCCCGTTGTAATTGTTGTGCAGAGACGGTGTCACACGCGCTTAGGGACTGCCCAGCAGCCAAGGAGATTTGGGAGTTTGCCATTGTTCCGACTCAATTTCTTAGGTTCTCCCAAATCTCGCCCGAGGTGTGGATTAAGGCCAATATCACGAGAGAAAAGTTTGGGAATATTCTCAATCCTAACAGCCCCTGGAGCATAGTTTTTGTGGCTGTTTTGTGGTCGATATGGAAAGCACGTAACAAGTTTATATTCCAAAATGTCAAGGAACCAACAAGAGTTACTCTCTTTTTTGCCAAACAATTGGTGGATGATCTAATGAAGATTGGTAAGCAAGTGGGTACCAAGCAGCCGGGAATCAGTGATACCACCAAGTGGATCAAACCGTGTGCCGGTTGGCACAAAGTAAACACGGATGGGAGCGTTGTTAATTCTAAAGGGTGTGCAGCAGCTGGAGGGATAATCCGGAATGATAAAGGAGATTGGATTCTAGGATTTGCTCACAAACTTGGAGATGTCTCAATCACTACAGCCGAGCTTATTGCAGCTAGGGACGGCTTGAGGTTGGCTTGGAATCGCCGACTTAGACGCATTATTCTTGAGATTGACTCGGAGGTCGTGGTGTCTCTTATACAGAATGCGAATGTCGATACACATCCGTTGGGATGTATTATTACAGACTGCAGGGAGCTCTTGAGAATGCCGTGGGAGAGCTTGATAACTCATACGAGAAGAAATGGTAACGGATGCGCCGACATACTCGCCAAGAAAGGACATGAGATTCATGAGGATTTTATTATTTGGGAAGAACCTATTGTTGAGGTTCTGCCTCTGTTGGTAGAAGAAAGTCTGTAGGTTGTTTTTACCTCCATTGTATCAAAAAAAAAAAAAAAAAAAAAAAAAAAAGAAGAACCTTAAATGTAAATTTAAGGAATATAAATGTAATACCCTTTGTACTTGAGGGACCATAAATGTTATTTAGCATTACACTTTTTTTTAAGTCAAATACAACTAGTGATACACCCATGAGAAATGTGGTTATGTTGGCATATTTGACTTTTTACCAAAATTGATTCCCTCTCTCTATTTTTTAAGTCGCTTCCTTCTTTTTTTTTTTTTTTTTTCTTAATACTCTATTTTATCTCTCTTTTCATTGTTAGAACAGTACCAAGAAGCCACCAATTAATTAACTTGTAACTCTCTTTTGTAAAATAATCTTTTTTCATTAATAAATGAAACACTGTCATTTCAGTTATTGTAACTCATATATAGCAATTGGATGAAATCGTTAGATTATAGATTGCCTGCGATTTATTGAGCGCTATTAATTAAGGATCGGAATGCAACATCTTTTACTTTTTTAGCTTAATGAGTCATCGTTGTTTTTTTTATTAAATTCTGGAGGAACTACTTCAATAAGATTGGGGAATTGGTGCGATTCTTCCTGAATAGTCTGGATTATGTTGGTGTTTAACAATCTGTGTATATGAATATTTCATAAAAATATTTGTAACATAACTCAACATCACTATAAGAAAAACAGCTTTTTCCGATGGATTTTCCGAAAAATCGGTCGGATATCTAGTTTTCCGACGGATTTTGCCCGTCGCAAAATCCGTCGGAAAAAGTGGCGTGGGAAATTTTCCGACCGCCGAAAATCCGCCGGAAAGTTTCCGATGGAAAATTTTCGACGGCCGAGCTTTCTGTCGGAAAATTTTCCGAGGGAAATCTCGCTCGTCGGAAATTTTATTTATTTTCACTTTTTTTTATTTTTCCGAAGGATAAAATTGAAGAATTAATTTTTTAAATATTTTCCGATGGATTTTATCCGTCGGAAAATTTAAAAAAAATAAAATAAAATTATTTTTTCATATTTTCCCCAAAAAAAAACATTTATATTCTTTAAATAATAAAAGAACTATCAAAACACGGAAATTAAACAATTCATAATATAAAATTACTTATAAAGGGCACGAGTTACAATATATCATATTTGAAATCAAATCGATACTTGGCTCAGAATTAATAAATTAGTCGTTATTTTAAAATTATCGATTATATGGTTATGTACATTGAGGTTATTCACAATCAGATCGATCGAATCTCGATTTTGTAATTTTAATTGGCCAATTGTTAACTTTAAGGTTATGTGCATTGATGTATTTCGAAATCAAATTGCACTACAAGAAATGCAGGTATTTCTGACGGGAATTTTCCTACGGACCAAAATCCGTAGGAAATTACCGACGGAATTTCCTACGGAACAAAATCCATCGGAAATTCCGACAGATTTTCGAATGGTCGACATCCGTAGGAATTTTCCGACAGATTTTCCAACTCTTTGTTAGATCCGTCGGAAAAAGTATTAAAATTAAATTAGAAAATAAAATAAATATATTTCCTACGGAATATATCCGTACGAAATAATAAAAAAATCCCATTAATTATTTCCGACGCCTTATATCCGTAGGAAGATATATTAAAAAAATATATCGCATATATCCTACAGATTTTAATCTGTAGGAAAATATTAGAATTTTTTTAAAAAATTTCTAAGGATAAAAATCCATAGGTGATGGGGGCTATTTCGCACCCCTTATAATGTGCGGATCGACTAAAGAATAAAGGATTGGTTCAACCAGACAAGTCAGTTCGGGATCATCTTATCGACCCGGCCGAATACAACTCTCTTCGACAAGAAGACTACACTCCGGACTCAAGAAGGACAATTGGGCCGAGTCCTATTAGGATTGTATTTCCTTGTAAATGCTGGGTTTAGTATGATATAAATACCTAGTTAATCATTGTATTAGACACCTTTTTGAACACACGGCAAATACGCTGCTAAACTCTGCATAACAGCAGAACCCAATATTATTCAATAAGAAAAGAGCTTTTTCTTCATATTCATATTATTTTTACGTTGGTTATCATAATTACTTGTTGTTCCTTCGAAATTGTTCTTCTTTGAGATTGATCCATCCTGAATAAAGTAACAGAGCCCTTTAAATTATATATATTGAGAATCCCCAATATCCCATATTCACTGATACAATTAACCCGACGAAATCCGGTTAAATCAGTTGGCGCCCACCGAGGGGCTAGGTTAATTATTCGAACAACATATGGCTCGCCCAAGGAAGAGCGCTCGTAACGGAGCAAGAAGTAATACGACCAACCAGTATAATGCGTCTGAGGATCTACAGGGCAATACTGATAATAACGCCCGTGTATCCAACGACAGCCAGAAACAGAATGAGCATCGTCAGAATCAGGTGGAACCAGAAGGGATCCCTGCTGGCACAATATCGGAAGAACATGTGACTCCAACGATCCCAGTCCCCCTGTCAGATGCTCAGGAGAAATCTCGACAGATCGCTATGCTCCTTAAATCACTCTCTCCAGAGGAATTACTTGTACTCGAACAAGTCCCCCAAAACGTTAGGACTACTAGAGCAAATCCCGCTCAAAGAAAGCCGAGGCAGAACGATCAAGTCTCTCAACAAGCTGATAGCCCGGCAAGCGAGCGACGCTCGCTACAGAGTCCGCAGCAGGGTAACTCAAAACCCTCCGATGACAACATCCGGAAAAAAATGGATCGAAGGAGACCACAACGCAACGAATCAAAGGAACACACCATAATCCCCATCGAGGATGACGTTGGAGAGGCGATCCCGAATCGACCAAGAACTATGGGATTCTCGGAAACAGAAATCGAAAAGATGGTACAAGAACGACTCGAGCAACGCTTACGATCCGTTCAAAACCCGTGGCCCAGAACCACAGAACTCCAGGAGAGCCTAGCAGCGTGCTCTCCCTTCTGCAGAGAAATAAAAGAAGCATAGTCAATCGGACAGGTTCCGGGTAGACTACCCAGATATGACGGAACCACTGATCCGGACGACTACATCTTTAGTTTCACAAACATAATGAACTTGTATTCTCACTCAACGGAGTTCACCGCTAAGCTGATGGTGACCACGTTAGAAGGATTAGCTTTGGACTGGTTCGCCAAACAACCAGCCAACTCCATATTCAGTTTTCGAGAATTATGTAACAAACTGACACACCAATTCGCCAGTCAAAAAAGAAAAAAATTGCCAATGAGCTATTTAGGAACCATTTATCAACAAGAAGGTGAATCTTTAAGGAATTGGTTAGCAAGATTTAATGTCGAATTACTCAAAATCGATTCCCCCAATATTGATTACATAATCTCGATTCTCTTCGACCTCACAAAGAATAGGCAGTTTGGAAACGCCCTCAGCCGAAAGCAACCAAGAACGTTCGCGGACATCATGAGCCTGGCGTCTAAGTATATGACCCAGGTAGAGATGAACTCTTTCAAAGATAAAAACAAAAATAAAGTTACGACCTCAGGCTCCAAACGACAAGATAGAATTCCTGCCCAAAGATCCATGGATTATGAACGATCTTTTAGAAAAGGCAACGTCTTCCAGCGATTAGAATATAATAAAAATGACCAGGACAGACAACCTAATATCTATCAAAGACCTAGAATCAGCGAACCAGCGATCCAGAGCAGGGTCAATCAAGTAGATCACCCAAGACTAACCGTTCCAATAGACGAAATCTTGGCTCTACTAGAAAGGAATAATTGGATCTCAGAAGCAAAGAAAATCGCTCAGCCCAGACCAGGTGGACGAAACTATGAATTATACTGCAAGTATCACCGGGCACACGGGCACCGCACGGAAGATTGTTTTCACCTTAAAAGAGAGATCGAAAAGCTGATCGAACTCGGTCAATTCGACATCGAGTACAAACCAAGAATTGCAATTAAAGCACAAGTCTTAGCCGATTTCCTACTAGAGACTCCGAGTCAGGAAGTTGAAAACCCTGAATCGACCAGCAATATACATGATATCCTGATCGTAGAAAAGCAAACCTGGTTAATGCACGTCGATGGCGCTTCATGCCGAGAGGGAGGAGGCGCTGGAATCAACTTTACCGGGCCAAATAAGGAGGATATCAATTACGCGATAACATTAGACTTCATCGTGACAAACAACGAAGCAGAATATGAAGCATTGGCAATCAAAGCAGACATAAAGAATCTTAAAGTATTAACCGATTCAGAGTTAGTACAAAGACAAATAGAGGGCCTATATGAGGCAAAGGAATTTAACATGGTCAAATATCTGGCCAAAGTGAAACAACTTGCTGAAAAATTCGAAGAATTTGGGATACAAAACATTCCAAGATCGGAAAATAAATGGGCCGATCAACTCTCTAGATTTACAGCATCCAACGACGGAAAGACTGAAAGAGTGATCACTTGGCTAATGTCTAATACACCAGCAATCGATATCGATGAAACGCCGATCACTCAAGTAATGGAAATCGAAGAGGTCGAAGAAAATTGGATGACTCCGATGATAGAGTACCTTCGAGAAGGAAAACTGCCGCTCGACCAAAACGAAGCTCGCAAAATAAAATATCGTGCTCCAAAATATGCGCTGATAGAAGAAAAACTTTACCGAAGATCAGTATCGGGAATTCTTCTAAGATGCATCTCCAAATCTCAAACCAATGATATACTCCAAGAAATACACGAAGGAGAAGCAGGGAATCACAGCGGAGCGAGGGCGTTGGCTTTAAAATGCCTTCGAACTGGTTATTATTGGCCTACCCTCAACAACGATGCCATATAGTATTTTCAAAAATGTCATCATTGCCAAGTCCATGCTAATATATGTCATCGACCAGCAGAAAACATACACCCAATACCAGTGTGTTGGCCCTTCGATCAATGGGGAATGGACATTGTAGGACCTTTCCCTACAGCTAGATCCAAGAAAGCATACGTTCTGGTTGCTGTTGAATACTTCAGCAAATGGATAGAATGCGTCGCCCTTGCACGGATAACTCAGTTCCAAGTGATCAACTTCCTCTGGAAATTTGTAGTATGTCGATTTGGCATCCCGAGAATTCTAATCTCTGATAATGGAACCCAATTTGCGGGAAGACAGGTAGTAGAATGGTGTTCAAAACTAGGAATTCAGCAAAATTTCACTTCGGTCGGGCATCCTAGAGCGAACGGGCAGAATGAGGTAGCAAACCGAGAAATAATAAAATCCTTGGAAAAAAGATTAGGGGCAGCCAAAGGAAAATGGCTTGATGAACTCCCAGGAGTACTATGGGCTAATCGAACCACTGTCAGGACCTCAACCGAGGAAACCCCATTTAGCCTAGTATATGGCTCCGAAGCTGTTATTCCGATCGAAACTCTAATTCCAACACCAAGAATTGAAATGTATGACGATCAGGAAAATGAAAAGACAAGAGAAAATGATATTGATTTAACAGAAGCTTTAAGAGAGAAAGCCGCTGTACGATTGCAAGTTACTAAAGCAAATATGGAAAAGGCGTATAATCAAAAGGTACGCATCCGAACCTTCAAAGAAGGGGACCTGGTCTTGAAAAAAGTAGAAGTATCCAAGCATGTGGGAAAGTTACAACAAAATTGGGATGGACCTTACGTTGTCATTGGCGTAGGAAAGAAAGGTTCATACAAAATTGCACACTTGGATGGAACAACTTTACCAAGAACATGGAATGCAGTCAACCTTAGAAAATACTATGGTAAATAAATTTTAGTAGATTATGCTGCTTTATTTTATTTTTTAATCTTTGTAATAAAGGCCTTAGCCTACATTTCAATTATTAAATATTTTAGCAACTTTAAATATTAAATCAAGATTGAGTATAAATCGATTGTTTCGGTAAACACTCCTTGGAATTCTACTATCATATTGGTTGAGATGAAGACACAAGGAGTTAAGTATACATTGATCCGCTCAATAAACACTCCTCGATCCGACCATACAAACGAGTTGAGTATACATTGATCCGCTCAATAAACGCTCCTCGATCTAAACAACAAACGAGTCGAGTATACATTGATCCGCTCAATAAACACTCCTCGATCCAAATATAACGATTAAAAGACTTTTGGTATAAAAACCTAAGTCTAAACAACAAACGAGTCGAGTATACATTGATCCGCTCAATAAACACTCCTCGATCTACTTATGACGATTAAACGACTTCTGGTAAGTCTAAACAACAAACGAGTCGAGTATACATTGATCCGCTCAATAAACACTCCTCGATCTACTTATGACGATTAAACGACTTCTGGTATTAAAAACCTAAGTCTAAACAACAAACGAGTCGAGTATACATTGATCCGCTCAATAAACACTCCTCGATCTACTTATGACGATTAAACGACTTCTGGTATTAAAAATCTAAGTCTAAACAACAAACGAGTCGAGTATACATTGATCCGCTCAATAAACACTCCTCGATCTACTTATGAAGATTAAACGACTTCTGGTATTAAAAACCTAAGTCTAAACAAAAAAGAGTTGAGTATACATTGATCCGCTCAATAAACACTCCTCGATTATTTTTCAGCGATTAATAGACTTCTGGTGTTAAAAAAAAAAAACCTAAGTCTAATTAAAAAGAGTTGAGTATACATTGATCCGCTCGATAAACGCTCATCAATCTATTTTTGACGATTAAAAGACTTTTTGGTATATAAACCTAAGTCTATATAAAAAAAGAGTTGAGTATACATTGATCCGCTCAATAAACACTCCTCGATTACTTTTCAATGATCAAAAGGGCTTCTGGTATTAAAAACCTAAGTCTAAATAAAAAAAAAAAGAGTTGAGTATACATTTATCCGCTCAATAAACACTCCTCGATTACTTTTCAACGATCAAAAGGGCTTCTGGTATTAAAAACCTAAGTCTAAAAAAAAAAAAAAAAAAAAGAGTTGAGTATACATTGATCCGCTCAATAAACACTCCTCGATTATTTTTCAACGACCAAAAAGGCTTCTGGTATTAAAAACCTAAGTCTAAATAAAAAATGAGTATAGTATAAATAAATATGCTCGATAAACGCTCCTCATAAACAGGATATCAATGACAAGAAGAATGAAAAGAAGAATAGTAAAGTTTTATTCATCTGTGTTCAAGGAACATGCAATAAATTACATACAAATAGCTCTGATCATATTACAAAGATCTATTTACGATTTACACATCGTTACAACTATTAAACGATCCTATCCTATGGATCTGAGATCTTCACGACAATGTCCACGGAAACATCAATCTCCACCATAGTACATCGACGATTATGATAGACCACCTAAGAAGCATGCTGCTCAGTATGATCGACTTCTTTAGTTCGATGGCCAGGGACGGAAGGTCAAATGTTCCTCCAGACGAATTGGTCATTACCAGCCAGATAACTGGCAATGCCCGTTCACCCACAACAAAATACTGCTTCTACATTAGGAGTTGGCATTTTACTCTGAAGCAGCATCTCGCAAGGACTGTCGCGGTAAACACATTTACCAGCCCACCCCGGTGGTCTATCACTCCGGAGGTAACATCGAAGAGCAGGGGTGACTGGCAAATATGAACCCTCCATGTGCAAACAGAAACCACGGACCTCAAATCTGTGAAAACAAAGATTGAGGCCTCATGGGACCCGTTAGTACAAGGTAGGGCTTCCATGGGACCCGTCAGTACAAGGCAAAAGAAAATTAAGTCATTATGATGTAAATCACGATAATGTGACTTTTTGAATATTATGGGATCAGAAGGTAAAATAAAATTTAAGGAAAGTGAGATCTCCATCCTTTTTGAGAAATTGCAAATGAAGCTTGCAAACCACCGCCCTATTTATAGGGATAGAACTAAGTAATCTAACGGCTGAAAAAGTATTTGATCAAGGGACGGAAATGCGACCGTTTGACTTCCAATAATTAATGCAAGTAAGTTGGAACGGCACCTCTCTGATCGACTCAACCAATCGATAACAAAAGAAACCTTAGATCGAAGCGATCAACGAATAATCCAAGCGGACCTGAAGGAGCTCCGGACCAGAAAATATTGCACGCTCACATATGATAGTCGCTCGGCAGAAAACTTAAGATCCTCAACGAAGGCATGCAAGTTTAAACCGTTGTAAAAAGGATACTTGCTCGCCTAGAGATATAAGACCAAACCCTCCACCATACGAGGGTCGTCACTGCCTTATATGTCATATGGGGAACTATTGACTTAGCCATACAAGAACTCCATTGGAGTCCAAGAAATCTGACGTCGATACTGGGACGGTAAATACCACCATACCAGACTGAACTATCGTCACTGCCTAATATTCCAATGAATTGCTGAAGGAGGTCTGAGCAGGCCAGATCTGGCTAATAATTCTACGTTTTCCAATTCCTCCCATATCAAAGAAATGATATAATGATACACTGGTCGTTCTGTTTGAGGAACATTAACTCACAACCAGTACAGAGAAACATAAATTTTAGGAAGATACCTAGAGGGATATCTTCTCTTCAAAATTAGTCCTATGGAAAGAAAAGCAGAAGAGGGAATGATAGCCTCCTTATATAAAGATATACATGACAAAAAGATAAATTTACAAGGCATGGATTGAACATCGACCAAAATGTTGAGCGTTCCTTAACAGTTATTCAATCGATTATCGATACGAGTTGCCTAATGTCTACATTTTAGCGTCTAATGTGACTTTGGATATGACCCAAGGGACCATACTGGGTTGATCATAAAAAAAAAAAAAAAGTTTGATTTGCAGAACAAACATTATATCATTCAGTTGCTTAAACGCTGACTGAGCAAGATTAAGCTACCTTTTTCTCTATTCTGAATATTCTCCGCGAAGATCAATATCAGATAAGTATGCTGATCTATGCTGATTATTTCATGAAGTTATATTTATGCTTAACAGCAATATCAGATCATAGTTTTTAATTAAATCGTTCTCCCAGTACAAAAGCTTCAGCTCAAGCAACTACACAAAAAGTTGGGCACTAAAAAAAAAAAAAAAAAGAAGAAGAGGCAGTCCTAGGCCTGCCAGGTCGAACAAGATCACCGAGAAGGGTTGTTATCAACAGGCCGACTAGCAGAAACAGTCCTTCGAGGAGTCAAGTTACCATTAAACGCCATCAACTCCTCTTGACGCTTTAGATAACCAGCGTCATAACCTTCCTCATAGGACTGCCGTCGAGACTCCTCTGTTAGGGCAGCAGCCTGAACCAAGTCACTTTTCTCTTTCTCCCAGACATACTTTTCTTCTTGCAATTTTTTCAAATCATCATTGGCAAGCTGCAGTTGGAGACTTTGCCCTCTGACCTTAGCCGACTCTGATTCCAAACGACGTTGATAAGCACCTCTGCTTATCCACAGATCGTCATTTTGCACACCCAGCTGGAGTGCAAAGTACTTAGCCTGGAAAAAGAAAATAGTCCTTATGTAACAAGGCAATCAAAATGAAAACGGGAAAAATAATGAAAGATAGGTCTACCTACTCGCACAACTTCACTAGCGACTGAACAAGGCGTACATTGGAAGTACTCTCAAGCTTCCTCAACTCACCGGCCAAAATAGTGCTCAAGCCCAGATCCCAGGACAAAGCTTCGGGCTCAACAGAGCCCGGCAGTTCACTAACAAGAGGGACATTGTCAGGGCGGGGAGTCGCTGACCGCAAGATATCCTTAACCTGCTCAAGGATAGAACGATCATCTAACAGACGAGGGGATTCCCTCTCGTTAGGGCTAACCGAGGGTTTCCTTACCCGAAGCAGATATAACGGTCCGGCGACTAGGCCTTGACTCAGTTCGACCTCCAGAAGGCCCGCCAGATTCAAAGGAGGCATTAATAATAGTTTTATCATGGAATAAAAAATCAGAAAAATCATGAGACACAGATTGTGTCATAGACGAATCCAAAAAAGAATCTTCACCAACTGCCCCCACTGCATCTCCCCTTAGGGGTCCGCTGACAAGCTGGGCGGTAGAAAGAGACGAAGAAACGGAGCTATTAGCAACCTCTCCGTGAAAAGCATGCTCAAAAGAAGAAACACCTGAAGTAACGGGTATATTATAAGTTTGCTCCTCATTGGACATATCGCCAAAAGCCACCCGACCAGGGGAAAGCATACTTCCAACTTCAGTGGAAGAAGGAAAGATTGGTTCTGCAAAGGATGAACTAGATACAGAAAAAGGTTCGGAGGGGACGACAAGGGTATCGGTCAGTGACCTACTAACAGAATATGAACGAGGATGTTCCATCGAGGGCCCCTCTGTTCGAGACTTCTTCAATCTGGGATTTCTAGCGCTCTCACGGGAAGGACGCTTTGATGTATTACCGAAAAGATTAGTCATGATCGGAATTCTAGAAGTAAATTTAAAATATCGAGAAAGCTTATCGACCTAATAAAGAAGGAGTATTCTATTGAGATATATGCAAAGAGGTAAATAGCGAGACAAATTTTTACCTTTTATATTTATACTATACGAAAAGACGCGATAGACCCAAGGAAAGGGCGCAAAATAGAAAAACTTACCTTGGAATAAACAGTAGAATTTGAAAAGACACACGCATAATGATTACGGCGAAGTTAATGACTTATCTGAATTATTACTGCAAAGATGAAAAGACGCGACTGTCAGAATATGAAACGTTTAACGTACAAAGGGGCGAAAGTGTAATATTACATTTAGTCCTACGATAGATAATTACAAAGATATTTCCATGGATCAATATAACATGCAGCCTGATCGCCCTCCGGACTCTCCTGTTCGCTAACGACGTCTCCTTCTCTTGCTGGCTCAATAGCCTCTTCCTCTTCCTCTGGATCGATAAAATTGTCATCGAGCTCATCATTAATATCCGAAGGAGGAATCGGCAATGGATTTCCGAACTCTTTTACGAGGTGAGCCAAAGGAAAATTCTGATAAACGACGTCTGGAAGCTCGGAAGGAGAGTATACTTCGCCATAGCGGTTTAACCGAATATGTGCCGCCTTAAAATATTCTTTTCGACGATCCTCTATCATTTCAAAAGCGACCAACTGATGAACTGCCTTCTTGCAAGTACTTTTTAGGAGCGGACCAACCATTTGATATACCAACGGCGTATGGACAGGAGAGTTAAGAAATTCACAAATCACTTTTTCGTCAGGATTCCTGCCATAGCGATCCCTGAGTCCACTAAGGGGAGTATCCTCCTCATACTCCTCTAAAGAGGCTTGAAGACTTGATACTTGAGATTCCAACTCGCTAATCCGAGCAGTACTCTGAAATTGGAACTCCTCAAACTTTTTAGCCATTTGGTTAGCTTGTTCTTGAGCACGGGAAGTCTCCAGAACCCTGTTTATAATCTCCTGGTCTTCTGTCCCCGTAGCCCTAGTCTCTACGACCGGAACGAAAGAAGACGTTGACGGACCAACCGCTGAACCAGAAGACCTATGAAGTAAAGCTTTGTATCTCTCATCCAGAAACTCACATTGTTGTTTCCAGAGAGCAGTTTCATAGGCATATGAGGCTAAACAAGTCTTAGTCTGAAAAAGTAAAGGGGTAAAACAAGAAATAAGTTAGCAAACTAAAAAGATCTTCGAAGGAAAATATCCTATAAAGCAAACTTAAAAAGAGGTTACCTTTTCAGCATAAAGAGAAGCTCGCTGAAATTTCTCCAGAGGATTGACAGTTCCGATCGGTCCGGGTAGCTCTTCATCTAATTAGTTTTATGATCGGTCCGAACGTATGTTGACTTGTCGCTCTGATTGTTATAAGGGGTGCTAAATAGCCCCCATCAGTACTCCCTCACTTCTTCGAGGGCATATGTAATAGAAGCTCGTCGAAGTAGATGGTCGATTACGACTGTATTCTCTATGAATTGTGCCTCGTTAAAAACCATACTTGGAAAAACCCTGTGGGAAAAAATCATAAATAAGGAAAAGAGTGCTACGCCTCATAGATAGTCATTTTGTCGTTTTGATCTTGAACCGTGACATGTCTCTTAAGGAAGCGTTTCGACTTTTACCGTTTGGCAGGAATGTGATCAGCCATGAGAAGTTCGAAACGTTTTTTCATCTCTCATTTATAAATAGGTGCTCGTTGTTTCAATCACTTTTTACTTTCTACTTCCCACACTCTTGCATTAACTTTCTTGCTCGATAATTTCTCCCCTATTTTGTTATTATCGATCAATATTTTTCGAAGATCTCATCAAAATGTCTTCACTTTCGAAAACACCTTCTTTATCTATTATGGAAGGAGTCGCTCCTATCATCGAGGAGGGGGTAATTCCCAGCCCTCCAACAGAACAGACTGATGTATCTGAAATCACCATTCCTGATAAGAATACCTTGAAGGTATAAATCATATCAGACGCCGGGGTTGCGGCCACGGCCAAGAAAGGCAAGGGTACCGCTCCTCAAATATCTGAACCAATCGAGGATCTTGCTTGCGTGTATACCGATGAGACTTTCCACGAGGTCGTGGATAATTATGCGAAGTATTTTCCGGAAGGTTCTAAGATTATCCTCCCTTCTCCTTCCGACAAAGTTACTTCTCCACCGGAGGGTTGTCGGGCTTTTTATACTGCCCATTTTAATTATGGTTTGCGTCTTCCCTTATATGCCTTATTCCTTGATATTCTGAAAGTATTTAGTGTCTCCATAACACAACTAGTCCCAAATTCTGTGACTTTTGTCGTGTGCTTTTCAGTTCTGATGATAGCAAAAGGCTTTCAGCCTTCTCTCCGTAATTTTACACAGTTAAAAATCTGGTTTCTCTATTTTTTATTCTCCAGTTTCCAGCAATCCTGCCTGGAAATCTCATTTTTTCTTTGTAAGTCCCCCTTCTCATATTGTGTTGGCTTATGGTTCCTCCGACCCATTCTCGTGGGACCATGACTTTGAATGGATTTCGGGCGGTCGCTCAGTTACAGGTCATTTTATTCCTGACGACTCACAATTAGTTGGCGAGATCAAAAGGATGCGCGCCGATAAGTACCAGAGCGCTCTTCTTATTGGTGAGGCTTTTCTCCGTAAAGCGGGTTTGAGTCCTCATACCTTTCCTATCACTTCTCCTTCTCAATCGTTGGGTAAGCGTTTTATTTTAATGTCGTATTTACATTATATTTTATTTTACTAACCTGTCTAATTTAGAATTTGTTTTCTCCAGTATTTATGGTAGAAAATTCTCGGCACTCTTTAAAAGGAAAAATGGTTTTGTCCAAATCTACTAAATCGATGGAGAACCTTCCAATTGAGCAGAGAGCGTCCAAGAAGAGAAAGTTGGACTTGGGCCATGATTCTGAGGATTACAGAGAGGAATCTCCAGATTCATCTCAAGAAACTCCTCCAATTGCGCAGGCTCCAGTTTTCCAAGGGAGAGGACAGGGTTATCCTCCTTTCCAGCTTCGGACTTCCCTCGGCATTCGCGGATGTCGTAGTTGGTCAATGCCTCACCCTATTGATAATCCAGTTAAGAGAAGAAGGCACTACTATGGTCGTTCCGGAGAGGATCTATCTTTGCTTGATGAAAAGCATCTGAAGCCTACTGTCGTTGAGATGATCGAGGATCACCTACAGGGGAAGAGACCAGCTGGTCACCGGGATAACGGCTCTTTAATTCATGACAAAAACGAGAATGTCGTTGACTAGGCTACCCGTATTCTTCTTTCTGGCGTTTTTACTCGTGACGTCAACAAGCTACTTCGGAAAGATCCTTTGGAAAAATTACAAAAAGCTTCTCTTTATGCCGAGAAGGTATTCGCTTGTCAAATATGTTTATTTATTGACTTTTCTAATGGGCTTACAACTCATTGATTCTTCCTTTTTCGTTCCTTAGACAAATATTTGCCTGATGTCGTATGCCCACGAAGCTGCTCTTTGGAGACAACAATGCGATTTTAGATGAGAAGAATAAAGCATTGCTTCACAAGACGAGTGGTTCAGAGGCCGGTCCTTCTACATCCTCGTCCCTTCCCCGTCCCATCTCGGATTCTCAGGTTGCGGAGAAAGGTGACCAGGAAATCACAAATAAAGTTTTGGAGACTTCTCGCGCCCTAGGGCAAGTTGATCGTCTGGCCAAGGAGCTGGAGGATTATCATCTCCAAAGTACTACTCGAATCAGTGAACTGGAATCCCAGGTCGCGGAGCTTCAAGCCTCCTTGGAGGAGTATGATAAGGACCCCCTCTTAGCGGTTTTATTGATCATCGTGGTGGAAATCCCGATGAGAGGGTGATTCGTGAGTTTCTTGGTTCTCCTGTTCATACCGCTTTGGTAAATCAGATGGTCGGTCCCCTACTTGAAAGTACTTTCAGAAAAGCGATTCATCAGATGGTCGCGCTGGGATTGGTTGAAGATCGCCGAAGGGAGTACTTCAAGGCGACACATGTCCGCCTGAATCGTTATGGTGATGAATACTCTTCTAGTGATTTGCCAAGCGTCAATTATCAAAATTTCCCACTGGCTCATCTTGTTGGAGAGTTTGGAAAGCCATTGCCGATTCCCCCTTCAGACATTAATCCTGAGGTCGATAGTAATTTTGTTGATCAAGAGGACGAGGAGGAGAATCCAGAGGCTGCGGATGATGGAGCCGGTGAAGGAGAAGTCGCTGACGATCTGGGAGTACCAGTTGACGATCGGGTCACGTCAAGGAGCGACCAACAAGCTTGAGACTCTTGGATCTTCATGCTTCTGGCCCATGGATTTTGAATAGTTCGTAGACGTTGTTCCAGACGTTCCTGTATCATCTTTTCAATTTCTCTTTCCATGAATCGCATGGTTAGTGGTCGATTTGGAATTGCGTCGACTATGTCATCTTCGATGGGAATTATGGTATGTTGCTTTGATCCGGGGCGGACGGGTTGCGGCCTCGTTCGATCCGTTTTTCTCCGAATATGTTCATCGGAGGGTTTCGAATTGCTCTTTTGCGGACTGTGCAACGATCATTGCTCGCTTGCAGGGCTGTCCGCTTGTTGCAGATCTGATCGACCTGCCTCGGTGTCCTTTGAATAGGATTAGCTCTGGTCGCTCTAGGATTTCTAGGAACCTGCTCGGGTACTAGTAATTCCCCTGGGCAGAGTGAATTAAAGAGCATAGCGATCTGTCGCAGCTTCTCCTGAGTGTCTGATAGGGGAACAGGGATTGCTGGAGCCACATAGTCTTCTGGTACCGTATTGGCGGGGATCCCTTGTTGTCCTTGGGGGTTTTGGATGTTTATCCCTTGTGGTTCCTCCTGATTCGGCAGCTGCTCGTTCTCTTCCTGATTGTTATTTATTATAGGGACATTATCGTTAGTATCGTTCGGTTGATCCTCAGATGTGTTACGAGGGTTTGTTGTGTTACTCCTTGCTCCGTTACGGGTGATCTTCCTTGGACGAGCCATATGTCGATTGAATAATTAACCTAGCCCAACGGTGGACGCCAACTGATTTAACCGTTTTTCGTTGGGTTAGATTAAATCAATGAGGTTATTTTCTGAGGTTAAATTACCTATAGATTATAGGGCTTCGTTACTTTATTCCGGATGGATCATTCTCAAGGAAGAACAATTATGTAAAGAACAATAAGTAAACAAGATGATGTATATGTAAATAGTATAGCAAAAGCTTTTCTATTAAATAGGTTATCAGATAGCCAATATATATCGGCGTAAGCTCTGATAGTATGTTGTTTTTAATACAATGTTTAACTAGGTATTTATATGACATTAACCCTAGTTTTACAAGGAAACATAATCCTAATAGAACTAGGTATAGTAATCCTTATGGAACTAGGACTTCATTATTAGTCGTCAAGAATTGACAGTTCCGATCGGTCCGGGCAGCTCATCATCTAATTAGTTTTATGATAGGTCCGAACGTATGTTGACTTGTCGCTCTGATTGTTATAAGGGGTGCGAAATAGCCCCCATCATGTACTTACCTGATCAAGAGACTAAAACGAATCAATAAGCTTGGAGCTAAATTGACTCAAGATGATGAAATGGAAATTATCATCAATGGCTTGCCTGAATCATTTTCTCATTTTATCGATCATTGTGAAATTCCATGCGAAGGAATTAAGACCAATGATTTGCATAAGTTGTTAGACAAATATGAGAAATCCCTTTATAGAGGAGAAGGACTGATCGAAGGAGAGGATTGCCCCTTATGTAAGAAAGATAAGGAACTGAGGAAACTTACTGGAAATAAATTCCTGAAGAAAATTGACGAAGGTATGACCTAAGTTATTTCCTTTTTGATGTAAAACATCTTAAGTTATTCTTTTGATGTAAAACATCTTAAAATATTCTCGTTTATGTAAAAGTGTTTACAGGTGATGACGGGAGTCTGTTACCCATGAGCGAGAAGGGGTTTCACCTGTACATAAGGGAAATATACTTTAGGAACTGGGTCAAGAAGCACCTGGATTTTTCTTTTTAGCAAATGACATACTTTATTTTTTGAATTAAGCATTGGTTATAGTTTTATCTATTTAATTCAAACTTTGTACGAAACTTTTTTAGCTTTACCATTATGAATGGAATAATTGTAATTAAAGCTTTTTATTCGTACACAATTGCTTTACCATTGTAAATAAAGCAAAGAAATGAACTTTTATGAAACATATTAACAATTATGCTAAATCGAGAAAAGTAAAACAAATTAGATAATAATCCACATTCGAACATATTTCCCAACAGAAGGACTCGATGGAATGTTTTCATTTATGGCTCTTGAAATATAGAACATAGATGAACTCATAACATGCGAATCCTGTTTGAATAGGGAAAATGATAGATTTACAAGGTACCTTAAACGTACCAAGTGTGAAATGGATTAAATCCATAAAGACACATGTGGATCACTAAAGCATTAGTGCGAGTAATTAATTGCTTCATGAAATATCCTAATGGCATTTAGGATATAAGTACATTGTAAAGTACAAGTTTTGGAAATGTTGAAGAGTTCAAAAGGGTTTCATATAGGCACTATGTAAAGTGCAAATATGGAAATGTTGAAAGGATTCAAAGGAATTCCAAAACTGAAGCAACTAAGGGCATTAAAGTATGACCATTATATATAATCGAAGTGATTAATACATAAGCCCTAAATTACTCAAATTATCTAAATCAAGAATAGAATTCTTGAATAGCAAGTTAAATCTAATATAAGGAATCGAACTACGAAAGACTAGATTCATTCCTTAATTAGTATTGCTAAAATTCCTCAAACAATTCCAGGGTTCAACCCTATGACTCTAGAAGGATGCTTAGACGAGTACCCTTTTAAGTCAATTCCTACAAAACCGTACTAACTAAAGTAAGGTATATCATCCTTGAATGTTAAGTTAGATAGTGGATCCAATTTGAGTAAATTTGTAGGGTATCCAACGAAATCCATTGGATACCTGTTCTATGATCATAAAGAACGAAAGGAGACCATTCCTAAGGATACCCAATTCTTAGAGGGTGGTTCCCTAGCTAATAGAAATGGGATTATCATAGAACTTGATGAAGTCTTAGATTCAGACCCATCCCTACAAATAGTGGGAGTATCTTTTCAAACCTACTGAACCAAAATTTTGTACACCAACATTTCGAAGATTCGATCGAATTCGAAATGAACTTGTACGTTCACGAAAATGATCGATTGGATAGTGATCAAAGAACTTGCGAAATATCTATGTATAAGATAGATTCGGGCACATAGCTTAAACGCCATGTGTTCTAAGTGGATTGTCAATAATCCATTTGGAAACATTGAACCATAGAAGCTTCGTGTGACTGCGAAGCATAACCATTGGATTCATTTCAAAAGGTGAATCAATGACTCTAGACCAGTATCCCGAAACTGGAACATGCGACTGGATGAGACAGTCAAGGTAGTTTACTTTATCAAAATTGCATGTAAATCTGAATGTACAAAAGAATCAGTGGGAGTTTTGTATTGTTCGTAAAACAAACATGATAATAACATTAACGTTCACATAGAGATGTAAGAGTGTTAAAACACAGACGAAAGCGTGTTCGTTCACGCAATTCTTCATTAAAAGATTTAAGGGATACATCTCACGTATTGGCAATATGTATCTATGGAGATAGACTAAAGAAGATGTTAGAGTTCCCAAATCTTAGTACATGAACAAAAACTGAATGAATTCAGTATGGAAAGGATCCTAGAGTAGACCGCTTCCATAGAGATATAAAATCTCTCTCAAAATCAATGTGCCCTACATGTGATGAGTAAAGAGGATAATGTCTCTATACACCTTCCAAATAAAAGGTGGCATAATATATGCAACGTCATGTACGAGACCAGACTAAACACATGCTATGAATATCATAAGCTGCTGTTAGTCGAAAACCAGTGAGGAATACTTGATTACCGAAAAGAGCAATCCTTAAGAACTCTAGGAGTTCTGAGTATATATTGCTTGTCAGCGGTAATAATGAAGAATTGAAACTCGAAGGATTTAATGATTCGAGTTTCCCGTCTGATGTGAATATAATATTCTATTTTTATGGGGCAACGATGATTTGAAATAGTTCAAATGGACAATCGATGCCAAGTTAACCACTAGAACAGAATATATCGCATTATTAAATACAGCGAAAGGAAGTGTTTGGATGAAAACTTCTTCCAATAAATTGGAAGTAGTACCTAGCATTGCAAGGCCTATAGTTATCTTTTAAGATAACTTAAGGCAATTGCTTTAGCAAAGGAATCGAGATCTCACCTATGATCTAAACACAAATTAAGGTATACCATATGATTGAAAAATCATAGATAGAAAAAGACGTGGAAGTAACCACCTCAAAAGACAACATAGCAGATCCACTAATTAAGTCATAATCACAAAAGGGTTCCACGGACATCTTGAGAAAGATGGGCCTTAGAAATGTATGTTGTTAGCTTTAGGGCAAGTGGGAGATTGAAAGGATAATGCCCAACAAGCCAACAAATACGAGCTTGGAAATGGACTACCTTAGAAAGCAATCTTATGGTTCATAAGATGATACGCCCATTTATTCATAGTACATGAATTAAACAATGGCCATCTTCATCTCTCGCGAACTTATCTAAGCGATTGGATGAAATCCTATGATCACATTCGACTATGGGACGATTCACATCAGTACTGAGTGCAATCATGAAACATTCCCTAAGGTCGTGATCTTAAAACTGTTCCAAGTCGTAGATTCCTATCGAGACGGGGTATCGAGGGAATCGCTAAGAGTTGTACGATTATGCATGATTCACATGAAGTGAATTTGTAGAGTTTCATGAACAAGACATTTTATGTCAGTGCATATGACTAGGTGGTTCGATAGGGGATCGAACCCATCGAACGACCCGAACAGAGAGACCCATCGTCGAAGTGCATTAAGCATATGGGTAATGGGAAGTCTCTCAAGACTTATAATAGTGTACGATTTAGTCCTCGGACTTGAGGATCTAGGGCGAATTCGGTACACGGGAATACGTACTTTGATTTAGGAGCCGATCACGTAGCCTGATCATTGTGCGACTACTTGGGTACGTATGAACGTGTACGCGGATGGTTAGTACTAATATAGGATCTATCGACTCATCTTGATAAAATGAGAGAATTTCCTGTACATTCTTAGATAATAGATTCCGAGAAACCCACGGCCGTGGTCAGTGACAGATTTGGAAAGGGGTTTCCAAATTTAGAATTCACACTCGAATCATTATCCTGAATTAGAAAGTACAATATTGAGATAATTAGGGTGCCGACCAATTCACACACCTTAGGTCTCAATCGGGAAATTAGTCGTTAGAAGGACCGTATGTACATGGCAGTTATAAGAGGTGAAGGTTCACGAATATCAATTCACCTAATGTTGGGTCTCATGGGCTTGTGGCTATACATCGAGCATGAGGTGTGGGTACTCATTAATTAATAAGGAAATTAATTCTAGAGTGGTCAATTAAAGTGCTTAATTGATGATAACGCCGTGAGAACGTCGTTATTACCTATCTCTTTAAGCCCAAAATATCTTGTTTTGATTCGAGTTTTGTGTGCTTTTGCTTGTTTTCGTGTTCTTTTGCGTTTTTGGTCCCTTGTTGGGATTTTGTGTGGTTTCTTTTGTTTTCTTCGTTTTTTGTCGTGTTTTTTGTTCTGTTGTAGGTTTGAGAATTTTGCAAGGCTAAAGAGAAGTCCGAGAGGTTATGATTCAATGCAATTCCATCAAATCAAGTCTTGGTGGTCGTTGATGCAAATCTTTGCGCAGAAAGAGCTTCAAAGAAAAGAGAACCCGAAGCAAATCGTAGAAGAATGTAGATAGCTGCTTACTAGAACATGCACAACTTTTTCATGGATGATCCAAATGAGCTGAATTTTGGATATGTCATAGATGAGTGAGTTAGCTACGCTACAGACTTTACGGATCCGCAATCGGAGTTCGGAATCAAAAGATATGCTGCTCGGAAGGAAGTGTGGCAGTGCAGAAAACTTACTGCCTGTTCCTCGCGGCCGCGAGGTTCAGTCTCGCGGCCGCGAGACCCCTGTTCCAGCAGCTATTTTCTGCGGGAAAAACAGGGGTTTTCTTGTATTTTCCCCCTTTTCCCCCACTTGCATTTCTAAATCATTTAGGGGGCTTTTGGTCTTGTTCCTTAGGGTTAAGAGGGGAGAAGAGGTCACAACTTGAGGAGAATCTCAATTCATTCCACTCTTGTGCCTCCCTTTTTCTTTAAGCTTCCCTCAACTTTTTCTCTTTGTTTTTCTTTCTTTTTCTTGTATTTGAAGGCTCCACCAAGGGGGTGAGTTAATCACCACCCTTGGGGAGTGGTTGTGTGGTGATTAAAGGGAGGAGGATCCATCTCTCGACTTTATTCCGATTAGGTGATTTCTTTCTATTTCCTAGTTGTCTATGATTAGGAGATGAGTTTGTTATTTCCTTTTTGGATGAATGATTGTGTATTGGAATTCTCCGGATTTATATAATTTATGTTATTGTTTGATTAATGATGTCTTGATGATTAGTATGGTGCTTATATGTGTTTGTTTATCCGATTCCGCGTTTATTGTTCGTCTTGTGGTTTGACAAACTTTTGGGATGAATGTTATTGATTCTTGATTGCTAGATATAGTGATTTTGAGGATTTGATTATGAATTTGGATTGTGATTCGATTTAGGATAGACATATGCCTATGTCGTTTCATATTCGTTTAAGGTTTGAGTTTAATTGACATCGATTAGATTTTATTCCGTTTATACGTAAATTGGATTAGTTTAATTCGATAGGTTGGTATGCTATCGACAGATACATACGAATGTCACTGAATCCTTGAATAGCAAACACGAGCATAATATATTAATTGTCGAGTCATTGTTATCGTTTGATTAGTTATGTTGGATGTGGGGTTATGTTTGATTTGTTGGGTTTATTGTTTTATCGCACTTTTGGCCATCTACCTTTGCAACCTAGACATAGGACGTTGAAGGTTAGGCGAGTGACGATTTATGGATTTCAACCTAGGATAGACATATACCTAGTTTGGTCCGTGTTTGTATAATGGGTTCGTTCGCAAATGCATCAAATAACTTAGATTATCTTTATTCGGGGATTCGGGTTAGTTTTAGGTCCCGGGTGACAACGGTACGCCTTAGAATCCTCTTTTGGGTTCGGACTTTCTTTTGAGCATCGGTTGACAGCGATGTTCGTTATTGATCCGGAGATGGAGAGTTTGGGTAGATTGGTAGAGTTAAGTCAAACCGACAGGGAGACTTAACTAATTTGAACTCACAAACAACAACTAAATCTAGGATTGTTTGCATAGCTGACCTAACAACCGCATAATTTATCTGCTTTAACTAATCGCTTATGAATCCTCCTTACCGCATAATTAACTCCCCATTTACTTGCTTTCTTAGTTAGATTTACTTTACCGTTCGTAGTTAAATAAAATCACCCTTATCAATATTTGGGTTCGATATTTTTGTATCAAGTGTTCTTAGATGAAATAAGCCATCGATTGATTCGTTTATTCCCACCTTTTACCCATTCGTTGGGATTCGATACTCGGTATGCACTTATCGTTTTATATTACTTGTAACGACCGTATACTTGCGTATTAGTATTTGGAACGCAACAATTGATCGGAGCAATTAATTACATATTATGCTCTCTAATTAAATCACGAGAGTAGTGGGCCTGCTGCGAATTGATGGTGAACCTAGAGGGTCACACACAATACAGTTGGACAGTGACTGTCTTAAAAGGAAACATTTGATTTAAGGAATTAAATCAATAAATGAATTAAAGTGTTAATTCAAAGAGAAGAATAATTAATTAGAATTATCTAATTTAATTAAACGAGAATAAAAGTGTTAATTCGAAATGGAGAATCATTAATTAGAAGTATCTAATTAATTAATCAATTGGAATATCTAATTGATTAAATCCTCAATTAAATTGTTAATTGGAAAGATTAATTAATTAATAGTGGATTAATTAAATAAACATATGGGCTGATTATTGTAAAGATAAATTAATCTTGGATTAGTTATATTCTTGCATGTGCCGGTTTTGTTAAGGAATGATTGATTAATAGTAGATTAATCAATTAAACTAAATGGGCCGAATCACATTGATTGAATGATAGTTAATCATTTAATTAGTGGGAGTGGCCGATTTTAGTTTGATAAATATTTTATCAATCCATGTGGGCCGAAAATTGAGTATTATTAATTGATTAAATTAATTTTATGTCAATTAAAATGTACATGGCCGATTTTTATTATGGGAATATGGATAAGCATAAATCTTGTGTTATAGGGAAAGGGTGATATACATGTATCTTGATAAGAGAAGATCTTTAATAAAGATAACTCTTCCAATAGAGATATATAGAGAATTTTGAAGCAAATCCTAACACAAAAAGAAGAAGGCCGAAAATTTCAGCAATCTCGCCCCTCTCTTCCTGTTCGGCCACTCTGCAAAATCGCCCCATCCCTGTATTTTTTTTCTCCAAGCTTTCTTCTCTGGATCTAGATCCAATTCCTGAAAGAAGACAATTTCATAATCCTAGTTCTGAGCCTGAGGATTACGAGAAGTCATTCAATCCAACTGGGGTGGACTTTCTCTAGAGGCACAACACTTGGGGTGCTCTAGTGAACTTTTGAAGACCGGAGAAAAACCACCACCTTGCCTGTGGTGAGGTAATTTCTTAAATTACCAATTTATTTATGTTATGAATTGTGATTCAATACCCATTTTTGTATGAGTTAGAACTGAGATCCTGGGCTCATGGGTTTCATGCGTGTATGAAAAATTCTGAAGATATATTGTTTTATTAGATAATCGGAGTTGCTTTGTGAATATAAGTTTTGGAAAAATAATTCCGAATAAAACAGAGATAATTCGAGAAGAAGAAGACACATCTCGGCATTTTTGGGAATTAGAAGACACATAGTGTAATGGACTTAAATTGTGGGCTACTTTTAAGTGTTTTTTTATTTTTTTATTTTTTTATTATGGTAATGGTCCTAAGGTCAGCCAAGGTGCAGCGGAAAATAAAATTTTTATCGGGGACAAAACGGCCCAAAAAGTGCAACTACTTTGCAACAAAACTTTGGTGACCTTCTACCATTACTATCCTAGAATCATCGTGCATATAAAGTTCATATTAGAGGGAAAGATATCAAACCATACCTCTCCCAATCGAGGCAGGTGATGAGCCGCGATGAATTGGGAAAAGCAAGTACCATCCAAAACCTTCTAGCTCACAGGTTCAACACCTCCAAGCTCCAATTATGTGTGGTGTTCTGTGCATGGATCTTGCTGATTATGATTAATTATGTGTTCGGGTAAATAGCATAATTTGTATTTGGGCCAGATCTGCAATTTACGAAATTTACAAGACTAAACTGCAAGTTGCGATTTTTGTAAAAATCTAGACACAATCTGAAATTTTATTTTTCTGCGAATTCTGGGCTGAAATTGAAATTCTGTTTTTCTGGAAATTGGGGTCTGTTTGTAATTTTCGTAAGTTATGGGGCTGTTTTGTAATTTACGTAACTTCAGTGGGCAGTTTAGCAACTAACGAAACTTTCAGGAATTAAAGTAATAATTTCAATTTTCTGGGCCGATTTGCATGCTCTGGAATTTTTGGGGCTAATTTATTATTTCCGAAAGTTTTGGGGTCAAAGCGTAATTTTCAAAAATTGAGGGACCAAACTGTAATTTTCAAAAATTGAAATTTCCAGAACTTGATTTATGCTTAAAAGGTGTTTTATTATCCGAAGGATTATTTTTATCATAATTAGTGGAGACTAGAGCGAGAACCATGAAATATTTTAAAAGGGGTTTTAAAATAGAAATCGTGATTTATTTTAAAATGGTTTTAAAATAAAAATTAAATATTATTTTAAAAGGGGTTTTAAAATTAGAATCTTGGGTTATTTTAAAAGGTAGTTTTAAAATAAAATTAGAAATAAGAAAAATATGCTTTTGCTTGTTTCTTGCTCTACGTGAACTGTTTTTGTGGTTTTCCGATCGTGCAGAGTCTTGACCCCTAGTGTAGATGTGATTGGTTTAATTTAATAATGTTGATTTTTATGAGGCCTGCGAGCCTTGAGTTTTTTTTTGGGGCCACTTTGAGCCTCTGTAATAGACTAGGGCTTTACAGTTTTAATAGTTTAGGATGGGGCCCATTACAAGCGAAGTGGAGGCCCAAGAAGGAATGAAGGCCATGTATGCATGGTTACTTTTGTAACTTGTTAGATTCTTTAAGAATCCATTAGATTGACAATTGGGCTAACATCATGGCTCGATGATGGCCCGCACAGGAGGCTCCCGATCGAAAACATACTGTGGTACCATGCATGCTAGGTGTGAATGCTTTATATTATTTATTGATTTATATTGGCTTGTGCGCTAGAAATTAGATCACTAAATAAAATATAAAGCATAATTAATGTGGTGAGATCTCGAGGAGAGTTACCTCAAACTTCCTAAAACTGAAAATCCCCTCTTGAATTAAATATTAAGTCATATTGGGTTAACTATAAAATGAAGTTTTATGAATTCAAGCCTTCCATCAATAGGGACTAGTGTAAGTTGTCTACTTATTGTTGAAGGTGATCCAGAGTCTGGCACCCGAGCCGAAGAAAGGGACAATACACGAAATCTCTTGATTCTTATTTTTTATAAACTTGACAAGGGTGGGGAGTGGTCGGGGCATGCGATCGAATGGGAGTCCCAGGGGTTGACATGTTCGGGCCCGTTGCTCATCAAGATTGATTGGGTTAGACTTAACGAGTAGTACCATTTATGATGTAGCAGTTCTAGATAAATGTGAAAATCGAGGCAAAATAGCTTGAAGGTTGAGTAGGGACACAATTGGTAAAAGTATACCTACCTAGGGAATTAATTGTTTGACCGCGAGTCGTGGGTGCAGTTAATGTCTGCTGGGACGTCAAGACCTACTAGGAAATAGAATTTCCCGAACAATGAAAGGGGTTATTGTTTTGAGAAAATAGTGGGAGAACTTTTTCGATATAAAGACCAATTTTCGTTAATTATAAGTATTATCTTAAATCCGTCTGCTTACTGTTGTCTTTTATTATTTATGTTTTAGCCATGCCAATATTCACAATCATGTGCGAACAAACATTATCACAAATCTTGATGATATCTGTTGACCACAAGAGTTTAGGATTGATTGATTAATCCCAAGTACTGAAAGATGGAGTAGTGGTAACAAGTATCAATTAGGATCAGTTAATTGATTGTAAATATATACAGTTTCAGATTATAAGTTTGCTACAATTAGTGCAGAGAATGATTTGATTTCTTTGTATCTTTTTCCTTAATTAGAGTAGTTGTCAGTTTGTATAAATAAGGTGTTTCACCCTAAATCTAATATGCATATTATTCCGCTGTAAATTAATTTCAACTTGGTACCAGAGTAGGTTCGCTTTTGCGACCTAAAACCTAGCTGCCACCCCTCTCAAGAACGAAAGAAAAATTCCTACCATTATCCCAATGACGGAAGAATGCAAGATATCTTCTGGAGGTATTTTACCTTCAAACCAAACCTTGGATCAATCCAATATCCCGATGGTATTCGAAAAACTGAACTCAACCAACTATGTGAATTGGGCACAGTCTGTCAAAGTTACCATTAAAGGAAGGAGCAAGTTAGGGTATCTTGATGGAACAAAGAAAAAACCTAAAGGAGATGATCCAGCCTTGATCAAATGGGAAGAGGAGAACTCTCAAGTGATGGCATGGCTGATTCAGACTACGCAGCCAAGTATAGGGAAGAATTATTTGTTCATTGAGGATGCCAGTGAGCTTTGGAAGGCGGTGAAGGAAGCCTTTTCTACAGGAGGCAATGATGGCTCTATGTATGAGCTTGAGAATAAAATTCGGGAATTTCATCAAGGTGAGGTTGATGTTAACACCTATTATAGCACCTTGAAAGGACTTTGGCAGGAACTTGATTAATACCAAAGTTTGGAGCTACATGGTGTTATTGTTCCCATACAGGTTACTCGATTGATGGAAAAAGGTAGGCGATTGATGGAAAAAGGTAGGACTTACAAATTTCTAGCTGGTCTTCGCCCTGAATTTGACCATATTTGCTCTATGGTGATTAGTACAACACCTTTTCCATCACTTACTGAGTCATTTTCTGCCGTAAGAACTGAAGAGATGAGGAGAAAAGCCATGCCAAAAGAAAGGAATGTGACGGAAACAATGGGATGGCAACAAGGAAGGATTGGAAAAATTCAGATAAGAAGAAAACTTCCAAAGATGATATTAAGTGTGACTATTGCAATAAGTCCAGACATGATCGGGCTACTTGTTGGGTTCTTAATGGTAGACCTGAATCAAGGAATAAGGGCAAACTAGGGGCTGCACATACCACTCAAAAGGAAGAAACTCAGACTGTCTTCAACAAACAACAAATGGCTGAATTGCTGAAAACGTTAGATCTTCATAACGAAGTTCTTACTCAAAAAACCGGTGGTAATATAAAACATGCCTTTCCCTTTTTTGCAAGTGCTAATAATTTAGAATGGATTGTAGATTATGGTGCAACTGACCATATGATAGGGAATAGTACTTTGTTCTCTACTTTGTGGCTGGACAAGGAATCGTAAAGATTTCTAATACATTGTATTACAAGGATGTGTTACATGTCCCTCAAATTTCTGTTAATTTAATCTCAGCCCATAAGCTAAGCAGACAACTGAAATGTTTAGTGTGTTTTTCTGATGTTGATTGTTTTCTTCAGGATCCAACCTCAATGCAGAAGAGTGGTCTTGCTGAAGAAGAAAACGAATTGTACTTAATAAAGAAGAACAAGGAGAAACAAAGAGGGTCATCGATATTTCATGGAATGAAACAAGAAAGTGGTTCTCAAGATATGTGGTTGTGGCATAGGCGTCTTGGTCATCCATCTTTTGAAGTACTTAGAAAAGTTTTTCCTAACCTAGTGAGTTCTTCCGATGTAACAAAATTCTATTGTGATATTTGTGAAATTGCTAAGCATCATCGCGTTTCTTATCCGTCTAGTGATAATAAAACTACAATTCCTTTTTCCATTATACATTCTGGTGTCTGGGGACCATGTCGCACCACTAGTATTTTTGGTCATCGATGGTTCGTTACGTTTATTGATGAACATACTAGACATATGTGGGTATATCTGATGTGTGAGTAATCCGAGGTGTTTTCATTGTTTGTTACCTTTTACAATATGATTTCTAACCTCTTTGACACGAAAATCATAATATTACATAGTTACCAAGGTAGAGAATATGTTAACAATGACTTTAAGAAATTCTTTACCGAAAAAGGCATTATTCACCATATGTCATGTGTTCATACTTCTCCACGGACTTGCTGAAAGAAAAAACCGTCATCTTCTTAATGTAACTAGCAGTTTATTATTTACTCATAACATCCCTAAACATTTTTGGGGTACTCTCCTCACAGCTGTTCATTTAATAAACCGATTATCGTCTAAGATTTTGAACTTTCAATCACCTCATGAGAAAATAATTTCCTTATTCCCTTATGTTCGTTATTTCTCTAATCTGCCTTTAAAAGTGTTTTGATGTGTGGTTTTTGTTCACAATGTTTCTGGAAATTTGAGTAAACTTGATCCACGTGCTATCAAATGTGTGTTCTTGGGATAATCTATGTCTCATAAAGGTTATAGGTGTTATTGTCCTTCTTCCCGCAAACTGTTCATCAGCCGGGATGTAACTTTTCATAAGATTTTCCCGTTCTATGCCACAGCTGGACAGCAGGAGGAGGATTTGTCCAAGAATACCAAGGCTGACCAGATGTGGTTTTCTGGTTTGAATTTGGATCCAAGCAGTTCAACAATTTCAGAACATGAAAAAATCAATAACCAAAACAGAGGTACACAAAAAGTTGGGAGATAGGAGGAGATGAAAATGAGAACTTAGGAGGAGCTTTTGAAAATGAGGAAAATTCAGCGGGTGGTTTAGTTGACAAAATATAATCTCCTATCGGAGGAGGCCAAAAATAGTGATCCAACTATTGCACAAGTTGAACAAGAAAGACTACAATCTATTTTTTCTTTGACAATACTACCTAATACAGTGGTGGAAATGATTCCCGAAGGTAATGATTTAAACTCAGATTTAAACACTGAAATTTCTTTGCCTATTGTAGTTAGAAAGGGTGTATGATCTTGCACTAAACATCCAATATCCCACTATGTGTCGTATGAGAAGCTCGGACCATCCCTCCAAGCGTTTACTGCAAGTTTGGATAGTATATCTATTCCGCGGGACATTATTGAAGCTTTACAACACAAAGAGTGGAAAAGGGTTGTAATTGAGGAGTTGGATGCTCTAAAAAGGAACCAAACTTGGAGAGTATGTACTCTACCTAGAGGAAAGAAAACCGTTGGATGTCGTTGGGTGTTCACTGTTAAATATAAGGCAGATGGAGCTATAGAGCGACATAAAGCCCAATTGGTTGCTAAGGGCTACACTCAAACTTCAGGTGTTGATTATTTCGAAACTTTCTATCCAGTGGCAAAAATTAATGCAGGTAGAATCTTGTTATCTCTTGCGGTGAATTTTGATTGGGAGTTGCACCAGTACGATGTGAAGAATGCTTTTCTACATGGGGAGTTAGAGGAAGAAGTATACATGGACATTCCACCAGGCCTTGGTGGAAAGGAGTTGGATGGAAAGGTGTGTCATCTGCAAAAATCCTTGTATGGATTAAAACTGTCGCCTAGAACATGGTTTGGGCGATTCACCAAGTTTATGAGAAATAGAGGATATAGGCAGAGTCAAGGAGACCATACTCTTTTTATAAAGCATTCAAGGGAAGGTAAAGAGCCATTCTTATAGTATACGTGGACGATATAATTGTTACTGGAGATGATAATGAGGAAATACGGGAGTTGAAGAACCAAATGTGTCTCTGGAATTTGAAATTAAAGATCTTGGAAATTTGAAATATTTCCTAGGCATAGGAGTAGCAAGATCAAAGCATGGAATTTTTATTACCCAACGTAAATATGTGTTGGACTTGCTAAATGAAGTTGGTATGTTAGGTGGAAAACCTGTAGGTACTCCTATTGAGGCGAATTTGAAGCTCCGAATTTCTGAAGGCAATGGAGGAGTAAACAAAGGGAGATTTCAAAGGCTAGTAGGGAAACTAATTTACCTATCAAATACTAGACCTGACATAGCATTTGCCGTAAGCTATGTGAGCAGATTCATGCAATGCCCTAGAAAAGAGCACGTTGATGCAGTGAATAGGATTCTTAGATATTTGAAATTATGTCCCGGAAAATGTATTTTGTACAAGAAACATGAAAGCTTGGATGTCGAAGTCTATACTGATTCAGATTGGGCTTGATCTTTAGATGACAGGAGATCTACGACGGGGTATTGTGCCTTTGTTGCTAGAAATTTAGTAACTTGGAGGAGCAAGAAACAAAATGTTGTTGCTCGATCAAGTACAGAAGAAGAATTCCGAGCCTTAGCAAAAGGATTGGATGAATTATTGTGGATTAAGTTGATTCTCAAAGATCTGAGAATAGAAGCATCAGGAACAACAAGACTTTATTGTGATTATAAGTCTGCAATATATTTAGCTCATAATCATGTACAACATAACAGAACAAAGCACATTGAAATTGATAGACATTTTATCAAAGAAAAAGTAGAAGTTGGGGAAGTATGTATCCCATATATTCCAACAAAGCAACAACTAGCAGATGTGTTCACGAAAGGAGTTGACATGAAGACATATAGTTCCTTAATAAACAAGTTGGGAATGATTGACATCTATTCACCGACTTGAGGAGGAGTGTTGACAGCAAGAGTTTAGGATTAATTGATTAATCCTAAGTACTAAAAGATGGAGTAATGGTAACAAGAATCAATTAGGATCAGTTAATTGATTGTAAATATATACAGTTTCAGATTATAAGTTTTCTAGAATTACTGCAGAGAATGATTTGATTTCTTTGTATCTTTTCCTTAATTAGAGTAGTTGTCAGTTTGTATAAATAAGGTGTTTCACCCAAATTACTCAAATTATCTAAATCAAGAATAGAATTCTTTAATAGAAAGTTAAATCTAATATAAGGAATCGAACTATGAAAGACTAATTCATTCCATAATTAATATTGCTAAAATTCCTCAAACAATTCTAGGGTTCAACCCTATGACTCTAGAAGGATGCTTAGACGAGTACCCTTTTAAGTCAATTCCTACAAAACCGTACTAACTAAAGTATGGTATATCATCCATGAATGTTAAGTTGGATAGTGGATCCAATTTGAGGAAATTTGTAGGGTATCCAACGAAATCCATTGGATACCTGTTCTATGATCCTAAAGAACAAAAGGAGACCGTTCCTAAGGATACCCAATTCTTAGAGGGTGGTTCCCTCGCTAATAGAAATGGGATTATCATAGAACTTGATGAAGTCTTAGATTCAGACCCATCCCTACAAATTGTGGGAGTATCTTTTCAAACCTACTGAACCAAAATTTTGTACACCAAAATTTCGAAGATTCGATCGAATTCGAAAAGAACTTGTACATTCACGAAAATGATCGATTGGATAGTGATCCAAGAACTTGCGAAATATCTATGTATAACATAGATTCGGGCACATAGCTTAAACGCCATGTGATCTAAGTGGATTGTCAATAATCCATTTGGAAACACTGAACCATAGAAGCTTCGTGTGACTGCGAAGCATAACCATTGGATTCATTTCCAGAGGTGAATCAATGACTCTAGACCAGTATCCCGAAGCTGGAACATGCCACTGGATGAGAGAGTCAAGGTAGTTGACATTATCAAAATTGCATGTATATTCGAATGTACAAAAGAATCAATGGGAGTTTTGTATTGTTCGTAAAATAAACATGATAATAACATTAAAGTTGACATAGAGATGTAAGAGTGTTCAAACACAGACGGAAGTGTGTTCGTTCACGCAATTCTTCATTAAAAGATTTAAGGGATACATCTCACGTATTGGCAATACGTATCTATGGAGATAGATTGAAGAATATGTTAGAATTCCCAAATCTTAGTACATGAACAAAAACTGAATGAATTCAGTATGGAAAGGATCCTAGAGAGGACTGCTTCCATAGAGATATAAAATCTCTCTCAAAATCAATGTGCCCTACATGTGATGAGTAAAGAGGATAATGTCTCTATACACCTTCCAAATGAAAGGTGGCATAATATATGCAACGTCATGTACGAGACCAGACTAAACACATGCTATGAATATCATAAGATGCTGTTAGTCGAACACCAGTGAGGAATACTTGATTACCGAAAAGAACAATCCTTAAGAACTCTAGGAGTTCTGAGGATATATTGCGGTAATAATGAAGAATTGAAACTCGAAGGATTTAATGATTCGAGTTTCCCGTCTGATGTGAATATAATATTCTGTTTTTATGGGTCAACGATGATTTGAAAGGGTTCAAATGGACAATCGATGCCAAGTTAACCACTAGAACAGAATATATCGCAGTATTAAATACTGCGAAAGGAAGTGTTTGGATGAAAACTTCTTCCAATAAATTAGAAGTAGTAACTAGCATTGCAAGGCCTATAGTTATCTTTTAAGATAACTTAAGGCAATTGCTTTAGCAAAGGAATCGAGATCTCACATATGATCTAAACACAAATTAAGGTATACCATATGATTGAAAAATCATAGGTAGAAAAAGACGTGGAAGTAAACCACGTCAAAAGACAACATAGCAGATTCACTAATTAAGTCATAATCACAAAATGGTTCGACGGACATCTTGAGAAAGATGGGCCTTAGAAATGTATGTAGTTGGCTTTAGGGCAAGTGGGAGATTGAAAGGATAGTGCCCAACAAGCCAACAAATACGAGCTTGTAAAGGGACTGCCTTAGAAAGCAATCTTATGGTTCATAAGATGATACGCCCGTTTATTCATAGTACATGAATTAAACAATAGCCATCTTCATCTCTCGCGAACTTATATAAGCGATTGGATGAAATCCTAAGATCACATTCGACTATGGGACGATTCACTTCAGTACTGAGTGCAATCATGAAATAGTCTCTAAGGTCGTGATCTTAAAAATGTTCCAAGTCGTAGATTCCTATCGAGACGGGGTATCTAGGTAATCGCTAAGACTTGTACGATTATGCATGATTCACATGAAGTGAATTTGTAGAGTTTCATGAACAAGACATTTAATGTCAGTGCATATGACTAGGTGGTTCGATAGGGGATCGAACGCATCGAATGACCCGAACTGAAAGACCCATCGTGGAAGTGCATTAAGCATATCGGTAATGGGAAGTCTCTCAAGACTTATAATAGTGTACGATTTAGTCCTCGGACTTGAGGTACTAGGGCGAATTCGGTACACAGGAATACGTACTTTGATTTAGGAGCCGATCACGTAGCCTGATCATTGTACGACTACTTTGGGTATGTATAAACGTGTACGCGGATGGTTAGTACTAATATAGGATCTATCGACTCATCTTGAAAAGATGAGAGAATTTCCTGTACATTCTTAGATAATAGATTCCGAGAAACCCACGGCCGTGGTCAGTGACATATTTGGAAAGGGGTTTCCAAATTTAGAAGTCACACTGGAGTCATTGTCCTGAATTAGAAAGTACAGTATTAAGATAATTAGTGGTGCCGACCAATTCACACACCCTAGGTCTCAATCGGGAAATTAGTCGTTAGAAGGACCGTATGTACATGGCAATTATAAGAGGTGAATGTTCACGAATATCAATTCACCTGAAGTTGGGCCTCATGGGCTTGTGGCTAGACATCGAGCATGAGGTGTGGCTACTCATGAATTAATAAGGAAATTAATTCTAGAGTGGTCAATTAAAGTGCTTAATTGATCGGAGCAATTAATTACATATTAATTGCTCACTAATTAAATCACGAGAGTCATGGGCCTGCTTCGAATTGATGGTGAACCTAGAGGGTCACACACAATACAGTTGGATAGTGACTGTCATAAAAGGAAACAATTGATTTAAGGAATTAAACCAATAAATGAATGAAAGTGTTAATTCAAAGAGAAGAATAATTAATTATAATTATCTAATTTAATTAAACGAGAATTAAAGTGTTAATTCGAAATGGAGAATCATTAATTAGAAACATCTAATTAATTAATCAATTGGAATATCAAATTGATTAAACCCTCAATTAAAGTGTTAATTGGAAAGATTGATTAATTTATAATGGATTAATTAATTAAGCATATGGGCCGATTATTGTAAATATAAATTAATCTTGGATTAGTTATATTATTGCATGGGCCGATTTTCTTAAGGGATGATTTATTAATAGTAGATTAATCAATTAAACTAAATGGGCCGAATCACATTGATTGAATGATAGTTAATCATTTAATTAGTGGGAGTGGCCGATTTTAGTTTGATAAAGATTGATTAATTATCAATCCATGTGGGCCAAAAATTAGCTGAGTATTATTAATTGATTAAATTAATTTTATGTCAATTAAAATGTACATGGCCGATTTTTATTATGGGAAGAAGGATAAGCATAAATCTTGTGTTATAGGGAAAGGGTGATATACATGTATCTTGACAAGAGAAGATCAATAAAGATAATTCTTCTAATAGAGATATATAGAGAATTTTTAAGCAAATCCTAACACAAAAACAAGAAGGCCGAAAATTGAGGGACCAAACTGTAATTTTCAAAATTTGAAATTTCCAGAACCTGATTTATGCTTAAAAGGTGTTTTATTATTCGAAAGATTAATTTTATCTTAATTAGTGGAGACTAGAGTGAGAACCATGAGATATTTTAAAAGGGGTTTTAGAATAGAAATTGTGATTTATTTTAAAAGGGGTTTTAAAATAAAAATTAAATATTATTTTAAAAGGGGTTTTCAAATTAGAATCTTGGGTTATTTTAAAAGGTAGTTTTAAAATAATATTAAAAATAAAAAAAATATGCTTTTGCTTGTTTTTTGCTCTATGTGAACTGTTTACGTGGTTTTTCGATCGCGCCGAGCCTTGACTCCTAGGGTAGATGTGATTGGTTTAATTTAATAATGTTGGTTTTTATTGGGCATGTGAGCCTTGAGTTTTTTTTTGGGCCACTTTGAGCCTCTGTAATAGATTAATGCTTTACTGTTTTAATATTTTAGGATGGAGGCCCATTACAAGCGAAGTGGAGGCTGAAGAAGGAATGAAGGCCGTGTATGCATGGTTACTTTTGTAACTTGTTAGATTCTTTAAGAACCCATTATATTGACCAATTGAGCCAACATCATGGCTCGATGATGGTCCGCATAGGAGGCTCCCGATCGAAAATATATTGTGGTAGCATGCATGCTAGGTGTGAATGTTTTATATTATTTATTGATTTATTTTGGCTTGTGCGCTATAAATTAGATCACTAAATAAAATATAAAGCATAATTAAAGTGGTGAGATCTCGAGGAGAGTTACCTCAAACTTCCTAAAACCGAAAATCCCCTCTTGAATTAAATATTAAGTCATATTTTGTTAACTATAAAATGAAGTTTTATAAATCCAAGCCTTCCATCAATAGGGACTAGTGTGAGTTGTCTACTTATTGTTGAAGGTGATCCAGAGTCTGGCACCCACGGCGAAGAAAGGGACAATACACGAAATCTCTCGATTCTTATTTTTTATAAACTTGACAAGGGTGGGGATTGGTCGGGGCATGCGATCGACTGGGAGTCCCAAGGGTTGACATGTTCGGGCCCGTTGCTCATCAAGATTGATTGGGTTAGACTTAACGAGTAGTACCATTTATGATGTAGAAGTTCTAGATAAATGTGAAAATCGAGGCAAAATAGCTTGAAGGTTGTGTAGGGACACAATTGGTAAAAGTATACCTACCTAGGGAATTAATTGTATGACCGCGAGTCTCGGGTGCAGTTAATGTCTGCTGGGACGTCAAGACCTAATAGGAAATAGAATTTCCCAAACAATGAAAGGGGTTATTGTTTCGAGAAAATATTGGGAGAACTTTTCCGATAGAAAGATCAATTTTCGTTACTTATAAGTATTATCTTAAATCTGTCTGCTTATTTTATTATTTATATTTCAGCCATGCCAATATTCACAATCATGTGCGAACAAACATTATCACAAATCTTGATGACATCTGTTGACAGGAAGAGTTTAGGATTGATTGATTAATCCTCAGTACTGAAAAATGGAGTAGTGGTAACAATAATCAATTAGGATCAGTTAATTGATTGTAAATATATACAGTTTCAGATTATAAGTTTGCTAGAATTAGTGCAGAGAATGATTTGATTTCTTTGTATATTTTTCCTTAATTAGAGTAGTTGTCAGTTTGTATAAATAAGGTGTTTCACCCTATATCTAATATACATATTATTCCGCTGTAAATTAATTTCAACTTGGTACCAGAGTAGGTTCACTTCTGCGACCTAAAACCTAGCCGCCACCCCTCTCAAGAACGAAAGAAAAATTCCTACCATTATCCCAATGACGGAATAATTCAAGACATCTTCTGGAGGTCTTCTACCTTCAAACCAAACCTTGGATCAATCCAATATCCCGATGGTATTCGAAAAACTGAACTCAACCAACTATGTAAATTGGGCACAATCAGTCAAAGTTACCATTAAAGGATGGAGCAAGTTAGGGTATCTTGATGGAACAAAGAAAAAACCTAAAGGAGATGATCCAGCCTTGATCAAATGGGAAGAGGAGAACTCTCAAGTGATGGCATGGCTGATTCAGACTATGCAGCCAAGTATAGGGAAGAATTATTTGTTCATTGAGGATGCCAGTGAGCTTTGGTAAGCGGTGAAGGAAGCCTTTTCTATAGGAGGCAACGATGGCTTTATGTCTGAGCTTGAGAATCAAATTCGGAAATTTCATCAAGGTGAGGTTGATGTTAACACCTATTATAGCACCTTGAAAGAACTTTGGCAGGAACTTGATTACTACCAAAGTTTGGAGCTACATGGTGTTATTGTTCCCATACAGGTTACTCGATTGATGGAAAAAGGTAGGACTTACAAATTCTAGTTGGTCTTCGCCCTGAATTTGAACATATTTGCTCTATGGTGATTAGTAGAACACCTTTTCCATCACTTACTGAGGAATTTTCTGCCGTAAGAACTGAAGAGATGAGGAGAAAAGCATGCCAAAAGAAAGTAATGTGACGGAAACATTGGGAATTGCAGCAAGGAAGGATTGGAAAAATTCAGATAAGAAGAAAACTTCCAAAGATGATCTTTGGTGTAACTATTGCAATAAGTCCAGATATGATCGGGCTACTTGTTGGGTTCTTAATGGTAGATATGAATCAAGGAATAAGGGCAAACTAGGGGCTGCACATACCACTCAAAAGGAAGAAACTCAGACTGCCTTCAGCAAACAACAAATGGATGAAATGCTGAAAATGTTAGATCTTCATAACGGAGTTCATACTCAAAAAACCGGTGGTAAAATAAAACATGCCTTTCCTGTTTTTGCAAGTGCTAATAATTTAGAATGGATTGTAGATTCTGGTGCAACTGACCATATGACAGGGAATAGTACTTTGTTCTCTTCTTATTCTCCATGTCCTGGTAATTATAAGGTAAGTATAGCAAATGGAGAAAAGGCTGCAGTGGCTGGACAAGGAGTCGTCAAGATTTCTAATACATTGTATTTGAAGGATGTGTTACATGTCCCTCAACTTTCTGTTAATTTAATCTCAGCCCATAAGCTAAGCAAACAATTGAAATGTTTAGTGTGTTTTTCTGATGTTGATTGTTTTCTTCAGGATCCAACCTCAATGCAGAAGAGTGGTCTTGCTGAAGAAGAAAACGGATTGTACCTAATAAAGAAAAACACGGAGAAACAAGGAGGGTCATCGATATTTCATGGAATGAAACAAGAAAGTGGTTCTCAAGATATGTGGTTGTGGCATAGGCGTCTTGGTCATCCATCTTTTGAAGTACTTAGAAAAGTTTTTCCTAACCTAGTGAGTTCTTCCGATTTAACGAAATTCCATTGTGATATTTGTGAAATTGCTAAGCATCATCGCGTTTCTTATCCGTCTAGTGATAATAAAACTACAATTCCTTTTTCCATTATACATTCCGATGTCTGGGGGCCATGTCGCACCACTAGTATTTTTGGTCAGCGATGGTTCGTTACGTTTATTGATGAACATACTAGACATATGTGGGTATATCTGATGCGTGAGAAATCCGAGGTGTTTTCATTGTTTGTTACCTTTTACAATATGATTTCTAACCTCTGTTTGGAGTGTCTCAATCCGTTGAAAGCCGGTCTGCATGTAGGCAAATAAAAAGTTAAGTTGCTTCTCCATGGCGTCGAGCCGTTGTGGCATTGTTCTCGCTTTTGGGATGGGTGTCGAAGAAGATGTCGCCCCCCGGTTTGAAATAGTTCTCGCACTCTTGGGGTTCCAATACGATTTGCCCAATACCTTAAACCATGTCTTATCATTGAAGGCATTTTTCAATTTTACCCCCCAGCACCGTCACCTCTCTGCACCCCGGCTTGTATACAAAGACGAAAGATAAGGGAGGGGAACCAAAATGTTTGGGCTCCTTTCTTTGTTGCATTCCGGATAATGCCTGATGGGGGCTATTTCGCACCCTACATACTGTACGGATCGACTAAAGAGCTTGAGATCGGTTCGACCAAATCAGGCTGTTCAAGATCATCTTATCGACCCGGCCGAATACAGCTCTCTTCGACCAGAAGACTAGGTTCCGGACCCAAGAAGGATATTTGGGCCGAGTCCTATTAGGACTATGTTTCCTTGTAACGCTAGGTTTAGCATGATATAAATACCTAGTTAAGCATTGTATTAGACAACTCCGAAAACTCTAAACTACAAGGCAAAATACGCCATTGCACCCTGCAAAAACTACTCAACTCACTATTATTCAATAAAGAAAGAGCTTTCTCTTCAGATTAGTGTATTCTTTGCATTGGTTTAAGTGTTTACTTTTTGTTCTTAAGATATTCCTTTTCTTTGAGATTGATCCATCCAGAATAAAGTAACAGAGCCCTATAAAATATATATATTGAAAACCCCCAATATCACAAATTCACTGATACCATTAACCCGACGAAATCCGGTTAAATCAGTTGGCGCCCACCGTGGGGATAGGTTAATTATTCGATCGACATATGGCTCGCCCAAGGAAAAGTGCTCGTATTGGAGCAAGAAGTAACACAACCACTGGGCATAACACATCTGAAGATCTACAGGACAACAATGATAATAACGTTCCCGACACCAACGAGAATTTGCAGGATACCCACCCCCGTCAGCAGGAAACCCAAGGAGGTCTTCCCAGTACGATACGGGAAGAACCGGAAGTCCCTGAGATCCCCGTTGCTCTCCCGGGCGCTCAGGAGAAACTGCGACAAATAGCAATGCTCTTTAAATCACTCTCTCCAGAAGAGTTACTCGTACTTGATCAAATTCCTCGAAACGTTAGGGCTGCCAGGACAACTCCTGCCCCAAGAGCGCCAAGGCCAAACGAACAAACCTCTCAACAAGCCGACAGCCCAGCAAGTGAGCGGCGCTCGCTACACAGTCCGCAACAGGGCAATTCTAAACCCTCCGATAACCATCCCCGAAGAAAACCAGGACAAAGAAAACCACAGCCGGGGCGCAGTGGGTCCAAGGAACGTCCAATAATCCCTATCGAGGATGATATAGACGATGCAATCCCAGATCGACCACGAACAACCCGTTTCTCGGAAAGAGAAATCGAAAGGATGGTGCAGGAGCGACTCGAACAACGCCTACGATCTGTTCAAAACCCGTGGGCTCGAACCGCGGAACTCCAGGAGAGCCTTGCGGCTTGTTCTCCCTTCTGCAGAGAAATAGAAGAAGCACAATCCATTGGACAGGTCCAGGGTAGACTACCCCGATATGATGGAACTACTGACCCGGATGATTATATTTTTAGCTTCACGAATATAATGAACTTATATGCCCACTCTGCCGAATTCACCGCCAAGTTAATGGTGACCACATTCGAAGGACTCGCATTGGACTGGTTCGCCAAACAACCCGCCAACTCCATATTCAGTTTTAGGGAATTATGCAACAAACTGACGCAGCAGTTTGCCAGTCAGAAGAGGCAAAAACTCCCGATGAGCTACTTGGGAACCATACACCAACAAGAGGGAGAATCCCTAAGAAACTGGTTGGCGAGATTTAACGTGGAGTTACTCAAAATTGATTCCCCAAATATCGATTACATAATATCTATTCTCTTCGACCTCACAAAGAATATGCAGTTCGGAAATGCCCTCAGTCGGAAACAACCGAGAACGTTTGTTGACATCATGAGCATGGCGTCTAAGTATATGACCCAAGAAGAGATGAATTCCTCTAAGGATAAAAACAAAAACAAAACCACAACTTCAGGCTCCAAACGGCATGACAGGGTTCCTGCCCAAAGATCCGTGGATTATGAGCGATCTTTTAGAAAAGGCAACGTTTTCCAGCGATTGGAATACAACAAAGCCGACCAAGAAAGGCAACCTAATTTCTACCAAAGACCAAGAAACCCCGAACTACCGATCAGAGGCAGGGTGAATCAAGTAGAACACCCAAGGTTAAATGCTCCGATGGAAGAAATATTGGAAGTTCTAGAAAGAAATAACTGGATCCCCGAAGCGAGGGAAATCACCCAGCCCAGACCAGGGTCTCGAAACTACGACCTATACTGCAAGTACCATAGGGCACACGGACATCGAACGGAAAATTGTTTTCACCTTAAAAGAGAAGTTGAAAAACTAATCGAACAAGGAAAACTAGACGAATACATAGAGCGAGATAACCGCAAGAGGGAAAGAAGTAGAAGCCCTCGGAATAATAATCAAAGAGGGAGTTCTCGTCGAAGGCCACCCGAGCATGGTCCTACACAGGAGTTAAACCATGACCAGATCAATGGGACTATCCATACAATATCCGGGGGACCCGCAGGCGGGGATAGTCGTAACGCCCGACGAAGGACTGCCAGATCCATAATTGGAAACTTAAAATACCCAAAAGAAATATGGACTCTGGAAAACAAGCCATCAAACGACCAGCCGATCAGCTTTAATGAAGGCGAAGTACCTAAAAACATCGTTTGGGACACAAAAGAGGATAACCCCGATTTCCCGATGGTAGTGTCGCTAGAAATAGCAAATTATAATGTCAAAAGAATCCTAATCGATAATGGGAGCTCGGCAAATATCATCTCCCAAGAGGTTTTAGCCCAAATGAACTTGGGACAGATAAATCTACAGAAAGTAGCTACGCCGTTAGTAGGGTTTGGAGGGTCCGAGATCGTCCCCAGCGGAACAATAACTTTAAGTGTATCGCTCGGGAAAAAACCGCACCGGATAGTGAAACTAGTGAAATTTCTAGTGGTAGAAACACCCTTCGCTTATAACGCAATATTGGGACGACCAGCTCTCAACCTGTTCCGAGCCGTTGTCTCTGCTTATCACCAGAAGATAAAATTTCCGACCGACCGAGGTATCGGAGAAATAACAAATGATCACTGTATGGCATGGGATTGCTACAGCACCTCGTTAACCTTAAAAGAACACCCCAAATCAATTACCCCGAGCAAAAGAAAACTCGAAGACGATCTTGTTAGAAACAAGGTTGAAATCCCTAGTACTGATCGAATAGATAAAAAGGGAAAAGAACCGCTAGATCTAGCCTTGAAACCCCCAGAGCATAAGGATGTAATTCTAGTACAAGGGGACTCGTCCAAAACGACAAGAATAGGTACTGAATTGAGCAAGGAAGGGGAAGTAATGTTAATCAACTTCCTCTGAGATAATGTCGACGTCTTCGCCTGGAGCGCGAATGACATTGAAGGAATTGATCCTCGAGTAATCAAGCAATCCCTAAAAATTGATCCTACGGCAAAACCTGCCAGACAAAAGAAGAGAAATCATGGCCCAGTAAAAGATAAAATTATCAAGGCCGAGGTAGAAAGACTACTTGAAGCAAAACAAATCCGAGAAATACACTTATCAGAATGGCTATGTAATGTTGTTCTAGTAGCAAAATGGGATAAAAAGGACAACAAATGGAGAATGTGTAATGATTTTACCGACCTTAATAAATTATGCCCACGCGACCCGTATCCCCTCCCAAGGATCGACTTACTAGTTGACTCAACCGCTGGCTTCGCAATATTCAGCATGATGGACGCCTTTCAGGGGTTTTATCAAATATACATGGATGAGCGGGACCAAGAGAAGACTGCATTCGTAACCGAGCAGGGAGTATATTGCTTTATAATGATGCCATTCGGCCTAAGGAATGTCGGGGCTACTTACCAAAGGTTAGTAAACCTAATGTTCAAAGAGTTAATTGGAGAACTAATGGAAGTCTATGTAGACGACATGTTGGTTAAAAGTATGAACGAAGCGGATCACGTAAAACATCTTGATCGATGTTTTCGGATCTTAAGAAAATACCGTATGAAGTTAAACCCTGCGAAATGCACTTTCGGTGTTAAGTCAGGAAAATTTTTGGGTTTTTTAGTACACCAACGAGGAATAGAAGCCAACCCAGAAAAAATCCGAGCCATAACTGAAATGAAACCTCCCAAAACCATCTCCCAAGTGCGAAGCTTGGTTGGGAAAATCGTAGCGTTGAACATATTCATATCAAAATCTGCGGACAGAAGTTTGCCCTTTTTCCAAACGCTTCGAAAAGAAAAAAACTTCGTTTGGACCGAAGAATGCGATCGAGCCTTCGAACAACTCAAAGAGTATTTGACAACTCCACCGATGTTGGCCAAACCGACGGAAGGAGAACCATTGTATATCTACATCTCGATCTCCGACGCGGCCGTTAGTTCAGTACTAATAAAGATAGAAGGTTCAGAACATTAGCCTGTCTATTATTTAAGCAAATTATTACAAGGGGCGGAGAAGAATTCTTTGGAAATTGAGAAATTCACTCTGGCCTTAGTAGTGGCTGCACGAAAGCTTCGACCTTACTTTTTAACCTACAAAATAGTGGTTTTAACAAATCAACCACTAAGACAAGTCTTAGCAAAACCGGAAGCCTCTGGAAGACTAATCAAATGGGCGATCGAACTAGGCCAGTTCGAAATCGATTACAAACCAAGAATCGCAATTAAGGCCCAAGTGTTAGCTAGATTTTCTATTGGAAACACCGCCACAGGCAACTGAATCATCGAGAAGTCTCAACGACGATGTCTTGATCATAGAAGATCAAACTTGGCTAATGCATGTCGACGGTGCTTCATGCCGAGAAGGAGGAGGCGCCGGAATCAACTTCACCGGACCAAATAAAGAAGATTTGAATTATGCGATAACATTGGACTTCGTCGTAACAAACAATGAAGCAGAATATGAAGCGCTAATCGCAGGAATGGAAATGGCGATCAAAGCCAACATAAAAAGTCTTAAAGTATTAATCGATTCAGAGTTAGTACAAAGACAAATAGAATGTTTATACGAGGCTAAGGAATTTAATATGGTCAAATACCTCGCCAAAGTTAAAACACTTGCTGAGAAATTTGAAAGTTTCGGCATACAGAACATTCCACGTTCGGAAAACAAATGGGCCGATCAACTATCTAAGTTCACAGGATCCCATGATGGAAAGACCGAAAGGGTGATCAACTGGTTAATCTCTAATACACCGACGATCGATATCGATGAAACACCGGCAGTCAATATAATGGAAATCGAAGATGCTGAAGAAAACTGGATGACTCCAATGATAGACTATCTTCGAGAGGGAAAACTACCGCCTGACCAGAATAAAGCTCGGAAAATAAGATATCGAGCTCCAAAGTATACACTTGTAGAAGGAAACTCTACTGAAGATCAGTATCAGGAATTCTTCTGAAATGCTTCTCTGAATCACAGACCGCCGATATACTACGAGAAATACATGAAGGAGACGCAGGAAATCACATCGGATCAAGGGCATTGGCTTTAAAATGCCTCAGAACAGGTTACTATTGGCCTACCATCAATAAAGATGCCGCTCAGTACGTCCAAGAATGTCATCACTGCCAAGTCCATGCTAACTTATGTCATCGACCAGCAGAAAACATGCACCCAATCCCGCTATGTTGGCCTTTCGATCCATGGGGAATGGACATCGTGGGACCATTCCCAGCGGCTAGATCGAAGAAAGCTTATGTCCTGGTCGCCGTAGAATATTTCAGCAAGTGGATAGAATGCATCGCCCTCGCACGAATAACTCAATTCCAAGTGATCAACTTCCTATGGAAATTCATAGTTTGTCGATTTGGCATCCCAAGGATCCTAATCTCTGATAATGGGACCCAATTCGCGGGAAAACAAGTAATAGAATGGTGTTCGAAACTGGGAATTCAACAAAATTTCACTTCGGTCGGGCATCCAAGAGCGAACGGACAAACTGAAGTAACAAACCGAGAAATAATAAAATCCTTGGAAAAAAGATTAGGAGCGGCCAAAGGAAAATGGCTTGATGAACTCCCAGGAGTACTTTTGGCAAATCGAACCACAGTCAGGAGCTCGACCGGGGAAACCCCATTTAGCTTGGTATATGGTTCGGAAGCTGTTATTCCTGTTGAAACTCTAATTCCAACACCAAGAATTGAAATGTACGATGATCAGGAAAACGAAAAGACAAGAGAAAATGATATCGACTTAACAGAAGCTTTAAGAGAAAAAGCCGTTGTACGCTTGCAAGCCACTAAAGCAAATATGGAAAAGGCATACAATCAAAAAGTACGCATCCGAACCTTCAAAGAAGGAGACCTGGTCTTGAAAAAGGTAGAAGTATCCAAGCATGTGGGAAAGTTACAACAAAATTGGGATGGACCTTATGTCGTCATTGGCGTAGGAAAGAAAGGTTCATACAAAATTGCACACTTGGATGGAACAGCCTTACCAAGAACCTGGAACGCAGTCAACCTTAGAAAATACTATGGTAAATAAATTTTAGCAGATTATACTGCATTGTTTTATTTTATTTCATCGAGTTTTAGTCTTTGTAATAAAGGCCTTAGCCTACAGTTCAATTATTAAAGATTTTAGCAATTTCTATAAATCGATTGTTTCGGTAATCACTCCTTGGAATTCTACTATCATATTGGTTGAGATTGGGACAAAAGGAGTTAAGTATACATTGATCAGCTCAATAAACACTCCTCAATCCGACCATAAAAACGAGTCGAGTATACATTGATCTGCTCAATAAAAACTCCTCGTCCGTTATTCACGAAGATTAAAAAAGGCTTCTGGTATTAAAAACCTAAGTCTAAGTAAAAACGAGTCGAGTATACATTGATCCGCTCAATAAACACTCCTCGATATATATTCAACGATCAAAAAGACTTTTGGTATAAAAACCTAAGTCCAAATTATAAACGAGTTGAGTAAACATTGATCCGCTCAATAAACACTCCTCGATATATATTCAACGATCAAAAGGACTTTCAGGTACTAAAAACCTAAGTCTAAACAAAACGAGTTGAGTAAACATCGATCCGCTCGATAAAAACTCCTCGATATATATTCAACGATCAAAAGGACTTTCAGGTACTAAAAACCTAAGTCTAAACAAAACGAGTTGAGTAAACATCGATCCGCTCGATAAAAACTCCTCGATATATATTCAGCGATCAAAAAGATTTTCAGGTACTAAAAACCTGAGTCTAAACAGAACGAGTCGAGTAAACATTGATCCGCTCAATAAAAACTCCTCGGTATATTTACAACGATCAGAAAGATTTCAGGTGATAAAAACCTAAGTCTAAATTATAAAAGAGTTGAGTATACATTGATCCGCTCAATAAAAACTCCTCGATATATTTTCAACGATTTACTTATGACGATTAAAAGGCTTTTGGGTTAAAAACCTATGTCTGATAAAAAAAGAGTTGAGTATACATTGATACGCTCAATAAACACTCCTCGATCTAAGTCTAATCAAACAGAGTTGAGTATACATTGATCCGCTCAATAAAAACTCCTCGATATAGTTATAACGACCGGAAAGATTTCAGGTGATAAAAACCTAAGTCTAAATTATAACGAGTTGAGTATACATTGATCCGCTCAATAAACACTCCTCGATCTAAGTCTAAACAAACGAGTTGAGTATACATTGATCCGCTCAATAAACACTCCTCGATCGAGTCGAGTATAAATTGATCCGCTCAATAAAAACTCCTCGGTATATCTACAACGATCAGAAAGATTTTAGGTGATAAAAACCTAACTCTAAATTATAACAAGTTGAGTAAACATTGATCCGCTCAATAAACACTCTTCGATCTGTTCCTAACGATCTAAAAGATCTGCTAATACTCCTGAAGTTTGGAAGATGAATTGAGTATGAATCCGTCTGCTCGAAAATTGCTCCTCGTAAATAAAAATTATGATAGAATCAACGACAAAGAAGATGCAAGGGATAAAAGTAATATTTTATTCATCAAATCAGTTACATACAAAAGTCCTACGTTACAAAGGTCTACATACTACTTAAAGATCGTTACAATGATTTAGATGAAATGATCCTATAAGATCGGCTATCTTCACGACAATGTCCACGGAAACACCAATCTCCTCCCTAGTACCTTGTCGATTATGATAAACCACCTAAGAAGCATGCTGCTCAGGATGGTCGACTTCTTTAGTTCGATGACCAGCGACGGAAAATCAAATGTTCCTCCATACGAATTGGTCATTACCAGCCAGATAGGTGGCAACGCCCATTCACCCACAGCAAAATACTGCTTTTACATTAGGAGTTGGCATTTTACTCTGAAGCAGCATCTCGCAAAGACTGTCGCGATAAGCACATTCACCAGCCCACCCCGGTAATATATCACTCCGGAGGTAACATCGAAGAGCAGGGGTGAGTGGCAAGTGTGAACCCTCCATGTGCAAACAGAAACCACGGACCTCAAATCTGTGAAAACAACATTTGAGGCCTCATGGGACCCGTTAGTACAAGGAAGGGCTTCCATGGGACCCGTCAGTACAAGGTAGAAGAACATCAAGCTATTACAGTATGAATCACGATAATGTGACTTTTTGAATATTATGGGATCTGAAGGCAAGATAAAATTTAAGGAAGCTGAGATCACCATTCTCTTTGGGAAATTGCAAATGAAGAATGCAAACCACCACCATATTTATAGGGATAGACCTAGCAATCCAACGGCTGAAAAAGTATTTGATCAACGGACATAAATGCGACCTTTTGACTCCCCGTAATAAATGCAAGTAAGTTGGAATGGCACTATCTAATCGACTCAACCAGTCGACAACAAGAGGGGCCGTAGATCGAAGCGATCATCAAAATAACACAAGAAGACCTAAAAGAGCTCCAGATCAGACAGACCGGCACGATCATACATGATGGTCGATTGCTTGAAAACCTAGAATCCACAAACAAAGGCATACAAGTTAAAGGCAAAATGTACACAACGAAGTATATCAACAGAAGAAAATTGATCAAGGCAAGAATCTGCCTACAAAAAGGTCATAATTTCCAATTTAGCACTTCTCCCATTACAAAAACTTCAGCCCAAACAAATGCACAAAAGTTGGGCAAGATAAAAAAAAAAAAAAAAAAAAAAGAGAGAGACAGTCCAAGGCCTGCCAGGTCGAACAAAGATCACTGAGAAGAACGGTCAGCAGGTCGACTACTAGAAATAGTCCTCCGAGGAGTCAAGTTGCCAGCAAACGCCATCAACTCCTCTTGACGCTTTAGATAACCAGCGTCATATCCTTCCTCATAGGACCGCCGTTGAGACTCCTCTGCAAGGGCAGCAGCCTGAAGCAAGTCGTTTTTCTCTTGCTCCCAGGCAGACTTCTCCTCCTGCAATTTTCGCAAATCATCATTGGCAAGCTGCAGCTGGAGAGTCTGCCCTGCGACCTTCGCCGATTCCGACTCCAACCGTCTTTGGTAGGCATCCTTACTATTCCACAGATTATCGTTCTGCACACCCAGCTGAAGGGCAAGATATTTGGACTGAAAAAGAAGAAGAATGAGATAAACCCTCACACAACATGAAAGTCAAAATACAAGTAGGGAAAATTATCAAAAGATATGTCTACCTGCTCGCACATCTTAACTAGAGACTGAACAAGGCGTACATTGGAAGTACCCTCAAGTTTCCTCAGCTCACCAGGCAAGATAGTGCTTAAACCCAGATCCCAAGACAAAGCATCAGGCTCAACTGAGCCAGACAATTCGCTATTTGAAGGGACACCGTCAGGGCGTGGAGTCTCTGACAACATAATATCCTTAACTTGCTCAAGGATGCATCGATCATCTAACAGACGAGGAGAATCTCTTTTGTTGGTGCTAACGGAGGTCTCCTTGCCCGAAGTAGAAATAACGGTTCGACGACCAGATCTCGACCCAAACCGACCCCCAGAAGGTCCCCCAGATTCAAAAGAAGTAGTCGTCACCGTTGTATCATGAAATAAATAGTCAGGACAATCCTGCAAAATTGATTGTGTTGTGGAAGGATTGACAAAAAAGCCATCACCAACTTGCCCTTCGCTGGCGATTGGGGCAGTAGAAGTAGACAAAGGAAGGGAAATAGCAAAATCCCCTCCATGAAAAACATGCTCGAAGGAAGAAGCACTTGAAGTAACAGGTATATTATAAGTCGGTTCCTCATTGGACATATCGCCAAAAGCTACCCGACCAGGGGAAGGCATACTTCCTACTTGAGTGGAAGAAGAAAAGATTGGTTCTGAAAACGACGAGTTTACTACAGAAAAAGGTTCGGTAGGAATAACACGAGTATCAATCACCGACCTAATTATTGGGGACGAACGAGGAGGCTCCATCGACGGCCCATCTCTTCGAGATTTTTTGGATCTATTATCCCTAGCGCTCTCACGAGAAGGTCGTTTCGAAGTATTGCCAAAAAGATTACTCATGATCGAATTGTTGAAAAGTATAAAACAAGTAACGAGGAAGTTTATCGACTAGCCAGAGAAAAAGTATTCTATTAGAAGAGACGAGTATAACGGTAAATAACATGTCAAGTTTTTACCTTTAGTATTTATACTACACGAAAAGACGCTACAGACCTAAAGAAAGGGCGCGAAATATAAAAACTGACCTTCGAACAAACACTAGAATTTGAAAAGACGCACGCATAATGATTGCGGCGAACTTAATGACTTGTCTGAATTATTACGACGAAGATGAAAAGACGTAACTGTCAGAAGATGAAACGCTTAGCGTACAAAGGGATGAAAAGGTAAAATTACAATTCAACCTACGGGTAAATAATTACAAAGATTATTTCAAAAGTCACTATATCAAGAAGCCTGGTCACTATCTGGAATTCTCTGTTCACTACCGACATTCTCGGTCGTGTCAATATCTTCTTCTTCCTCTTCTTCGTCTTCCGGATCGATAAAAGTATTATCAAGCTCATCGTTAACATTAGAAGGAGGAATCGGCAATGGTTTTCCGAATTCTTTGACAAGGTGAGCCAAAGAAAAACCTTGATATACGACAACTGGAAGCTCGGAAGGAGAATAAATTTCACCATAACGATTCAACCGAATGTGCGCCGCCTTAAAATACTCCTTTAGACGGTCGTCGATCATCTCTAAGGCGACCAGCTGATGAACCGCCTTCTTGAAAGTACTCTCCAGAAGAGGACCGACCATTTGATACACCAACGCCGTATGAACAGGAGAATTAAGGAATTCGCGAATCACTCTTTCATCAGGGTTCCTACCATATCTATCCCTAAGTCCACTAAGAGGGACGTCCTTTTCGTACTCCTCTAAGGAAGATTGAAGACTTGATACTTGGGATTCTAGCTCACTAATTCGAGCCGTACTCTGTAATTGGAATTCCTCTAACTTTTTAGCCATTTGATTGGCTTGCTCTTGAGCACGAGAAACCTCCATCACCCTATTTATGATCTCTTGATATTCAGTACCAGTAGCACGAGTCTCTACGACAGGAACGGAAGAAGATATTGAGGGACCAACCTCTGAACCAGAAAACTTACGAAGTAGAGCTTTATTTTTCTCATCTAGGAACTCACATTGCTGTTTCCAGAGTGCAGTTTCATATGCGTATGAGGCTAAACAAGTCTTAGTCTGAAAAAGCAAAGGGGTAAAACAAGAAATAAGTTAGCAAGAATATCTGCGGAATAAAGAATATCCTATAAAGCGAACTCGAAAGAATTAACCTTTTCAGCATGGAGAGAAGCTCACTGAAATTTCTCCAGAGGATCCTTACGGAAAAGTTTGTTCAGATCACGAGTGAAAACCCCGGATAAGAGAACGCGAGTCGCCTTATCGACCGCATTCTCGCTTTCATCACGGACAAGAGAGTCTTTCTCAGAATAACCAGCGGCTCTCTTCCCCTCTAAATGATCTTCGATCATTTCAACCAAAGTAGGTTTCGGATGACTGTCGCCAGGTAAAGAAAGATCATTGCCTGAACGACCATAATAGCTCATTTTTCTCCCCATCGGGTTGTCGCTAGGATGAGGCATCGACCAACTACGACATCCGCGAATTCCCAAGGATGATCTAAGCTGAAGGGAGGGATAACCAGGCCCGGTCCCTTGACGAACAGGGGAATCTTGGGAAGAATTTGGAGACTCCTCTCCATTCTCCTCAGACTCATGACTCAACTCCAGTTTCCTCTTCCGAGAAGCTCTCTGCTCGATCGGGTTGTTCTCTATAGATTTAGAGGATTTGGATAACACCATCTTTCCCTTTGAAGAATGTCGAGAATTTTCTACCATATGAGCTGAACAAGAAACAAAATAAAAGTTAGTTTCTCTATATAAGAAAATATTATCGTAACACTAAATTAAAGAGAAATGCTTACCCAGTAATTCTAATGATGAATTGATTGGAAAAGTATGAACACTCAATCCTGCTTTAAGCAGGAAAGTTTCCCCAATCAGAAGAGCACTCTGATATTTGTTTGCACGCATATTGGGGATTTCAGCGATAAACTGAGCATCGTCAGGAACAAATTCACCAGTCGGCAAGCGACCTCCGTATACCCATTTGAAATCATGATCCCACGAGAAAGGCATAGTTGAACCATCCGCCGAACGAAGATGAGGTGGGGGGCGAACAAAGAAAAAGTGAGATTTCCAAAAAGGGTTGCTAGAAACGAGGGCGTCGAAGATCGCGCGACTAGGTCTCTGACTGGCAAAGAAATACCCGCGATTAGAAGAACTGGAAATGTTAAACCGGAAAAGTTGTGTAAAGTTACGAAAGGAAGGTTTAAACCCTTTCGCAATCATCAGGACAGAAAAGCAAACCAGGAAAGCCACAGAATTTGGAACTAACTGTGTCAAGGACACACTAAATATTCTCAAGATATCAAGGAAGAGGGGAGACAACGGAAGACGGAGGCCGCTATTAAAGTGAGCAGTATAAAAGGCGCGACATCCTTCCGGTGGAGAAGTGACCCTATCAGAAGGGGAAGGAAGAATTATCTCGGAACCCTCCGGGAAATATTTGGCATAATTGTTCACGACCTCCGGAAAAGTATCCATTGTATAAGCACAGGCTAGGTCTCGATTGGTTCAGAAATCTGAGGAGCAGTACCTTTGCCCTTTTTGGCTCGGGCAGCAACCTCTGTGTCAGAAAGGATCTGTACCTTAAAAGTATCTTCTATAGGAACAACGAATTCAGAAATTGCAGATTGTTCGCCCAGAAGATTAGAGCGCAACTCCTCCTCGTTATTAGGAGCAACATTCTCCCTCGAGGAAGAAGAAGATTTTCTCAAAAAAGCCATATTTTCAGACTACTCGAAGGATATAAGTCGATAAAAGGAAAACTTTATATGACAAACGACTAAGCAAGAAAGTGACTACGAACTATAAGCTAGTATAAAGGAAAAATGACGAACTCAAAGGTCACCTATTTATACTAAAGATGAGAAAAGACGTTTCGAACTCATCACAATTAATCACATTCCCGCCAAAAACGGAAGGAAATGAAAAGTCTCCAGAATAGACGCGTGACGATTCGTAATCGGACAGAGAAAACGACTATCTATGATATGAAGCACTCTTTTCCTTACTTAAGATTTTTCCCACAGGGTTTTTTCTTAAGAAAGGTTTTTAACGAGGCTCCATTCGTAGAAAATAAACAGTCGTAAAGAATTATCTACTTCTACGAGCTTCTATTATATATACGCTCGAAGAAGTGAGGGAGTACTGATGGGGGCTATTTCGCACCCTACATACTGTACGGATCGACTAAAGAGCTTGAGATCGGTTCGACCAAATCAGGCTGTTCAAGATCATCTTATCGACCCGGCCGAATACAGCTCTCTTCGACCAGAAGACTAAGTTCCGGACCCAAGAAGGATATTTGGGCCGAGTCCTATTAGGACTATGTTTCCTTGTAACGCTAGGTTTAGCATGATATAAATACCTAGTTAAGCATTGTATTAGACAACTCCGAAAACTCTAAACTACAAGGCAAAATACGCCATTGCACCCTGCAAAAACTACTCAACTCACTATTATTCAATAAAGAAAGAGCTTTCTCTTCAGATTAGCGTGTTCTTTGCATTGGTTTAAGTGTTTACTTTTTGTTCTTAAGATATTGCTTTTCCTTGAGATTGATCCATCCTGAATAAAGTAACAGAGCCCTATAAAATATATATATTGAAAACCCCCAATATCACAAATTCACTGATACCATTAACCCGACGAAATCCGGTTAAATCAATGCCTTTGTAGAGTAACTCTCCGATGTCAACGGTGTGTTCCTTCATGAGGAAATAAATGAGGCGGGCTTTGTTTTCCGAGATGTTGGTGTAATGTGTCGTGGGCATAAGGCGGGAAGCAATGAAGGAGAACCAAATTTTTGCTGTAGGAGTGAGCGATGCCTTCAAAAAATTTCCCGTCGTCGGTAAGACTATGCCCGAGAGATAAATGAACTCCACTATATCTTTCATATATATTGCGTCCGCGAGGCAAGTCGTGTACTGGTCAATGTCCTAAGTCGGCAACTTGTAAAGAGTATTGATGGTCGCCTTATCGAACTCTACTTTCCTTCCCCGAACATTGACCTCATTTGCGTCCGGAGTTTGGGAAACATTTGCACATAATTCTCTTACGATTTCGCCCTCAATCTCCGTCGGTTGTTTAATGAAGTCCATCCATCCCCATGGTTGAAATAACCCAAAAAAGTCGGGGAAACTCTCGATGGTACATTCCACACCCCTCTTCGTGATAAATGACCTCGTGACCTCATGTGCGTCAAAAAATTTCTCTTGAGCTTTCGGGTTAACAAACCTACTACTGTCAAAACCGTCTGTCTGCCCCTGTTTATCTTTAGCACCACCAAGTTTCTTCTTAGATGTGGTCGTTGGCGCTAATTTGTTCACATGAGGTTTCTATTGGACCGCTGGACTTCGTGGTGCCATTTGGTGTAATGTGACCAAAACGAGCACGCCACCAAAACAATTACGCCACAAAAACAATCAATCCACAAGTATCACACCGAGCAGGGAATATAATCAATCCCAACCACTCCTACCAACTAATCACACAATCAAGCAACAATACACGTATCCACAATAACCGTTCAAGACATCGTTCCTCCACAATTCTCAAATAATCACAAGCAAAAATCTGAAAATAGCATAACAAGCCTCTAACTATCAATCGAAATCAAAATCAGGAATCGAGCCAAGAAAGGCAAAAATTAATTTTGTTACCGATGCCCGGCACTTAAGAAACCGAGATGGAGGAGCTGCGGCGGCGCGTTTGGGGACGAGAAGGGGGCAGCGCGATCGCGGCTGGTTGGGGCGAAGGAGGTGCGACTGGTTGTTGGGTGGTATGGCGGAGCTAGGGTTTCGGTTGTTGACTGTTGTGGGAAAGGGATGGCGGGTTGTGGCCGTAGGTTGGTGCTGCTCCGTAGGTTGGTGCTGCTCGTTCGCTTGAGGGAAGGATGGGCAGCGGGGTTAGAGTTTATTTTTTTTTTAGGCCATGGCTCGATCCAAATTGAGCCATGGCCTTCCGAATCTGGAAATTTATGACTTTTTGCACTCGAAATTGAGCAATGGCCTGACTCAAGTTGTGCCATGGCTTCAAGCTTCTGGAATTTATTCCCTTTCTTGTTCAAAATTGAGCCATGGCCTGATTCAAGTTGTGCCATTGCTTGATTATTCTTCTTCTCCAAAATGCCCATTGTCCATTTCATGAAATATTCATCTCCTCGTTACTTCGCACCGCGATACGCCTGTAAAAAACAACAAAAACACAACCACATATCACACTAAGACCAAAACAAAAACGAAAAAAAAAAAAACGCAAAAACAAAAACAAACACAAACTAGGGTTGCCTCCCAAGAAGCGCTTAGTTTTATGTCCTTAGCTCGACATGATACTGATGTTACTTCATTCTAAGACCACCGAGGTCTTTTCATTCACAATTTCTCCACCCAAGTAATGTTTGAGACGTTGTCCATTTACTTTGAATTGTCTTCCGGTCTCAGCTTCAGCTATCTCCACGGCACCATGTAGGAATGAATCTATGACGACAAAAGGTCCAGACCATCGCGATTTTAGTTTTCCAGGAAAAAGTTTGAGACGAGAATTGAAAAGGAGCACTAATTGACCCGGTTCAAACAACTTAGTTATAATAGTCCTGTCATGCCATTTCTTTGTTCTCTCTTTGTATAGTTTGGCATTCTCATAGGCTATGTATCGAAACTCATCAAGTTCGTTCAGTTGCATCAAGCATTCCTTTCCCGAAAGTTCCAAACTCATGTTCAAGTTGCGAACAGCCCAAAAAGTTTTATGCTCCAGTTCTAATGGTAGGTGATAGGCTTTCCCAAAGACTAACCTATATGGTGACATCCCAATTGGCGTCTTAAAAGTCGTTCTGTATGCCCAAAGAGCATCATCTAACTTCCTTGACCAGTTTTTTCTTGTAGGACTGACTGTTTTTTCTAAGATCTTCTTAATTTCTCGATTAGATATCTCCGCTTGCCCATTCGTCTGCGGATGGTATGCAGTTGTTACTTTATGCCTCACACCATATTTTTCTAAGAGAATGTTGAAATATTTATTGCAAAAGTGTGAACCTTGATCACTAATGATGGCTCTTGGTGTACCGAATCTTGTGAAAATGTGCTTCTTAATGAATTGCATCACCACCTTCGAATCATCAGTTGGAAATGGTTCTGCCTCAACCCACTTAGACACGTAATCAACTGCAACTAATATGTACCGATTTCCATATGAGGGAATGAAGGGTCCCATGAAGTCGATCCCCCAAACATCAAAAAGCTCTACTTCTAACTAGTAGACAGTGGCATCTCATCACGCCTAGTTAAATTTCCAACCCGTTGAACTGGCATCTCATCACGCCTAGTTAAAGTGCCCACCATATGGTGAATTGTGACCATTACCCAGAATTTCCTCGAACTTTTCGTCGGGAATACACCTCCTTATCATCTGATCCCCACATTTCTTAAACAAATATAGTTCATCCCAAATAAAGTTCTTCACATAATTTAGAAATTTCTTCTTTTGCCGGAAATTAATGTCGGGAGGAAGTAGGCCACTTACTAGATAGTTGACATAGTCGGCATACCATGGAAGTTTAGTTTGATTTACCGCAAACAATTGTTTGTCTGGAAAGACTTCATTGATCAGCACAGAGTCTGACTCTTTGTTTCCTCCCTCCAATCTTGACAAGTGATCAGCCACTTGATTCTCGGTTCCTTTCCTATCATTTATCTCGAGATCAAACTCTTGCAACAAGAGTACCCATCGAATTAGCCCCGACTTAGCATCCTTCTTTTCAATCAAATATCGGATTGCGGAGTGGTCTGTATATACTATCACGTTTGTTCCTACCAGATACGCTCAGATCTTGTCAAAAGCAAACACTACTGCCAGCAATTCTTTTTCAGTCACGGTATAATTCACTTGAGCATCAGTGAGAGTTTTGCTTGCGTAGTATATTGAGTGAAAGATCTTGTTCCTTTTCTGTCCCAGAACAACTCCAAGTGCGACATCGCTTGCGTCACACATCACTTCAAATGGAAGATTCCAATCTGGAGCTACTATTATTGGGGTTGTCACCAACTTTTCCTTCAATGTCCAGAAAGCCTGCATACACAAGTCATCAAAAATAAACTTAGCATCTTTTTCAAGCAAATTACATGAAGGTTTAGAGATTTTAGGGAAATCCTTAACAAAACGTTGATAGAATCCGGTGTATCCCAGGAAACTACGAATTCCCTTGACTGACGTAGGAGGAGGGAGTTTCTCTATCGTCTCTATCTTTGCTTTGCTCTGTCCACTTTGCTGGACACTTTGTGTCCCAAAACTATTTCTTCTTGTACCATGAAGTGACACTTTTCCCAGTTTAACACTAAGTTAGTCTCTTCGCACCTGCGCAAGACCTTGGCCAAGTTATCGAGACATTCATCATACGAATCCCCAAACACAGAAAAATCATCCATGAAGACTTCGATAAATTTCTCTATCATGTCGTTGAAGATTGCCATCATGCATCGTTGAAACGTGGCAGGTGCATTGCATAATCCAAAAGGCATACGTCTAAAAGCAAATGTGCCATAGGGGCATATGAAAGTAGTCTTCTCTTGATCCGCTGGTGCGATGAAAATCTGATTGTATCCCGAAAATCCATCTAGGAAACAAAAATAAGCCCTTCCTGCTAATCTATCTAACATCTGATCTATGAATGGCAACGGGAAGTGGTCTTTTCTTGTAGATTTGTTCAATTTTCGGTAATACATACACACGCGCCACCCTGTGACAGTTCTTGACGGGATTAATTCATAGTTTTGATTTTTAACTATTGTCATACCACCTTTCTTGGGAACACACTGAACTGGACTAACTCATCTACTGTCTGAAATAGGGAAGATAATTCCTGAATCCAACCACTTGATGATTTCTTTTTTGACTACCTCTTTCATGATTGTATTTAGTCTTCTTTGATGTTCGACTGAACCCATGCTCTCATTATCAAGTATGATCTTATGCGTGCAAAATGCAGGACTAATCCCTTTGATGTCTGCAATAGTCCACCCAATGGCTCGTATGTGACTTCGAAGGACTCTCAATAATTTCTCTTTTTGGGTTTCGGAGAGTTGCAGAGATGATTACTGGAAATGTGGATGACTCCCCCAAGTATTCATATTGCAGGTGTGCTGGCAGTGGCTTCAAGTCCAGCGAGGGTGGTTCTTTGATTGATGGCCGATGAGGCTTGCAAGTGGGTAGTTCCAACCTTTCAATCTTTTTGACTGGGTTACTAACTCACAAATTTGCTTGTAAGAATGCCACACTTTTTTCAATTTATTTATTATCTATCTCCTCAGGATCCAACATTAAGGCTGCTTCCAACGGGTCTCGGTATGTAGATATCTCGAAGGTCTTAGCGACCAATGAGTCAATCATGCATATTGATGAGCATTCTTCCTCGTAGTCGGGATGTTTCATGGCTTGGAACACATTGAATGTAATCTTCTCGTCCTGCACCCTCATGGTTAATTCACCTTTCTGTACGTCAATTAACGCTCGTCCAGTAGCTAAGAATGGCCTACCCAAAATGATGGGTACATTTGAATTTGCTTCATAGTCTAACACAATAAAATCAACAAGGAAGATAAACTTATCAAATTTTACCAGAACGTCCTCAATTTTTCCTTCGGGGTATGTAACGGAACGATCTGCTAATTGAAGAGTTACCGTAGTTGGCCTTGCTTCCCTAATTCCCAATTTTTGAAAGACGGATTTGGGCATGAGATTGATGCTGGCCCCTAAGTTGCATAATGCTTGTCCCACGTACTTATCGCCAATGTTACAAGGAATGGTAAAACTGCCAGGATCCTTGAGTTTAGGCGGGAGCTTATTTTGCAAAATTGCACTGCATTCTTCGGTGAGAGCTACAGTTTCGAATTCTCCTAATCTTTTCTTTCGTGACAGTACATCCTTCATGAATATGACGTAATTTGGCATCTGTTCGAATGCTTCAACTTAATGGAATGTTGATGTGAAGTTGTTTCAGGATATCAAGGAATTTTCTGAATTGATCATTCTTCCTTTGTTGTGAAATCTTTGAAGAAATGGTGGTGGAGGTTTGATTGCCGGTAGATTAGTTACATTTTTCTTCTCGCTCTCCTTTTCCACCTCTTTTTCTTTGTTTAGTTCAGAGTCCTCAGTTTTGTCTTGAGCTTCCTTGGGATCCTTAACTCGAGTTTGTGTTCTGATGGGCTCTTCGAGTTCTCTACCATTCCTTAGAGTGATTGCTTTGCAGTGTACGCTATGATTGGCCCTGGGGTTTTTGGTGTTACTTGGGAGCGAACCTTGAGCTCTGTGCTGCCTATCTTGAGCTAATTGAGTAATTTGGGTTTCTAGGTTCCGAATAGATGCATTTGTTGCAGTTGTTTGGGTTTCTAAGTCTCGAATAGATGCATTTGTCTGGTTGAAGAGTTCAGATGTATGGTTTATGAACTGCTTCAGCGTTTCTTCTAACGATGGCTTGTTATCCACTGGTGGTTGTTTTTGTTGACTTTGAGAGCCTGGTGGATTATGCTGTTGCTGAGTTGTGGCATTGTTTGATCCCTGTCCAGCGTTCTGATTATTGCTCCATGAAAAGTTAGGATGGTTTCGCCACTCGGGATTATAGCTGTTAGAGTAGGGTTATAACCTTGGTTGTTTCGATTATTTCCCACATAGCATGCTGTCTCGAAATTTGAAGGGCAGTTTTCATACGGGTGTTCTCCCCCACATAGGATACAGTAAATCTCTGGGTTATGGATCATATTCACTTGTTGAGCTTGAAATGAGTTAGATCCAAATTTACTTATCATTAACCCATTCACCTTCTTGGTTAATGCATCTAACTACGCTTGCATTGATTTCGTAGGATCCACCTCAAATTTTCCAGGTGCAAGTTGTACTGATGAGCCTTCCGATGCACATTGATAATTGTTGTAGGTCATTCTCTCTAACACATCGTAGGCACCTGTATATGTCTTCCCCAAAAATGTCCCTCATGCTGTTGCATCAAGAATTGTCCTGATTTGTCCCCCTACTCCAGTGTAGAATATTTGTATCATTTGCCAATCAGGAATTCTATTGTGTGGACATTGTGTCATTAACCCTTTGAACATTTCCCATGCATCATAGAGTGACTCTCCCTCTGTTTGTTGGAATGAGTGAATTTCCATTCGAACTTTTGCGCTCTTAGCGGGTGGAAAATATTTCCTCAGAAATTTTTCAGTCAAATCAGTCCAGGATATAATGGAGTTGGGCGGCATTGAGTTTAGCCAAACTCGAGCTCGATCCCTCAAGGAAAATGAGAAGAGTTTCATTCTTAGTTGATTAGATGTAACCCCATTCAGTTTGAATGAATCGCAAATTTCCATAAAATTCTTCAAATGTGCGTGAGATCTTCCATAGCCAACCCCGAAAATATAGCAGAGAAGTTTATCAGATTCAGCATCACTGGTTTCACTTCAAAGTAATCTGCTTCAATCTCTGGTTTGACAATGCTTGAATCTAACACACCCAAGATTGGTGTTATTTATTCATTTATGGGTCTTTCTATCTCGGAGGAATGTGTGGACCCATTGGCTGATTTACTAACTGTTGATTCACCCGATTTTCATTCAGTAGTGCCTGAATTCCAAGTGGACTCTCCATTAGATCAGCTTTTCCTTTCTTCTTGTTTAGCGCTCTTCGTTGTCTGAAAGTCCTCTCGATCTCTGGATCAAAAGCTACTAATTCACCTTTTTTATCACTGCGCATAAACTAGGTATGAGTACCTACAAGGAAAAATTTGAACTGTTAAAAGAATCGAATTAAAACAAAAATAAAAGTTGAAACTTAGTAAATTATCAATTATCAAAGTCCCCGGCAACGGCGCCAAAAACTTGTTGCGGATTTTAACACGCAAATAACGCAAGTGCACGTATCGCAAAAGTAATAAAGAGTAAGTTGAGTGTCGAACCCACGAGGACTTGAAACTAAAGTTATATCAAATTCCCTACCTTAATTCTTATTCTAATTCAACTAGGATAAAATATTGTTTGTTTGTTGATTAACTAGCTACTAAAACTAAAAAAAAAAAAATCTAAGATGATGATTACTGCTTGAGAAGACAATCAATGAGACAAGGGTCTAGAGTTAAACTCCACCAATGTTATGCTCCTAGTGTTAATTAACTTCCTAATTTTAACTAGTGATTCTTATTCACTATCCTAGGGCTCACTTCTATCCTTAAGTGTCTTCTGAATCACCTAAGAACCTATGCAATTAACTTACTATTCTTATTCCTAAGTTAGTAGAGTTAATAACATGCATGAATCTTATAACCTAATTTGGATATGGGAGTGTCAGGTATATTCCTATACTAACAAACCACCCACTACCTAATTTCTCTTCTATTCTTAATATTCCCTCCCCAGGTTCAATCAAGAAAGTAAACAATCAAACAGGTGGCCAGTCAATTTGACCGTAATTAGCATAAAATTAGATAAACGAATATCGATAAGTAGAAATCGAAAATCACTAAATTAAAACTAGAAAAGAAAATAAAACATTATTCGCATAACATGGATCCGTAAAAACCTAGACTAAACGAAATTAGTTCATGCTAAAAATAATGAAATCAACAATAAAAGAGTTCATAGTCTTCTCTAATAAAGAAATAACGGAAAATAGCCAAATTGTGATGTGTGCTCGTTTCTCCTCTGATCTCACGTGTCTTTTGCTTATCTGAATTGGCGTGTGTTTTTCTCCTCTTTCTCCCCTTTTTATTTGATCTTACGCAAATTCGTAGTATGATCGATCCTAATAATATAAATACTGTGAACGCTATAAAATAGAAGAAAGATCAATGTATGTGTATATTCCGAACATTGAGATACATATTACAAGTGTTGAGGATCCTATTTGAGCATTATAGGATGCCGTACAAGCTAGAGGGCGAAATACATATAAAATGGCCGAATAAATCTATTCGAGCAGCAGCTTCGAGCGGAGTGCACCTGGGAAAGCGTGTCTGTTGTCATAAATGCTTGGGGTATTTATAGCCGAGAATGAGGATCGGCCCATAGGTTTGGGCCTGGGATCGGCCCAACAATAACATTTGATCAAGGGCTGCATCAAATGGATCAAGTTACCTTGGCTTCGTCCCGAGCTCGAGTTCGCATCTTTGGAGTTGAGATTCCGGTCTTCGATCGTATATTAGTAATAGAAGGTGGGGTCCAAAATACCCACCATCAATACTCCCCCACTTCTCGAGCGTAAAGAGAAGCTTAAGCTCGAAGAAGTATGTTTCATTCTGAACATCGTGATGAAGGGATCATATGTTGACGCGTCATGGATGTGCCTCGTTAAAAGCCTAACTTGGAAAAACCCATTGGGATAAAAACCAAATTAGGGAAAACGAGTGCACATCACTAAAATTCCAATGAGCTCTTAGTGATGCATAAATATTCTCTTTTGATGATGACTTGTAGGATTATTCGAAAACATCCCATCGCTTAATAATTTGTAAGTTGTGGGTGCCACCTTGGTAATATTGCCTTGCTTTCTTTCTTGATTCTGCTCTTCCGATCGTATAGTAGCATAGAAAATCAAGAACGTAAATGAACATTGATGTTCTGGTGTTGCGTCTCTTCACGTGTTGGGCCGTGGCCCATTAATCCGCAGAGCTATCGTCAAGCTTGGACATGGTACAACAAGAAGATAATTAGCAGAAATCGAAAGGAGAGACTCTATCCAGATCTGCCACTCGTTGGGCGACGCCTTCTTTTCTATGAACAGCCCACCACTGAATGATGAACTTTCCAGTTTTCGCCTCCGATAGGGGTCTATTATGAAATTAAAGGGAAAGTAGGTTTTGAAATCGTCCTAAGGGAGTTCAATCGTCGCGACTTTCCGGGGACCGATTTGCAATTTACCGTTTTAACCTTATATATATAGCTTGATCGTGGGATGTTTATTTCACAAAAAATTCTCAAGTAACTCTAGATCGGAGCGCATAGATCGATAAGAAAATCCCAACACTTGTCCGATCGTTCTGAACATATAATGTCTAGTGCAATAGATTCCAAGGGCAAGACCAAGGTAGTAGAAGGGCAAGAGAGTGGTCTTGATGAGACGCAGATCGTGGCTGTCCGTTCTTTGGAGGCAGAAAATATAAGGATCCCGAGCCCTAATTCTGGCTCTGATAAAGAAGAGGAATCAAGCCCTAGTTCCGAGGGTGACGAAAGTGATTCTTCGAGCGAGGCCACCAACGAAGAGGCCACGGAGGACGATGATCTTCCCTTAGGAAAGAACGAGCAAATCAAGTTCAGAATAGGCAGAGGTGTTGTCGTTACGATTTTTGAGTGGACGGAACCTGTGACTAGCGCACGACTTAACAAAACCGAGAAGAGAGCCGATCAAATCGTTTGCCGTATACTGAAGAACACCGGGAATTTGGAGACCAACTTTGGTAAGTACTTGGGTGATGGATTTTCGATCGTCATCCCAACTCCTGAAGAGAGTGTCACCGATCCTCCTCCGGGATGCCAAGCTTTTTACACTAGACAATTCTTTTACGGCCTACGCTTCCCTTTTGCTCCTTTGATTCGTAGCATTTTACAGGCTTTTCGCCTGTCTCCATCCCAACTTCTCCCGAATTCGATCGGGTATATCGTCGCCTTCAGCGTGCTAATGAAGGCCAAAGGGAAGAAATCAGCTTTCCAAAATTTTTGGAGGGTTTTCCAAGTGAGCTCCTCCACATCTTCGAACGCTGGTTATGTATATTTCTCGCAGAGGTCTAATCGATTGATATTATCGAACACTATTTCGAGCAACCTGAAAGGTTGGAAGAAGGAGTTCTTTTTCGTCCGAGGCCCTGATACTCCACCCTCCGCTGAGACACCCAAACCAACCCCTTATGAGTGGCCTGGAGAGAGGTCTTGGATTTATGGTAGGCGGAAACTTGTAGGACGGATGAATCACGAGCTCCCGGATGCATTTTTGCAGACCCTCTATCCCGATCTTTACCAAACCGCTTTGCTGACCCAAGAGAGGGTCTTGAGGATGGCAGAGCTCAGCGAGTGTACTTATCCTGCCCCTCCTATTAATTTTGGGGAATCTTCGATCACGCCTTCTGATGCTCCAGCTAACCATGTTGCCCGGGCTGAAGGGGAGGATCCTGCTGCAACCGTTCCCCCCACCTTAGGTATATTATTTCTTTTTCTACAATTCAACTGATTTTTCTCGGCTCGAAATTTAATTCTTTCTTAATTTACAGCTGAGATTGTCGAGAAGTTTCGAACCTCCGTAGCCGGTTCGGTCGTTGCTTCATTTTCTACAGAGTCTCTAGGCTTGCCGCGTAAACAGAAGAAATCAAGGGCTACTTTGATGATTGAAGGAGCCAATGCCAGAACTGATAATTTTGCAGTTCCGAACGCGGCTACAGGCTTTCTTCAAATTGCTGCTGAGGGAACTTCACAATCCCAAGATACTGGGCTTCTACGATCAGTGTTCCCGACCAGTACGTCTGATCCGAATGCGGAGGGATGTAGCTATTATACGCTCCAGGGGATCCGATCCCAAGATATCGCTGAAGCTCGGATGGCCCGAAAAAGGAATAGCGGGGATCCCGAGTCCTCGAGAAGGGTAAGGCCATTTGGTCGGAATCTAGGGTCGATTCAATGTCGACCCGACCACACCGAGCCAGATTTAGTAGACTTTATAGAAGATCATCTTCGCAGACCGAGGGCTGCTGGGTTTTCGGAGGATGGAACCATCGAGTCTGACCTTGGCCCTAATGGTGAACATACAGTGGACAAGTCCTTCCTAATGCTGATGGCTGGAAGGTTTAAGGACGATAATACCGAGCTCTTCCAGAAGGACGGGTTTCAAATCATGGGCGATTACACTCACGCACATCAAAGGGTATGTTTTTTTCTTCGACTGTATTAACCTCTTTTCCAAAATCCCGTTCTATTACTGAAGTCTGTTTTCTTCGCAGGCTGGAGATTTATTTACTCACCAATCTTACCGACTAGCCATTTTGGAAGAGGAGTCTCGACAATCTCATAATGATCTTCTTAACGTTCTGAAAGAAGAAGCTGTCAAGGCCAATCAGTTGAGAGATACCTCTTCCAAGCTTTCTGAGATTGAGAAGGAGCTCGAGGACGCTAGAAAAGAACTTGAAGGAAAGAGGGCCCTCGAAGAAGAGGTAGCAAAATTAAAGTCGTATCTCGAACAGGCTAAGGCATCGTCCGATCAAGCATACGCTCTAGGTCGAGAAGAAGGCAAGCTACCAGCTATAAGGGAGTTTTTAAAGTCCCCCTTTCTTAATGCTTTGGTTCGTTTGCGATTGAGCGAAATCAATCAGGCTTTCTTTTATAAAGGAGTTCAGCAGCTCATCGTGGCCGGGAGGGTTCAAGGCGCTATCGATGAATATATTCCTTTTATGGACCCTTATAAAAACATTCTTGGGGAAGATTATAAGGCTTCCTCCCTTCCTCCTAAAATTGAGAGTCTAGGTGATCATGAGTTTACTCCGTTTCTTGCTGAGTTCGGGGTTCCGATGCCTAACCCCGATATGCTTGAAGCCAAAAGTTCGGAGGAAAAGGATGAGGACGTGGATATCGAGGGCGAATTCGATGATCGGGAAGGAGAAAACATCAATCCCCCCAAGACAAACAACTCCAGCTCTGATGATCAAAGTAGCGGAGAGGAGGACGGTAGCTCGAGTAGCTCTTCCGACGATAGTTCAGAAGGCGATTCCGAGGAAGAGGGTGAACAGACGGAGAAAGGTCGTGGTTCTAGTGCCGAAAAGTCTGATCACTGAATATAATAGGATTTTATTAACCCTTAATTTGTAGATTGTAGATCTGTGTACTTTTCATTTTCTCAATTGTATGTACATTTTGCCCTTACGCTTCTTAAATCAAATTGTTATCTTACGAGAGCTTCTGTTGCCATATACCGAATTCTTTTCTTTAGGCGAGGATCGTTTATTATAATGCTAATTGGATGCTCTCTTTGCTATAAATAACAAGGACATTTTATGAGATGCAAATAGAATAGTCTAAGGTCGAAAAACCCTTCGATCCAATTCCTGCCTCCTCATCTGATTTAAACGTTTTGAGATCGGAATTTCTCGAAAGAAAAAGGTCCTTCGAACATCGTGAGCAGAAAGCCTATGTTCGCGGGTACAATGACCGTAGTATCGGTCTTCAAAAGATTTCCTCCCAGCATAAACTTCAGCAGGTGTAATCTGATTTATTCCGTTGTAACATAACTCTGATCACAAGTGTTTTTTCACTCTTCTGCTTCTGGGCCTTGCTGTATTCTGATAAACAAATTGTCTTTATGCTCGAATATATTACTGACCAAGGCGATTTCCGAATTTCCGATCATATAATGAGCTGATTTACACTTCCTTTCTTTCATAGTGGTTTGCAGGATTTATTTATTTATTTTTTTTTTATTAATTACCTTACTTCGGGAAGTTGAACGGTTATTAAATCCGGACAGCATAAATTTCTACATCTCATCCGTTGGATTGCATTAAATTGCTCCTATAAATGGGCCCTCTCATTCTCTTAGAGGGATCTTCCTCCTTTTAGTAGGGTTTTCTTCGATCATGTTGATCAAGGAATATTCTTTTGCATCCCAACACTCTGAAATTCGAGTTAGAACGTATTTTGCGAATCATAAAGTATTGAGTATTTTATCATCGATTAGGATATCTGTAGACGAAGAAATATTCGACCTTGAAGGCCAACATGGTGCATTGCTGACCATCCACGGCCCTAACAATCCCGTCGGCCCTTCAAAGAGTGAGCCATTATTTCGCCGGCACGGTTCTCATAATGGGGGACCTGTTGCCACAATGTCGTTGAGGGTGTCGGATGGTGCAGATTTAATAAATGAATTGGCGTTCGGACTGAGCTATTCGATCTCAAGCCTCGAACTAGCCCTTCAACTTTCCCTTCCCATTATCAACCAACACCCCATATTCACTATCCTCGTAAATCTTTCGAGTAAGGGCATTATCGTCATTTAGACTTATACCGCAAATTTCCCCTTTTATCTTTAACAATGACTAATTGATTAAAAAGCTCGGTAGCTCCCGCTTGTCAAGCCTAAAGAAGAGCCTATTCGATCTCTTAGCTAGGAAAGTTGGACCAGCTGGATTGGGCCTAGTCAATAATAAGACTCGTAGCTTGTAATAGGATTGAAGTTTCTTCTTGTAAGTTGTAATAGGAACGAAATCTTCTTCTTGTAGATTGTAATAAGATCGAGCCTTTTTCTCGTAGCCTGTAATAGAGTCGAAAAGTACTTTTTACTTATTCAAAGATTCTTCATGAAATTCTTGCTTTGTTTGATCTAATGTTCTTCTTTTTGCGGTTGTGTGTGTGTTCCGACTTTGATAAGTTTGAATGAACCCCCCAAACAGTTCTCATTTTTCGGGAATCGCAACGGTTGTTAAATCTTATCCATTCGTTGCACGGATTATCCGCCATTGGATTCCTTTCAATCCTTGCTATAAAAGACGGTGTCATACCTTTGAGACTATCTCATTCATCGTACTAACTCTTTATTTGTCCGATCATGGTGATCAAGATCATCATTCAAATAACTCAACCTTTTGAGTTTAGACTTCGAACAATCTTTGAAAGGAATAGAACTACTTTATGCTCGCTTAGAATATCGTCAGGCAAATATACTCTGCATCTTGAAGGCCAATATGCCAAATCCATGGAGTCCGCAGGTTACCGCGTAGGTCTCCGATCAGGGGCCTGTTGCCACAATGCATTTAGGAAGACGCACTGGGGAGGGAACGTCGAAAAATACAGTTACCCGACAAACTGTGCGTTCGCCTCTTCGTCTTCGGAGGATCGCAAATAAAGTTAAAAGCCTGCGGGTCCAAAGGAGATTCCATGCTCGGAGCTGAGTTATTCCGAACGACCGATAGGAGAAGAGACCGAAAATTTCATAGGATTGTAGAAAGTAATTGGATTTTATGTAACATATTAGCTTGTATTATGCTCGAAATATATCTCCAATATTTTGTGCCTTTGAATTCTTGTATCTCTGTAATAACATTTATAAACGCCTTTTTTCCTTTCCTTGTTGATTGAGCAAACTATAACCAGATAAATTCTTATCTTCAATAATCCGACCTTGAATATTTAAAACTAATATGAGAATAGTCGAACACCCCTCAATGAACAAGTACTCTGGTAATCAAGTAATTAACCTTCCTTTGAAAGTTTTTAAGTACGAGCATTCAACCGATCCTTAGCAGTGCCAAATTTCCAAAGTTGGTCGAGCTCTTCAATTCGAGAATCTTTAACCGATCATAAATCCTCGATAATAATAATTTTATTATTCGTTCGGATTAATATCTATCCGAGAATTGTTATTTAAACAAACAATATCCTTTGGACCATTACCGATGTCCAGCTCGTTGTGATCGAGGGACTGGACCGACCATAGATTTTTTCAATTCGAACATCACTAGTTAATTGTAAATAGTTGAAAACTCAGCTGGTGTTCGAGTCGCGATTCCTCGATAATAATGCCATGAGTTTTCTAAACCGGTTTCATATTTCGAATAGCGTGCGCATAAGGGTTGAATTTTAAACAAATGTTCTTGATTCCGTCGTTGCCCTTTAAATAGGATAACAGATAAGGATTTCTTGACGATTCTTTTGGACAAACCTCATTTATGTGCCCACAAGATTATTTCTTCTCCCAACCAAACAGGACCCTATTTCTCGGGAAATGTATCAGTCAGTTCATTTATTGTTTTCATCATAACCGTCCGCGATATGTTATCTGGGCCGTTGGTTCTAATCCTTCGCTGCTATAAATAGTTCCAATTTGTTTATGTGACATTCTTCACTCCTTTCTTAATGCCTCGTCCGATCATCATGGCTCAAGTTTTTCCTTTGTTAAAAATGATTCATATTACCTCTGAGATAAAGGAGTTTGAAATTAGAATTCGGACCCCGTTTTTCGATCCTGGTCCCTTTGGTGTAGCCTTTTTTGCTTAGAATATCGACAGGCAAAAGAAATTGCGCCTAGAGTACCGACAGGCAAACTGCTTTCTTAGATATAATCCATCTGAGACGGGTTAAAATTCCAGTTTTCTAGCGCAGCGTCTGGTCGGACAGTTGGTTAACCTCAGAGGAGCTCTTTAAATCTGGAGCACCGGCTTCCTCGAGGGCTTTCTTGAAGTATAGTTCCTTAGAGATTGCTTGGAGTAATTCCGCTGAGGTAACTCTCTGCTGCTCTGGATCGGATTAGGTTGTGGATAATGATTGTACCCAACAATCATTATTTACAGATGAAGACCTAAGGTCGTTTAAAAGACCTGGAGATGGGCTCCGATCCGGCTTCTATCCCGCTCTGGAGACGGATGTGCGACACGTGGCGAGTGACTGCCATGAAGAATCACTGCTGAGTTCTGCATCTGGAGCGATCTCGGGAATGTGGATCGAACATGTCTTTCATTTAATCGTAGAATTTGTAGTAGGGTGGGAGTGATTGTACTGTACTTCTTGAGCCCGAATTTTAATATTGTACTCGAGGCTTCACTTGTAACTTGTTTGAAGAATGATAATAAAGCTTTGTTTTCTGCTCGAATTTCATCGTTTATTCTTTCATATCTTCTCGATTTCTTTGGTCGAATATAAGTGAGATTAGTTGGAACTTTATTGATTGCAACTTTGTGTAGTTAACTTGAAGTTATCAAACCCTTTCCTTCGAATCATAATTTTCCTCGGTAGTCGAACGGTAGTCCAAATTAGGTTGCAACTTCGAGGATTTATATAATTTGTTACCATTGTACCAACAGACTTTTACTGATATTTTATTAATTGCAGGATCTACTCCACTAGAAATAGCCATCAACCTAGAAAACGAAATCAATTTAGTCCCAACTGATCGAGTGAAGTATCTGATAATCAGATAAATAATCTACATAAATTTCGAGATCGATCGTGAATAAATCCGAGATGATAGTAAATAATTTATATAATTATTCCGAAGTTGTCGAACCCGACGCTCGGAAAAATAAATTCCGATCGTGATTGATTCGTGCAGTTATTCCGAGATTACTAATTTTGACAATCGGAAAAATAAATCCCTAGTATTAATAGGCTGTAACTCCAAAAACTCTCGTAATCTATTGTCGTTAACTGATGATCAAATTGATTGGATTATCTCTGCATTGGTTAGTTTAGAAAGATATCCGTAAAACTTCTTCTTGTTCATTTATGTATCACCGTTCCACTGCTCGAAACTTTTCACATGCATAAATAATTTACATCCTAGATGAATAGAGAATCGATTAATTTGGAAAATAAATCCAACAATGGAATAAAGGAACTGGTCAATTGGAGAATAAACCTAACAATTTGAAGATCGAAAACTCACTCAATGGGTTTTAGCAACAACTTTCACCCTTTATATTTATTCCGATCTAAGGGGCATAGCAACGGCTTTCACCCTTAATCGTTTTTATCGGTCATAGCAACAGCTTTCACCTGAGGGTCTTAGCAACAGCTTTCACCCTTTTCATTTATTCCGATCTAAGGGGCATAGCAACAGCTTTCACCCTTAGTCGTCTTGATCAGTCATAGCAACAACTTTCACCTGAGGGTCTTAGCAACATCTTTCACCCTTTTCATTTATTTCGATCTAAGGGGCATAGCAACGGCTTTCACCCTTAATCGTCTTGATCGGTCATAGCAACAGCTTTCACCTGAGGGTCTTAGCAACAACTTTCACCCTTTTCATTTATTTCGATCTAAGGGGCATAGCAACGACTTTCACCCTTAATCGTTTTGATCAGTCATAGCAACAGCTTTCACCTGAGGGTCTTAGCAATAGCTTTCTCCATTTTCATTTATTTCGATCTAAGGGGCATAGCAACGGCTTTCACCCTTAATCGTTTTGATAGGTCATACCAACAGCTTTCACCCTTTTCATTTATTCCGATCTAAGGGGCATAGCAACGGCTTTCACCCTTAGTCGTCTTGATCGGTCATAGCAACAGCTTTCACCTGAGGGTCTTAGCAACAACTTTCACCCTTTTCATTTATTTCGATCTAAGGGGCATAGCAATGACTTTCACCCTTAGTCGTTTTGATCAATGGACATAAAGATTGGCCATAATAATTTCCTCGAATATAACGAATAGATGATAAGAGTAGACAAGGCGAGATAACCAGATGGCGGATATTCCAGAAAATTGTGTATAGTTTTCTTTGTCTATAATAACACACTTCCGAACCGTGAATAAGACTTCCATACGTGAATAGGATGCCCATAAGATAGATAATCCTTTTACATAATAAGATAAGCGAAGACAGAACGAGAAGATAAGATAGTGGATAAAATAGAGATCGGTGAGTAGTTTTGTCTTTCCATTATACCGCATTTCCGAATCATGCTTTTTGTTAAATTGGGTTCAAATGAAGATAAAATAGAGATCGATAGCATATTTTCCGATCTATCGAGAGCAATCTTCCGACGACAATGTATAATTTTACTGTAGGAATCCTTCGGAATGTTCGAATAAAGATTATAATGATAAAGACTGTCGATATCTTTACCGACGTCGGTAGCTACGTTATACGGTTGTAATCTAGTTGGAGCATCGTACGATCCTAATTTCGAACTTAAATTGGCGAGGGCTCCGTGGGTCGGAGCACTGTCTTGCGGAATGATCGGCGGAACTTCTGGTTGCTGAGCCGCCCTGGATAGATTATCAGACTCATTGTTGACTGAATACTGTACCTTTGCCCATGGGATGGTTCTCCTCGGTTATATGTATTTCTCCTCATAGTAGGCATTTTTCGATCTAACACCCAAATAAGGCCCCACGGTGGGCGCCAATTGATCTTACGCAAATTCGTAGTATGATCGATATAATAATATAAATACTGTGATTGCAATAAAATAAAAAAAGATCAATGTATGTGTATACTCTGAACATTGAGATACAGATTACAAGTGTTGAGGATCCTATTTGAGCATTATAGGATACCGTACAAGCTAGAGGGCGAAATACATATAAAATGGCCGAATCAATCTATTCGAGCAGCAGCTTCGAGCGGAGTCCACCTGGGAAAGCGTGTCTGTTGTCATAAATGCTTGGGGTATTTATAGCCTAGAATGAGGATCGGCCCATAGGTTTGGGCCTGGGATCGGCCCAACAATAACATTTGATCAAGGAGGATCAAGTTACCTTGGCTTCGTCCCGAGCTCGAGTTCGCATCTTTGGAGTTGAGATTCCGGTTCTTCGATCGTATATTAGTAATAGAAGGTGGGGTCCAAAATACCCACCATCATTATTGCTGCAGGATCCTTCATTTTCTTCTTGCTTGAAACTCCTACATATAGTAGGATTCTCTTTAGTCTTCAAATTTTCCACAACTGGGCCAGCCCATTAACAATCAAAACACTTGTATTCTGCCGCATACAACTTCAATTTGAACAATAGTGGCCTCTAATTGCATCTCTAGCCCCTACCTTCATGCCTTTGTATCATTGACACCTTCACTATTTGAAATTGCTTATTCTCAATTGATTATGAACTTTGTTGGTTCATTTCATCTCCTACAAGAGAATATTTCGAATTAGTATAAAAAATCAAGGATTATGCTCAAAACTTGATTAAACTCGTGAATCGACTCTAAAAAGTGAAATATGCAATAAAATCCTAAACGACTCACAATTATTCCTGAAAAACACTCATTTAAGACTAAAAAGTACACGCGATAACTCTATTTTCACAGAGTTATCAATATCATGCACTTCAATTTCCAGCTTACTATGCACCTTACCCTGCTCATCCAATGCATGCATAACATGCTTATCAGGCACCTTATTCTGCTTATGAACATCATCCTTATCATACTAATTATCAACATAACATATCTGCTGAATATGATGAAGATAAACATGTTCATGCTCCTGTCAAATATCAGAAGCCTAAGAAGCTTAAGACTTCAACATCTTGGGTTGTCAATGGTGAAACTAATCCTCCAGGACCCTCTCAATAAAGGGTACCTAAAACAATTTTACTTTGTTTTGTAGGTTAGGATTAGGAGTAGGAGTAAAGTAGAGAAAATTTGGTACTTGGACAGTGGATGTTCAAGACACATGTGTGGCAACATACATAAGCTGACTGATGCTGTTGTTGTGGATGGTCCTAAAGTAACTTTTGGAGATAGCAAGGAAGGCAAGATTGTAGCATGTGGAAAGATAATCAAATGCAACATTAAGATATCTGACGTTTCTTATGTTAAAGGCCTCAAATACAATTTGCTGAGCATATGTCCATTTTGTGACAAGTGATTTTCAGTTATCTTCTCATCAGATAAGTGCTATGTTGAACAGATCGGTAAAAAGAAGGTCATAATATCTGGAAGACGACAAGGAAATGTCTACATAGTCGACTGGAATTCTATGGACAAGAATTCAAATGTTTGTTTGGTGGCATCTACACCAAGTGAAGTTAGTTGGTTGTGGCACAAAAGAATGAATCATGTGAATTTCAAGACCATAAACAGACGAGTCGAGAATAATCTGTTAAAAGGAATTCCAAAGACAGTCATGAGCAAAGATAAGCTCTGTGACGCCTGTCAGAAGGGTAAACAAATCAAGTCATCTTCCAAGAGCAAGAAACACCAATATTTAGTCATGGTGGACCTATTGATCCAATCAGTAAGGGTAAACAAGGATTTTGGAGCTACTACATATGGACTTATTTGGACCTATTGATCCAATCAGTAATGGTGGAAAGAAATACTACCAAGCTGTTGTGGATGATTATTCAAGATACACTTGGGTGATTTTCATGAAGAAGAAAAGTGAAACCAAGGAGCATCTTACTAATCTGATGGAGCTGATCCAGAATAAGAAAAGCATGAAGATATTAAAGATCAGATCAGATAGAGGGACTGAGTTCACAAACTCAACTGTTGAAGTGTATTGTAACATCAGAGACATTAGTCATGAGTACTATGTTGCCAGAACCCCTCAACAAAATGGAGTTGCTGAAAGGAGAAACATAATTCCAAAGGAAGCTACCAAGACCATGATAGCTGAAGCAAAGCTGCCCCAAAGATTCTGGCCAGAAGCCACAAATACAGCCTGCTTCACCCAGAACAGATGCAAGATCAACAAAAATCAAAACAAGACTCCATATGAAGTTTGGAACAACATGAAGCCCAATATTCATTACTTTAAAATTTTTGGTTGTAAATGCTTTGTGTTAAACAATGAGAAAAATCACCTCACTGCTTTTGCAGAAAAGGCTAATGAAGCTATTTTCATAAGATACTCTACTGTTAGTAAAGCTTACAAAGTCTTTAACAAAAGAACTTTACTTGTAGAAGAATCTATTCATGTAGTATTTGATGAACCAAATCAATCTTCTGAAAAGAATCAAAGTACTAATCCAAATCTGTCTACTGATTTTCAAAATTGAGTGTTGAAAGAAATGAAGAATATGTACCCATCATACTATCTGATCTCATCTCAGCTGCTAACTCAAATGTTGTTCAAAATCAGCCTGCTGATTGTTTAACAAACGAGTTGCAAACAGCTGATAGACCAGAGACTGTTCAACAAACTACTCCTGGAACTCCAACTGTAGTGTTGCAAGAACAATCTAGAGGACAACATTCAGATTTACAACCTGATCTCAGATGGCTCAAGAATCACCCACCAGAATTAGAGATTGGTGATCCTTTGGATAGAGTAAAGACAAGAAGAGCTGCTGCAAATGATGCAATGTTTGTCAGCTTCCTATCCCAAATAGAGCCCAAACAGATTGAAGAAGCTCTTAGTGATTCAAATTGGATTGAAGCTATGCAGGAAGAGCTAAATCAATTTGAGAGGAATGAAGTCTGGTACTTAGTTCCTAGACCAAGTCATCAAAGATTAATTGGCACTAAGTGGGTATTCAGGAACAAAATGAATGAAGATGGTGTTGTCACCAGAAACAAAGCAAGACTAGTGGCAAAGGGTTACTGCCAAGAAGAAGACATTGACTTTGATGAAACTTTTGCACCAGTAGCAAGATTAGAAGCAATCAGACTGTTTCTTGCCTATGCTGCTCATAAGAACTTCACTGTCTATCAGATGGATGTGAAGTCTGCCTTTCTCAATGGAGAATTGCAAGAAGAAGTATATGTTGAACAACCACCTGGATTTGAATCATACAAAGAAAAAGACAAGGTGTATCGTCTGAAGAAAGCTCTCTATGGACTGAAACAGGCTCCAAGTGCATGTTATGATACTTTATCTGATTTTCTTTTAATCAAAGGATTTCGAAAAGGTAAAGTAGATAAAACTTTGTTTACTGTTGAATGGGAGGATCATATTTTACTTGTGCAAATATATGTAGACGATATTATTTTTGGTTCAACTAACCAACAGATGTGTGAGAAGTTCTCCAAGCTGATGCAGAAAAAGTTTGAAATGAGCATGATGGGTGAACTAAATTATTTTCTTGGGTTGCAAGTTAGATAGTTGCCTGATGGAATATTCATCAACCAAGCTAAATACACAAAAGATCCGTTCAAGAAATTTGGTATGGAAACTAGCTCTACTGTTAGTGTTCCCATGTCTACTGGACCTCGCTTGGATAAAGATGAAGATGGAGAATTAGTGGATATAACCAAGTACAGAGGCATCATAGGGTCACTGTTATATCTAACAGCTAGCAGACCTGATATCAATCAAATCCTAAAGAATCTCATCTCCTAGCTGCCAAGAGGATACTCATACACCTTAAAGGTACTCAAGAATTGGGATTGTGGTACACTAGGGAATCTGGATTTGAACTTATAGGATATTCTGATTCTGACCTTGCTGGCTGGAAGATTGATAGGAAGAGTACTACTGGCGCCTGTCAATTTTTAGGTAGTCGTCTGATCTCATGGATTAGTAAGAAACAGTCTTCAGCATCTGTCTCTACTGCTGAAGCTGAATACATTGCTGCTGGAGCATGCTGTGCACAGATACTTTGGTTGAAGCATCAACTAGAAGACTACAATATAAAGATCAGTGGAATTCCAATCTACTGTGATAATACAAGTGCCATTTCTCTTACTCAGAATACTACAAATCACTCAAGGACTAAGCATATTGAGATTAAGCATCATTTCATCAGAGATCATTTGGAAAAGGGAAATGTAATAATTGAGTATGTTCACACTGACAATCAGATTGCTGACATCTTCACCAAACCACTAAGTGATGCAAGGTTTTCAACTCTAAGATCTGAACTAGGATTACTAAATTTGGATGCATAAGCTGAGGGGGAACTCATCAGAAGACTCGAGTTTATCAGCTTACTCATCTTATTATCTTCAAGGTTAACTCTCAACAGACTAGTTAACTTATGGATTCTTAAAGTCAGGGGGAACGTGTAAGACTAGCGGTACTTTTGATCAAAAGATGTAATTTGTTGATGACAGTTAGTTGAAGTTATATGTTCATCAGATAAGTTCTTAATTCTTGAAGATTGAAGATCAATTTATCTTGCTGGATTGACAAACAATAGAGGAAGATTACTAGTTATTGTCTTTCAATCGTAATATCTATTTTCAGAATACTCGTCTGTCAGATAAGTAGTAGTTTACTCATCTAATAATTTGTATAAGTGTTTCTCTTAAAACGTTATTTTATAAAAACTCTTTTACAAATAAGAGCTGGATAGTTTACATTCCAACCAGTCATTTAATGCTTTTTGAAATTTGAATTCCGCATAACTCACCCCACGATTAAGACTGACAGATAACTGATCTAACGGTTCGCGTGAAACACGGAAACCGACACACCTTCACCTCTTTAAATTCACATCTGGTCATCTCACTAGTCTTTTACGTACCCTCGAAATTCAAAAGCACTTAGAGAGAATTTTTCCTTTCAATCTTTCTGCAAATCTACTCTTTTCACTCAATCTTTTCAGAAATCTCAAAATGGCAAAAGAAGAAGGACGATATCTCATCTACTCCACCTTCCACTCATCTGGAACTCCATTAATGAATGAAATTCTGGAGAAATTTCAAGCTGCTAATCTGGTGAATTTCATGGAGGCACATGAGGATAGGGTTTACATTGATCAAATTCTGGAGTATTACGGCTCATCTGGTAAGCCTGACTTTGATAAGAAGGAAATCAAGGCCAAAGTTGGGGGAGTTGATATTTGTATCACCCCTGCTTTGTTGAATGAAAAGTGCGGGCTGCCTATGGAAGGACCACAGACATAACAACGATGGCTGAGCCTAAGGAAGCTGAATTCTGGAACATTTGTGCAAGGGAAGAAGAAATCCTTGATGGAAATATTAAGAAGAATCAGCTGAGGGATGAATATCAGCGGATGGCTGATATGTTCGGCAAAATTATTGAGAATTGCACATTCTCACTTGATAGTGTGCCAATGAAGAGATTCCACGCAATGATAGCTGTTCACTACGGGATGAAAGTGAACTGGGCCACTTTCATTTGGTACATATTGGCTGATCACATCAAGAAGGGAAATACCTACCACAGGATATTCCTAAGTCATCTGTCATGAGTCTTCAATGTGGAATGACCAATGGCAAGGTCATTCACCAGGCCAAAGCTATGCACGCCTATCTGGCTGTGAAGGAGCAGCCTAAGAGGAAAGCAGCTGAAGCACCAAAGAAGGTAGCTGCTGAAAAGAAAAGAAATGTGATTATTTCTAAGTCTTTTGTTCAAACAGCTGACCTAGCTGTTAAAGCCAGAACAGAAGAGGACCGTGCTGCTGATGCTATCATAGCTCAGACAGCAAAGGAGATTGAAGATGCAGCTTATGGTTCTCCATCCAGAACTATTTCTGCTGAAAGACACGTGGAGAATGTTGCTGCCAGGACCAGGAGTGAACTTAAAGACTCAGGAACATCAAAACCGTTTCAAGGAAAGGTGGTTCACACCAGAGCCACTGTCAGGAAAAGGATGACTTTTGTGTCATCGCCTACTGAGTTATCCGACTCAGTAAGGCCAAGTCCTCAATCAGCAGAGAGGCCTGCTGGAGCTGAACAAGAATCTACTGCCAAGGAGTCAGCTGTTGCAACAGCTACTCAACAAATTGTTCAAGTCACTCCAACAGCTGAGGTTAGTCAACCTTAAGATGATCCTGAAGTGCAAATCATCGAACCAATAGCAGTTGCACCAATTTCAACTGCTGCACCTGAACCTCCTGCTGCTGCTGTTGCTGCACCAGCTCAGACATCTGCTAAACCAAAAAGAAAAAGGATTGTAAAGAGAAAGTTGTTTGCTGCTGAAAAGAAGAGAAGGGAGGAAGCAGAGCAAAAGAAGAAAGATGATGAAGACTTCCACAGAGCAGTGGAATTGAGCAAGCTTGAAGCTGAGAAGGCTGCTCAAAGAAGGCAGCTAACTGAAGCTGAACTGAAAGTACAGGAGGATGCTGATATGGCTAAGGCTCTAGAACTTAGCAAACAAGATGCACATGGTCCAAGGAGAGCTAGAGAAATCAAGATTAGAGAGACCATGAATGCAAGACAGATCCTTCCTCCTGGTCAAAGAGTTGAAAAGAGGCCATTTGCTGTTAAATGGGCCTTAGACATTGTAAGATCTAACCCTCTTGCTTTCGATAGATTTGAAGCAGCTCTTGCAGATTTTGACAAACAGCTGCAGCAAAGGACTCTATTTCTCCAAGAGAAGATCAGATACATCAAATGGAGAACTTATAGAGTCAGCAAATCTGTTGAAGAGATCCAGTCTTGGGAGGAGTTTGTTGATGAAGAGAAGTGGGTGCTCGGCTGGTTGCAAACATCTTCCATCAGCAAGGCTTTGGATCCAGACCATGTTAGAGATGTCTTCCACGGCTATACAAGGAGAATTGTGGCCAAGGAAGCAGAAAGAATAAAGAATGCACTGCCAGCTAAGAGGAGAATAAGGGATGACCCTGTTCAGAGAGCTGTGCAGATTGCAATTTACACTGCTTAGAGAAGTGGGCTGAAAGATCAAGATACTTTCAAGGACCTCCAGTGATCTTCTCGCTTTACCAGGTGTGCAACAAATCACATTTGGTCCTGAGGTCAGCATGTTTCAGGAGAAGACACCATTTAAGGCACCTGCCCAAGGAACAATGCCTCCAACTACAAGAGTAATCCATCAGACGACAGTAATATCAGCAGATCGAACTCCTGAAACAGTCAAGGTGGATGAACAAGCTGTTGTTCAAAATGCTCCAGAACCTGTTCAAAATGAAGCTGAAGCTGTTCTGGCAGATGTTCCAGTCCACCATGAAGATCCACTAGCCTCATCTTCCATTCCAACTGTTGACAAGCACTCATCCTTAATGGAATCCTTCCAGATGCTGTTAGAACATTCTCTTAGGGAGATGGAGGAGAGAAACAGGCTGATGATGAGACAGATGCAAGCAGAGAATACAAGATTGATCAGAGATGCCATTGACAACTTGCCACTGCCACCTGACACCTCTTTAATGATGCTGACTCAAAACTTGATCAGCTTGAACAAAAATGTTGAAGATGTTAAATCTGATGTAAATCACCTTCACACAACTCTTCAAAGGAATGAAGAAGACATTGCTGATCTGATAGGTCTATTCATAAAGGTTTCAGATGCAGAAACAGAGAAGAATATTCTGTTGGTTAAGGAAATGAACTCCACTGCAAACAGAGTTCATGAAGAAGTTTCTACTCTGCAGCTGAATATGGATTATCTAAGTGATCAGGCTGGCACACTCAAGTCACTTTGAATCATCATACTGCTCAACTTGATACTGTGCATTAGAACATCAGAAGACTCTGTACTGCTGTCAGCATATCAGCTGTTGAACTCAACCTCACTGATGATGATAAAAAGGGGGAAGAGAAATCAACTACAGCAACTGCTCAAGTACCTGAACAAAAGGACTCTGCTGCTGATAAAGAAAAACCTGCTGAAGAATCAGAGAGACCTGTACTCGAAAAAGAAGCTGAAGTTGAAGAAAAGAAAGCTGAAGCTGAAGTAAGTGCTAAGGAAGCTGATGGACAAGAAGCTGCTAAGGAAGAAGCCAAGGAACCAACAAAATCTGACAAGGAGATTGCTGCAACCAAGGATACACCAGAAGAGCAACTTGATCCATATGTGAAGTACAAAAATCTGGAACACATCAAGAGAAGGAATGATGAAGCAAATTGCCAACTAAAGATGGAAACTGCTAAGAAAAATCTTGTTCCTGATGATGTTAATGATGAAGAAGAGGAGAGCTTTGATGAAGATGAAGAGGAAGATATGAAGAAGTGGAAGAAGAAGTCACTGACGAATCAGACTATTAGACTTATCTGCTCTTGTCTCAGTTTACTTTATTTTCTTGTAATCTCATCTGTTTAAAAACTTGTAACTTGTACTGAAACTCTTATCATAAATAAAAGTTCAAGTTTTTACTCCAACACATTATTTCTATCACTGAAATCTTTGAGAATTAAAACTTTAGTTTATGTACAGGTACTTAGCTGAAGTTTTGTCATCATCAGAAAGGAGGAAATTGTTGGATGAAGATGAAGATAGAAGTACAAGGAATTTATAAGATAAAGGGAGGTTTTGATGATTTCCAAAACATCAAGATCAGCTAAGTAAGGAATGCTTAGTGAAACCCTTAAAAGAATTTTGACAACTTAAAGACAAATCAGACAAGTCAAAATTCCATCAGGTCCAAAAGACAACTAATCTGCTGAAGGAAGAAATCAGTTTGGTGAAAATCAGCCGCTCAAATCAGATGGGTTCTAGTTGAGATCAGCTCAGTACATCATCAGACTAGAGAACTTAATCAGCCAAGTGAAGAAGATCAGGAAGTCTCCTCAACGGTAATAAATGCACTTGGAGTAATAAATCCTGAAGAATGTTGTGAGGAATTTTATACATCTTTGTGAGTGATATAATTCTGTAGATTAGGTCATCTTAGTGATCTCCTAGTGTGAACTAGTGGCCTTTTCATTTGTTGATTGGCGCAAGCAGTGTATACTGTTAAACTTTGTGTTTTCTAGTATAACTCAAGATCTAAGTGACTTGCAAGAGTGGACTAAAGGATTTAAATCCATATAACCACTATAAAAATTCTTGTGTTCATTTTTGCATAAGTTTTTCAAGCATACTTTAAAATTGCATAAGTTTACACTTGAACCAAACTGTTAAAAATTATAAAAGAGTTTTAAAACCGAGGATAAAATATTTAAAAGACATAGTTTACTTGTGAAAAACACTTTAAAATATCCGCTGCAAGTAATCTGATTTAAATCTGATTTTGCTGAAATCAGCTAAGTATTTATCTGAAGAGTGGTCAACTCTGCTGCTCAAACTTTGTGTGCGATCAGCTTAGTCAGCTTACTGTTTACGATCAGCTTAGTCTGCCAACAGTTAACTGAAAAGTTTTTAAGTCTAAAATTTTCAGAGGTCTATTCACCCCTCCCCTCTCTAGACCTCATGTGGGACAAACAAGATGAGAAGTCATTCCAATGGTAATAAATGCACCTGGCGTAATAAATGATGTGAGAGAATGGTATTATTGACCAATGAATGAAGAAGTAGATTCAAATACCTTGTATCAACAAAGTGCATTTAATGCGAATGATTGATCCGTACAGTAGACTGTACAACGAACAATTGCAGGGAGGCGTTTAGGGTTAAGCACCAAAGCTCGAGGAAGATCTGAAATCTATCTCACTTCAATGGTCAGAATTCAAACAGCGAGTATAAATAGTTCTACTTTCAAGAGTTAGAGACAATCACAACAACTGAGACCATTCAACGATCAGATTCTCTAAGTCTCAAAAACTCAAGAACATAACACCATCAGCTAAGTCATTTGTTGACAAAGCCGAGTTGAAGAAACATTTTGAAACACTTAAATCTGAGTGATTTATCTAACTTTGAGAGTTGTGAGAAGTAGATATCCGTCTAAGTGATTGATATTACATTCGAGTATATGCCTTCTTTGTGATTCCCTATAGTGAACTTGTGGCTTATTCATTTGTTGTAAAAGTGCAAGTAAAGTTGTACTAGTTACTTAGTGTTTCTAGTGGATCATAAATCTTCGTGATTTAAAAGAGTGGACTAGAAGACTTATTGTAAATATAAACACCATAAAAATTCTTGTGTTTGATTACTTGCTTTTATATTTGCATATTTTATAAGTGAACAAACATTTTAAAATATAAAGCTTTTAAAAAGAGGAATTTGTAAAATTGGGGTAAAAACTTTTTAAGATAAACTTGTTTCAAAAACATATTTATACAAATCCGCTGCATTCAAGTTTAAAACTCTGAGCCTATCTAAACATATAAGTGAAATCAGACGAGTGATCTAACTTGTGTTGAATAAGCAAAGTGCTAAATCAGCTAAGTAGTCTCATACGTAAGATCAGCTTACTCTGCTGAACTGAAGTTAGAGAAAAATTTTAAAAGGTACGGAGGTCTATTGACCCCCACCCCTAGACCTCATCTGACTACTTGGGATCAACATAGGTGCATGCTACCACCGTGCCTACCGATGGGACGAGTGTACCCATGTCGCACTTTTTGCACATATTGAGTAGGAAACATGCCCAAGTCATCTTCCAGACGTAAATTAACATCTTAATAACTTTCCAACTTGATTTTCACCTCCAAAATAGCTATAGAAGGATCCTTGGGGCACACAAGCTTTACACCACCATTGGACATATTTAGATAGATCTATAGATTTTAGTGAAATTCCGAGGAGGTTGGAGGAGAATCTGGCAGCTCCAAATACAATTGAAGGAAGACTTTCTGAAATCTGACAAAATGAAGAAGATCGTAGTTGAAGATCGAGGGGGTTTACATCATAGTTGTATTTACTTTTCCGATTTATATATGAATTTGGATTCTTTCATCTCCATGATAATTTTGTTTTAATTTTCATTATGAGTAGCTAAATCAACTTCTTTAGTGCTTGCGATTTACAGACTTGTGTTTTCATTTATTATGTTTGTCCTAGCATGACTGAATCCTTAAACTTGTGTCTTCTATTGCGATTTATGCTTGAATAACTATCTTCGCCCTGTCTAATGTAAGGGTACTCGGTATAGGTTACGATTATGATTGTGGGTTGCAGTGTAAGCTCATGAGGTAGTTAAGTCGTCCACGTAAAGATTTATTTGATGATTCCCTTACCTCTCTCGCCCATAAGGTGCATTAGTGAATCACGTGCACTGGATAGAGCGTTTTGCCTGAAATTAGGTAGTAATTCTCCTAGCGGGGTAACGCATTAATTGAATCTTAGTTAACATATACATGATCTCAAGTTAGTAATTTAATCATAGCAAAGTAAGTCCCGAAGCCTTAATGTTATCAATAATTGATCTAATCTCTTGACTCTCTGCTCTTGGTTAGTTTGTATTGTTAAGTAGTTATTCAATCATTCTTGCATACTTAGTAGTTAAATAACGAACCTTACAATCAATTCAAATCACTTGAGTAATCATTACTTAATTAGTTATTCACTGCTTTCTTTGTTATTAAACATTCAATCAATCATCTTCTTAGTTATTTTCTTACTTGCGATTCTAGCCTTTTAATTCAAATTTAGATAGAAATAAGAACTGAATTGGTAAATCTTTTAATCAAGACCTCGCGTGTACGATTTCCGATATTACGATTCCTCTATTAATGTTGGGTGTTTGGGACATGAAAAGCTAAGAAAATAATTTTAGCAAGACAAAACAAACTTATTATTTCATCAAGACAGTAAGGCTACAATATTTTGAGGCTTTTTGCACTAAGCCTTCATACAAGAGAGTAAATTTTCTTTTCTAAACTAACTTGCTAATTGAGTGGTTTTTCTCTCTTCACCACACTTCTAATGTTACAACTAATGACGTATATATAGAAGTCTTGAGGAGGTTAATAAGTAGACAAGTTTGAGTTGGCTTCTTCTTTTGATTTCTTATCGAAGAAGTAATTGAGGAAGTCAATTTCGATTTTACTTCTTCCTTATCTTCTTAGCCGTAAATGTTGACTTGAATGTAATTCTAGATAATGTGTTGCAAACTTTGAATACAATTCATCCAAGTATGAATTCATCATGCTTAAGGAACTTCTTGATTAAGGTTCTTCATGCTTAAGTAATTATGAATTAACATTTCAACACCCCCACTTAATTCATAATTCGAACACCATTCGAAATTGCTCTAACTTCTCTAAATTGACTGCTTTTGTAAAGCTATCTGGAAGTTGATCTTTAGTGTTCACAAACTCCAATTGAGTTTCTTGATCTTGAACGAGACTTCTAATGTAGTGGTGTCGAAGTTCGATATGCTTTGTTCTGGCATGAAAAACTGGATTCTTTGTCATTTCTATACTGGACATATTATCACAAAATATTGTTGTAGGATTATCTTGTCTTTGCTCAATATATGTCAGAAGTCTTCTAAGCCAAACAGCTTCACGAGCTGCGTCAGTGGCAACAATATATTCTGCTTCTGCTGATGAGAGTGACACAATATTTTGCTTCTTTGATGACCATGATATGATTTTTGAACCCAAACAAAATACATATCCAGCTGTACTTTTTCGATCATCAACTGATCCGGCCCAATCACTGTCAGTGTATCCGATAAGTCTATTTTCTTTTTCCTTGACATATTTGATGCCAAAATTTCTCGTACCTTGAAGGTAGCGTAGAATTCTTTTTGCTGATGCATAATGCAATTTACTCGGGTCATGCATAAACCGCGAGATTAAGCTCACCGAATAGACAATGTCAGGTCTCGTATGTGTGAGATAGATTAGAGAGCCTACTAAGCTTCTGTACATTTTTGTATTAACTTTTGCAGCACCATCATTTAGCATCAACTTTTCATTTAGTGCCAGTGGAGTAGATATGGGATTGCAATTAATCATCTGGAACTTCTTCAATAAATTTTCAAGATATTTTTCTTGTGAGGTAAATATTTCCCCTTTGGTTAAAGAAACCTCCTCTTCCTAGACCTCGTCCTCAGAAGTTTTGATTTTTTCCACGAACTCTGCCTCTTGATATTCCGGATGTGGAGGCCCTATTCTTTTCTGATTGGCCATCTCCTTTTTTATTTTTCTGGTCTGCTAGATTAAGCTTTACTTGAAAAGCTTGTTCCAAACTGTGGTTTGAAAATCTGCTCATTCTTTTCTCATGAGCTTCTAAGATCCCATGAGTTCGTCTAAAGAAAGTTTTGATAAATCTTTAGACTCTTCAATCGCAGCAACTATGTGCTCAAATTTTACTGGCAAGCTTCGCAAGACTTTTTCTACAATTCTTTTATCTTCGGCAGAATCACCATAGCCTCTAATATGATTAACAATTGTGGATGCTCTAGAAAAAAAATTCTTGCATAGTCTCGCTATCTTTCATGAGTAGATTATCAAATTCTCGCCATAAATTTTGCAATTTCATGGAGATAATTTTTTCATAGCCACCAAATTGTTTTTCAAAATATCTCATGCATCTTTTGAAAATTTAACACCCGTAATACGTGGAAGTATAGATCGACTTACCCATTGGTGTATAAATGACAAAGCTCTTGCATCTTTGGTCTTGTTCTCTTTATGCTCCTTCTTTTTGGCTCCAGTCAACGTAGCTTCTTCCTCCGGAATATATATTTCATACCCATCTTCTACGACATCCCAAAGATCATGGGACTGGAATAACGTCTTCATAAGAACGCTCCATAACTCGTAGTCTTGACCAACAAAGATCGGAACACCTTGTTGGGAATATGTGAAGGCAAACTCATTGCTGCTGCTTGTACTCTTTTCTCCAATTTTATTTGGTCTGGTACCCTTGTGGTATCAGAGCCACGTTGCTCTGAAGATTTACCCTGTACTAGGTAAACTCTCTACCTATGTATTGTATAATTTTCAATGTTAATGTATAAATCCATTCGCTTATCATATGAAATTGCTTGTGTAGAATATGATGCTTATTGTCTTTTAATTAAAAATAATCCTGATCATCTTAATATAGGTGAATATAACTTTTGGGTTAACCAAACTATTCACTGGTACAACTTGAAACGTCGTATGCTAAATATATTATCTGCTTGATATTGTTTATGAACCCTCATCAGTTTGATTCTAGGTTTTTTACTATTTATGAGTTGTATAAATTTTATCGTGAACAATATTTATTAAATAAAAAAAGTTGTGAAGATTTTCCAGATGAACCCTACTGGGTCTTTTTGAAAAATCATTATTATCAACAATATTCTCGTATTGTATTGTTAATATCTGCTTAAGTTGTCTTATGTATCGTAAGTTTTCTACTATTGGTGGTGTACCTATTTCTGTATTTTATGATTTTTGTTGGCCTCGTTATTTAAAATATAAACAACTTTGTGATAACGAACCTGATAATTCTGAGTATATATTTTATAGAGATCATTATCACAGTTGGTGTCCTCATATCGATAATATATTAGCTGCTTAAATTTAATTTTCTTTATCCTCATAAGTTTTACTTTGTTCTTTAAGATTAGTTTTAGTAGTCCTGTGTAAACTATTACAATGAAACCTAGGGTTTACCCTTAAGTCGCGCAGCCTGAATAGTCCCTTTTGTTGCGTGTGTATTGGCGTGTTCGGATTGGTATTAAGTCGTTGACAGTGATATGTGATAGAATGCATCGGTTTGCTAGAACTTTGTCTAAAAGACAAGGTGAAACAAGTGGAAATAAAGAAATTGTTATTAATGAAAATTTTGAAAAATCTTTACAAAACTGGAAATTACCAGTACCTCATCTGTTTATAAACAGAAAGGAACTTTTGAATTTTCTTCAGATTATGTTGTCAAAACAATTGAAGAAGCTATTCCTTTAACAGAAGGATATAATTCATTTCAATTATTGTCGAAAAATTTAATTGAGAAACATAAGCAAATATATAAATTTTTACATATCGGATTAATTCAAGTAGGACTAAAACCTGCTACAAGATTAGGATTAAACACATCCGCAATAATTTGTGTAAGAGATAAACGTCATAATAAATTTCATGACTCTTTGTTAGGAATAATTGAGTCCAGTCTTTGTGACGGACCAATTTATTTCTCTTGTTTTCCAAATTTTACTGTCTCTGACAGATCCGACCCTTATGCACTCCCTGTGCCTCGATATTAATTCTGATGGATTTAATATGATGCAAGGAGCGGAAAATATAATCCTTATTTACAGGATCCAATATAAGGTGATGAATACTGTCGTACCAAAAATAAAGAGCTTTGCTACAAACCATAAAGGGTCTACCACTTTATTCATTACCAATCTGTCTAAAAGTAATTTAAAAGTACCCAAGACTATTACTTGGGATCTGGTTAAGTTACCTGAACAATGGACCTTAGAAAAGGCAAGTGAACCTGTTAAACAAGAGAATAGAGAATTAGAAGAAATAAAAGAATATCGTGATGGAACTGTTCAAGTTAAATTCTCAAACCAAAGAATCGCCAGACTTAATCTTAAAAGTCAAAGTCTTCGTTTTAATAAATTTCAACTTAAAGGTGAAAGCAGTAGAACTAGATCTAGAAGATCTACTTCATCTGCTCCTATGACCAATTTTGAAAAGGATAACCTAATAGGAACAAAATTTACATCAGATGGGGTTAATCAACCTGAATATAATGTTAGTATACCTACCACTACAGTTCCTTCTGAAACAGAAGCTAAATCCCCTACTGCTTCAGATATGGGATACTATAGTGATAGTAGTGCTCTTCCCGATGACACTAGTGTTTTACCCATTACAATTCCTGAAGAAATGGATTTCCCATTCGAAGGAATTGCCAAAGAATTATTTTATTCTTCAAAAAACGAAATTCTTAGAAAATGGTTTTTCCTCAAAGATTTTAAATCTCAAAAGAAATTATTTACTTCCTACAAAAGGTTTTTAGAAATAAATAAAGAAGTAATTGATTTCTTTGATTTCTTAAAGAAATATTTTTATTTAACCAAACAACAGTTTCCTGATTTTGAAAACAAAAATTTTATCTCTACAATTGAAGATTCCTTTTCCAAAAATTTTGTTACCACTAAAGGAAAAATCTTCAAAAGTATTCATCCTCCTGAATTTAACTTAATCATTAAAACCAAGGATGATGAAGTTTTAGCTACTCCTTATAGAAAAGGAGATAAAATAGAAGCTGTTGTTGAACAAAATAATTTTACTAATTTAACTCTCAAAACTATGGGAGAACAATTAAATAGAATTGAAAAAACAATTGATAAGAAGGTTGAAGAACCGGTTTCTAAAGAAGAAACTGCTATCATAGATAAAAGGGTTTTATTTAAACCCATGCCATCTGAAAAAATCGATTTCAAAATTAAACCAGAAGATTCTTCTTCTGAAATGATTGAAGAAATTGTTAAAAGACTAAAAGGTCTTGGTCTAAAAGAAAAAGAATTGTCACCTTTAGAACAAAATTCAGATAATGAATCAGATACAGAAAATAAAGAACAAACTTCTAATATGGAAGATAAAATAGATCAATTAGAAGACATGTTCTTAACAGAACAAAATCAACAACAAAACTTTGGGGTCAATAAATTATCATCTTCTTACAAGAAGAAGATGGTTTATAACGTACCAGCTAAGCCTTATTATAATAGGCCTACTCCAGTTGATTTACAATTGGAACAGCACGATGACTATATGACTGTTCAATTTGACAGAAGATCCATTAATGAATGGAACATTGATGGTATGTCGGAATACCAAATGCAAACGGTATTGCATTACATGACTATGTTTGCAACTGCCTGTAAAGCAAATGGTACTTCTGATCAAAACATTGCAAAAGCCATAACTCAAGGCTTTACTGGACAATTAAAAGGATGGTGGGATTTTTACCTGCCAGAAGAAGCAAAATTACACATCCTACAAGCGGTTAAAATTGAAATTGTTAATGAACAACCTGTTACAGTTACAGATTGTGTTAATACGCTATTATATACAATAGCCAAACATTTTATTGGGACAACTTCTTTACAGTTGGATAAAACTCAAGAACAGTTAATGAATTTAAGATGTCAAAACTTATCCCAGTTTAAATGGTATAAAGATGTTTTCTTTTCCAAAGTTTTCACTAGAGAAGATAGTCAACATGACTTTTGGAAAGAAAAATTCTTATCAGGATTGCCTCACTTCTTTGCTGAAAAAATTCGAAACAGGATTAAACAAAAACATAATGGCAATATACCTTATGCCCAATACACTTATGGAGATTTATCTTCTGAGATAATCTCTGAAGGCATAAATTTGTGCAATGAAATAAAATTACATAGACAGATTCAAAAGGAAAAGGTTTTAGGAAAAAGAATTATAGGAGACTTTTGTGAACAAATTGGTTTACCTTCTATAGGTCCAACTGGTGAAAAAAGGAAACATAAGGCTAATAAAGTCTCTCGAAATTCAAAATCTTATACATATTTTCCTAAAAAGGGGAGGAAAGGATTCTATAAAAAGAAAAATAAAAATAAAGGGGAAAACTCTTCCTCTAACAATTCTCAGAAAACGATCCCGCTATGCTGGAGATGCCAGAAACCAGGACACTATGCTAATAAGTGTAAAATGAAAAAGAAAATTAATAGTCTTGACATTGACGAAGGTCTTAAAAGGACTCTTGAAAAACTATTCCTTAATGAAGAAGGAGAAAAAGGAAATTTTAAAATTACTGCTATCACTAATAGTGAATCTGAAAATGAGTCTGATAACTCTGAAGAGTCAGATGCAGAATCTGAGAAATCTGAAAATGGTTGTGAAGGAAACTGCGAATATTACAAGACCTTATGTCAGGCTAATGGATTATGTGTGTTAACAAAAGAAGATAATTTTATCTTAGATATAATTGATCAAATTACTGATCCTACTACTAAAAGAGAAATGCTCCAAAAATATTTGGAACAATACAGTAATAAAAAACCAGAGAAAGGATTAAAATTTAAGAACCAGAGACTTATAGTCTTAAAGAAATTTTAAATAGAGCTAAATCTTCTACTGAAAGTGTCTTGGAGATTCTAGCATTAGCGAATTAAAACATGAAGTTAATGTTCTTAAACAAGAACTATGCGAATTAAAATCTAGAGTTTCATTAATTGAACTTCGAAGTTTAGAAACAGATTCTTATGAGGAAAATGAAGAAACTGAGAAAAAATCTTTAAAAGATGAAAAAGTAAATGCTTCATTAACATTTGTTAATATGATTGATAGAGTAATTACTCACAAATGGCATATAAAAATAAAATTAATAGTTCATAGAGAGTATACTCTCTCCGCAATTGATATGGTTGATTCAGGAGCTGATTTGAATTGTATCAATGAAGGATTAATTCCCTCTAGATACTTTTCAAAGACTACTGAAATCCTTAATGCTGCAGATGGTAGAAAACTTATAGTTAAGTATAAGTTACAAAATACTGCCATTTGTAACAATGGAACCTGCCTTGAAATGCCATTTATAATGGTTATAAATTTATCGCATGATGTTATTCTAGGTAATCCATTTTTTCATATGCTTTATCCAATTAAAAGCATTGATGAAAATGGAATTACTAGCATTGTAAATTCAGAAGAAATAACATTCAACTTTATTACCCAGCCTCGTTATCACGAGATAGATTTAATCCAAAAGAAAATAGAAAGAAAGAGAATTTCTTAATTCCTTATCTCAGGAAATTAATTACAAAAAAATAGCTGAACAATTATAGCAACCTTCAATTCAAAAAAGAATAAATGAATTACAAGAATCAATTATAAAAGAAATATGTGCAGATATTCCTAATGCCTTTTGGGAAAGGAAGAAACACATTGTAAATTTACCATATGAACCTGATTTTAAAGAAAATCAAATTCAAACTAAGGCAAGACCTATTGCTATGGGTCCGCGCCATCTTGAAATCTGCAAAAAAGAAATAGATGAGTTATTACTTAAGAAGTTAATTAGAAAATCTTACAGTCCTT